>OX579640.1:13238384-13883200 GCA_951230915.1 Antitrichia curtipendula
CCAGACGCACAGTGCTGAAATGCACCCGTGAAAGTTGGAAAACTATTTTAAAGCTCACAAAGCTCAGAAAAGCTCCTTCAATAGGGCTGGATGCAGCCACTAGTTAGTTTCAGCCTGATCTCCTGATCTCGCTGCGTCATGGGAATCATGCAGCAACACTCTTGACAAAGATTTGAAGCAGGGTAATGCAAAACAAAACCAGATGCTTGAGTAAAAGAAGACGGCACAAAGAGCCAGGAGCGCCTGGACAATGAGGTAAACCAGCCTATGACAGGCCAACTGTCTAATGCAGACATCTACATAACCCCCCCATTACAGTCCATTTCAGATTTTTGCTTCTACAATTTAATTAGGTTGGTTAGTGGCCCACAGTAGTGCATTAGGTGATTGTGATAGAATTAGTAATGACTGTCATAGGACACTTACACATTGTGAGTGTAAACACATCATAAAGAGTTGTTTTTTTATTCCTTTGTGTGATGGCCACATTAAAAATTCTTGTGGTTGTGTTAGGAAATCTGAAGACTGCATTAGGTGGTAAGATGACCATCATGAAGACATATTTTATTGATTTCAGATAGTCTACAGACTGTTTTGGAAAAATACTTAAAAAATTCATAACAAATTCCTACTTTGTCCAAAAATTAAAATTTTAACTGCTTCTTTCATTTCTCAAAGTTGTCTCTGCTAGAAAAAAATCTGATTTTATTTTGCTAATGGCAACATACCAAATCAATCATTCTGCCTGTCATAGGCTGGTTTACCTTACATCTCACGGCCAGGGCCTGATCTCACTTTGGTTTTGTGGACACTTGGAATGGAAATAATATATTTGGATTCTTGAATGGAATGGAAAGTCTCTGAAGAATATTGTGCTACAAGCAATGTCATTCTAATATGATTGGTACAAGACCAGCTAGGTTTCAATTATAGTTCAAACATTCTTCTACTCCCACATATTAGCTCCTATCGATTCTTCACCATATGATTAATGATAAAATAGCTCCTAGTTTGAACAAGATATGTAAAAAAAATTTATTATTGGATGCATCAAAATAGTGGATGCAATGTGATGGCTTCTAACCCCTAAAGGACCAAGGCCTTTTTTCCATCAAAAATATACTCAAAACTATCATTTCTATTTCAAAGAGAAAACAACTTTTAAAAAAAAAAATTTGCATATCAAAGCATAAGATCTTATACTAAACTATTGTAAGAATGTATACAGAGAAATTTCAGAAACTTTGACCTCATAGGTTGCAAGATATATGCATCCAATGTGAAGAAAACAAATTTTTTTGCAACTTGCTTGACTAGAATTTTTGACTTTGAGTCCTTCTAACTTAAAATGTTTGTGCTATTGATTTTGATTTTCTAAGTTTCTAGGTTGAATAGTTGAGTTGAGAATCTAAAGAATAAATTCAAGAAAAAAACACTTCATTCGTACTCAATAAGAAATTCTTAAGTAGAAGTAGGTTCAAGATTGAAGCAAAACTTAATTGTTAATAGCTCTAAGATGGAATTGAAATCCAATCATCCTAATAGTGAGATTGTTCTAGCTAGCTAACCTAACCTTGTCTAACCATTTTTTTTTGTATGTTCTAAAAATTGCATTCACAAATGAATCCTATAAGTTATTTTTTCCAACCGATGCTCAGATTGTCCAAAAAAATAAGATTGTCTATAACATTCTCATCACTACACTAAAATTGGTAAATAGTGTTGGCTACACTAATTGTCAACAATATCACTAATTGTGATTTGCAAGGTTAGTGTTAGAACATTATTTAGTCATACTAACACTATTTTAGCTCTATAGTAAAAATTTTGACGGCAAGAGGCGGAAACATTACATTTTTTTCAGTCCCTATGGAGGGATGCGAGTTCCCCAGGGTTTCCAGACTCTAGAACTGTTTGGAACTGCGCCGTAGCAGCTGCGTGATGTGGCAAAGAGACTGCCATGTTATATATATATATATATATATATCCAAAACAACAATTTTTTTTTGTTCATCTTGTTTTTTTTTATTTTCCATTTTAAGATTTTTTTTTTCATTTAAAAAAAAATTAAATTCTGATAGCAACTGCTCTTTTACTGTCGGGGGAACAGTGCCGGGAACGAGCCCGAAACGGCCCTCTAACCCTCCCCAAAACATCTAATGTTAGAGTTTTCCAAAGAAGGGCTAGAGTTTGATAGCGGGAGTTAAGTGCCCTTACAGTATTTACACATAAGTTGGAAAATAGTATTGGGAATAAAAAACAAGGAACAACACTAATTTTCACCCTATATTCTTTACCAATTTCAGTGTAGTCCAAATAGAACGAATCAAAGTTGTAAATGAAACGTCTTAGAAGTGATATAATTATTTTGTTTTCCATCAAAGAATAGATTGTTTTTGTCCAGTTTTATTCATACTCATTATTATTTGTATATCAACATCATGGAGTTGTTGAGTTTGGATCATCTAAATTATTCTTTGCTTTAATTGAAGGTATTGTATTAAGAAAATAACAATATGTAAATGCATGGTGTATTTTTAGTTTGAACTTTAGTTAGTATTACCACGATTTTTCTTTCTTAAGGGTGATTTGACAAGGCCTCAATACTAACAAGTTTTATTTCAATTGTCTATTTCAATTGTCCATTTCAATTACATCTTTTATCTATACTATGTGAATTTTAATGCATATATTCTAGAAATTGTACAATTCTATTATTATAGTTCATTAAGTACTTCAATGTTATATAATTTAATCCCTCAATGACCAAAAGTTTGAATTTTGAACAACAAATGCACACAAACATTTCCATTAAGAACAAAAAAAAATTATTTAAAAAAAATCCATCTTTAAGAAATTGTTTAAAGACTCTTGTGGCAAGTCCTATTATATTTGAACGGTAACATATTTTGGAAATTTCCTTAGCGAATACTACATACTTCAAGAGGAGGCAAAAAGGTTTGACTTGAAAAATATGTTTTTCAGTTCAAAAAATGACCCTTCAAAGACAACTTGAACTAATAAGGAAAATAAAAATCTTAAAAAGTCTCCATAATTAGAGCTTCACATTTTCAACTCAAAAAATTTGTAAAAATTACAAATATTCAATTTGTATTTAATTTTGGAAAACTTTTTTTCATTTGAGGTTTCATACGTTATTGAAAAATATCGGTTTGTGCAACACTTGATTTAACCTTTAGGATATGATCTCCAGGATTATAATTTCTATTTTTCTTTAGAAGTCATTATAGAAATATTATTTTAACTCATATTAATTTTAAAATTGCGCTATTATTTCTTAGAGATGAATCCACATGTCTTCTATGAGTTGAAAAAAAAACTTTACATTTTTTGGTGAATATTATTAAGAATATTTGAGAAAATATTAAATAAGTGCATATCAAGTACAAAATAAGCTTTTAAAATTTGAAAATTTTACAATAGATTTATAATATGATTTAAAAGACCAAGGTATACCCCAAATTTCTACTTCATGTAATAATTAGAAAGTTAGTAGGCCAACGTTATAGACCCAAAATTCAAATAGTGATAAAATTTTCAAGTTTGGAAATTTTTCAAAAATTTAAAATTGGAAAAGAAACTATAGCTGATGAACTTCTTTATGTTAGTTGGACTCAAAATCCAAAATGTCATTTTTATGGATAAAATTGCTCAAGTATACTAGAAAGGCAATTTTTTTTTATCCATTTTTGAAGCATCATCTTATGTAGAAAGTCATAAAGTCTTCAATGAGACAATTTCCTAGATTGTTCGGGTAACTTCCATGCAAGCAACTCCCTAAGGATAAGATTGGCCAACTATTGCTCTAAGGTCATCAAAACTCTAATTTTTAACACCGTAGGTAGCTCAAACTTAATAATAAGGTGAACCAACCTATGACAAGCAAAACATCTATAAACAATAGACATTTAGGGAATGACCCATTACAATCTTGCATCCATCCATCACACTTTTTTTTTTTATAATAAATGAGATTTAGGTTGCATGAGGTTGTGTTAGTAGCTACAATCAATGTCTTTAATGATGGTGATGGAGTGATTAGTGATTGCAGTAGGAACATCCACCAGTTTTTGATTGTAAGTTCATCAAAAGAACTCAAGAAGTGACTTTTGAAGGCCTTCATAATGTGGCTATATTAGAGAATGTTATGACTACATTAGGTGAGTATGATCAATGTTATGAATACACTTTTTGTTAATTTGAAGGTAGTCTAGCGACTCGTCTAGACTAATAGGATAGTACACTTCAAAATTTCATGACCAATTTATACTTTCATTGTGAAAAAAAAAAATCCAATTGCTCTCCCTATTTTCATACAATTGTCTTTATATGAAAAAAAATCAAAATTTTCAACAATGCCAACAAGTCAAACTCATCATTTTGCCTATTCAAGGCTAGTTTACCATATATTTCTTTGATCCACTTTGCCATGTGCACTTAGGATGCTCATATAGAACATTAAACATTAGGGTGAGATTCGTTAGACCCTATACAAAACCAATTTTTTTTTCTGTTGATTTTCCTTTTATTAATTCAATGTAGGATTTCTAGAAGTTCATTTTACAGTTTTCTAATATTTTGTCACCTTTATCATGGTTGAAAATATTCCATGACCTTTAGCAATATCCAAGGCTTTGTTACCAATACTTGCAACTTTATCAATACTCATAGATCCAACTTTGTGGGTTATTTGAGGGTTAAGATTATTTTCATTAATTTTCTGATCATCATTAAATTAAGCCACATTATAATTTATGAAAATTTCATTAGATGCCACATCTAAGCATTTTTTAAATTATATTTTTAACAAATCTGACCCTAATGTGGGGTACTTCAAGTGATGTGCATATCAACAAAGTTAGCCCCCAAGTCCCCAAATGGATGAAAATCGTCGTTCCTCTGTCATCCAGACCGCGTTTCATTTCATTTCTTTAGTGGAAAGTACATTTTTGTCCCTGACAGAATGCTGCAGGAGATACGTAATGGAAAGAGGCCGACTTTCTTCGCTTCTACAAATTTCACATGGCCAATTCGGGTGCAGATTCCAGGCATATCTACTCAGCGAGTACACTCAAGGAAATCACTTGTACCTCACAGAGACATTCCATTCCAGGGGAGGCATTCCTCAGACAGTGAAGCGTACTTCATGAGTTCCGAAGTGGACAAGTGGAGGCTCAGTGTCACGAACAGAGTGCATGAAGGAAACGGTAGTGGGCATGCAGGAAGGCGTGAGTGCTATGCCGCCATCTTCCCCAGCCAGGCAAATTCCAAAATATTTAGTTATTCCAAGTAAATATACACTTCCTTCAATGATCGATTCTACCTGTGTTTCCTTTGTTTGTAAAACAGAAAAAGGAAACATGGATGTTTCTCAGAAACAGAAAACAGAGGGAGTAGGACGGAGGGACAAGTACTTAGGTCTCCCCCGAGCCCGCTGAAAAAAATAAAAGGCAGGAGTAGTTAGTTCAATCTTCGCCAGTGTGGATTGTTTGAAACCCAACAAGATTAGTAGCCCGGCTTCGATCTGGTGGCAGCATCAGCTCATGAGACACACCCGTGTCTCATTTGTGATTTGGTATCGTTACTGTAGTGGATGTCTTGCAAGTTGGAATGATCGTCGAGTACACGATGTCGGAACCGTCTCACGGTGTTGACGATCGGCCTCCCGGAGGACGTTGTGTTGACGTTCTGAGCCACCCTGCCACGAGGATGCAAGGTGAGATTGCGGATGGATATTACCTCAAGTATGGTATTTCTTTGTAAACGAATTTCGATCTTCCTAGTCAAGAGTCTCTTACTTACACCTAGCTCTGACTCGTTTCAGTTTGGCTTTCTGTCTTTTGCCAAATTAGTGCTCCTCTTTGTGCGTGCTCTTTCCGGTTGCACACGGTCATCGATGTTAATTAGAACGGCAGATTGAATTCAAAGCACCAGAGAAGTGACGTTGAAGTGCGCGGACCTCGATCTTCAAGCTAGGGCTGTTATCGATCTTGAATCGATTTCGTCATTTTAAGGAGTGTGACGATGTGTGTCGGTCTGAGCTCTTTCGGTATATCAGCATTCACTGAACAGTCAATTTATTGCTTGCGTGACAGAGCACAACCGGTGTATATTGGCCGGAGGTTGTGGTTTACCTATTTGGAAGTCATCACTACTATTGAGGCAGGGTGAGTGCCTTCGCTTCATTTTTGGTGATGTAGCCGGGGACTTTTATTACTGTTGTTTATGAAGTGAACATCTTATTCATTGCATGTGACTAGCTGTTGAGCGCCCGAGGAGCTGCAAATCTCGTCAAAGTTTCTGGTCGCTTGTGTCCTGAAATTTGGTTTACTTTAACGTACGGAAGCCACTCTTGCCGGTCTCTCTTCTTGTAGCTAGATCTTGTAGTTAGCTTACAGAAACTCACAGTCAGTAGACGTACTATGTATCCCCAAGAGAATTGAAGACACCATAAACCATTACAAGTTAGAGCACTGGAATTCATTTGTCGTGTTGATCAACTTGAACGATTCTTGATCTTGATGTAGGAAGTGCTGTCACTGTCAGTCGTAGCGCGCCTCTACTGACAATGCCTGATAAAGGTCGTTCTTAGCTAGTCTGTCACTGAATGTTTCAGCATCGACAAGAGTAATCAAATGTCGATTTTCTGTCCTTGATAGCAAGTTTGCAGGTGAGTCGAGATATGGCATGTCAGGAGTTCAACTCAAACAGGATCGAAGGTTGTCTTGCAATTGCACCGGATGATACAGGAGCAAATCGAGGAGTGCCACCACGGTACGCAAGACGCGAAGTCTCGAAACCAAATTCCTTTTTGATCCTGCGTCCGGCCATAGGGAACTTGAGAAAGCAATCCATTGACTTGCACCCGTCTGTAGGCAGCTTCGAGAGGGGAAGTAGGGAATGGATACCTTCGACATTGGAAAGTCGAAAACGTGATGGCAGGTCCTTCGCCCGGCAACAACAGTCAGGAAGGGGCCATGCCCACCCTAAAACCCTAAGTACGTAGCCTTAAATCTGTAGATGAGTATAGCTTAAGAGTTTTGCTCCCACCTATACGTTTCCAGTACAGAGACTTTCCAGTGAGTTACATTGTGGTATATTAGCGTATTAATAATATTAATAATAACAATATTATTATTATTATTATTATTATTATTATTATTATTTATTTACGTATTTATTATTATTATTATGATTATGGGAGTACTATTGTATATTGTGGTGTAAATGATTGTTCATAGCTTGGAATGCAAGAAGATAATTCTTTTGTCATTTGATTGAATGTAAAATTCCTAGAGGAGTCTTGTGTTCAATTGGTAACATAAATTGCGTTGAAACAAACACAAAATCATAAAAAAACATTACACTTCATGGTGGAATTAATTTGTACTAGTGTTACCTGGGGTTGGATCAAATTTTTCAACAAGGCAATGAAATTGCTTAGTAGTAGGTTTTCAAAGTGTGGGCCATGTCATTGAAGTAAGGTCTTCAATTACCAGGTTAGAAAAAAAAATCAATTCTAACTTCTACTACTTTTAATTTTTTTACTTCTTTCTCAATTTGTACTTTGATCCCTAAAAGACCCTTTGTCCCCTCGGAAAACAATTCAGGTGCCCGTAGGTTCATACAACCTCATTTTTTGATGAATTTTTTTGACTTTTTTTGAAGATGTGTAGTTTTGCAAGAGCTTTTTGGATATATAGTTTTTATTTCAATTGGTAACTGGGAGAAAAAGTTATGGCACAATAATCAAAAATGGGGATTGGCGGGTAGCACAAAAAAATCACAAAAAGTCAAAATAATTTAAAAAAAAAATTCTTCCTAAAACTAGATATTTTGTCTACATTTGAAGCTTTCATTCATTCTATTTGGAGTAGTGATGAGAAAGTTATGAACAATCTTAGTTTTTTGGGCAATCTAAGCATCTTCTTGATAAAATAATTTATAGGATTCATTTTCTAATGTAATTTCTACAATTTTCCAAAATATTTGTTAGACATGGTTGTATTTGCTTGCTAGACAAATTTCACCGATGGAATTATTGTGTGTTGATTTCATCTAGAGGCTATTGACAATTTAGTTTTTCCCTCAATCTTGAACTTACTTCTACTTAACAATTTTTTAATGAGTAAATATTAAGTGTTTTTTTCTTTTATTCTTTTTTCCTAGATTCCCAACTCAAGTATTCAACATAAAAACTTAGAAAATCAAATTTGATAGTACAAAAAAATTTAATTAAGAAGATTTAAAGCAAAAAATTCTAGTCAAGCAAGGTGCAATAAAACTTGTTTTCTTTACTTTGGATGCAAATATTTTGCAATCTATGCTGTCAAAAATTCTAAAATTTCTTGCATACATTCTTCTACTAGTCTATTACAAGATCCTACAGTTAGATATGCAAAAAATTAAAATCTTTAAAGTTTTTTGTTCTTTGCAACAGAAGTGGCAGTTTTGAGTTTGTTTTGATGGTGAAAAGGCCGCGGTCCTTCTGAAATTAACTCCAAGCATGACAAAGATAAAATAGCTTCTTTCTATTATATCCATAGCTATAAGCAAAAAAAATTTACTATCATAAAGTTTTTGGAGCTATCAAGAAGTAAGTCACTAACTAGTATTAGTCTACTAAAACTATTAGCTTACTATTATTTTAGACCTTTTAACCTTTTCAAAAACATTTTTGATTCACCAATGAGAAATTGATCATTTATACACTACAACAAAAGTTGGTAAAAAAGAACCGCATTAAAAATCGAGTGGGGCTCTTTTATCCACTATTATGCGTAGTCTTGAAACAAGTACAAAACTTTCTTTTGGGATTTTTTATCACAATTTTTTGAATTTTTGGGCTTATCATATACTGTTGGAAAGGTATTTTTAAGACCTTTCCAACAATATATTATATGCCCAAAATTTGAAGATGAAGGTAGAAATGAAGTTAGAGAGATTTGTGAATTCAATTTTTAAAGATAGTAGTAATCGTACGTAGTAGTAAATATGTGATGAATGTATCATCTACTATTAAGAGATTGGCAAGGTTTTGTTAAATACTTAAAGTCTATTTGTGGTTTAATTCATTGCAAGTATTATAGAATTTGCAAAGCATTTAATTGCCATGTGGTAGAGGTTTTTAAATTAATGAAACTACTCATTATAGTTATTTTTTTACAATAATACATGTGAATGAAACTTCTACCTGTAATATTGTTTTTGCTGTTGTTTATTGGAGAAGGACAAGAGATTTCATTTGATGTATAGAACCTCATTACTTTCTCCAAATAGTTAATCATATCATTGGTTTTCTATTTGATACTCTATGCATGTTTGTTCATTAAAAAAAATTGACATTGAAGCCTAACTCAAAATATGTATGTAGAAAGTAAATTTTAATTGTTTATGTAAAAAAATGAATATAAAGTTGGTGAAAAAAAAAATTTCACTAGGGAGAATTATTGCCCAAAGTAGATTAGTGATCAAGTAGTCACTACCGTAAGTAAAGCACAAGGTCAATACATCACTCCATACCTATAATAATTTGAAAAATAAAGATCTAGCATATGCTAAAGATAGAAATTTTGGAATTTTTTATTCCCTGGGGTTTTAAAAAAAATCCAATTTTCTAGTATTTGCATTTAGAATTATTTTTCATTGCACCTTCCTTATAGTATAATTTGACATGGGCCTAAAGTGGAGGCGATTGGCGTTAGATGGAAAGAGGCTCCTTTTGTTTCTTCTTTAGAACTCCTTAATAAATTTATTTATATGCATGAAGGAATTCAACTATCTAGTTGGTAGTTTGCAATTAAATGTGTGCAGCTCTATTCAAGTGAATTTATGGAGGTCACATGTGTGGAAATTTCATTAAAAATAAAACTTCAAGTGAATTAACATTGTGAATTTTAGATTTATTTTTTTAGTTTACAACAAAAGAACAAGGACTAGCCAAAGAAAAATAATAATAATTTATAATAGAAAGTTATAAATATTAGTTGGGCTCAAAATTCTCTAAGGACAATTATTCCTTCCGATTGATCAATACCATGCTTCTAAATGACAATATAAAGGTCAATGTTATGCTTTGTGGAATTTGGAGGCTAAGGTTCATTTGGTCTTGTGACATTTTCAATTTGGAAGAAAATGCAAGATCTTATTATTTTACCACTAGATGATAAAATTAGGAAAATTAGAATTTGCATTTGAAATAGAAGATTTCAAATTAACCAAGAGAGGTCATCAAATGTAAAAACAACCACTAAAAGACTAAGTGACTATTCAATGTGCACAACAAATCTTTGATACTTGCATACCAAGTTAATTTTGGTGGGGATGTTCACAAAAATTTGACAAAATGTGTGAATATGTACCCTTTTGGTGGAAGTATTAATTTTTTTCTAATTGTGTGGGTCATTGGATCAAACATTATGTTGCCCTAAACTTTTGGTGCAATCTCAATAACTTCGAACAACAAGAACAAAATTGCTCCCCTACTTTGAAAATTTAGAAGATATGTTATTAACATAATAGTGAATGCAACCATAGAAAACCCCATTTGTAGTACAAAAATCTTACTGTAAGAGAAGTTAAAGTTTGGTGACCATGTCTGGTAAAGTTGGAAAAAGACTTTTTTTCTAATTGTGAAATTTCTATCTTTTAAGAAGTGGAATTCAAGATTCTGAAATTTTTCCGTACATTGATATGATAGTCTACGGTAGAACCATCCATTACCAACCAACCATCAATAATGAACCTGTAAGATGCAACTACTTTCAACCAATGTTGGCACAGATTCCAACCATAGTTTGGAATGTGATTCTTTTTTCTTTTGCAAAGTTGGCACTATAAAGTCATGACACATGTTCTGATTTAGTGAGCAAAAAAGTAGGAAGGAGTGAGTGGGAAAGTAGTTATGGAATGGTCGAAATTGGAAGAATCCATATCTTGGGTATGGATTGAGACCAACTTTTGGCTTCCAAAATTCATAGTAAATTCAATTTAAGGAAAAAAATCATGAAAACTTGGCAATGCCTATCATTTCTATCATTCTACAGGGCTATAAATTCACATTGCCTTCTACTACTACGGAACATATGCAAAATTGCTTAAGTGGTCGACTATGGATGATTCTACCATAGTACAAATTTGTACAAGACCATTTCTAAAAAGTCTTTTGAGAATGAACAAAATGAAATAGCTTACTTTCTCAGTACTTTAAAGTGTAATAAATGTTATAATTTTGTTCCCTTTTCTTTAGATAAAAGCTTATGCTCAATATTGTTCTAATATCGTAAGTCCAGAATTATTGGATCATTATTACAAGCAATGCATGCAACACACGTGTAAACGAAGAAAAGCTCCAACGTCTCAGTTTTTGCAACCGACCCAAATTAAAAGTCTTTCTGTACTTGCCAACACAATAGCTGCATTACTTACATGTGTGTGTCATGCAAAAAAGATGCATTTAATAAAATACCGCCATATATGAATGCCCGGGATGAGTTGCTCTTGTCCGTCTTTCTTTCGGTCTGTGGTCCAGTCTTGTCTGTCTGTTCAGTCCTCTAGCAAGACACTTGTTACTGGTAGGTTTGTATCTTATCCCTCTACAATGAAAACCGTTTTAATATTTTTTAAATAAATGTGAATAGGTTGTTAACCCTTAATTCAAATACCAATCTAGTGTACATTTATAACTTTTTAAAACTTTTTTTTTCTGTAATCAGCTTTTTTTCACTACCTTAAAAATGTAGTAGTTTTTGACAATTTTTCCAAAAATATCCCTCAATCTTTTAAAACTTAATGACCCCTTGAGGAAGCAAGTTCTTACAATTATCCCTCATTCATATCCATTGGGTGAAATTGACCAAATGACCTTAATTCTAGCCCTAGCCAAATATGTATTGGATTCTAATTTTAAAACTTTATCTTGAACATTAAAAATATCCGTACCTTAAATTCAGTTGTTTGCTTTATTTGATACAGTGAGATCTCCATAATTGTGCATCCCCCACTCACGTTCTTCATACCATCAAAAAGCATTGTGTGAGGACAGTGCATGGGCTTTAGTTGTTTTGTAGCACTTCGACTCACAATAAAATAATTATGAATTTTGAGTTATTCTTGAAATTAAAAATTTATTTTTACTTTGAATTTTATCAAACTCTGACAATAACAGAGGTTACATTAGTATAAAACGAAATGACATACCTTCTCGCCACTTTAAAGTGCAATAAATGCTATAGTTTTTGTTTTGTTTATTTGAAATACTTACATCCAATATTGTAAATCCAATATCATCAAATCTTTATGGTAACAAATAAACAATAATACAAGCAAACAATGCATGCAATCCACATGTTTAAACAAAGGAAGCTCCAGCTTCTTTTTGCAATCAACTAAAACAAAAAATCTTTTTGTACTTGCCAATACAACAATTAAGATGCATTAAGATGCATACAATGCTCAACTTTTAGATTAGTTGTAAACAAATTTATCTTCTCTAGTATAAATTCCATAATTGATCATAGGTTAACTATCCCAAAAAGCATGCTAAGAGGATTTGAAATCTCCTTTCGATTTACACTAAGATCCAACAAAAAATTCAAAATTAAATAAAATACCTACTTTATTTATCTAAACAAATTTAAACGTAGTTCTTTTACTTATACATACAACTACCTCATATCAAAAGTAGTTGATCAAATAAAACAAAAGCATTCATAAGGATTAAAAACATACCTTTGGATTTCCGAAAAAATAATGAGTCAACTTCCAATTCAATATTGATAATAGCTAAATTCACGACTCAGAGATTCAATCCTCTGGAACAATTGTCATGGCATAGTCAACACATTTGTCAAGACATTGGTTACTTTCAAGTTCTGCAAGTAGAAAACACTTCTTTATAAGATAATATGATTAGTTCTTATACACTAAACAACAAAATTAGGTTGCCTCTCACTAATTTCTTGACATTTTATAATACGAATATTTATTAACATGTACAAGGATGCAATAATTTTCATCAACCTAGAGCCATGTATTGTATATGACTTGGATTAGTGTGTACCATTCTTTAGTGCTAAACAACTTGGTGCTTTCAACTCAAGGCATGTTCCTTTATTGTCATAAATTGAATTAGGTTAGAAAACAAAGACAAACTTCATTATCAAACAACAATGGGAGAGTAATTAAGCAATCTAGCACTGCAATAGTTGAACGGATATTATTGTACAATACCATTTGGGTTGCCTATAGCACAATCTCACAACATGGAGCACATTTTGTTGTAACCATATAGCTAACTAAATATCATTTCTTAGAAATTTTTTAATTCATTTTCAAAGAGATGAAATTACATATCTTCAGTAAGCCACACAATTTCAATTTTTGTTATGAAGACTTGAAGTTTTAATGAATTTGTAAAGAAAAAGATAAAAAATTCATATCAGAGACAAGCTACACATATAAAATCTGAAAATTTCACCATAGGTGCATTTTATAGTGGAGAGCATCATTGTAAAAAGACAAATACATTGTCATCTTATCATTAGAAAATTAATACATCATGGTTGCAATCCCAAAGTTATATTTGCAATAAAACATCATATTTTAGGAAATTTTCATTAGGGTTAGAAACTAGAAGACTGCGGAACCTTCATTTCATTAGTTGCTCACACTACAAGAAGATCCATTTTATGGCTAAAATTGAGGTAAGTGTAAGGAGCTGGGGTTGCCGCAATACCGTAGAAAAGCCTAGTCAGTGATTCAGTGAAAGCATCTTCTTTGTGAAAAAAATTCAACAACAAGGGAATTTCCATCACCATCAGCTACAAAGTAACTCTCTCCAGAAACTCTAGAAAAACAGGCAGAATGGTATGAAATCATCCAAGTCTGGCAGCGTAGGGCGGGTAGGGGTTCAGCTCACCGCCAGAACAAAACGGCAGCCAAGTGAGAGAAGATTGCTTGTCCATGTACACTCTAGCTCCACACTCTCGTTGCTATAACCAGAGGCATAATGCTTGTTAGACAGAACATGCCAGCCCCAAACCAAACCCTAAACCCTAAATATGCAGGGACCAACACATTCAAGCAGTGAAAGAGACTCCCACAGACGATCCGCTACGCCAAAAGGAATACATAATTAAACCCCAGTTTTATATTTCACAACAACAGGCTCTGGAATTGGTTCACATTTGGTGTGCACAAAGAGGAACATCCTTCCCCACTCAGCAAGAATTGCAGTAATTGTTCAGATAAGGCAACATATCATACAACGCAAGCAAGCACAAGAACTTTCAAGTATCGAAATTAACAGCACGAAATAAACAAGTATCAATATTTTGAACAACAGAATCAAGAGCACGGTCAATTGCGGGTCTCAGGGTACCTCATCTGAAGTCTTCGTGCCATAAAGCGATCTTCGAATTGAGAGAAACTCAGACACCCAGTGCTGAAATGCGTCAGGACGTGAAAGTTGGAGAACAAATTTGAAAAGCTCCTTCCATAGGGCTGGATGCAGCCACTAGTTCATTTCAGCCTGATCTCCTGATCTCGCTGCGTCATGGGAATCACGCAGCAACACTCTTGACAAAGATTTGAAGAAGGGTAATGCAAAACAAAACCAGATGCTTGAGTAAAAGAAGACGGCACAAAGAGCCAGGAGCGCCTGGACAGTACATTTCACGGCCAGGGCCTGATCTCACTTTGGTTTTGTGGACACTTTGAATGAAAACAATATATTTGGATTCTTGAACGGAATGGAAAGTCTCTAAAGTGAATATTGTGCTACAAGCAATGTCATTCTAATATGATTTGCACAAAACTAGCTAGGTTACAATTATACTCCAATTCCATATGATTAATGATAAAATAGCTTCTAATTTGAACGAGATATGTAAAAGAAATTTTATATTGGATTCATCAAAATATTGGATGCAATGTAATGGCTTTTAATTCCTAAAGGACCAAGGCCTTTTTTCCATAAAAAACACACTTGAAACTATCATTTCTATTGCAAAGAGAAAAAAAAACTTTAAAAAGTTTCTTTTTGCATATCTAAGCATAAGATCTTATACTAAACTATTGTAAAAATGTATGGAAGAAAGTTCAGAAACTTCGATTGCAAAATTGCAAGATATCTACATCTAAAGTGAAGAAAATAAGTTTTTTTGGAACTTGCTTGACTAGATTTTTTGGCTTTGAGTCCTTTTAGCTTAAAATGTTTGTGCTATTGATTTTGATTTTTTAAGTTTCTAGGTTGAATAGTTGAGTTGAGAATCTAAAAAAAAATCAAGAAAAAAAATACTTCATTTGTACTTAATAAAAAATTATTAAGTAGAAGTAGGTTCAAGATTGAAGCAAAACTTAACCATTAATAGCTCTAAGATGGAATTGAAATACAATCATCCCAACAGTGAGATTGTTCCAGCAAGCTAACCTAACCCTGTCTAACCATTTTTTTTTAAAATTATAAAAATTGCATCCACAAATGAATCCTATAAGTTATTTTTTCAAAACGATGCTTAGATTGCCCAAAACACTAAGATTGTCCATAACATTCTCATCACCAGTCCAAATAGAATGAATCAAAAAGCTTTAAATGAAACGTCTTAGAAGTGATGTAGTTATTTTGTTTTCCTTTAAGAAATAGATTATTTTTATCCAATTTTATTCATACTCATTACAAATTGTATATCAACATCAAGGAGTTGTTGAGTTTGAATCATTTAAATTATTCTTTGCTTTGATTGATGGTATTGTATTAAGAAAGTAATAATATGTAACTACATGGTGTATTTATAATTTGAACTTTAGTTGGTATTACCATGATTTTCTTTTCTTGAGGGTGATTTGATAAGGCTTCAATACTAACAAGTTTTATTTCAATTGTCCATTTCAATTCCATCTTGTATCTATTTTATGTGAATTTTAATGCGTATATTCTAGAAATCTTCAAATTCTATTATTATAAATCAATAAGTACTTCAATGTCATACAATTCAACCCCTCAAAGATCAAAAGTTCAAATTTTGAACAACAAATGCACACAAACATTTCCGATAAGCACATAAAAAAATTATTTAAAAAAAATCCATCTTTAAGAAATTGTTTGAAGACTCTTGTAGCAAGTCCTATTATATTTGAATGGTAAAGTTTTTGGAACTTTCCTTAGCAAGTACTATTAATATACTTCAAAAAGAGGCAAAAAGGTTTGACTTGAAAAATAATTTTTTCAATTCAAAAAATGATCCTTCAAAGACAACTTGAATTAACAAGGAACATAAAAATCTTAAAAAGTCTCCATAAATAGGACTTCACATTTTCAACTTAAAAAATTTGTAAAAATTACAAATGTTCAATTTATAATCAATTTTGGAAGACTTTTTTCATTTGAGGTTTCAAATTTTATTGAAAATATTAGTTTGTGCAACACTTGATTTAAACTTTTAGGATATGATTTCTAAGATCACAATTTCTATTTTCCTTAAAAGTCATTATAGAACTCTTATTTTAACTCCTAAAGGTCAAAGATTATGTTTTCACCAAAACTGCTCTAAGACTGCTATTTCTAATACAAATACCAAATTTTAGAGAAAAAACATTTTTGAAAAAATGTAACCATAGGATCTTGTGTTAAATTAGTTTAACAAGTTGTGAAATTTTTTCAGAAATTTCTACCATGTGGATTGCAAGATAATAGCGTTTGAATTGTGTACAAAAAAAAAAAAATTGTGCTTACAAAAATTCAGGTAGCTGCACTTCAAAAGGTCACATTCATATGAAAAAATGTCCAAAATGGTGGTTACTCTTCGGATTCATTCTTCAAGGCAAGTTGGATACATGCTTGAGAAATTTCAGATCATTTGGAATTGTAAAACATATATTCAGAAAAAAATAGTAAGTAGAAAGAGGTAGAGAATGTTCAAAACACTAAATTGTTAAGAATTCAAATATGGAATTGAAAAATGCCAATCCAAAATGGTTGCAATATTGTAATAAACAATCTACACCTAATATTTTTTTATTTTTTCAAAAATATTGAAAATTGAGTAAAATAAAGAACTTCAAAGTTTATCTTAGAATTGAGATCCCATAGCTACCCTCAAACTAAAACTCCTCATAACTTTCAACTCATTAATCGAAATAGAAAGATTCAAAGCTTTCCACGTATATATAAATCTTAATAATCAATTTCAAATTTTTATTTAAAAAATATATATTTTTAAAGGAAGTTTTTTCAGCTATTCGGATTACCCGCAAACCAATGAAAATGACATATTATACGATTACTTTTTAACCACGTAGTCAAAAGTAATGAAAATTGTTGGGCCTTAAAGCTATTTCTTGCACTTCTCATGTGAAAATTTCAAAGCAAAAAAAAAAAAAATTCCAATTGTAGTGAGCTATCCAAAATCACTATGTTGTCAAAAAACGGTGTTTGGTCCTTTAGGAATTAAGTTCATATCAATTATAAAATTCTGCTTTTATGTTTTAGAGATGAATCTACATGTCTTCTATGAGTTGAAAAAAAAACTTCACATTTTTTGGTGAATATTATCAAGAATATTTGAGAAAAAATGAAATAAGTTTATATCAAATACAAAATAAGCTTTTAAAATCTGAAAATTTTACCATAGATTTATAATATGATTTAAGACACCAAGATATACCCCAAATATTCACTTCATGTAATAATTAGAAAGTCAATAGGCCAAAGTTATAGATCCAAAATTCAAATGGTGATAAACATTTAAAGTTTGGAAATTTTTCAAAAATTTAAAATTGGCAAAGAAATTATAGCTGATGAACTTCTTTATGTTAGTTGGACTCAAATTCCAAAAATGTCATTTTTATGGATAAAGTTGCTCGAATATACTAGAAAGGCAATTTTTTTGTGATCCATTTTTTAAGCATCATCTTATGTGGAAAGTCATGAAGTCTTCAATGAGACAATTTCCTAGATCATTCATGTAACTTCTATTCAAGCAACTCCCTAAGGATAAGATTGGCCAACTATTGTTCTAAGGTCATCATAACTCTAATTTTTGACACCACAAATAACTCAGGGTTAATTATAAAGTAAACCAACCTATGACAAGCAAAACATCCATAAACAATAGAAATTTAGGGAATGACCCATTGCAATCTTGTATCAACCAATCACACCTTTTTTTTTCTCTAATAAATGAGATTTTGACTGCATGAGGTTGAGTTAGTGGCCACAATCAATGTCTTAAATGATGGTGATGGAGTGATTAGTGATAACAATAGGAATGTCCACCAATTTTTGAGTGTAAATTCATCAAAAGAACTCAGGAAGTGACTTTTAAAGGCCTTCATAGTGCGGCTATGTTAGGAAATGTTATGACTACATTAGGTGAGTAAGATGAGTATTATGATTACACTTTTTGTTAGTTTGGAGGTAGTCTAGAGACTCATCTAGACTACTAGGACAGTACACTTCAAAAATTCATAACCAATTTATACTTTCATTGTGAAAAAATAAAATTCAATTGTTCTCCCTATTTTTCACAATTGCCTTTATATGAAAAAAAATCAAAATTTTCAACAAATCAATGCCAACAAAGCAAATTAGTAAAACTTGTCATTTTGCCTATCCAAGGCTAGTTTACCATATATTTGTCTGATCCACTTTGTCATATGCACTTAGGATGCTCATATAGAATATTAACCCCTAAAGTCCCAGTTGTCCCTTCGGGGGACAAAATGGATTTCGGGTAGGCTCTTATGGTCTCAATATTTTTTTTATTTTCTGAATTTTTTTTAAGATAGAAAATCACATTAGCTTTCCGAAAATGTAATTTTTATTTCAATCGGTGCTTGGGAGCAAAAGTTATGGCACAAAAATCCCAAATTTTAGTTCGGCGGGCAGAAAAAAATCCTCAAAAAATCTTTACATTAAATTTTTTCTAAATCTGTTTTGTATAGATTTTATTTTAATTTACATGGGAAGCTTTGATTCGTTCGATTTGGATTTGTTATGCAAAAGTTATGGTCAATCTTATTTTTCGGGCAGTTAGAGCATCTCTTTGACAAAATAACTTGTAGGACTCATTTCTGAACTAAATTTTAACAATTTAAAAAAAAAAAAAGTTTCACAAGGTCAAGATTTCTTGCTAGAACAATCTCACCTTTGAGATTAATATATTTCAATTCTATCTTAGAGTTATTAATGATTTAATTTTTCCTTCAATCTTGAACCTACTTCTACTTAACAATTTTTTAATGAGTGAAAACTAAGTGTTTCTTCTTAAAAAAAAGATTTCTAGATTTTCAACTCAATTCATCATTATTAAAAACTAGAAATTCAAAATCATTAGAGCAAAAATTTTAAGTTAAAAAGGTTCAAAGCCCCAAAATGTAGTTGAGCAAGGTACAAAAAAACTAGATTCCTTCACTTTAAATACAAATATCTTGCAATCTACATGGTCAAAATTTCTGAAATTTCTTCCACACATTCTTACACTAGACTAGTACAAGATCCTATGGTTAACTATACCATAAAAAAACATTAAATTTGTTTTTTTGCTCTTTGATCTAGAAATGGCAGTTTTGAGTGATTTTTGATGAAAAAATGGCCGTGGGACGTTAGGGGTTAAGCATTAGACTGAGATTTGTTAGACCCTATACAAAACCAAATCTTTTTCTGTTGATTTTTCTTTGATTAATTTGATGTAGGATTTCTAGAAGTACATCTTACAGGGTTCTAAATACTTTGTCACCTTTACAGTTGAGAATATTCCATGACCTTTAGCAGTATCCAAGGCTTTGTTAGTTTGTTACCAATACTCGTAACTTTATCAGTACTCATAGATCCAACTTTGTGTGTCTTTTGAGGGTTAAGATTATTTTCATTAATATGTTATTCACCATTAAATGATGCCACATTATAATTTCTGAAAATTTCACTAAATGCCATATGTAATCATTTCTTGACTTGTTTTTTTAAGAGACCTGACCGTAGTGTGGGGTACCTCAAGTGATGTGAATATCAACAAAGTTACCACCTCAGTCCCCAAATGGATGAAAATCGTCGTTCCTCCGTCATCCACACCGCGTTTCATTTCATTTCTTTAGTGGAAAGTGCATTTTTTCCCTGACAGAATCTTGCAGGAGATACGTAATGCAAAGAGGCCGACTTTCTTCGCTTCTGCCAAGTTTCACTACAAGTTTCACATGGCCAATTCGGGTGCAGACTCCAGGCATATCTACTCAACGAGTACACTCAAGGAAATCGCATGTACCTCACAGAGACAATCCATTCCAGGGGAGGCGTTCCTCAGACAGCGAAGCATACTTCATGAGTTCCGAAGTGGACAAGTGGAGGCTCAGTGTCACGAACAGAGTGCATGAAGGAAAGGGTAGTGGGCATGCAGGAAGGCTGAGTGCTATGCCGCCATCTTCCCCAGCCAGGCAAATTCCAAAATATTTAGTTATTCCAAGTAAATATACACTTCCTTCAATGATCGATTCTACCTGTGTTTCCTTTGTTTGTAAAACAGAAAAAGGAAACATGGATGTTTCTCAGAAACAGAAAACAGAGGGAGTAGGACGGACAGACAAGTACTTAGGTCTCCCCCCAAGCTCGCTGAAAAAAATAAAAGGCAGGAGTAGTTAGTTCAATCTTCGCCAGTGTGGATTGTTTGAAACCCAACAAGATTAGTAGCCCGGCTTCGATCTGGTGGCAGCATCAGCTCATGAGACACACCCGTGTCTCATTTGTGATTTGGTATCGTTACTGTAGTGGATGTCTTGCAAGTTGGAATGATCGTCGAGTACACGATGTCGGAACCGACTCACGGTGTTGACGATCGGCCTCCCGGAGGACGTTGTGTTGACGTTCTGAGCCACCCGGACACGAGGATACAAGGTGAGATTGCGGATGGATATTACCTCAAGTATGGTATTTCTTTGTAAACGAATTTCGATCTTCCTAGTCAAGAGTCCCTTACTTACACCTAGCTCTGACTCGTTTCAGTTTGGCTTTCTGTCTTTTGCCAAATTAGTGCTCCTCTTTGTGCGTGCTCTTTCCGGTTGCATTCGGTCATCGATGTTAATTAGAACGACATGTTGAATTCCAAGCACCAGAGAAGTGACGTTGAAGTGCGCGGATCTCGATCTTCAAGCTAGGGCTGTTATCGATCTTGAAACGATTTCGTCATTTTAAGGAGTGCGACGATGTCTGTTGGTCTCAGCTCTTTCGATATATCAGCATCCACTGAACAGTCAATTTATTGCTTGCGTGACAGAGCACGACCGGTGTATATTGGCCGGAGGTTGTGGTATACCTCTTTGGAAGTCATCACTACTATTGAGGCAGGGTGAGTGCCTTCGCTTCATTTTTGGTGATGTAGCCGGGGACTTTTATTACTGTTGTTTATGAAGTGAACATCTTATTCATTGCATGTGACTAGCTGTTGAGCGCCCGAGGAGCTGCAAATCTCGTCAAAGTTTCTGGTCGCTTGTGTCCTGAAATTTGGTTTACTTTTAATGTACGGAAGCCACTCTTGCCGGTCTCTCTTCTTGTAGCTAGATCTTGTAGTTAGCTTACACAAACTCACAGTCAGTAGACGTACTATATATCGCCGAGAGAATTGAAGGCACCATAAACCATTACAAGTTAGATCACTGGAATTGCCGTATCAACTTGAACGATTCTTGATCTTGGTGTAGGAAGTGCTGTCAGTTGTAACGCGCCATTACTGACAATGCCTGATAAAGGTTGTTCTTAGCTAGTCTGTCACTGAATGTTTCAGCATCGACAAGAGTAATCAAATGTCGATTTTCTGTCCTTGATAGCAAGTTTGCAGGTGAGTCGAGATATGGCATGTCAGGTGTTCAACTCAAACAGAATCGAAGGTTTTCTGGCAATTGCACCGGATGATACAGGAGCAAACCGAGGTGTCCTGCCACGGTACGCAAGGCGCGACGTCTGGAAACCAAATTCCTTTATGATCCTGCGTCCGGCCATAGGGAACTTGAGAAAGCAATCCATTGACTTGCACCCGTCTGTAGGCAGCTTCAAGACGGGAAGTAGGGAATGAATACCTTCGACAATGGAAAGTCGGAAACGGAAAACATACTCAACAGAAATCCCTAAGTACGTAGCCTTAAATCTGTAGATATAGCTTGTGAGTTTTTCTCCCACCTATACATTTCCAATACAGAGACTTTCCAGTAATTTACATTGTGGTGTATTAGCGTATTAATATTATTGTTATTATTAGGGGATTACTATTGTATATCGTGGTGTAAATGATTGTCCACAGCTTGGAATGCAACAAAATAACTCTTTTATCATTTGATGCATTGGAAAATTTCTAAAGGAGGATTGTGTTCAAGCTAACATCAATTGCATTGAAGCAAACACAAAATCATGACAAAATCATTACACTTACATGTTTAACCTATAAATGCTGCCGAGGACATTTTCTGCAACTATTCATCCTCCCAATTTGGTGTGAAAAGGGAAGATCATCTACAATAGTTTGTCTTCCAATGAGTGCTTTTGCTTGATTTTAATCCAACAATTCACACGGTGAGAAAGTAGATGATTTCCATGGCTATGAACCTGTCGTTTAAGGGCTAAGTGTAGGCCATGTCATCAAAGTAAGGTCTTGAAATTACCAATATGATTTCCACAGCTATAAACCCATTGTTTAAGGGTTAAGTGTGGACCATGTCATCAAATTAAGGTCTTGAAATTACCAAGATAGAAAGAATAAAAATCTATTATGACCTCTATTACTTTTAATTCTCTGTCTTCTTTACCTATTTGTACCGTAACCTCAAGTACATGTGACAAAAAAAAATAGCTACTTTCTATTATGCTCATAGCTGTAGGCAAAAAAATATTACAACTGTAAAGATTTTTGGAGTTTTCAAGAAGTAATTCACTAAGTAGAATTAATCTACTCAAATCTTACCAAAATTGAACTATTGATTAACTATTATTTTAGACCTTGTAACCTTTTCAAGAACATTTTTGATTCACTAATGAGAAGTTGATAATTTATAAGTTCTTCTAGCTAACTATTGGAGGTTATAATGAAGTTAGATGGAAAGATTTGTGAACTCAATTTTTAAAATTATTATTATTATTATTGAATATGTGATGAATGTATTGTCTACTTGTGCTTTAATTCATTGCAAGTAATTTTGGGTTTGCAAAGCGTTTCATTGACATGTGACATAGGCTTCTAAATTAAACCCTAAAGGACCAAACACCATTTTTGACAACATAGCGTTTTGGGGCAGCTCACCACGAATGGAATTTTTATTTTTTTTCTTTGAAATTTTCACACAAGATGTGCCCGAGGAGTAGCTTTAGGGCCCAACAATTTTCATAACTTTTGACTACATGGTTAAAAAGTTATGGTATGATATGTAGTTTTCATTGTTCGGCGGGCAGCCCGGGCAGCAAAAAAAACTTCTTTAAAAATCATTTTCTAGAGAAATAAAAATTTGAAATTGGTTCTCTAGATTTATGTGCACAAGGAAAGCTTTGAATCATTCCACTTTGATTTATGAGATGAAAGTTATGAGGAATTTTAGTAGTGGGTAGTTTGCGGGTAGTTATGGAATCTCTACTCTAAAATAATCTTTGAAGTCCTTTATTTAACTCAATTTTCAATATTTTTGGAAAAAAATATAAACACAAGGTGTAGATTGTTTATTACAACATTACAATCAATTGGATTGGCATTTTTCAATTCCATAATTAAATCCTTAACAATTTAGTGTTTTGAATCATTTTCTACTTCTTCCTACTTACTATTTTTTTCCTATATGTTGTACAATTCCAAATGATTTGAAACTTTTCAAGCATGTAGCTAACTTGCTTTGAAGAATGAATCCAAAGAGTTACCACCATTTTGGACATTTTTTCATACAAATGTGACCATGTGAAGTGCAGCTGCCCGATTTTTCGCAGGGACAAAAAAAGGGGTTTTGTCACTTCAAATGCTAATATCTTGCAATCTACACGGTGGAAAGTTTTTCCACATCTTTTCAAACTAGTTTACTACAAGATCCTACGGTCACATGTGTCCAAAAATGTTTTTTTTCCAAAATTTTGTACTTGTACTAGAAATGGCAGTTTGGGAGCGTTTTTTGTGAAAACATAGCCAAAAACCTTTACGGGTTAACAAAACTACTCATTATAGTTATTTGGTACAATAATACATGTGAATGAAACTTCCACTTCCAATTAAATACCTCTAATGTTATTTTTTTTGTTGTTTATTGGCAAATGACAAGAAAATTCCTTTGATGTTCAGAGCTTCATTACTTTCTCCAAATAGTTGGTCAACTTAGCATTGGCCCAAACATTGGTTTTATATTTGATACTCTATGCTTATTTGCTCATTGAAAAAAATTTGACACTGAAATTCTAACTAAACCCCTCACCGCCCAAGGGGACGAAAAGTGGCCTCACAGAATTTTAAGTCAAATTCAAAGTGTTGTAACTTTTGCATCCGACATCCGAATTCAATAAAACTTGTTGGAAAAGTTGTTCTCTCTCTTCTAGTTTATGTGGTAAAATTTTCAAATCAATACAAGCTGTATCGATTTCTTGAAATTCAGTCAAAGTTCACAATTTCAATTTGAGTCCACCAAACTGCATTTGATGGCTGAAACTTTGGGGGGGTGTATCTCCTTCATCCAATGTTTAATTTCAATAAAATCTAATGAGTTATGTTCCCCTTGAAGTCTAGTTATTGTGGTAAAATTTTCATGTCAATCCAAATTTCCTTGAATGTTTGGGAGCAATTCGAAGTTCAAAATCTCAACAATTTTAGATTACAATGAACTTTGGCGGCTTATATCATCTCTATACAATGTCCGTTTCTAATAAAATTTGTTGGGAAAGTTGTGCATACTAGTCTAGTTTGTGTGGCTAAAATTTCATATCAATCCAAGAAGTTATGAATAACTAAGAAGCATTTTAGTAGAAGGAGGTTCAGCCTCATATGTGTTTTCTGCAACTTTTCTTACCTAAATTTTGACATTTGCAAGCCATTTTGCAAACACATTGAGTCAATTTATTGACAATTTTTTTCAATAATGAGTTTGTATGTTAGTTCTGAATAACTTTATAGTTTTAAACTTTTTCATTTGAGTAAGTTTAGGACTCGAATTTCACCTCCAAGTGTGTTTCTAGGAAAATTTCAGCATCTTTTTTCAACACTAAAACATTATAATCTTTCAATCTGTACGGTCAAATAATTCAAAATTTGTACCACATCATCTACAACAAGTTCGCTACAAGATTGTACGGTTAAGATCTATATAACTTAGTGAAATTTACATCGACATCGTTTCAAAAGCACTGATTTTTTGGAGCCCAAAACAACCTTGGGCGGTGAGGGGTTAACCCCTAAAGGTCAGAGACTATGTTTTTACCAAAACTGCTTTAAAACTGTCATTTCTAATACAAGTACCAAATTTTAGAAAAAAAATCATTTTTGGAAAAATGTAACCGTAGGATCCTGTGTTAAACTAGTTTGAGAAGTTGTGGAAAAAATTTCAAAAATTTCCACCATGTGGATTGCAAGATAATAGCGTTTGAATTGACAAAAATCCTTTTTTTGTCCCTGCAAAAATCCGGGCAGCTGCACTTCACAAGGTTACATTTGTATGAAAAAATGTACAAAATGGTGGTGCTTCTTTGGATTCATTCTTCAAAGAAAGTTGGCTACATGCTTGAAAATTTTCAGATCATTTGGAATTGTAATGGACATTTAGGAAAAAAATAGTAAGTAGAAAGAGGTAGAGAATGTTCAAAACACTAAATTGTTAAGAATTGAAATATGAAATTGAAAAATTCCAATCCCAACGGTTGTCATGTTGTAATAAACAATCTACACCCAATATTTTTATTTTTTTCCAAAAATATTGAAAATTGAGTTAAATAAAGGACTTCAAAGTTTATTTTAGAGTAGAGATTCCATAACTACCCTCAAACTAGAACTCCTCATAACTTTAATCTCATTAATCAAAATAGAATGATTCAAATCTTCCCATGCATATATAAATCTAAAGAACCAACTTCAAATTTTTATTTTAAAAAAAAATGATTTTTAAAGAAGTTCTTTTAGCTGCCCGAATTGCCCGCCGAACAATGAAAATGACATATCATGCAATAACTTTTTAACCTCGTAGTCAAAAGTTAAGAAAAGTGTTGGGCCTTAAAGCTACTCCTTGGGCACATCTTATGTGAAAATTTCAAAGAAAAAAAAAAAAAATTCCGGTCATAGTGAGCTGCCCAGAATCGCTATGTTGTTAAAAAAAGGGTGTTTGGTCCTTTAGTGGTTAAAACATACATATCGAAAGGCAACTTGAATTATTTATGTAGAAATAAATAGAAAGCTGGTGAAAAAAATGTTTTATAACGGAGAATTGTTGCCCAAAGTTGAATAGTAATCAAGTAGTCACTTCCATAAGTAAAGCATAGAATCGGCACATCACTACCAAAGCTATAATAATTTGTCAAAATTAAGATTTGACAAATGCTAAAGATAGAAATTCTTATGAAGATTTTTTTCCTGTGATATTTAAAAAAAAAAAACTTTTCAGGAACCTACATATATAATTATTTTCCATTGTTCATGCCCTATAGTATAATTTGATATGGCCCAAAGTGGAGGCAGTTGACATTAGATGGAAAGAGGTTCCTTTCATATCTTCTTTAGAACTCTTTTATAAATTTGCTTGCATGCATGAAGGAGTTCAACTATCTAGTTGGCAATTTGCAAATGTGTATAGGCTTTGCTCAAGTAAAGTTATGGAGGTCAAGTGGGTGGGAATTTCATTGAAAATAAAAATAGCATGTCAAAAAAAAAGAGCTTGGTAAAATCCAAGTATAGAATTTGTTGAAGAATTTTTTAATACATTTATGTTTCTTTTTTAGAGTCACATGAAGTATATTCGTCAAAAAATTAAAATTATTCAAGTCAACTACCAAAAATATATTTTCAAATTGAAACTGAAATGCCATAAAATTTCTTTAAAAAATATTGAAGCAACATTTGTCATGCAAATTTCAAAAGAAATTTGGTTACTTTCAAGCAAAAGGTCTCTTTGCAACCAATGCATAGGAGAGTTGTCAGCTAGTGTAGGATGAAGTAGACTAATTTAATTTTTCAAATTTTCTGTTCAAAATTAAAACTTCACATGAATTGACATTGTACATATTAGATTTTTTTTTTAATTTACAATAAAAGAACAAGGACTAGCCAAAAAAAGTAAATAAATTTTTATAATAGAAAGTTATAAATATTCGTTGGGTTCAAATTTTTCTAAGGACAATTGTTCCTTACGGTTGATTTATGGCATGCTTTTAACAACAATACAAAAGGTCAATGTTATGCTTTTGTAGAATTTGGAGGCCAAGGCTCATTTGGTCTTGTGACCTTTTTACTTTGGAAGAAAATGCAAGATCTTATTATTTACCACTAGATGATAGAGTTAGAAAAATTAGAATTTGCATTTGGAATAGAAGATTTCAAATTAACAAGGAGAGGTCATCAAATATAAAAATAATCCTTAAAAGATCAAGTGCCTATGCAATGTGCACACCAAATCTTGGGTACTTGCATACGAAGTTAATTTTGGTGAAGACGTTTACAAAATTATGACAAAAAGTGATAACATGTACACCTTGGGTAAGAGTATAACTTTTCTTGAGTAGTTGGGTGACCGGATCAAAAACTATGTTGCCCTAAACTTTTCAGGAAATCTTAGCAACTTCAAACAACATGCGCAAATTCCTCCCCTACTTTTGAAATTTGAAAGGTATGTGACTAACATGATATAGAATGCAACCACCCAAATCCATGTGTAGTGCAAAATTCTTACTATAAGAGAAGTTAAAGTTTGGTGACCATGTCAAAGAAGGCTGGATAATTTTTTTTTTCTAACTGTGAAATTTCTATCTTTCAATTTGTGAATTGAAGATTCTGAAATTTTTCTATACATTGGTATGATGGTCTAGTACTTATTTATACAAGACAATATCTAAAAAGTTTTTATTTTGTTCATTTTGTGTCACTACTCTAGAAAGTGATAGTTTTGGACAAGTTTTCCAATATGTGCCATGGTCCTCTAGGAAAATGAACCAAAATAGGAAGCAAGTTTTTACAATTATCCTCCGTTGATCTCCACGTAACAAAAATGATTAGAAGACCTGTGAACTTTAGCTCTAGCCAAATATAAAGTTTCAAATTTTGAAACCTTAAAATGAAATAGCCTACTTTCTCAGTCCTTTAAGGTGTAGTAAATGTTATAGTTTTGTTCCCTTTTCTTTGAAAAAATGCTTGTGCTCAATATTGTCCTAATATCCGGTAAGTTCAGAATTATTGAATCTTTACAGTAACGAATAATAAGAGTACAATCAATGCATGCAACACACGTGTATATGAAAAAAAGCTGCAAGCGTCTTTAGTTTCTGCCACCAACCCAAATTAAAAGTCTTCCTGTACTTGCCAACACAATAGCTACAAATATTTACAAGTGTGTATCATGCAAAAAAAGACGCATTTAATAAAATACTGCCTTATGTGAATGCCTGAGATGAGTTGCTCTTGTCCGTCTTCCTTTTGGTCCAGTATTGTGACTGGCCAGTTTGTATTTCATCCCTCTACAAAGAAATCCCTTTTTCATTCGTTTCAATTTTTTTCTTAAATATGTGAAAAAGGTTGACAAATCTCTTAAAGTTCTTATTAAACTAAATGTAGCTCTACAATTAATATGAAGTCAACAATTCTACAATTAAGGTAACTCAATCTAATTGCAACTTGTTTCTCTAACTAAATTGTGCATATTATTTTCTAAAATGTCCAACCTTTAGGTTGATTAGAAACACATCTATCTTCAACAATATGAAAATTTATAATTTATTCATACAATGTCCAAAAGAACATGCTAACTAAGAGAATTTGAAATCTTCTTTTGACTTACAACAAGACCCAACAGAAATCTCAAAATCAAATCAAATACCTACTAATTAGACGAACTTCAATGCAATTCTTTCACATGAGAACCATATACATGCAACCACCTCATATCAAAATTAATTGATCAAATAAAACAAAAGCATTCATAAGGATAAAGATTACAAGACATAGTTTTGTATTTACAAGAAAATAATGAGTCAACCTCCAATTCAATATGGATAGGAGCTAAATCTACAACTTAGAGATTCAATTTTCTCAAACAATTGTCATCCGTCGTCAACACATTTGTCAAGACATTAGTTGCTTTCAAGCTCTCCACGTAGAGAATACCTATATGAAATAATATGACTAATTCAGTTCTTGTAGTCCACACTGGTCCACCAAAAAGTGAAATCTTAACATCTTCAAATGCATGCAAGGACAATTGTTTGTGTCCAAATGTCCAAATAATCCTTTTAAAACGTCTTGCTCTTGACTGGTAAATCTAGTCCATATAAATATGAAATTGTATAAAAAAAAAGACATATTTAAGTGCAAGACAATAAACTTGTCTCATGAAGTAGGACCAACAAGGTGAAAACGCAAGTTGTCCAAGGTAAAAGTAAAATCTTGCCTCCTATTTTGTGCCATGTATTTGTAACCTCTTCTAACTAATTTGGGGTCTCTAATTGCAAATATGAATTCAAAATTGCAAATATTTTTTCATGTGCAAAAAAACAAAGAATCTTATATTTTTTCCTGGGATAAAATTCATTATAAGAACACCGTGTTTTATGTGATGGTTTATAAATTTTGGTGATGGATTTCAGGTGATCTCCAATAGAACAACTTGTATTTTTATTTCAAAAATAATGTTCAATACAACACCCAATGTTACGTAAAGAACACATTTGTTCTATAAAATGTCACCTTAAATCAGTCACTACAAAATATAAAATGTCACATAAAATACATGGTTTTTATAGTGATTCTTGCATTTTTCACCTTGTTGGGCACACTTCATAGGATGGGTTTAGTGTCCTACTACTTGAATACCTGCAAGCATCATTTGCATATACTCCCAATTTTTTTTGTTAATCAAGTTTCTTGTAAAGACAACTCTAGCAATCAATGAAGGAGAGAATTGATAGAAATGTTTCCAAATCTGTTTCCAAATCAATTTTCAAAAATGCCAATTCAAAATAAAAACATCAATCAAATTTGTTGAGCAATATTTTAGAGAAAATGTACTTCAAACAAAAGTACCAAAACAACCAATGTCAATGAAAAATCGATTAGCAATTGCTAGGGAATTAAGAGATAGTCATTCCAAGAAACATTGGTTCTATTTTGAATCACAATTGGAGTGATTTTGTCTCTTCCGTTATAACTTTTGAACCCCAAGTCCTAAAAATATAATATTTTTATTGGAGATATCTAACTTGATGATAATCAAATCCCTCGGGGGGGGGGGGTAGTGAGTGGTAGTAGTAGAAAACTATGTGCAAACAAATGATAGGGTGCCTAAAAAACATTTGAGATAAAAATTATAACTTGTTTTTTATACTATAGGGTACTAAAACGCCATGATATGTCTTCAAACTACTATAGGGTATAGAAAAATAGGTCCAATTAGAAAAAAATTAGACCTAGGATACCCCCCTTTTTATTCTTTTTTTTGGCCAAAAGTATTAAATGTTGTTGCCTTGTGAGTGGCATATTGAAAATAATCAATAATTTTATAGTCTTGACTAATTTCTACAGTAGCCGTTGGCTAAGTGTCTGGCATTTAATTTTGTCAATTAATTTTTGAAAATTGGCAGTTTAGGTTGCGGGCCTTCTGTTCGTTCCGCTCTGGGGTTTGGGGATTGCATAGTCAGTCTTTTCTTCTTCGTTTTCTGTCAGCTGTTATGTGCTTGCAGTGTGTTCGAGGATTGAAGGTGCCAGTTTAGGGTTCAGGCGAAGATGGCGCTGAGTTTGAAGACGAAGTTGTTTTCCCTTGCAGACGAGAACGCGCCTCCGGAGCTGCTCAGTCCATTCTTCTGTCTCACGGAGTTTGTTGTCTCACGGGCTCACAGAGTTTGTTGCGTTGCGCATAGTAGAGGTAGACTTGGTGCAGGTGACCGGAAGGGGAATCTGTCGCCGGAAGCAAGGAAGAGAGATATGGCTTTCATATTCTCGGTGTATGAGCATGCTGTTTTCTTGTTGTCTCGTTCATGGACGTTGCAAGCAGATTTGGATGAGAGATTGAAGTGTGCACCTCTGGTGGAGTTGTCTGCTGCTGAATTGCAGAGCCTTCGCTGCACTTTGCAAGATGGGTGGGATTGTTCCGAGATTCAGGTGTCTGCTGGAACAAAATTGCAACCTTCCAACCTTAAGTGGGTTTCACCGTCCCACAGAGCTCCGTGACTTGCAGAATTGTAGGAGACTCTTAGAATGAGGCCAAATGCATTCCTCTTTGCATTTCCCTCTTATGTCGAAGACTGGATTTGTTTTGTAGTTTTTCATCAGTTGCAGTCTCGGTTACATTACTGCATGTTTCAATGAGCTTAGTTGTACAAGCTCAGTTTTGATTCGGTCTCCATAACTAGACATTTCTTACATTCTATTTTGTAACATAGTATGCACATTTTTTTTTAATGATTGTGTTTGTAAACACAATGACATTCTATTTGATAATACCAGTGCATACTAACATTTCATATACCATTTCATACTACCATGATTGTTGAAAAATATTTCTGACATTCAATTTTATACTATGATAATGCAAAATAGTTCTTACATATTGTTGTAAATACTGTGAAGACATGTCATATTAAGGTAGGAGGCTCATAAACTGACCATCTAAGGGTTGGTCCGCCTTTTTCATATATTTTCTTTCACAAAAATGTTTTTAGTTAATTTTTCAGTCATAGAGAAGTTGATGAGGAATCTAACCCAAGCCGTTTTGTATTTTTTCGAGCATTTTTGAATTACTTATAAATTTTTGTTCAATGGACAGAATTTGTAGTAGATTTTTTTTTCTTTCTAAATAACCATATCATTTATTCATATGAATTTAGATTTATAAGTAATGCAAGCCCCTTCTCTAATAACCTTAAGTAGAAAATTATATAATGATAGCATGTTTAAAAAAATAATAATAATAATACCCCCCTATAAAATACTTGGTGTTTGCACCTATCCCCTTATTTTTTGACACACTACCCCCCCCCCAAGTCAAATCCCTTATTTTCTTGAAATTAAAGAAAAAACTTGAGGTTTAGGGATTTTTACTACATTAGGAGTACCCAAATGTAATGATTTAGAGTTGAAATTTTAGTGGTCTATTGCCACACTAGGAGGGCATATGCCTACAAAGGGGCCACTAAAAATATATTATTTTATGTCCTCCACATCCATGTAAATAGGGGTCCCTTGCACAAGCGTTTCTAAACATTAAAAATGGTTTCAAGATTATTCATTCTCTGAAATCTCATCACTATAAAGTCCTTTTACTTAAACAATTTTAGTTTTTTGAAATTGTTTTTCCTATTTTATACAAATTAGTGTCTAGTTTCTTCAACAATGTAGTAACTCTATTTTGTGAATGATTTATTACCTAGATTAATCTTAGATCTCAAGTTTGGTGACATGTTATCTTCAATATTATACTAATTATCTATATTTTATTTTATTTTTAAATATTTCTTTCCAACATGCCATAGTACAACGAGTACTTTGACAGATGCTACAAAAAACAGTTATTGTTTCTTGCAATGACTGTAGAGCAACTGTGGATAATGTAGATACAGCCTATTACTTTTATTTCCACCTATACATCTCCAATACAAAGGCTTTCCAATAAGTTACAATGTGGTATATTATCGTATTAATAGGGGACAATCATTGTATATTGTGGTGTAAGTGATTGTCTACAATTTGGAATATAACAAATTATTTTATCATTTGGTGCAACGTAAATTTCTAAAGTCTCAAGTCAAGCACAAGCTAACATAAATTGCATTGAAGAAAACACAAAATTAAGAAATAACCATTAACAAGTATGTGCCATGTCATCTAGATAAGACCTTGAAAATACCAAGATGGAAAGAAAAAATCAATTACATCCTCTATTGCATTTGATTTTCTACCTTCTTTGCATGTTTGTATATTAACCTCAAGCATGATGAAAGGAAAAATTGCCTCTTTCTATTATGCTCATAGCTATGAGTAGAAAAAAATTTACAAAGTTATAAAGGTTTCTTGAGTTAACAAGAAGATAGTAATAGAATTAGTCTACTAACATCTAAGTGACCAAAATTAACATCAATTTCATTAAATTGGCAATATTCTTCAAGTCTAAAATTGTAACTTATATCTTCATCAAGGTCCAACTTCATGCCACAAATTACAATAGATGTAGATTTGGGATTCAGGTCACTCGGCCAGAACTGCGCCAAAGTAATGGAATATTGCCAATGGATCATCTATAAGTTCTTCTAATTCACTATTGGAGGTGGAAATGAAGTTGGAGAGCTTTGTGAATTTTATTTTCAAAGATACTAATATGCCTTGTGTTGCATTACATATTTTTCAGCCCCTGTGGAGGGCTGCGAGTTTCCTAGGGTTCCCAGAGTCTAAAGCTGTCTGAAACTGCGCTGCAGCAGCTGCGTGACATGGCACAGCGACTGCCACGTCATACCAAAAAAATAAAAATAAATTGTTCATCTTGTTTTTCCATTTTAAGATTTTTTTTTTTTTGAAATTTTTGAATTTTTTTTTCTGACACCGGCCGTTCTTTTGCTGCCGGGGGAACAGTGCCGGGAACAGGCCCAAAACGGCCCTCCAGACACCCAAAAAATCATCTAATGTTGCCATAATATAATATAAAATTAAATATAATGTAATTTTATAAATTTTTAATTTACAAAAACTTTGAAATTCAATATCTTTTTTTCATGAGTTCAAACGCCACGAAACAAAGCCCATACACCCCTCTTATTAAAAAATTAATAATAATACCATAAATATAGCCAAAACATGGCCAAAAGACGCACAATTTTGGAGATCTCACCACAATAAACAAACAAAATAAAACAAAACAAACAACTTCTTTTAAAATATGGACTAGTATATCCTATGCCATTTTCACAATATATAATAAAATAAAAGTAAATAATTTTCTAATTTTCTAGTTTATAATTTTTTCGAAATCAATAGGGTTTTTTTTGTGGGTAGGAACAACGCAAAACAAAGTTTGTGCTTTCTAATGGTATTATGGACGCAATTAGGGTACACACAGTCCAAAAGTCTCACCTTAACCCCTAAGTGCCTAAGGCTTTCCAAGGGTGTTTTTCCTATGAGAAAAGAGCATAGGAGAGTAGTTATCCCTTATGAAGCAAAATTTTTTTTTTTTGAAATCTGACCGCATAGATGTTTCTAGACCTTGCTTGTTAGGATGTATACCAATTTTGAGTATAAAATTCAATAGGAGTTGTGAGATTATAACAAAAGAAAAGTATGCATTCTATTTTTAGTGTGCTGTTCCTCCCCACTATGTTGCTGAAATTTGCATATAAGAGTTTTTTGGGATGGGAGGTGACATGAACAACTACAAATAGTGTTAATACACTAAAATGCACTTTCAAAAAACTTAATTTCACATGAAAAGCTATCAAACTCATTATACAGTCGACCTTGCAATTGTTGGAATGCAATTTTGTTTGATAAGTGGAAATTGCAAAAAACTCCAAATCAACACTTGCATGTTTAAATTTTCAAACGGTGAAAATCACGAAAACACTTTACTCTTTCCATTGGGACCATTTTCAAAGCAAATGAATATGTACAATTTTTTAGATCTCAAATCAAGTGAAATTGATAAGCTTTATTCAAAACCAAGAAATGAAGTAAAATTGGCAAGCTTTACTCTTCACTAATGGTACATATATGTAGTTGAGGACCTCTAGAAAATCAAATATTAACCTTTTTCAGTGAAAAATGAAAGTTTTCAACAGTTAACCCTCAAAACTGCCCGTAAAATTTTTTAAAACGGTCAAACGTTTTTAACTGCCCATTGCAAAATGAGCCTGAAATTTCAGGTCGACCATATATGGTCGCCCAGGCAGTTAGGGGTTAACAATAGAACAAAACTAACTAACTAACCAACCAACTAATTTAATGTATAGAAACTAACATGCTTTGTGCCTTTGCCATAGCCAAAATAAAAATAAAAATAATTTTCTAAATTTTTAATTTTTAATTTTTTGAAATTCAATAACTTTCACATTGTAGGTTCAAACGCCACAAAACAAAGTCTGTGCACCCCTCCTTACAAAGAGCTTTTTCATACAATACCATAAACATGACCAGAAGGATATACAATTTTGAGGATCTCACAGTAACATAACAAACAAAACAAACAAAGAACGTAATTTTATGTATGTACGGATTATTACTATTATTGACTATGTGATGAATGTATTGTCTACTACTGAGATATTGGCAAAGTTTTGCCAAATACTTAAAGTATATTTGTGATTTAATTCATTGCAAGTACTTGAAAGGCTGAGATTAATTGAAAAAGTTGAGATTGAAATTTTAACTTGAAGCATACATAAAACTTGAGTTAAAAAGAAGAAAACAATGGGGGGAAAATATGATTTCTTCTACAAATAATTACTGCCCAAAGTTGAATAGTAATTAAGTAGTCACCACCGTAAAAATGAAGGACAAGAGTGGCACATCACTACCAATTATATAATAATTTGGCAAATGCTAAACATAAAAATTCTCTCCAAGGTTTTTTTTCCATGATATTTAAAAAGAAATCTAATTTTTTTGGAACCTCCATTTAAAACTATTTTCTACCCAACCTACCGTTTAATAAATGACTTTGGGCCTCAATTCTTCTTAAAGATTTCTTTTCGTTTGGCATAATTTGACATGGGTCTATAGTGTAGATTTGATGAAGAACTTTTAATTACAACTATAATTGTTTTTTGAGTTGATGAAGCCTATTCATAAATTTTTTTTAATAAACTCAGCTATTGATAATTTATTTTCAAATTTAAATTGCAATGCTAAGAAGTTTCTTTAAAAAGTACAGAGTCAAGAGTTGCCATGCAACATAACATTATTAACCTTCCCTGGGGAGGTCCCTTTTGGTCGCCCAAAATTAGGAGCCCTCAACAGTACCCTCCCCAATGACAGCTTCACCTCTACCAGCTTCACCTCTGCCCAACCAATCATTGGCGCAGCATTATAACTAAAGTCTCCCCCCAGGTATATAGGAGGGAATTATACCTCCACCTGGGGGGGACGAAACCAAGCCCGTTAACAATGTTATGAAATTTTTAGAAAGAAATTGGTTTCTTTCAAGCAAAAGGTTCTCTTTGCAACCAATATATGTGTGGGGAGAGTTGTCAATTAACCCCTAAGCGCTCAAACGACCATTTTCTGGTTGTTGTCCACCTTTGGGCAGAATTTTCAAGCAAAAATGAATTTAAAATTTTAAATATTATTTACTGAAATAAAAGGATTGTCTTTCAATATTTACATTCAAAACTAAGATTGCTACGGTCCAACAAAAATTATAAGAGAAATAACACAAAGTGTTTAGAATTGACTAGTATTGAAAAACTTATTATTTTGGAAAAGTGTTGGACTGTTGGTGTTCTCATTTCTAGATCTTAAGCATTTTCTTAAAAATCAATAGAAACCGCAATTTTGATCAATATAAAAAAATTCAAATCCTAAAGGTAGAAATTATATTTTTGGTGGATTTTTTGAAGTTATATCATGCTTCACATTATCTTCTTTGATGCAAACTTCAAAAAAGTTATAGAATTTATATTTTACAATACATTTGTGTTTTGTCCAAACTCTTTGGGCTTTTAGGGGTTAATATAGGATGAACTAATTTAATTTTCAAAATTTCTGGTTCAAAACCAAAACTTCACTTAATTGACGTTGTATATTCTAGACTTTTTTTTTAAATTTTAGAATAAAAGAACAAGGATTAGACAAAGAAAGTAAATGAAAAAGAATAATTTGTAATAGAAAGTTATGAGTATTATTTAGTTGGTTGGGTTCAAATTTCTTTAAGCACAATCATTCTTAATAAATAATCATGGTATGCTTTTAATGAAGAACCTCGAAGGGTTGAGAGTTTTTATATTTCGAAAAGTTTGAATAAACTTATTTTAATTAAATTTCAATTTAGGCAATTTTCAAACTTTGTAGTTTAGGATTTTTTAGTACTATGGAATATCCAAAAATAATAATGTGGACTTTAAATTTTTGTGGATTATTCTCACTCTAGATGGGCCATGTGCCTACCAAAAGAAACTCAAAAATATATTATTTTGTGTGTTCTATATGCATGCTAATAGGGCTTCTTTGCACGTGCACTTCTGAACATTGAAGATGGTTTTGAGATCATTCTTTTCGTGAAATCTCTTCATCATAAAGTTCTCCCTTATGGACAAATTTCACTATTTCTTATAAATTAAAACGGGAAAGTATTCATTTTCTTGAGATAATTCATTTTTCTAATTCTCCTACTTTGGTCATTTTTCTATGCTTTTCCCTCTTCGGATACCTTCTTTTTAAAGGTGTATACATTAGATATATTTTTCATATTAAAAAAAAAATTACAATTTCAAATGATCCCAAAAAAATCATGAGAATTATACTAAATGCTACTAAAACCAATTGGTCTTTCTTGCAACCACTCTCAATGCTATGCTTTGGGGAATCTGGATGTAAAGGCTAAAGCTCATTTGTTCTTGTAACCTTTTCACTTGGAATAATATTTAGGAACTTATTATTTACCACCATATGATGAAATTTGAAAATTTTGAATTTACAAATTTGAAATTGAAGATCTAAAATTACCAAAAGAAAAGGTTGTGCTATGTAAAGTTAACCCATGTAAGACCAAATGATAGATCAATGTAGGTATAAAAAATTGGATAGCTGTGTATAAAGTCAATTTTTGTCAAGTGTTCACAAAAATTTGATACAAGACTCAAGCATGTGAGACTATAAGTTTTTTTTGGCTAGGTACCCGGATCAAAAGTTCCACTACCCCAAAAAAATTAGGCAACCTAAAGAACTTCAAAAAATATACACAAAACTCCTCTAAAAATATGGAAGGTATATAATTAACATAATATAGGATGCAACAGTCAAAAATATAACCATGTGCAATGCAAAAATCTCACTATAAGAGAAGTTGAAGTGTGTTAAGCCTATTAGATAAGGTTGTAATAATTTTTTCTATCTTCAAACATTTAAATCTTTCAATCAATGCAATCAAAGTTTTTATATTTTTTTCACATATTCCTATAGCAAACTAGGATACATTGAAAAATTTCTTATAATTTTTTTTGTAATCCATTTATTCTCACTATTATGAAATGTGGTAGTTTTTTTTTTTATAGTTTTTCCAAAAATATCTCTCAATCTTTTAGAAGTCAATGACCCCTCAAAGAAGCAAGTTCCCTTCATTCATCCCCATGTGGTGAAACTTAAGTGACCAAATGACCTTATAAACTCTCTAGTCCTAGCCAAATATGTATTGGATTCTAATTTTGAAACTTTAATTTCAACATTGAGAATATCCGTACCTTAAATTAGGTTGTTTCTTTGTTTTGTTTGATATGGTGAGATCTTCAGAACCGTCCGTCTTCTATTCACATTCTACATACCATGAAAAATCTCTCTACAATGAAGGTGCATGGGCTTTAATTATTTTGTGGCATTCCAATCCATGGTATAAAAATTATAGATTTTGAAGTTATTCTTTAGTTAGAAAATTATTTTTACTTTTATTTAAATACACTTTAGCAATGGCACAAGGCACACTGGCACAAGACACAATAGTATAACATACCTTCTCAGCACTTTAAAGTGTAATAAATGTTATAGTTTTTATTTTGTTTCTTCGGAATACTTATGTCGAATATTGTAAGTCCTGCCAATATTGTTAAATCTTTACAGTAACAAAGAAACAAGTGTACATGCAAGCAGTACATGCAAGCAATGCATGCAATGCACGTGTACAAAGAAAGGAAGCTCCAGCGCCTCTTTGCAGCCAACCTAAATAAAAAATCTTCTTCTACTTGTCAGCACAATAGCTGCATGTGTGTTCTATGCAATAGAGATGCATTTAATGGAATATCACCAGCATGCGAAAAAGTCATTAGCAATCCAACAAATCTTTATATTAATAATTTCTATTAAATTAAATTGTATGTAGCTCCACGAGTAATATGAAATCAACAATTCTGCAGTGAAGAACTCCAACCTAATTGCAATTCATTTCTCCAACCTATATGCTGCATACTATTGTCTTCAGTGTCCAACTTTTAAGTTGATTATAAACACATCTATTTTTGCAGAACGAAAATTCATAATTGATTCATACGATGACTATCCAAAAGAGTAAGTTGAGAGGATTTTAAATCTCCTTTCAATTTACAACATGACCCAACAAAAACTTCAATATGAAATAAAATACCTTTTGTAGTTATCTAAACGGAATTACGTGCAATATTTTACTTATACATGCAACCACCTCATATCAAAAGTAGTTGATCGAATAAAACAATAGCATTCATAAGGATTAAAGACATACCTTTAATTTCTGAAAAAATAATGAGTCAACTTCCAATTCAATATCGATAAAGCTAAATCCACAACTTAGAAGATTTTGGAACAATTGTCGTGGCATAGTCAACACATTTGTCAAGACATTGCTTACTTTCAAGTTATCCAAGTAGAAAACACTCTTGTATGAAATAATATGATTAATTCTTGTACACCGAATAACTAAAATAGATTGCCTCTCACTAATTTCTTGAAATGTTACAATATACAAATATTTATTGACATTGCACAAGGATGCAATCATTTTCATCAATCTAGAGCCATGTATTGTACACAACTTGGATTGGTGCACTAATTTGTGGTCTAGTTCGAAGATTCTTATGTGCCTCCACGTGGACATTCAAGAGCTAAAATATGATGTAACTTTTTTGATTAAGGTCACTTATTTGTTTAGGCAACTTAGTTTTACTATTTCAGGTAGAGCAAACCAATCAACAAAAAAGTGAGAGCTCAATATCTTCAATTGCATGGAAGGACAATCACTTGTGTCCAAATGTCCAAAATAATAATGTTTTTAAAACATCTTGTTCTTGACAATTAGCAATAGAGAATTAATAGAGCAATTGTAAATAAGGTCAATGCATCTTATTCTAACAGTGCATCCAATAGGGTCCAAATGACTTCCTCACAATCATTTCAATCCAAGAATTAAAAAGTGTACCTAGTCTTTTTTTCAATTTGGATAAAGTGATAAGAAATTATGTACAATCCTACATTCATGTTTTAAAATGAACATAGAAAGTACATTAGAACAACTTGCATACGAAGACAAAATAAGGTGTCTATCTTACTAGCTAATTTGGCTCAAACTTCCACTTGTCATAGATTGAGTTAGCTTAGAAAACAAAGACAACCTTCACTATCAAACAACGATGGGAGAGTAATAAAGCAACCTATCATTGCAACAATTGAGCGGATATTCTTGTACAATACCATTAAAGTTTTCTGTAATACAGTCTCACAATATGGCATACATTCGCTTATAACCATATAGCCAACTAAATATCCTTTCTTATGCATGCCCCTATACATGATTAGAATTTGTTTTAATTCATTTTTCAAGACATGAAATTACATATCTTTGGTAAGCCATAAAATTTCAACTTCTTTTACAAAGATTTGAAGTTTTAATGAATTTGTGAAGAAAAAGTTAAAAAATTCATATCAAATACAAGCTACACTTATAAAATCTGAAAATTTAACCATAGGGCCATTTTATAGTGGAGAGCATCATTGTGAAAAGACAATTATCATGTCATCTTATCATCCGAAAATTAGTACACCATGATTGCAATCCCAAAGTTCAATTTGCAATAAAACATCATATTTTAGGAGATTTTCATTAGGGGTAGAAACCAGAAGACAGTGGAACCTTCATTTCATTAGTTGCTCAAACTACAAGAAGATCCATTTTATGGCTAAAATTGAGGTAAGTGTAAGGAGCTCCGGTTGCCGTAATACCGTAGAAAAGCCTAGTCAGTAATTCAGTGAAAGCATCTTCTTTATGAAAAAAAATCAATAACAAGGGATATTCCATCACCCTCAGCTGCAAAGTAACACTCTCCAGAAACTCTAAAAAAACAGGCAGAATCGTTTGAAGTCATCCAAGTCTGGCAGCGTAGGGGGTTTAGGGGTTAAGCTCACCGCGAGAACAAAACGGCAGCCAAGTGAGAGAAGATTGCTTGTCCATGTACACTCCAGCTCCACACTCTCGTTGCTATAACCAGAGGCACAATGCTTGTTAGACAGAACATGCCAGCCCCAAACCCTAAACCATAAACCATAAATATGCAGGGACCAACACATTGAAGCGGTGAAAGAGACTCCCACGTACAGACGATCCGCTACGCCAAAGGAATACATAATTAAACCCCAGTTTTATATTTCACAACAACAGGCTCTGGAATTGGTTCACATTTGGTGTGCACAAAGAGGAACATCCTTCCCCACTCAGCAAGAATTTCAGTAATTGCTCATTAAGGTTCAGGATTTTGGTTGTGTACTGGACAAAGGCAAGCACAAGAACTTTCAAGTATTAAAGTTAACAGAACTAAATTAACATGTATCAATATTTTCAACAACAGAATCAAGAGCACGGTCAATTGCGAGTCTCAGGGTACCTCATCTGAAGTCTTCGTGCCATAAAGCGAACCTCGAATTGCAAGAAACCCAGACACCCAGTGCTGAAATGCGTCAGTACGTGAAAGTTGGAGAACAAATTTAAAAGCTCAGGAAAGCTCAGAAAAGCTCAGAAAAGCTCCTTCAATAGGGCTGGATGCAGCCACTAGTTAATGTCAGCCTGATCTTCTGATCTCGCTGCGTCATGGTAATCACGCAGCGAAACTCTTGACACAGATTTGAAGCAGAATAATGCAAAACAAAACCAGACCCTTGAATCAAAGAAGACGGCACAAAGAGCCAGGAGCGCCTGGCCAATACATTTCACGGCCAGGGCCTGATCTCACTTTGGTTTTGTGGACACTTTGGATGAAAATAATATATTTGGATTCTTGAATAAAATGGAAAGTCTCTGAAGAATATTAAGCTACAAGCTATTCCATTCTAATATGAATTGGTTGGTACAAGACCAGCTAGGTTGCAATTATACTTCAATTCTTATCACTGAACATCCTTCTACTCCCACATGTTAGCTCCTATCGATTCTTTACTAATCGATTAATGATAAGATAGCTCCTAATTTCAACAAAATATGTAACAAAATTTTAATGTTGGTTTCATTAATATATTGGATGCAATGTATTGGAATTTAATCCCTAAAGGACCGAGGCCTTTTCTCCATCAAAACAACACTTGAAACTATCATTTCTATTACAAAGAGAAAAAAACTTCAGAAGTGTTTTTTTTGCATATCTAAACATAAGATCTTATACTAGACTATAGCTAATCTAACCTTGTCTAACCATTTTCTTTTTGTAAATTATAAAAATTGCATTCACAAATGAATCCTATGAGTTATTTTTTTCAAAACAATGCTCAAAGTGCCCCCAAAACTAAGATTGTCCACAACATTCTCATCACTAGTCCAAATAGAATGAATCAAAGCTTTAAGTGAAACATCTTAGAAGTGGTGTAATTATTTTGTTTTTCATTAAATAATAGATTATTTTTGTCCAATTTTATTCATATTCATTATTAATTGTATATCAACATCATGGAGTTGTTGAGTTTGAATCATTTAAATTATTCTTTGCTTTGAATGAAGGTATTGTATTAAGAAAATAACAATATGTAACTGCATGGTGTATTTATAGTTTGAACTTTAGTTGGTATTACCATGATTTTCCTTTCTTAAGGGTGATTTGACAAGGCTTCAATACTAACAAGTTTTCTTTCAGTTGTCCATTTCAATTCCATCTTGTATCTATTTTATGTGGATTTTAATGCATATATTCTAGAAATTTTAAAATTCTATTATTATAATTCAATAAGTACTTCAATGTCTTACAATTCAACACCTCAAAGACCAAAAGTTCAAATTTTGAACAACAAATGACACAAACATTTCAGTAAGCACATAAAAAAATTATTTAAAAAAATCCATCTTTAAGATACTGTTTCAAGACTCTTGTAGCAAGTCCTACTATAGTAAAGTTTTTTGGAACTTTCCTTAGGAAATACTATATAATTCAAGAGGAGGCAAGATGGTTTGACTTGAAAAATATTGTTTTCAATTAAAAAAATGATCCTTGAAACACAACTTAAACTAATAAGGAAAATAAAAATCTCAAAAAATCTCAATAATTAGAACTTCACATTTTCAACTCTAAAAAATTTGTAAAAATTACAAATGTTCAATTTATAATCAATTTTGGAACAATTTTTTTTCATTTGAGGTTTCAAATTTTTATTGAGAAATATCAGTTTGTACAACACTTGATTTAACCTTTAGGATGTGATCTCCAAGATTATAATTTCTACTTTAGAAGTCATTATAGAACTATTATTTTAACTTCATATTGATTTTAAAATTATGCTTTTATTTCTTAGAGATGAATCCACATGTCTAAAATGAGTTGAAAAAAAAACTTTACATTTTTTGGTGAATATTATCGAGAATATTTGAGAAAAAATGAAATAAGTTTATATCAAATACAAATTAAGATTTAAAAATTTGAAAATTTTATTATAGATTTATAATATGATTTAAAACACCAAAGTATATCCCAAATTTCCACTTCATTTTATTTTTAGAAAGTCAATATGCCAAAGTTATAGACCCAAAATTCAAATGGTGATCAAAATTTTAATTCTGGAAATTTTTCCAAAATTTAAAATTGGCAAACAAACTATAGTTGATGAACTTGTTTATGTTAGTTATGCTCAAATTCCAAAAATGTCATTTTTATGTATAAAATAGCTCAAGTATACTAGAAAGGCAATTTTTGTGATCCATTTTTGAAGCACCATCCTATGTAAAAAGTCATAAAAGTCTTCAATGAGACAATTTCCAAGATCATTTAGGTAACTTCCATTCTGGACAACAATTTTTAAGCATAGGATTGGCCAACTATTGTTTTGAGGTCATCAAAACTCTAATTTTTGACATCGCAAATAACTCCGGGTTATTAATAAGGTGAACCAACCTATGACAAGCAAAACATCTAGCAAAACATCCATAAACAATAGACATTTAGGAAATGACCCATTACAATCTTGCATCAATCCATCACACTTTTTTATTTATAATAAATGAGATTTGGGTTGCATAAGGTTGAGTTAGTGGCTACAATCAATGTCTTGAATGATGGTGATGGAGTGATTAGTGATTACAATAGGAACATCCACCAGTTTTTAACTGTAAGTTCATCAAAAGAACTCAAGAAGTGACTTTTGAAGGCCTTCATGCTGCGGCTATATTAGAAAATGTTATGACTACTTTAGGTGAGTAAGATGAGTATTATGAATACACTTTTTGTTAGTTTGGAGGTAGCTAGTCTAGAGACTCATCTAGACTAAAAGGACAATACACTTCAAACATTCATAACCAATTTATACTTTCATTGTGAAAAAATAAAATTCAATTGCTCTCCCTATTTTTAACAATTGTTTTTATATGAAAAAATATCAAAATTTTCAACAATGCCAACAAAGCAAATTAGTGGAACTAGTCATTTTGCCTATTCATGGCTAGTTTACCATATATTTGTCTGATCCACTTTGCCTTGTGCATTTAGGATGCTCATACAGAATATGAAACATTAGGGTGAGATTCATTAGACCCTATATAAAACCAATTTTATTTATTTTGATTTTCCTTTTATTAAATCAATGTAGGATTTTAGAAGTTCATTATATAGGGTTCTAAATATTTTGTCACCTTTAACATGGTTGAGAATATTGCATGACTTTTAGCAGTATCCAAAGCTTTGTTACCAATACTTGCAACTTTATCAATACTCACAGCTCCAACTTTGTGGGTTTTTTGAAGTTTAAGATTATTTTCATTAATCTTTTTTGCACCATTAAATTATGCCATGATATAAATTTCTGAAAATTTCTTTAGATGCCATATCTAATTATTTTTTTAACAACTCTGACCCTAGTGTGGGACTGCGGGGTACTTCAAGTGATGTGAATATCAACAAAGTTAGCCCCCCCCCCCAAGTCCCAAAATGGATGAAAATCGTCGTTCCACCGTCATCCTGACTCATCCACACCGCGTTTCATTTCATTTCTTTAGTGGGAAGTGCATTTCTGTTCCTGACAGAATGCTGCAGGAGATACGTAATGCAAAGAGGCCGACTTTCTTCGCTTCTGCCAAGTTACCCTACAAGTTGAACATGGCCAATTCGGGTGCAGATTCCAGGCATATCTACTCAACGAGTACATTCAAGGAAATCACATGTACCCGCACAGAGACATTCCATTCCACGGGAGGCGTTCCTCAGACAATGAAGCGTAATTCATGAGTTCCTGAGTGGACAAGTGGAGGCTCAATGTCACGAACAGAGTGCATGAAGGAAACGGTAGTGGGCATGCAGGAAGGCGTGAGTGCTATGCCGCCATCTTCCCCAGCCAGGCAAATTCCAAAATATTTAGTCCAAGTAAATATTTACTTCCTTGAATGACCGATTCTACCTGTGTTTCCTTTGTTTGTAAAACAGAAAAAGGAAACATGGATGTTTCTCAGAAACAGAAAACAGAGGGAGTAGGACGGAGGGACAAGTACTTAGGTCTCCCCCAAGCTCGCTGAAAAAAATAAAAGGAAGGAGTAGCTAGTTCGATCTTCGCCAGTGTGGATTGTTTGGAACCAGCAAGATTAGTAGCCCGGCTTCGCTCTGGTGGCAGCATCAGCTCCTGAGACACACCCGTGTCTCATTTGTGATTTGGTATCGTTACTGTAGTGGATGTCTTGGAAGTTGGAATGATCGTCGAGTACACGATGTCGGAACCGACTCACGGTGTTGACGATCGGCCAAACGTTGGACGTTGTATTGACGTTCTGAGCCACCCTGCCAAGAGGATGCAAGGTGAGATTGGGGATGGATATCACCTCAAGTACGGTATTTCTTTGTAAACGAATTTCGATCTTCCTAGTCAAGAGTCTCTTACTTACACCTAGCTCTGACTCGTTTCAGTTTTGCTTTCTGTCTTTGCCAAATTAGCGCTCCGCTTTGTGTGTGCTCTTTCCGGTTGCACTCGGTCATCGATGTTAATTAGAACGGCAGGTTGAATTCAAAGCACCAGAGACGTCACGATGAAGTCATGTTGAAGTCACGGACCTCGATCTTCAAGCTAGGGCTGTTATCGATCTTGAATCGATTTCGTCATCTTAGCGAGTGTGACGATGTGTGTTGGTCTCAGCTCTTTCGATATGTCAGCATTCACTGAACAGTCAATTTATTGCGTGCGTGACAGAGCACGACCGGTGTAGATTGGCCGGAGGTTGTGGTTTACCTATTTGGAAGTCATCACTACTATTGAGGCAGGGTGAGTGCCTTCGCTTCTTTTTTGGTGTTGTAGCCGGGGACTTTTATTACTGTTGTTTATGAAGTGAACATCTTATTCACTGCATGTGACTAGCTGTTGAGCGCCCGAGGAGCTGCAAATCTCGTCAAAGTTTCTGGTCGCTTGTGTCCTGAAATTTGGTTTACTTTAACGTACGGAAGCCACTCTTGCCGGTCTCTCTTCTTGTAGCTAGATCTTGCAGTTAGCTTACACAAACTCACAGTCAGTAGACGTACTATGTATCGCCAAGAGAATTGAATACACCATAAACCATTACAAGTTAGATCACTGGAATTGCCGTATCAACTTGAACGATTCTTGATCTTGGTGTAGGAAGTGCTGTCAGTTGTAGCGCGCCATTACTGACAATGCCTGATAAAGGTTGTTCTTAGCTAGTCTGTCACTGAATGTTTCAGCATCGACAAGAGTAATCAAATGTCGATTTTCTGTCCTTGATAGCAAGTTTGCAGGTGAGTCGAGATATGGCATGTCAGGTGTTCAACTCAAACAGAATCGAAGGTTGTCTTGCAATTGCACCGGATGATACAGGAGCAAACCGAGGAGTGCCGCCACGGTACGCAAGGCGCGAAGTCTCGAAACCAAATTCCTTTATGATCCTGCGTCCGGCCATAGGGAACTTGAGAAAGCAATCCATTGACTTGCACCCGTCTGTAGGCAGCTTCAAGACGGGAAGTAGGGAATGAATACCTTCGACATTGGAAAGTCGAAAACGTGATGGCAGGTCCTTCGCCCGGCAACAACACTCAGCAGGGGGCCATGTACAACAGGAAATCCTAAGTTACGTAGCCTTAAATTTGTAGATGAGTGTAGCTTAAGAGTTTTGCTCCCACCTATACGTTTCCAATACAGAGACCTTCCAATAGGGTACATTGTGGTATTATTATCATTACAGGATTACTATTGTATATTGTGGTGTAAATGATTGTCCATAGCTTGGAATGCAACAAAGTAATTCTTTTATCATTTGATGCAATGTAGAATTCCTAAGGGAATCTTGTGTTCAAATGCTAGCATAAATTGCTTTGAAACAAACACAAAATAATGAAAAAACCATTACCGTTCATCATGGTGGAATTAATTTACACTAGTGTTACTTGGGGTTGGATCAAATTGTTCAATAGTGAATGAAAATGCTTAGTAGATGTTCAAAGTGTGGGCCATGTCATTGAAGTAAGGTCTTGAAAATACCAAGTTAGAAAGAAAAAAAATCAATTATAACTTCTACTACTTTTAATTTTTTGACTTCTTTCTCAGTTTGTATTTTAATCCATAAAAGACCCTTTGTCCCCTCAGGGAACAATTTGGGTGCCGGTAGGTTCCTACAACCTCAATTTTTGATGAATTCTTTTGAATTTTATTGAAGATGTGTGGTTTTGCAAGAGCTTTGTGGATATATAGTTTTTATTTCAAATGGTGCCCGCTAGAAGGAGTTATGGCACAATAAGTCAAAAATGGGGATTGGCAGGTAGCACAAAAAAATCACAAAAAGTCAAAATAATTTTTAAAATAAATTCCTAAAAGTAGATTTTTTTTTTGTCTACATTTGAAGCTTTGATTCATTCTATTTGGAGTACACTAAAATTGATAAATAGTGTTGGGTGATAATTAGTAATGTTCCCTGTTTTTTACCCCCAATACTATTTTCCAACCTATATGTAAATAGTGTAAGGGCACTTAACTCCCGTCGTCAAACTCTGGTCCTTTTTTGGGAAACTCTCACATTAGATGTTTTTTGGGGGTCTGGAGGGCCGTTTCGAGCCTGTTCCCGGCGTTTTCCCCCCTGCAATAAAAGAACAATTGCTGTCAGAAATTTTAAAAATTTTAAAAATAAATAAAAAATAAAAAGTTTTAAGATTTTAAAATTTTAAAACAAGATGAATAAACAAAAAAATTTAAAATATAGTTTTGTATGATGTAGCAATCCCTCTGCCACGTCACGCAACTGCTGCAGCGTAGTTCTAGACAGTTCTAGAGTCCGGAAACCTTGGGAAACTCGCAGGCCTCCATAGAGGCTGAGAAATATATAATGTTTCTCCTTGCCGTCGTCAAAAATTTTACTACAGAACTAAAATAATGTTAGAATGGGTAAATAATGTTCTAACACTAACCTTGCAAATCACAGTTAGTGTTATTGTTGACAATTAGTATAGCCAATACTATTTACCGATTTAGTGTTGTGATGAGAAAGTTATGAACAATCTTAGTTTTTTGGGCAATCTAAGCATCTTCTTGATAAAATAACTTATAGGATTCATTTCTAATGTAATTTCAACAATTTTCCAAAAAAATTGTTAGATATGGTTGTATTTGCTTGTTAGACAAATCTCACCAATAGAATTATTGTGTGTTAATTTCATCAAGAAGCTATTGACAATTTAGTTTTCTCCTGAATCTTGAACCTACTTCTATTCAACAATTTTTTAATGAGTAAAAATTAAGTGTTTTTTTCTTTCCTTTTTTTTCTAGATTCCCAACTCAAATATTCAACATAAAAACGTAGAAAATCAAATTTGATAGTACAAAAAAATTTAATTAAGAAGATTTATAGCGAAATTTTTTAGTCAAGCAAGGTGCAAAAATACTTGTTTTCTTCACTTTGGATGCAAATATCTTGCAATCTATGCAATCAAAGTTTCTAAAATTTCTTGCATACATTCTTCTACTAGTCTATTATAAGATCATATGGTTAGATTTGCAAAAAATAAAAATCTTTAAAGTTTCTACAGTTGTTTCAAGACTGCACAAAATAATGGATAAAAGAACCACACTTGATTTTTAGTGCGGTTCTTTATTACCAACTTTTGTTATATTAATAAGTTCTTCTAGCTAACTATTGGAGGTAGAAATGAAGTTGGAAAGATTTGTAAATTCAATTTTCAAATATAGTAATAGTAGTAGTAGTAGTAAATATGTGATGAATGTATCATCTACTATTAAAAGATTGGAAGGTTTTGTTAAATACTTAAAGTCTAATTGTGCTTTAATTCATTGCAAGTATTTTAGGATTTGCAAAGCATTTAATTGCCATGTGGCATAGGTGTCTAAATTAATGAAACTACTCATTGTAGTTATTTGTTACAGTAATACATGTGAATGAAACTTCCACCTCTAATATTGTTTTTGTTTTTGTTTATTGGAAAATCACAAGAGATTTCATTTGCTGTATAGAACCTCGTTACATTCTCTAAATAGTTAATCATAACATTGGTTTTATATTTGATATTGTATGCCTGTTTGCTCATTAAAAAAATTAACATTGAAGTTTAACTCAAAACATACATATAGAAAGCAAACTTCAATTATTTATGTAAAAAATTGAATATAAAGTTAGTGAAAATAATGTTTTCATTAGGGAGAATTGTTGCCCAAAGTAGATTAGTGATCAAGTAGTCACTACCGTAAGTAAAGCACAAGGTCGGTACATCACTCCATACCTATAATAATTTGAAAAAATAAAGATTTAACATACGCTAAAGATAGAAATTTTGGAGTATTTTTTTTCCCAGGGTTTTAAAATGAAATTCAATTTTCTAGTATTTGCATTTAGAATTATTTTCCATTATACTTGCCTTGTGGTATAATTTGACATGGGCCTAAAATGGAGGCGGTTGGCGGTAGATGGAAAGAGGCTCCTTTTGTCTCTTCTTTAGAACTCTTTAATAAATTTATTTATATGCATGAAGGAATTCAAATGTCTAGTTGGTAGTTAGCAATTAAATGTGTGCAGCTCTATTCAAGTGAATTTATGGAGGTTACATGTGGAAATTTCATTAAAAATAAAACTTCAGGTGAATTAATATTGTGTATTTCAAATCTATTTTTTTAATTTCCAACAAAAGAACAAGGACTAGCCAAAGAAAAATAATAACAATTTATAATAGAAAGTTATAAATATTGGTTGGGCTCAAAATTCTCTCAGGACAATCATTCCTTCTAATTGATCAATACCATGCTTCTAATGACGATATAAAGGTCAATATTATGCTTTGTGGAATTTAGAGGCTAAAGCTCATTTGGTCTTGTGACATTTTCAATTTGGAGAAAAATGCAAGATCTTATTATTTTACCACTAGGTGATAAAATTAGGAAAATTAGAATTTGCATTTGAAATAGAAGATTTCAAATTAACCAAGAGAGGTCATCAAATGTAAAAACAACCACTAAAAGACCAAGTGACTATTCAATGTGCACAACAAATCTTTGATACTTGCATACCAAGTTAATTTTGGTAAGGATGTTCACAAACATTTGACAAAATGTGTGAATATGTACCCTTTGGGTGGAAGTATTAATTATTTTCTATTTGTGTGGGTGATTGGATCAAACATTATGTTGCCCTAAACTTTTGGTGCAATCTCAGCAACTTCAAACAACATGCGCAAAATTGCTCCCCTACTTTGAAAATTTAGAAGATATGTTATTAACATAATTATAGAGAATGCAACCATGAAAAAATCCATTTGTAGTGCAAAAATTTTACTGTAAGAGAAGCTAAAGTTTGGTGACCATGTCCAGTAAGGTTGAAAAAAAACTTTTTTTCTAATTGTGAAATTTCTATCTTTCAAAAAGGGGAATTCAAGATTCTTAAATTTTTCCATACATTGACATGATGGTCTATGGTAGAACCATCCATTACCAACCGGACATTAATAACCAACCTGTAGGGTGCAGCTATTTCCAACCAAGATTCCTACTATAGTTTGGAATGTGATTTTTTTCTCTTTTGTAAGGTTGGCACTATAAAGTCATGATACATGTTCTGATTTAGTGAGCAAGAAAGTAGGAAGGAGTGAGTGGGAAAGTAGTTATGGAATGGTTGAAATTGGAAGCCTCTATATCTTGGGTATGACTTCAGGCCAACTTTTGGCTTCCAAAATTCTTAGTAAATTCAATTTAAGGATTAAAATCATGAAAACTTGGCAATGTCCATCATTTCTATCTTCTACAGGGTTGTAAATTCACATTACCTTCTACTACTCCAGAACATATGCGAAATTGCTTAAGTGGTCGAATATGGGTGGTTCTACCATAGTACAAATTTGTACAAGACCATTTCTAAGAAGTCTTTTGAGATTGCACAAAACAAAATAGCCTACTTTCTTAGTACTTTAAAGTGTAGTAAATGTTATAATTTTGTTTCCTTTTATTTGAAAAAATGCTTATGCTCAATATTGTCCTAATATCGTAAGTTCAGAATTATTGGATCATTATTACAAGCCATGCATGCAACACATGTGTAAATGAGAAAAGCTCCAACGTCTCATTTTTTGCAACGGACGCAAATTAAAAGTCTTTCTGTACTTGCCAACACAATAGCTGCATTACTTACAGGTGTGTGTCATGCAAAAAAAGACGCATTTAATAAAATACTGCCATATATGAATGCCCGGGATGAGTTGCTCTTGTCCGTCTTTCTTTCGATCTGTGGTCCAGTCTTGTCGGTCTGTTCAGTCCTCTAGCAGGACACTTGTTACTGGCAGGTTTGTTTTTCATCCCTCTCCAATGAAATCCCATTTTAATTTTTTTTAATTAAATGTGAATAGATTATTAACCGTTAAATTCAAAATAGCAATCTAGTGTACATTTATAATTTACAGTTTTTTTTCACTACCTTAAAATGCAATAGTTTTTGACAATTTTTCTACAAATATCCCTCAATTTTTTAGGAATTAATGACCCTTGGAGGAAGCAAGTTCTTATAGTTATCCTTCATTCATCCCCATGGGGTGAAATTTAGCAAATGACCTTCTAAACTCTAGCCCTAGACAAACATGTATTGGATTCTAATTTTGAAACTTTATCTTGAACATTATTGATATCCGTACCTTAAATTTGATTGTTTGTTTTGTTTGATACAGTAAGATCTCCAAAATCGTGCATCTCCCACTTACATTCTTCATACCATCCAAAAACATTGTTCGAGGAAGGTATATGGGCTTTAGTTGTTTTGTGACATTCCGGCTCATAGTATAATAGTTATGGATTTTTGAGTTATTTTTTAAATTGAAAAATTATTTATACTTTGAATTTTATCAAACTCTGGCAGCAACACAGGTTACATTCGTACAAACTGAAATGACATACCCTCTCGCCACTTTAAAGTGCAGTGAATGCTATAGATTGTTTGTTTTTTCTTTGAAATACTTATATTCAATATTGTAAGTCTAGTATCATCAAATTTTTATAGTAACAAATAAACAAGCGTACAGTCAAGCAATGCATGCAATCCACATGCATGAACAAAAGAAGCTCCAGCGGGGGTTTTGCAGTCAACGAAAACAGTAAATCTTTTTGTACTTGCCAGCACAATAGCTACATGTGTATTTCATGCAGTAGAGATGCATAGAAAGCCAACTTTTAGATTGGTTATGAACAAATTTATCTTCTCCTATATAAAAATTCATAATTGATCCAAACGTTGACTATCCAAAATAGCATGTTAAAAAATTTGAAATAAAATAATGAAATCTCCTTTCAATTTACAACAAGACCCAAAAAGAAATTCAAAATAAAATAAAATACCTTATTTAGTTATCTAAACAAATTTAAACACAATTCATTTACCTATACATGCAAGCACCTCATATCAAAAGTAGTTGATCAAATAAAACAAAAGCATTCATAAGGATTAAAAACATACCTTTGGATTTCCGATAAAATAATGAGTCAACTTCCAATTCAATATTGATAATAGCTAAATCCACGACTTAGAGATTCAATCCTCTAGAACAATTGTCAAGGCAAAATCAACACATTTGTCAAGACATTGGTTACTTTCAAGTTCTCCAAGTAAAGAATACTCTTATATGAGATTTATGATTAGTTTTTGTACACTAAACAATGAAGTTAGGGCCATTTTATAAGTCACTAATTTCTTAACATTTTACACTAGACAAATATTTATTGACATTGTACAAGGATGCAATAATTTTCATCAACCTAGAGCCATGTATTGTATACGAGTTGGATTGGTGCACCAATTCATGGCCCACTTCAAAGAGTCGTATGTGCCTCTATGTGGACAAGAGCCAAGACAAGAGGTAACTTTTCTAGGTAAGTTCACCTAATTGTGAAGGCAACCTAATTCCACTATATTGTGTAGAACAAACCAATTAACAAAAAAGTGAGATCTCAACATCATCAATTGCATGCAAGGACAATTACTTGTGTCCAAACATTTAAAATAATAATACTTCTAAAACGACAATTAGCAATAAAGAATTGCTAGAGTAATTGAAGATAAAGTAGATGTACCTTATTCTATCATTGCATCGAATAGGGTCCAAACGACTTCCTCGCATTCATTTCAATCCAAGAATTAAAGAGTGTACATGGTCTTTTATTACTTTGGGTAAAATGATAAGGAATCATTTACAACCCTAGATTCTTGTTCCAAAATGAATATAGAAAGTACACTAACAACTTTGCATACATAGACAAAATAAAGTATATGTACATGGATAGTGATGGTGTGTACCATTCTTTGGTGCTAAATAACCTAGGGCTTTCAACTCAAGACATGTTTCTTTATTGTCATAAATTGAGCTAGGTTAGAAAACAAAGATTTGGAGTTTTAATGAATTTGTGAAGAAAAAGTTAAAATATTCATATCAAATACAAGCTACACATATCAAATTTGAAAATTTCATAATAGGTCCATATTATAGTGGAGAGCATCATAATGTCAAAGACAAATACCATGTCATCTTATCATTAGAAAATTAGTACACCATGGCTGCAATCCCAAAGTTATATTTGCAATGAAACATCATATTTTAGGAGATTTTCATTAGGGGTAGAAACCAGAAGACTGCGGAACCTTCATTTCATTAGTTGCTCAAACTACAAGAAGATCCATTTTATGGCTAAAATTGAGGTAAGTGTAAGGAGCTGGGGTTGCCGTAATACCGTAGAAAAGCCTAGTCAGTGATTCAGTGAAAGCATCTTCTTTATGGAAAAAAATCAATAACAAGGGAATTTTCATCACCATGAGCTGCAAAGTAACACTCTCCAGAAACTCTAGAAAAACAGGCAGAATCGTATGAAATCATCCAAGTCTGGCAGCGTAGGGGGTTTAGGGGTTAAGCTCACCGCAAGAACAAAACGGCAGCCAATTGAGAGAAGAGTGCTTGTCCATGTACACTCCAGCTCCACACTCTCGTTGCTATAACCAGAGGCACAATGCTTGTTAGACAGAACATGCCAACCCCAAACCAAACCCTAAATCCTAAATATGCAGGGACCAACACGTTCAAGCAGTGAAAGAGACTCCCACAGACGATCCGCTACGCCAAAAGGAATACAAAATTAAACCCCAGTTTTATATTTCACAGCAACAGGCTCTGGAATTGGTTCACATTTGGTGTGCACAAAGAGGAACATCCTTTCCCACTAAGCAAGAGTTTCAGTAATTGTTCAGTAAGGCAACATACCATACAACGCAAGCAAGCACAAGAACTTTCAAGTATCGAAATTAACAAAACTAAATTAACAAGTATCAATATTTTCAACAAGAGAATCAAGAGCACGGTCAATTGCGGGTCACTCTCAGGGCACCTCATCTGAAGTCTTCCCACCATAAAGCAATCTTCGAATTGCAAGAAACCCAGACGCACAGTGCTGAAATGCACCCGTGAAAGATGGAAAACTATTTTAAAGCTCACAAAGCTCAGAAAAAGCTCCTTCAATAGGGCTGGATGCAGCCATTAGATAATTTCAGCCCAAATCTCCAAATCTCTTCATGGGAATCACGCAGCAAAACTCTTGACCAAGATTTGAAGCAGGGTAATGCAAAACAAAACCAGACGCTTGAATCGAAGAAGACGGCACAAAGAGCCAGGAGCGCCTGGACAATACATCTCACGGCCAGGGCCTGATCTCACGGACAGGGCCTGATCTCACGGACAGGGCCTGATCTCACTTTGGTTTTGTGGACACTTGGAATGGAAATAATATATTTGGATTCTTGAATGGATTGGAAAGTCACTAAAGAGTATTAAGCTACAAGCTATGTCGTTCTAATATGATCGGTACAAGACTAGCTAGGTTGCAATTATACTTCAATTCTTATCGAACACCCTAATTTCAACAAAACATGTAAGAAAATCTTAGTAATGAATTCATCAAAATATTGGATGCAATGTAATGGCTTTTACCCCCTAAATGTATTTGACTATGTTTTCATCAAAAACGCTCTGTAATTGTCATTTCTAGGATAAGACCCAAATTTTTGAAATAAATCATTTTTGGACACATGTAACCATAGGATTTTGTAGTACAATGGTTTGAAAAGATGTAGAAAATTTTTCAGAATTTTCTACAGTGTAGATTGCAAGATATTAGTGTTTGAAATGACAAAAATCCTTTTTTGACCTTGCAAAAAAACGGGCAGCTGCACTTCAGAAGGTCATATTTATATAAAAAAAAGTTCAAAATGGTGGTTGCTCTTGGGATGCATTTTGCAAGTCAAGTTGGCTACATGCTTGAAAATTTTCAGATCATTTGGAGTTGTAGATGATATAGGAAAAAAATAGTAAGCAAAAAGAAATATAAAATGATTCAGAATACCAAATTGTTAATAATTTATTTATGGAATTGAAAATTTTCAATTCCAAAATGGTTGGAATGTTGTGATAAACAATCTACACCCATTTTATTTTATTTTAAAACTTAAAAGTATTGAAAATTGAGTTAAATTAAAGGACTTCAAAGTTCATTTTAAAGTAGAGAATCCATAACTATTCACAAACTACCCACAAACTAAAACTCCCATAACTTTCATCTCATTAATCCAAATGGAATGTTTCAAAGCTTTCCATATATATACACATCTGGAGAACCAATTTTAAATTCTAAATTCTAAAAAAAAGTGATTTATCAAGAAGTTTTGTTTCTGCCCGGGCTGCTCGCCGAGCAATGAAAACAACATATCATACCATAACTTTTTAATTGTGTAGTCAAAAGCTATGAAAGTTGTTGGGCCTTAAAGCTACTCCTTGGGAAAATGTTGTGTGAAAATTTCAAAGAAAAACAAACAAACTCCATTTGTAGTGAGCTGCCCAAAATTGCTATGTTGCCAAAAAAACGCAATTTGGGTGTTTAGCGGTTAAAGGATGCAATGCAAGAAAGTGATTCAATATTTGACACCATGGAATCTTATCTCACTTCTATTGGTAGAAAAGTATTCATCTTTCTAATTTCTATTTGGATGATGTCCTAAACACTTTCTGGGACTATTATCAATGCAACAACTAAAGGACAACTTCGTCGACTTCTATTGCACGCAACTCTGATTAAGATTTACAATATCTTTGGAGACTCATATTACAACCAGCATCTATTTTTAGTTATTAACGATATTTAATTAAATTATGCAAATGAGTTGTCTTTGATGAACACTATAATTTGGGACATGAATAGATTGTTGCTTACTCTACTTGTTTAAGTTTAAGAATTTAACGAGTACAAAATATTTTGACTTACCTTGTAACAATATGGAATCACTTTTCAATGAAAATACACATCTTTATAATGTTTGCATATAGTATCCAAAATTTAAGAATTTAACAAGCACAAAATATTTTGACTTACCCTGTAACAATATGGAATCACTTTTCAATGAAAAGACACTTCTTCATAATGTTTGCATATCATACTACTAAAATCATAACTCCCTCAGTAATATCACAAATGCTATCATTAATACTAGGGGCTGGTGCTTGCTATGCTACACATTCATTGTATCACATATTGGTAAAATTTTGATATATTTGAATAGAATTCATGATAATGATTTCAATAAGTCTTTAAAATAATTATTTTAAATATTTTGTAAAAATATTTTCAATCATGCATACATAAAAATTGTATTTTCACATAATGTGATATTAACCAAATAGAGTAGTAGTTTCCATCACCTCTTAAGTTGTTCACAAAGTTTTTGAGATTTACAAGTTTTTCTTTTCAATTCTTCAATTTGGGTTGGAATGCCATTGTTTGTAACAATTGAGTCAAATTTCTTATGCATTCTAATGTATGTGTATCTTTTACAGTATTCACCATTGCATATTATATTTCATTCATCATTCAATAAATTTCTATTGTACATTTCAATATATGCTTACTTATTAAGAAAATTATACAAAGATTTTTTGTCATTTTTATCCATCAAAAACCTATGCATTTTTTCCTACCATTAATATCATTTTTGAACTTTAGGATTGGATCTTTTTGTCAACTATAATTGCAACTACCTTATACACTTAAAAATTATTAAAATTCTTGAATCTAAGCTTTTACTTGCAATGGTTTCCGTGCATAAGGAAATATAACATTAAGAATGCCTTTGTAGACAAGACACTACAACTTTTACGATTAAGAATATTGAGTTGGAAAAAATAAACTCAAAGCAATTCAACCATTCCAATGACATCAATTACACTAATATATCTCACCAGAGAAGCCACATACTAATAGTTCCTACTAATACAACCACAAACTTAGTGTCACTTTTTAATTTATTTTTAACCCTTAAATACCTTACTAGGCACCAAATTTTGGTGATGACAATACTTTGAAGTTAAATAAAACCTAAACAAATTATTATTTTTAATATTTTATATTCATGAAAATTTTATTTTGAAGTCTAGCTTTAGCATCAAATATCTGATTTTGAAAATGATTGATTATAATTTTTCTATTCAATATTTTGTGCAAGGGTGTCCACTGCAATCTTGACTTTCCGTAATGGGGAGGGTTCTTGGAAATGAGCTTCAAGTAGATCTTGGAGAAAAAATCACATTAAAAATTCTTTAAGAAAAATTGTAAAGTAGATTTTGAGAAGCCATAAATTGATTGGGTGTGTGCATGTTGGACCCTTTTTCCTCATATTTTTTGGGTGGCCAACTTTTTAGATTTGACATGTGAAAAGAGGATTGAAAGACTTCAAATCACTTTTGCAATTTTAACACCCTCATGATCAAACATTATAATCTTTCAATCCATATTAAGTGATATTGTTGTGGATTTTTCTCCTGTGTGATGTCTAACATGTCTAGTTCGAATTTTCTTCAGTTACAATTCAAAAATAATTGATACAACTTATCAAAATGTTGTCTTTTTTTCAATTTAGAGCAAATTCCAGGAAGCTCAAAACAGGCCTTGGGCATTTAGGGGTTAAGTGAACATGACTACAATTATACAGTAAAATTTCAACCCTGCACTTATTTCAATACATTGCAAATAGTATGAGTTTAGTAACTGTGAATACAAACCCCTAAACCCTAAATCCTAAACCCTAAACCCTTCCCCTTCATCAGAGTCTTACAGTCCTCTGTGTGACATCGAGAAATTCTAGATGTCTTCCAACCAACTCTGTCAGTGACCAAGTGCAATGTGGACCATCTGCAAGATACAGACTCCTCCGTCATAGAGAAGAAATAACACAATTTAATGTACTGGCATAACCTTGCTGAATACGGCTTAAACGTCAAATCCAAACTTGCTACGGCAATACGAGGGGTTGTTATCTTCTTTGAAGCTTCCTCACTGATTTCATTCAACTTCTGTAGATCAATGGAAACAACTTCTGGCCATTGGGGCACTTTGGGATTTTATACAAAACATGAGATGCACCCATTCAACCAAGTTAGAGATCTCAGTGACACGAAGACAGCGATCATGAAGCCAGGAGATTGCATTCAGAAGCTTCATGAATTTCAAACACGGAGAGAACATAGTTACCGTAAACAACATCTGCCACCACAAGCCAAACCAGATCAGATCTGAGTCTAGGTTTGAAAGAACAACAACTGTTTGAATTCCGGTGCTAAAACCGCTGAACTGCGCGCAAGGCCTGCACTTTACTCGCCGGAGCCACAATCCAAGACACCATTGACTTGTATGTAGTTTCAAGTGCAGCCAGGAGAGCTTTTCTGATGTCCTGCAATTATCTAGCTCTATGCACTTGAGCACTGCTACTGCTCCAGAACATATGCGGAATTACTTAAGTGGTCGACTATGGGTGGTTCTACCATACAGCGAGTGAAGAATTGACCACCACAGACAGCAATAAGACTTGCTATAACAGCTGGACAGCACCAGGCCGCACAAGGACCTGAAAGAACAAGCAGTAGTGGAGGATCGGCTTGTGACTTCCAACATACCTTCCAAAATAACATCTTTTATGTAATTTGGTTGGAGACAAACAAGTTCTCCAAATTCTGTATATACATTAGTATCTGTGAATGTGATGGAGAAATAAATAAAGGAGTCTTACTTACCGCAGGTTGGGTATGACGAAGGCAAGGCACTAACTTAGTTGTGGCCACACTTAATTGATTCATACTTGGCAAAAGTATGTTGCTTCGATTACTGTCATCATGATAGGCGCCAAATGGCTCTGCAGCATCTGGATTGATCATCAGTCATTTGGCAGAAATTCTCCAGTCGCAATGCGCTGAGCTTTGAAGGTGAGGAAACGTAGCATCCATATCATTCTGCCAATCCCGCTATTAGTCCATCCTGGATAATTATAACCTGAAATCAGGATTTGTGGAAGTCAACAAATGTCGACTCTTTTGACACATCCAAAGAACATTGTTGTAGTGTAGTGATTGATCTAAGCAAGCAAGCAGTGGCAAGAAGTCCCTTAGTTTCCTCACACCACCGTCATGAAAATGCATTGACAAGCAAAAATTTAAAAGACAGCTCTAGCAAGAACCTGTAGAGAAAGAAGTCACTGTTGATCAACAACTACCGAAGGAAAATTCTTCACCGGACACATTGAAGGCTTCAATCCTTACTTCCAGGGTTTAGTACAAAAAAATTATAGAGCTTCAAGCATCTGAGTGAGCAAGTGACACCCAATATAAAAATCATTCAACACAAAAACTGAAGAAGTGACCTGTAGCAGGGGCACAGTAAATTGCGGGAGCCTGCTTCTTGCATGAACCTCGAATTCCAAAACAATGCATTGCATCTGCAATCATTGAATTAAAAATCTATATCTATATCTATCTCTCTGTATAGATCATTAATACATGTCAAGTAAACTGATTGAAACACCCGAATGTAAAACTCAACTTAGCTTACACTGACTTCAGATTGAGTGATGTAATATTCACATCCTTCTACTAACACTTTTAAATAGCTCAGACAACCTTCGTTTTTCATCTTTTTTTCAGACTGAGGGTCTTAACTGACAGGTTCTTCAAGAAGGGGCAGCAGGTGTTGAGGCAGCGCCAGTATGTCTAAGAATAACTTAGCTGCTACCAGAGACGGAGCCTGTGGATGCAATTCGAGATGCCGGAGCTGTCTACTACATAAAGAGTTCACCACATAGCTTCACTCCATATTCTGAACCACCAATTCTTTGACCTGCATTCAGATAAGGTAGGGGGCTGTTAAAGCAACGCTTTAAGAGCTGATTGCATTTTCAGGGAAGCTAAACTCCTTGGAACACTTTTCAGTAAATTTTACTAGGAAGGAAAATGGAATTGGCATGTAATCCAAGTCGTTTCATATTTTTTGGACCTTTGTGGAATTAGTTACAAATTTTTGAAGTTGAAACGGATTGGTTTCTAAAAGCGAACCCCTCCTGAAATGTCCAAGGCTGGTACATTGAGGAAAGTAAAATGTACCTCTGTGTTAGAGGTCGCTTTTAGAGCCAAGTCAGTTTTACAGACCCCTACTTTACTCTCCATATCAAAAATTCCGCAAAAGTTCATTTTGTAAGTAAAAACAATGTCACTAAATAAAAGAGTTATGTCTCATTTGCTCATAGGTAGCCACTGTGGTAATAAACAGTCCTCAGGGGGGATCAGCTGCAAAACAGACGTTGCCATTAATTATGGTAGAACCACCCATAGTCGACCACTTAAGCAATTAATTATGGTAGAACCACCCATAGTTGACCACTTAAGCAATTCCGCATATGTTCTGAAGCAGTAGAAGGCAATGTGAATTTATAGCCCTACAGGAAGATAGAAATTATATGCATTGCCAAGTTTTCATGATTTTTTTCCTTAAATTGAATTTACTATGAATTTTGGAAGCCAAAAGTTGGCCTCAGTCCATATCCAAGATATAGAGTCTTCCAATTTCGACCATTCTATAACTACTTTCCCACTTATTGCTTCCTACTTTCTTGCTCACTAAATCAAGACATGTGTCGTGACTTTATAGTGCCAACCTTGCAAAAGAGAAAAAATCACATTCCAAATTATGGTTGGAATTTGTACCAGCCTTGGTTGGAAATAGATGCACCCTACATGTTGGTTATTGATGGCCGGTTGGTAATGGGTGGTTATACTGTAGTGGAGGCAAACTTTTCTAGTAAAGATAAAGCACAAGTGCCAAGAAACCCTTTATCCTCAAATGCTTTCCCAAGAGCTAAACCAAAGACGCCAATGCCTTCCACAAGAACCTCACGTCAAAATATTTCATAGAATAGGGAGAATCTCATCAAAAACATTGATTTACTATGTAACAAGTTGATGCAAGCAAAAGTTCAGGTGCAATTAACCCACCCACCTTCTCTGTAAAAATTGAGAGTCATTTATCTCATAAACAAAAAAAAAACTCCTTTCCAACACCGTTGATCTTGGAAAATAAATAACATGGATATGAATATAGATAAAAAAATACGGAACATAGAATATAGAATATGTATTGCATGTGAAATATGCATGGAATACATACAAGATATGTGTGAAATATATACATATACACACGGCCATACAAATATGGCCATACATTGTCCCATATTGTTTGTAGGTGAAACACATATCACAAAAATACAAGTATGGGGTTAGGGGGGGTATGTCACAAGCACCCATGCCAGTTTTTTAACCAATGACAAAGTGACATGTGTACCCCCTTTCACATTTTTGGGAAAAGTTCAATGGCCAATGGCTGAATGCTACTTGTATCCCTTTGAAAATGATTTGTACCCCTTTCAATGTTTTTCTTTGAAATTCACATTTTCTCACTATGCATGATCTTTTGGGTCATTCATTCTATGACTAACTTACTTTTGGATCATTAATTTACTATTATTTAATTCAAAAAATAAACATTCAAAAAACATAGGAAGAAAATACAAGAACGGCAGTTAAAACAGTATACTCATGAAACAATCCTTTAAGGCTTGGTCAATCTTTTTGATGGATTTCAAATGCACGAAAGTATTCTCACTTACTTTTCACTTGAAGCCGAGAAATTGATGTAGAGTTTTATATAAGTGGTTTCATATTTTTCGAGGCATTTATGAATTCCTTATGAATTTTTCAAGGAATTTTGCCATAGGCACCTATTCCTGATCGTAGGCCTTGCGAAATTCAGACACACATAATCTTTAAAAAGATGTGGCTTTATCCAAAACAAGCACTGCAACATGCAAAAAGTAATACACAAGGTTTCAAAATGCAACCATTATTAAATTCAACCCCTAAAGGTTTTTGACTATGTTTTTGTCAAAAATGTTCTAAAATTGTCATTTCTAATACAAGTACCAAATTTTAGAAGACAAAAAACGTGTTTGAACACATGTAAGAGTAGGATCTTCTAGTACCCTGGTTTTAAAAGATGTGAAAAACAAATTCAGGAATTATCACCATGTAGATTGCAAGATATTAGTGTTTGAAGCGACAAAAACTCCTTGGGGGCAAACAACTCAACAACTTCACTTCACAAGGTCACATTTGTAGCGTCCACTTAGTTTGAAATGGATCCACCTTTGCTCTCATTCCATCCATTGGCGAAGTATGAACCAATATTTGACAAATCTTATTACGCTTTCACATTTTCAAAAGTCCATTAAGTAGTCATCACATATCCAGTTTAGAACTACTTATTGTCCATTACATAGCTTCTTGTAGGTCTATTTTAAAGAAGAGGGTCACAATAACAACCCACTCCTATTCACATTGCTTGCTAGAACATAACATTGTCTTGAAGAACATGCAAAAGTGGTATATCAACCACGGCATAATTACAATGTCCAAGCATCAATTTGAAGGTCCCATAATTCAAGCATGAGGTAATCATGTAGAATACAACCCAAGCACTCACAAATGCAAGTCTCAACTCCAATATCATTCTTATAAGGTAGAACTGCCCAATACCACCATCCACCCAATTATGCCACCTACAAGATCCTTCCATTTGCATCAACAGCCCGCCTATTACCACAATCTTAGCATCCATGTATCATGATGGCAATGCACTTGGAATCAACCCACACTTTAACAAGGGTCTACTCACAATTCAACATTTCAACTTTGAAAAATCACAAAAAATTCACTTCTTGTCGAAATGCCTTCACTCTTTTTGCAATGGACTTCTCTCAAACTTTTCAATCTCTAAAAAATATGGGAGCTGACAAATAGCTTCTCCAAAATATCCCACAAGTTCACTGATTGAAGATGCAAGGTGATGCAACATGCAGATGCACATTGTTGTTGACCAGAACCAAAGTCCAGGCTAAGGTAGGAGGCTCATAAACCGTCCATATAAGGGAAGAAACAGGGTTCTATGAAAATCAGGCCAGCAGAACATTTCAAATTTTTTTTTTTGTGGCAAGACAAGTGAGGAAAAAGTAGTTGGAAACATTTGTCCAAGTTTCCTGAGTTGAAATGAATCAAATTAAAATTTCAGAAGGTTAGCCGCAGACTCAGAGGTTGCTATTCGTGATCATGCAGTGGAGGTAAAAGGAATTAGAACATGGATTTGAAGGCACCAAGGGATTGCCAGAAGTGATAAAAACAGATGATTGGATAAGTTGTTCACTGAGATTCAAAAAGCATGCAACAAAGTTCCAAAAAAGATGCATGCCTCCTCAATCTTATGTTTCTGTTTTCAATTTGTCTCATTTTTGCCAAAATTGAAGTCCACATCAAATCTTCCCAAATTTAAAATCCAACTGAGTACCCATAACAAAATCGTGTCAAGCATAGAGTGAAATTAACAAAATCGTAGTAGATAAACTTCTTTGGGGATGAAAAAACTTTACCGTCTCCTAAAAGATGATGGATTCTATATTCTGACTAATTCATTCGGAACTTCCCACCCACCCCCACAAAGATAATTGTTAAGGTAGTCTGCTCTAAAAGCGACCATTTAAAGGCTGGTCCGCTTTTTTCATGGTTTTCAGTGGACAAAAAGATTTTTAGCTCATTTTTCAGAGAAAGAAAAATGGAATTGGCATCTAACCCAAGTCGTTTCATATTTTTCCAAGCATTTTTGAATTACTTATGAATTTTCAAAGATTCAGGTCATAGGCACCTATTTGTGACCATAGGTGGCCCAAAATCCGTCCTCTTGTGACTTACAAAGAAATGTGCAGAAACCAAAGACAATGATTGGCTCTTACAATAAAAATAATATTTTTTCTTGAATTCAAAACAGACCAAAGAGGTCCATTCAAGGATCACCTGGCATCCATTCTACAGCTACTTACAGGACCGTCTGAAGAAGATGGGCGCTTTAAGGCCATACTACCTTAGTGCTCAAAATATTATAAAAGATTGACTAGTGTTTTGACAATTTCTTAGACCTTCATGAATCCATCTATTGTAGGGTGATTTAGATTAAAGCAGACTGCATATTTGGTTTTGAAATTTTGCACATGTGTATATATAAAGATGTACTAGTGATTGGTGTAGAGGTTCAACTTTGTGTAGATAAATAAATTTTACTACAAGAAGTCTCAAATTCCCTTCTTGGACAAGGATGAAAAAAACTATTTTTGAAACTTCAAATGTTTTAATCTTTCAATGGACGCAAACACAATGGTCTAGTATAAATATTTTTGTATGGTTGATTTTAAAAAACATTAAATTTGTTCTATTGACCAAAAATGGTAGTTTTTGACATTTTCATTTGAAAAACACCCCAATCCTTTAAGTGTTAAAGAGGGTCATGATTGTAAAATTTTCCTTTTTATCAAAAAATAGTTCAATAGAGACTAAGACAGTAAGAGATTCTTGAAAATGGTATAATCCTCATGAAAGGATTTGAAAATTAAAAATTAAAAAATCAGTGGTCTTAAGATTTATTCTCACCGGAATTAATTCATAACTTAAACTTCAAATATCGTTATTTAATGTAGATATTTTCATATTCAATTGAGTCCTAATTGATTATCAATGATTGAACTCTAATTTATAAAATCCTTTCTCAAGGTAGCAATTTTTTGTATCATGTATGTATTAGACTATATTTTCCTTCTTAAAAGTAGATCCAAATCAAGGAATTAACTCTTGGAGTTCTATCAAGTTCTATGATTTTCAAATTGTTTCAAAATATTAGTATCTAATAAAAGCAAGGCTAAAATCTTTGTCTATATTTTGTTTTTAACAAATCCAACCATAGAGGCTTTTAGTTAACTTATTAAATTACACCCTCTTAAAATTTCAAATTAACCCCTTAAGTTCTTTGATTATGTTTTTACCAAAATCGCTCCAAAACTGCCATTTCAAGTACAAGTATAAAAAATTTGAAAAGAACTTTTTTTGATACATGTAACCGTAGGATCCTGTAGTATGCTGACTTTAGAACATGTGGTAAAAATGTCAGAAATTTCCACCGCGCGCATTGCAAGATATAAGCATTCAAATTCACTGAAATCATTTTTTGGGCCCTGCGAAAAACAGGGCAGCTGCACTTCACAAGCTCACTTTTTTATGAAAAAGTGTCCAAAATGGTGGTGCTTCTTTGGATCCTTTATCTTAGACAAGGTATCTACATGCTTAAAAAATTTCACATCATTTGGAATTGTACAATATATAGGAAAAAATAGTAAGTAGAAAGAAGTAGAGAATGATTCTAAAAACAAAATTGTTAAGAATTTAATTACGGAATTAAAAATATCAATTCCAATGGTCAAAATGTTGTAGTAAACAATTTACATGTTATGGTTTTATTTTTTTCCAAAAATATTGAAAATTGAGTAAGATAAAGGACTTCAAAATTTATTTTAGAGTAAAGAATCCATAACTGTCCACAAACTAAAACTTCTCATAACTTTTGACTCATTGGTCAAAAGTGAATGATTCAAATTGCTTTCCATGTAGACGTAACTCTAGAAAACCAATTTCAATTTTTTGTTTTTGACAAAAGTAATTTTTTCTAATCTGCCCAGATTACCTGTCCGGGGAAAAAAGTAACATACTAGTCCATAAATTTTGACTTGTATTTCCAAATGTCATGAAATTTAGTGCATTTGAAAGATATTCCTTGTCCCCACTTTCTATTAAAATTTTAACCATAAACATGCAAATCTTTAGTCACAAGAACCTGCCCAAAATTTCTATACTGCCAATAAATGCATGTTGGTTCTTTAGGGATTAAGAAACCTTACCAATTGCAAGATCAATCATATTAGGCCATATTTGTTATATTGAGACATTTTGCAGATTTTGAGACAAAAGGTTAGTTATTGGAAAAATCATTTAAAAAAATAGTAATTGAAATAAAAAATAAATAATGCTAAAATAGTGATTCTATAATGATGTACTAAAAGTTGGTGTTGTTACCTATTTATAAAAAAATACTAGTAAAGAGATCAAGCGGTTTATCCTTGAGTCGAGGATGAAAATGAGACTGCAAAAAGTCTCAATATAACGAATATGACAAGACTTGGATTTCTTGGAATAATGCTTGGATTTCAAAAAGAAGTATTTTCAACTCTTTCTAAGTGCATAGATTTCATTTCTCAAACTCTTTACCGCAAAATGTATAGATCCTATAAGGCTACATCTTGCAACTTTGCATAATATGTTGAAGAAATAAATAGAGAATATATACAAAAATTTCAACAAAAAATATTTTATATTAATGTTTTAAGAAAATAATAACAAGAAAAAATAGAGAATGATTTGAAATACTAAATTGTTGATAATTTAGTTATAGAATTGAAATAATTTAAATCCCAATGGTTGTAATGTTGCAATAAACAATCTAGATTACATCCTATGATTTTCTTTTTTTCAAAATATTGAAGTTTATTTTAGAGTAGACATTCTATAAGTGCCTGCTAACTAAAACTCCTCATAACTTTCATCTCATTAGTCAAAATGGAACGATTCAAAGCTTTCCACATGAAAATCTAGAAAATCAATTCCAAATTTTTATTTCTTAAATATCTAAATTTTCTTAGCTACTTGCACAATCTAGGCTCCAAAAGAAACTATATATCATAAAATAATTTTGTAACTATGTAGTCAAAATTTATGAAAGTTGTTGCCCCTTAAAGATACTCCATGATCACATGTTAAACTTCTGTGAAAATTTCATTTAAAAAAATAAAAAACCCATTTGTAAATGGATGACCCAAAACCGACTATGTTGCCCAAAATACTACTTGGTCCTTTGGGGTTAATAAAAATGGATATGTGATCGTAACTTCTCATCAATCCATCTCATACAACTCTAGTTTTTTAGTTAGTGAATAATTGAGAATATCCAAATCTTAGTCACATTTTTTCAATGCATATAACTTTAAGCGTTTTTACATTGAATGGAGCTTAAAATTGGAGTTGCTAATGAGTGTACACTACATTGAAGATTGAAACAAAATTTAATGGTACCTTTACAAATCTCATATGTGATTTTTCACCTTCAAAGGGCAAATGATTTTGTAGTTTCAAAGTCAAGTAATACAAACCCCAAGCTCATTGTCTAACATTTTCTTAAGCCCTTATGTGGATGCACTTTTTACTTTCAACATTACAGTATGACTAACTTAGGCTAGGATTTTCAATACTTTCAAACGTAAATATTATCAAGCATTATCGAACTAGTTTTAAAAATATTTTGATTATTTATTGTTTATATTATTAATGGAAAGATAGGAAAAAAATATATAAATTTTATCTAAATGTTTGATAGAATGAAATAATGTATTTGGATTCTTGAATGAAATGAAAAGTTTCTAAAGAATATTGTAATACAAGCAATGTTGCAGTATTTGTCACTAATATGATTACTAGGATCATTAACATTCATTAAAAATTAAAGTATTGAATATTAGGCTATCTAGGTTTCAATACTTTAATTTTATCAAACATTCTTCTACTCCCAAATATTAGCTCCTATCAATTCTTCACTATACGATTAATGATAAGATGGCTCCTAATTTCAACAAAACATGTAACAAAATTTTAGTACTATATTCATCAAAGTATTGGATGCAACAAAAGGCTTTTAAAGCGTGCAATTCAAGAAAGTAATTTAATATTTGATGCCATGGAATCTTATCTCACTTCTAATGGTAGAAAAATATGCATCCTTCTAATTTTTATTTGGATGATGTCATGGCTACTTTGTGGAACTATTGTCAATGCAACAATTATAGGACAACTTCATTCACCTCTAATTAAGATTTACAATGACCTTAGAGATGACGTGCATGTTTTATGCACGGGGTGGCCACAAGCTCGTGGCCCTGACAATAGAGTGATTCATGAAACAATTCCACATCATTTTGTATGGCACATTGACTATGGACAAGATATTTTGCAAGAGAGATTGTCTTGCGAGGTTAAAAACTACGAGCATGACTGGAATTGTTTCCTTGTATTTGCCATCCCTTATATGTGTATGTGGGAGAATCCACAACTAGCTGTGGCAAGGGCAAGTATGCCTTCTCCTGGTATGGAAATCTTGTCTTCTCTTTGATTTTAATTGCTTATTATGCATGTTAATGTATTAGTCTAGTTGATGTAATTGATATTCATTTTAAAGAATCTTTGTTGAGTATGCTCTAATTTGGCATCAACAATAATTTCTTACATTTTATTTGCAACATTGAGCTCAAATTCAACAACTGAAAGCATTCAAAGGCTATGGATCATTATTATTTCATGCAAGTATTTATAGATTAATTATTTGATTTGATATTGTTCTGAATAACTTATATTTGATGCATTCCTCAAAAGTGTTGTATTGTACAACTATTATTTACGAATGTAGTATTATATACATAACAATATTAATTCTTGAAGCAACTTAATCTTTTACAATAACATTGTACATGACGTAAATCCATCTACAATTATGCTAATGTCCGTAGATTTGAAAATCAAGATTGTAAAATCAACATTAATGACCAATTATGCCTCCGTAGAAAAAATGTTATTGTTATTAGTGGTGAAATTCTCCTACGTCTTAAATTTTTTATATATATCTTATATATAAATGACATTGAAAATGTACATTTTAGTTTAAAAAAACAATTGACTATTCTACTTTTTGAATAGAGATCCATGAGATTTTATTAATTCAAAGACCATGAAAAAAAGATATCCAACCCTTTTGGAGACTCATATTACAACCAACATCTATTTCTAGTTATTAATGATATTTAACTTAGTTATGTAAATGAGTTGTCTTTGATGAACAATGTAATTTGAGACATGAATAAATTGTTGCTCAGTTTCTATTTGCTTAAGATTAAGAATCTAACAAGCAGAAAGTCTTTTGTTCCTAGCCATTTATTATGAAAACATCTTGACATATCTAATGACGCTATGAGATCACCTTTCAAAAAAACTGTAGATCTTCTTAAGTTTTGCATATGATAGCCCAAAATACTACATTCTTCAATATGTCAAAAACCTATGCATTTGCTAACTAATATCATTTTTGAACTACTGTCGCTCAATCTTTTTGTCACCTCAATTGCAACTGCCTTTTATAGTTCCGAGTTATAAAAACCATCAAAGGTCTTGAATTGAAGCTTTTACTCGATTCCCATACCATGGTGTAAGAAAATATACCATCCGTAATGCCATTGTAGACAAGACACCACAACCTTTATAATTAAGAATGTTGTGTTGAAAAACAAGAAAATTTAAAGCAATTCAACCATTCCAATAACATTAATTATACTAATTTATCTCTTTAGCGAAGCCACACACTAATAGATCTTATTAGTGCAAGTACAAAATTAGTTTTCCTAGACATTTATTTTTAGATTAAAAAAACAATGCTATATAGTGGAATTCCAACTTGCCATTGTTTCAATGTATAATTTTAATAGGATGACTTTTGTAACTGAGAGTCCGAACCCTAAATCCTAAAATTCTAAAACCCTAAACCCTAATCCATCCTTCTCATCACAGAATCTTGTCCTTTGTGCGACATCCGCAACAACGAGGGCGACATCCAATGTGCATGGCGTGTAGATGCCAATGGCATTCATCTCCTCCGCTGGAATTTGCCTACAGGTGCCATTGTCCGGGAACAAAAAGCAACTTGGATTGAGTTTCCAGAAGCATTTGATCGCTTTGCAGTGGAACAAACCTTCCATCTCTCCTTTACCAATTACTTTGAGGATCCGGTGACGCTCAATTGCGGGGAAAGAGGGCGTTTCCGCATCCGTGCATATCGAAGAGGGCTTGGGGCAATAAGGCGGCAATGGGAGGTGAGGGTGGCAGCTCCAGGTGGAGACTCAAGGTCAATGTTTAGAATTTCTTTTTTTTGAATTTGAGCAACTATTTTATTTTAATTCCCATATTGAACCAGTTTTTTAAAGTATCGAGTATGATTGTTTTTTCTATTTTTTACTCTAAATATAAATTTTTAAGATATTTCACCTAGTCTCTTATGATGTTTTTAAATTGCAATCACTTGTTTTTCCCAAATCCATTGGCTAATATTGAATTAGGTGCCGATTTTTCTCGAACATTGCTCTAGGTGGTTGTGTAGTGTGACGGTGGAGACAAGCGATGGAACGCGGTGGACACGGAGTGGCATTGTGTTGTGGAACAGTCCCGTGGGGTATAAGCCCGAGGATGGAGAGCGGGAGCCACCGTGTATTGATTGCGCTTGGAGCATGGAGGAAGGAGGGTTGTGGGTTGACCGACGGGGGTGTGACAACGATGAACCCCAATGGGAGAAGCGTTTTTCTTTTGTTTGGTATGTTTTGCTCTCTAAGCTAATCATCAATCCTTAAAACACATCCAATTGCTTAAGAGGCTATCCAAAGAGAATTCAAAAATCTCCTTGAAGCAGGGTATGGATCTTATTGCTTGTCCAAAGTCTTTGCAGTTAGGGCATGCAAAAGTAGAGAGTGGATAGTGCTTTGACTTTGACACCTAAAAGCCGTGTTTGGCTAGCCATATTCACTATTGAAGTGGATTCAGTAGGTTGAAATTAAACATTCCAAATAAATAAATAAATAAATAAATTTTGTCAATGGTTTTCTCAAAACCAAGCTCAAAGGGTTTAGCTTGTTGTTTAAGGATTAAAGTAACTACACCTATTGTAAATGAAATATTTAATATGCTATTAATTTTTTTTTTTTGAGATCTTATTGGTAGTCAAAAAGAGAATCCTAGATTCTCTTAGAATGCAATTTTTGAATACTTTTTGATTATTGTGATTTTTCAAAGTGCTAAAAATAGGTGTATCTAAATATGAAAATATGTTTTTGTGAATAGAAAGTGTACACTTTTAGGCAATAATTTGTAGAGGTCAGTTTTAGAAAGAGGTCACAATTAGATATGGTTACCTTATCAATCTTCTCATGATGTCAATCACAATTTGGTCTTGTCACTCCTTATTAAGTTATCACACTCTCCTATCAATCACATATTGGTATCTATAGATATAAAATGGAGTAAATTATTTTCAAATCATTTATTTATTTATCATTATTGATACCATAATCACAATGTTACAGGCCTTCAACTGCAATCACAAGGCAGATTGACTTGTAGAAAATGACATTATCGTCTATAGTCCCATTGTCCCCTCAAGGGACAAATGAAAACTTGGGCAGGTACTTATGATCTCAATTTTTGGTGTTTTGGAAATATAATTTTTTTATTTCAATTAATGCATGGGAGCAAAATTCATGCCATTCTAAGCACACATTTTGTCTCACTAAGTAGCAAAAGAAATTCACAAAAACTTAAAATAAAAGTTTATAAAATTTGTTGATTATAGATTATATTTTTGTCTATGTGCAAATCTTTGGTTCATTCCATTTGGATTAGTGATGTGAAAATTATGGAATTTCTTGATTTGAGGGCAATCCTAGCATCTTCTTGAGAAAATAAATTATTGGATTTGTTTTTGAACTCAAATTTCAAAATCTTCAAAAAAACAAAAGTTCTACAAGGTTTAATATGCTTGCTAGAACAATCTCAATGTTGGCATAATTTGTTTCAATTCCATCTTTGAGCTAGTAATGATTTATTTTATCCTTCTATCTTCTACAATATCTACTTCTACTTAACAATTTTTTAAAGAATCAAAGTCAAGGTGTTTTAATTTTGAAGGCACATCAAACATGCACCATTAGAAACACTTCAAGAATGCACTTTGAAAGTTTGTAGAAAATATTTAAAAGAAAATTCCAACAATATATTGCAAGATCCTACAATTAGATATGCATATAAATAAATTAAAACCTTTAAATTTTTTGGCTCTTTGCACTAGAAATGGAAATTTTGAGCAATTCTTGATGATATATAGGCTTGGAGATTAAAGTTAAAGAGATTTGCATTAAGTGAAAATTGTATTAAAGTGGAATTTGCATCATCACGTAGCCTAATTTTTTCCCATAATTTTTTAATATTGGTAAGTTTCCATTCGATATGTCACAATGTGTAAAGTTGAACTTAACAATAAATATAAACTTTTTCAATGATGCAGATATTACAAATGAAATCTATAGCTTTATAATAAAGGAAATGGCGATCTCTACTCAAATTCACAAATCAAGCTCTAGTGGACATTGTACATTCAAAAGAAGGAAGAAGGGTACCTCATGTTTGAAAGATTAGCGTGAACGAAGCATCTCTTGGAAATGACTCAACTATCTAAACCTCAAGGACCTAAATGACAAATTTCATCCCTATACATTCAAAAATAGCCAACCTATTGTGTTGAAGGAAAGGACTTAAATGAAAGGTGAATCAATAATTCCTCCTACTTCCATGTGAGTTCAAAGAATGAACTAGATAATGCTCAATAGCAATAAGAGACATAATGTCTAGTCATTTTTCTCAATAAAAAATAAACAAATCCAAACTTTTGAACTAATCAAGGACTTAGAATTAGAACTACGTACTATTGGTTATTATCCTATTTTGTATAACCAAAGATCCTTTCAACAAACCATTGAGACAACGACACAATTGCCTTGAACATTAAACTTCACATACATGACATTATTAACTAGCATTGGAGGGTGATCCTTTTACTTTGAAAGAAAGTGGAAGACAATTTACTAGCTAGAAAATTACTTACTTGCAACTTTTCACTTAGCCAATGAAACTAAAGCTACAATTTCCAGCTAAACAATGACTCTCTACAACTTATAACTAAATTCACTCCCATGGATATAGAGAAACATTATCTCTCCTCCAAGGGAGAATGGTTTAGGTTGGTAAACAATGTTTTAAATAGGGATGATGTTGTGGAAAAAATATGAAATATGAAATATGTTTTCTAAAGGTAACAAAGATAAAACATGCAAAATGAACCTATCGTATCTGAAGTGTGATTGTCCTCTATAAAAATGCTTCAGGTACATTTGCAATACTTGCCAATAAAATGAATGAAAATTTTGCATGCTTTGTATTCTTGTTATGAAACCCTTAAAGGAACATGGATAGTCTAAGTTTAAAAAATTGTGAAGATGTATTATAAAATGCAACTTAGAATAATAATTTAATGATGATCGTCAAACAAAAGTTGTGAAAAATGATCCATAGATCATACCATATGGTTACATCAACTAGTATCCTTTAGGGTTAAAAGAAATGGTAGGAAAAGTGTTATAGACTTGATCTTGTCTCAAGGTTGTTCTAATCATTGTTACGGCATCTAGAGCTCATCTCTTCATATTCTATACACCTAATTGGCCTTAACTAGGAGGTTGGGTGTAAACCTCATTTAGTTACATCTTTATATAAGCCATATTATTCTAATGGAAATGGAAATGGGTTTGTCTAATGAATATTGTACAAACTCCAACATTAGCATTCCTCAAAAAATTCATACACAGTGAATAAAATTAGCCAAAGAATTCCCGTACATTCCTCCCAAATCACACCTACATATGTATAAATGACGTAAATGTCTACATTTCTATAATTATATCTCCTAACCTACAACTTATTCTACCGCGTATGTTGGAATGTTCACAGAGTTACAATGACACAACTAGTATCCATGACCTCATACATGATCTAAGTTAAAGGCTAGTCTACACCAAAGTTGGACCAAAGGCTATCTTGAATTATCAAAGCAAAGAATGGTGGAGAGATAGGTGTGGTCCAAGTTGGATTTACACAATGGCCAAGATCCATGCTATTTTCTATGGATGAAAAGTCCACTTGGAAATCAATCATATATGGCCAAAGTTGATTGTAATGTTTTGCCAGTTTCTAGGAGTTTTTTTCTTGATCATGTCTTTGAGATAGACCTAACAATTTAGGAGACCATTACGGGCTAAAATCTTACAACTAAAGATTTTGTCTATTTAATTGATCTTGTGGTTGACAATGTTGGATCTAATAATAATATGACTTGACTATGGTCTCTCTTGGGTTTACCACTTTATCCAAGACCATGCAAAGTGTTACTACTATTTTTGTTTTGTTTTGGACTCTCTCTTACAATCATCACATCTTTAGAACAAAATGGAGTACCTTGAAGTGTTTATGGTCCCTCGGTCTTGCTTTTATGTAAATTATCCGTATGTGCCATTCAAAGAATTTTGTACAATATAATATGCACTTGATAGTTTTTTCTTACATTATTAATTTGTAGTTCTTATGCAATCCCAATCAAGGACACCGAATTTGAGTTTCAAAAAAAAAACTTCCATTTTTGGTGAATTATTTTGCTTAAAATTAATGTTTTACATGATAATTGATTGAAAAATAGTGGTGATGAATTTTTTAAATTTGATTGCATAGATATGGATGAAACATCCATAGATACATCTTTCTTTCAATATGTATCTCTAAAAAAGTTTTAGAATTCCCTCAAGAGATTTCAATGTTGGGATGACAATGCCAAAACTTCATAATGTAGATAATTATTTTTTTTATTCTAATTAGATTTTGTTATTTGACCCTCACATTGTAATTGATTTTGTATGTACACTTGAGGATGATTGTACAATTATTTTGCCAAAATCTAAGTTAAATATACAAATATCTATTTTACAAAATTTAAACATTATAACTCCAACATTGAAATCTCTACAGAGGAAATTTTGAAACTTTTTTGGAGATGCTTGTTGAAGGCAAAATGTGCATATGCATGTTTCCTACATATTTATACAATTGAATTAAAAAAATCAGTCCCCAAAGTTTTTCAATCAATTATCATGTAAAATTGTAGTTATTGAATGAAATAATTCACCTACAATGGAGTTTTACTTTTTTGAAATTGAAATTTGGTAAACTAAATTGAAATTGTCCTCAAAATAGGACCCCCCAAAATATTTTATATTATCAAAAAAATTGAATGGCACAATAGGCATTTTATAAGATTATCAAACAAACTATACTTTTAAGTTATCAAATTCTTAATCCTTGAGGTCCCAAAGTTCCTATAGAAGACTATTGGGATTTTGGGTAGGCTTGTGTGACCTTAATTTTTGACTGAATTTTTTGAATTTTTTTTTAAGATATAAAAAATCACACCAGCTTTTTGAGAATATAATTTTTACTTCAATTGGTGCTTGGGAACAAAATTTATGCCATCCTAACTTGTCCCAAAAGGAACAGCACAAAAAAATCATCAAAAAAATTTAATTTTTAATTTTTAATTAAAAACAAACACACACACACACACACACACACACACACACACACACAGATATATATATATATATATATATATATATATATATATATATATATATATCTGTGTGTGTGAGCATTTTATATAGAGCAGTGATGAAAAAATTACGGACAATCTTTTCTTTTGGGCAATCTAAGCATCTTCTTGAAAAATCATTTATAAAATTTATTTTTGAATGCAATTTTTACAATTTTTCAAAAAAAGGTTGTTTAACTAGGTTAAGTTTGGCTTGCTAGAACAATCTCACCATCAAGAATATTGTGATTGAATTCCATCTTAGAACTATTAATAATTTTTTTTTTATCTTGTATTTACTTCTACTTAACATATTTTTTAAGAATGAAAATCAAGAATATCGTTTTTGAATTTTCTTCTCCATGAATCTCAATTCACTTTTTCAACATAAAAAATTTAAAATTTAAAATCAAAAGTGCAAAAATTTGAAGTTTAGAAGATTTAAGCTAAAAAATCTAATCAAGCAATGTGCAAAAAGACTTGTTTCTTCATTTTAAATGTACATATCTTGCAATCTATATGGTCAAAGTTTTTGAATTTTATTTTACACATTTTTACAATAGTCTGGTGAAAGATTCCACGGTTAGATATGAAAGAAAAAATAAATTGTAGACATTTTTGCAATGGAAATGGCAAATTTTAGTGATTTTTGATATAAAAAAAAAAGGCCTTCAAACTTTTGGAGTTAACTCTACACTCACACTTGAGGTCAAAAAGTGTTTAATGGATATCTTTCAAGATTATGGTAGTATAAAAATGAAGAATGCACCTACTGCTTTAAAAATGCGATCATTTCTAGCAATGTGTTAGGTCTTATATTTTTAGGGTTAAATGTTGATTTAGTATGACTTGGTCATTTCTTTTCATTTTCAAATTTGTTAACCATATGAAATTGCAAGAGTTAGAGAAGGAGTTTATGATTTCAAATGATCATTATATGATGAAGAACTATGAATGTTCATCCATTTTTTTACACTTTACTAAATATGTTTGAAGCATATGATTTTAAGAATTTTGTTGTTGAGGTATCAACAATTTTTTTAACTTTTAGAAGATACTTAATTCACTACATTGATTTGTCCTATTAGTAAGTGATACAAAATAAACTTATATATATATTTAACTCTTGATAGGGGAGGAATATTTTATCAATCATATTGTGAAGACTCTTCAATATGAATAATACTAGTAGACATAAAATGGATTAAAAAATTCCTCCCTTCTAAAAAGTTATAATTATATATAAGCTAATTTTTTAACACATGATAAGACAAATCAATCTATATTGATTTATGCTAATAGTGCAAGAGATTTATCAATCTATTACTAATTTATCAAAAATCAAACTATTTTGAATTAGTGCAGATTGAAATAATACTATATTATACTAGTTTACATAATTTTTTAATGGTGAAATTGATTTTTATGGTAGGGGTGCTAATATGTCTAGACTCCTATGCTCATGATTATAGAATAGTTACCTATATTATAAGTGTTCATATTATAGTTAAGCACCTTCAATGGTTGTAGGATATCTATTTATATATAGGCTCAACGCTTATAAGCTCACATTTCTATGCTCATATGCTAGCATTATTGATTTTCAAGGTGACGCTAGTTCCATTTCATTATTAAGACAAATCAATGTAATCACAAAATAAATTTTTTCTAGTATATTTGGCAACTATTTCCTTAGGCTTGATTTGAATTCCATCAATGAGTTGGTACATTTTTGGCTAAACATCTAGCAAATGAAATAAAATTTGTTGTATAATTACAAATCACCATACATAACACATTGTGTAATCACAATTTTCAATCAAAACATCAATCAAAATCAACACAAGAGATTGTCAAAAACACCCTTTCAAAGGGGAACTAAGAGCCTACATACAAGTAGTCAATCAGCTCTAACTCCACCAAGGAAGAATCCAAGAATGCACATGCATCAAATAGAAAACTCAAAGCTTTATAAATGGCTAAATCACCACATTTACAAATCCACAATAAAAGAGATTTATCTCTAAAACACAATCAAATCTTGGCTTGGCAAGAATGACAAGTCAAGGAAACCTTAAAGCCTAGGTACCCCAAACACTAGTTGACAAAAATAAAGAGTCAAGTTCTACATGGGGTTCTTAAATGACTAAAGTTTATTTCCTTAAAATTGCAACATGGGTCAAAGAAACTATCTTAGCCCAGTAAATAAGACACCGTGATGTGTTTTAACACTAGATGCTACATCATTTGACAAATTGATTGTATCTATTTCTACTTCAATTTGAAATTTTCAATAAATAATACCTAAAATTGGATATTTTAATATAATTTCATAGGTGAAAAAATAACCAAGGTTTATAAATTTTTATTTCTAGAATGAACTGAAAATACTTTACAATAATATATTTTACTACAATATAAATCTATGGTGAAATTTTCAAACACATATAGAAGACATTTGATTTTGTCTACAAGAAACTAAACTAAAAAAATTCCTTCACATATGTGAACAAATTGGAATGTAGAATTGAAGGAATTTCATATTTTACCTATATGCCTTACAAAGTAAACCCCTAAATTATGCTTCAAGCTTTTCATAACATTATTAGTTATCTTATAACATTATTAATCCTAAAATAAGAGTTCTACAAGTGTATCTATCAACCACAAAATTATCTAAAGATCAATTGAATACGAGCAATTCCCATTTCTTGAAGAAAGCTAAAAGTCATTCATTTGACATTTTTTGTCTTTTGTATCATGATAAGATAATGTAATTATAACATTATTTAGTAAGTGAAAAGATTCTCTTTTTCTTTTGCCATTACTTAATTATATTATGATGGACTAATAACGATAGGGCTTTGCTACTCTCCATGCTCCTATTGAAGGTTTTGGCCTTTAGCTTTAGCTTTAGAGAGTTTGGCAATGGTGATCCGTATACAAATATTGAAACCTCGAAAAAATGTAGTGTAGTATTGAATTTAAGAAAATGGCATAAACCTTTTGTCGTCGATGTAGTTTTGCATGTGTGCCTTTATCATGGAGTCTCTCTAAAATGATTTGACCTTGTATTTTTTAATACAAAAAATTTCAAATATATTTTGACCCTATAGTTGCAAAATAGACCCTACATTCTTCTCATTTTTATAGGTTTCATTGATTGCTTCAAAAACCTTTCAACTTTTTCATTTCTTAAAAATTCCAAATTAATTGACCCAAAGGTTCCCACAAGTGTCCTCAAAAAAATTTCAACTTTTTCAATTGAAAAAACACTAAAATTAGTGGGCTTCAATTTTAATTGTATAACCTTAAAATTATGTTATTTTTGCTTTGGCTTCATTCCGTTATTAATGTCATGACTTCATTTCCTTTATTATTTTAGTTGTGGCTTCAAATAGACCCTATAGTCACAAAGTAGCTCTATATCTGTTGGTAGAGAAATTCCATTGAAGCTCGTAAAGAAATTGGCTAAACTAATTATGACTTAAAGGTTGTCACTGGAATACGTGTTTTTCTAATATTTTGAAGGTTATTTTGAATTAAAAGATGTTGTAAATGTGATTATGGAAATTATATTACAATTAATTTTTTTTTAAATGTGCAAACCTTTTATCAATATTAAATCATTTAACTTTCAAAAATCACAAAAATACAATATATTTGTCTAGTATTAGAATTTTTGATCTTAAAACTTTGCAATTATCATCATTGCATAATATCAAAGTTTCTTATTAGATATCCTCACTTATAGGAGGTCAAAGCAAAATCACAACTTGAAAATTAGAGTCAGACACAAGAAATTATTACTTTGATAATTTTTTAATCACCTTTGTGAACTAGGATAAATACTATTTTAATTAGATTTATTTTATTTTATTCTACTCTATTCACTAGAAGAAAAAAGTGTCCTCCACAACCGGCTAAAATGTAACTAAGTGTCCTATACAACTATCTTGCAGCCATAGCCTTCTCTATTTGCACCAAATCTTGCTTCACTATTTTACGTTATGGTTTTACATCATTAATACATTTTTTTAGTCACAAAGTAGTCATAGAATCAAGTATTAAACATTGTTTTAGTTGCGAAGCAATTGTAGAATGAAGTGTAGGATTACAAGAATTGTAACAAAGTTCAAATTTAGAACAAATGTGAGCTACTCTCCTTTCAATATTCATCATAGTTGTTGATGTGGACTAATCTACAATCTATAATATCCATCGTGTCAATTTGCAATTGCAAAAAGACTAGGAAATGACTGGAAAACAACTGCAACTGTAAAATGACAGTAGTCATTTCCTAGTCATTTTGTAGTTGTTTTGTAGTCGTTTCCAAAGTCATTTTCTGATTTTCTTATATCAATTGTTCCATATCAATTATCAAGATTACCATTATATTGGACATATAAGATTTGTAAGTAGTTGTACTTTTAGGTAATGAATTTTGTTAATAGAATAGTTTTAAGATTTTTAAAGTTTGTAGATTTTTATACTTTATAGATTTTTAAATCTACAAATTCTACAAGCCACAAACAAATTGCAAATGAATTAGAAACAAGTTCTAAATGGATCACAGACAAATTGCAATGAAGTCCTAGTAGCAAGTCGCATAGGAATCATACATTAGTCGCTAAACAAGTAAGTTGCACCCGTAAGTTGCACAACTCATCAATTGAGTAACCAACTTCACCTAATAGCAAGCACCAATTAAACAACTACGTCATAAGAGTTCATCGACGAAGTTCCAAGTAGACGGTTGGATGAGAAACAACCTTTTTTCTTTGTGCGACTACAATTTGACATGCGACTTATCCACTATGATTAGGGTATCCAAATTCTCACCAATTGCAAATGTCCAATGCAACTTCAAAACCAATTGTTCCTTGTAGTTGCAAAACCTTTCATTTTCTTCTGGTGAATTTATCTATATGCTTTAACCTCAAATTTTATTACCTAAATTTTAGTGTTGTTTGCAAATGTTGTTTTAATATCTTACATTTTAGTCAATCCCAAAGTTGAACATTTCATAAAAAAACAAACTTAAATCATTTTCTTATGTAGATTATATTATTGAAATCATTTCATTGTATAGATTTGGACATCTTAGGCAATCTCTACAATACAAAATATAAGATATTTCTTCACTACCCACTCACATTACATATTACTCTATAACACTCTTCACTAATGTGGCTAAAATACCTTCTCTACAATGTCATTTATTTGAGTTATGGTAGAAATTACTCTTTCTCATTGGCTCATAATGCATGACAACCTTCCCTTTAAGATTTTCTACTACTATGAACCCAAGGTACTTTACCTTTAAGCTCAAAAATGTTATGTCTTTCATGTCTATATTGACAATAACTGTGGAAATGTTAACCACAAGGATCATAGATCATAGTGGAGGTTAAAGGATACTAGAGTTCAGTACATTGCATAAAAATACTATTGCATATGAGATATGGAATGGGAAAAATAGAAACCCTTAAAAGACATTTTAGATGCTAGAGAGACTGTCCAAAATTGAATTTCAATTTTTTTATAATATGGGCATCATGTAGCTTGCTTAAAAGGCTAATTAGTGATGAGCTTTTGCTTTTCTTAAGGCAATGGGCAACCTCAAAGCTACTATTCATATTTTTTGACAAACTTTCCAATGCAAGAATCACACATTTAAATTGTGACTTGAAATCCAACACATAGTATGATAGATGTATCTCTTGGAGATGAAGATGATGATACTAAGAAATTGGTATGTCATTAAATATTAGAAATACCATTGTAAAGATTATTTGAAAATCAAGCTCCTTAAGTTGGGTCTGTTCTTTAAGGTTTAAATACATACTAGATGGAATGTAGAATTGGTAGAAATATTTTTCTTTCTAAAATTGACCTTTATAAATTATTATTTAAAATGCCCTATTTCTATTTATAATACTCAAGGGTGAATTTTTAAAACACCTATTTTCAACACTTTAAAAATTTGTAGTCTATTCATCTAGTGTGCAATAAATGCATTAGAAAAAAATCTAAAATATTTTTTTGACTTCCAATAATTTTAAACCAAGAAATAGTCCATTCAATGTATTTGGATGCATTTGGATACGTTTATTTATTTACATTGAATGAAAAACAATACCAAATATTGTGTGTGGATCTATTGACAATCTTTGAATGGTTGTGCATGAGCAAGGCTTACTATTGTGACAGCAATGCTATTATGTGAGCATGTGAGCATGAGCTTGTAAGTGGTGAGCATGGATTATGTGAGTGTTGAGCTCAAAAATTTGAAAAGGCATTAGAAAACTCAATAATATTTCTAAAAAAAGATTGAATCTAAAAAGTTTGGTCCAAATTTATTATTTTTAGTAAATTTTAGTACCTATAAATCTATTGTTGTGGACCTATTACCGTGGTTATATAGAATTTGGATGAAAATTTTAATTTCCAATATTGTTCAAAATATTGGAAGTATACATTACGAAGATGAAGAACTCCATTGATGTGAAAAATGAATGGAGATGGAAATAAGGTTGTACAAAATATTCCATTGAATTACAATATTTGTTCCAAAAGGAATTAAAGCTTTTGAAGCGAAATGTGTAACTTGAGTCTAAAGTAATTCAAATTAGGAAAGAAACACATATAATTCACCATTTTTATACTTGGCCACATAAAATTGCACTTATTAATAGAATGATAAATTCATCTCATCACCAATAAGGGATGTGTGGTTTGTCCCATGATGGACCCCAACCACCACCACCACCACCCAATTTTATTTATTTATTATTTATTTTTGTCCTTGCTAGGGCTCCTCTTGGCACTAAGAGGTCCCAAGAAACAAAAGAGGAGTCACTATAAAAATCTCAATCTCAACAAAACAACTTCATTTGATTTCAAATAAATCTGAATCACCAATATTTTTCTTTCTTCAAATCTAGCGCAGTTCAACAAATAGCTAATCAGGACAGCAAGTACTTAATCATCCTTTTAGCGTCAAGAGGTCTCAGGCTACAAGAGGAAAATGAATCATTGATCAACTAAACGACCATCAAATCAAGAAGGAAGACTTGGATGCCTTTGGGAGGTCCCACCAGAGGACAATGATCAACTAATCAACAATTTGGTGTAATTAAGCTCATTCCGTACAAAAATAATGCCTATCAACCAACTATTTTCTTTTATAATCTTAACATTATCAATAGAAATGCAATTATCTTCATTGGCTCCAATAAGATCCATTCTACTACAAGATAGTGTTTAACAAAAATGAAATTTGGTGCAGCTAAGTTCTTTCCACATATAATTAATTCATATCGATATTTATTTTTTTCTAAAATCTAAACAAGTCCACCAACCTACAAATCAAGAGGAAAATGTTGGTACCTTCCACTGGCTTAGAGGGGACACATAATGCTACAAGATAGTGGTCAACTAAAATAAAAGTTGGTGTGACAAAGATTATTAGATATAAAAATAATCCTTATCAACATAATATTTTTTTCTAAAATCTAAACAAATCCAACAACAAAACATCAAGAAAAAATTAATATTGGACACAAGAAGATCCACACTTCTATAAGACAACAATAAATCAAAATGAAATTTAGTTTGATAAAGCTCTTTTTGTATAGAATCAATATCTTTTCACCAAATTGTCTTATGTAAAATTTGATTAAACTAAACCACATATCAAGACTAAGGGGTTTGAGAAGGGGTTGGTTTCCTCCATTGTCCTCTAGAGATTCCAAGCCATAACAACGAAGCTAGTTTGTGAACCTAAAAGCATGAGCTTGAGAGCTGTGAGCGTACACCTTGTGAGCCCAGAGCATTTATTGAAAAAAACTTTGAACTTTTACGCCAAATGAAGAAAAAACTGAGTCATTTAAAAAAAATTCAATTTACTACAAAACTTCATCTCTATGACGATGGACCTATGACCGTGGAAGCATGGTCAGCATGTTGGTGAATGAAAATTTCAATTGACCTCTAGCTCCATTTTTTTTCCTCATGAAATTATTTGCTCAAATTCAAGCTCTTGAAGGGATCCAAAAGAAAACAAATATTTTGAACAAGTGATAGACGGTTCATGCAATAAACACCACCTCCACGGCATATACAAATTTTTAGAATGTCGCAACCTCTAGTCCCCTCCAAAAAACTTCTCAACGATGAAAGGTGTGACACACATACACACCAAAAATAAAATAAAATAAAAAACTGAAAAATAAAACTGAATTAAAAAATAAAATTGAAACCTTGGTCTCTCTAAAAGGTCTCTCAATTCCCTCCAAAGAGAAATTTTGAAAAAAAAAATTTGAAAAAAAAAGATTTGAGAAAAAAACTTGAATTTTTTTGAAAAAAAGAGTTTCAAAATTCCAAACCCATATCCTAACAAAGTGGCTCTCGGGATTGAGAAGGGTTCCTGGCCACGACAGAATCACGGAAAAAAAATAAAATAAAATAAAAATAAATTTGCGACTCCATCACCCCTACGTGTGATCTCAGTGACGAGACAAGTCTTCTATAGGTGACAAAGTTGCAAAAAAAAACAAATTAAATTGAATTAAATTTTATTAGTAGTATTTTTATTATAGAGTTCTGAACCCTAGACCCTCCAACGGACTTCTCGGTAGCGAGAAGAGTTTCTAGAGGTGACAAAGTTGCAAAAACAAGAAAAAAAAGATTGAAAAATTGAAAAAAAAAGTTTTGAGAGTTCCAAGCTCCTCCACCTCCAAAGGTCTTCTCGATAACGAGAGAGGTTTTTGAGGGTGACAAAGTTGTAAGAAAATTGAAAAAGAGAAAAAAAATTGAAAAAGAAATTGAAAAAAAATTGAAATTTTTTTTTGAAAAAAAAAGTTTTGAAAGTCTCAAATCCCAAACTCTATAAGGGGGGTAATTGTTACTAAAAGATGTTTTTGGAGGTAGTGGAGTTATGAAAAAGAAAAGCTGAAAAAAAAATTTAATTTTTTTGAGGAGACTCAAATCTCAAAAATCCAAAGGGGCCTCTCCATGCCAAGAGGGGGTCATGATTTTTCAGGGGTGTTTGAGTTGCAACAGAAAAAGGAAAAAAAATTAGACAAGTTGTATGGACAAGGATTCTAAAGAAGATTTGAAGTCCCTTAATCCTATTTTAGGTCAATTTACATGTTCTCTTAAGTTCTCTAGCTACAAAAATCCTAAATTTTTAAGCAACGGTAATAGGTCCACATCCTAAAAATCACTAAAATTTACGTTAGCAATTGCAAGCTCACAAGCTCCCAGGCTCCCAGGCTCCCGCTCCAAGGCTCACAAAATAGCACCCCCGCAAGCCGTAAGAGAACATTGATCAACATGTATGAGAACAAGCCGTAAGAGAACATTAATCTCCTATACTTCCCATTTATTGATAAAATAAAAATATTAGTTTACTACTTCAACCTTACTGTAATTCTCTAGTATTCTAATATCCATGGTCATCAGTTCCACTATCCACAATCATAGGTATTCACTCAAAAAAATTGTATGCTCACAAGCTCGCAAATTCACGCTCACATCATAGCAACCTTGACTATTGAGGTATCCATGACGAAAAAAAATTCTTAAACACTTGGATTTTTTATATCTTATTTGAAAATTTATCCTTATATCTTTATATTTATACATATGCCACGTACTTCACTAGCAATTACTTTAGAAACAACATAAGACCTATTACAAAATACATTTAAAATGTTAGCGCTAATAATTTAAAATATATTAAAATTATTGTAGCATCACTTCTTTGAAGTGTATTATATTACATCTACTATACAATAGACTGTAATGATCCATAGTACATAATTTGTAAATGTATGTAATGATTAGTTTAAAAGAGAAGGGAGGAACTTGCATGAGGAGCTTCCATTTTTCAATTTGTAAGTAGATAAAATAATGAACACCATCTCATTTTGGATTGAGTGTGTACATAGTCAAGGTTTTTTTCTAGGTAAGAGCTACAAGAGGAAGTACCATTGCACTATATCCTAAATCCTAAAGTTTAAAATCAATCTACTTTCTAGCACATTTTGTAAGATTTTGGGACCATAAACCACTACATTTGTAAATGCATAAATCATGCTTAGACAATATAATATTACTTGTGAGGTTTTCAATTTCCATGGATTTTATTTCTATTGTATATTTATAATTCATTTGTATAATTTATTTACATGAATTGTTTGATATGATGCATGTATATGTGTTGTTTGTCAAATGTATTCAACAATAGTTAGAGTGTACATGTTTTATCAATCAACCCTTAAAAACGCGTATAAATTTTTGAATTACAATAGGAACATGTTTAAATGCCTCAAATTCTAGTTTTAACTATCATAGGGGATGGAAAAATGGACAAAAAGTAAACACTGAGAAAAAAATCAGGACATATATATTGTAAAATAGTATCTAAATAGCTCCTATAATAAAAAGTTTTGGCGCACACATATATGGATTTATAAAGTATAATGAAGTACTCGGGCATATATGATTATTATTTTCCTTCTTTGAATTGATAACAAAAGAAGGATCTCTTTTAAAGATTGAAATACAACTTTTGATGAATAGAAAAGTTATATTGGGCAAAACAATGTCTTCAATACTTAAAGGACCAAGGCACATTTTGGGCAAAAATTGTCAAAAATTGTCAATTTTTTGGATAGTGAGAAAAAATGAATGAAAAAGATATTTTATTTTATTTTAAAAATTCAAATATATAAATTTGTACTAGACTACTTTGCTAATGTGTGGAAAATTTTCCAAAGCTTTGACCGCATGAATTGAAAGATTATAACATTCAAAGTTACAAAAATTTATTTTTTCCAAAGTTGCCCGACAAGGCCAATACACTTTAACTCCTCCTAGAGTGAAATTTTTGCATTATACATGATTATTTTTTTGAAATTTGCATCCCACATACATGTCAATTTCAAGATTTTATGAGAAGTTTTGCACATGTTACTCCAAGCTACTTAGACTGCCAAAAAATTTAGGACAACATAACATTTGATTTAGGTACCCAATCAAAAAAGAATTATATTCTTATTGAGGTGGTACATGTTCACACCTTGTGTCAAAAATTTCATGAACATGAATCCGACCAAAATTGAAACCTACCTAAGATTTCTTGCATATATTAAATGGGCCCTTGGTCCAATATATGGGTAAAATCCTTCAGAGTGCTTAGGATAAGATACCTATAATATGGGAGGTTTGGGTAGAAAAAAAATCTCAAATTCTTACTCTTTTAAAAAAATTTAGTAACATTTAGTTGAAAATGAAATGTGATGGACATGATTCAAATGCACAATTTGGTTTAAAAGTTCCACCCACCTCATCAAGGATCTCTTGCGCGGCTTTGCAAGATGAGCATTGGCAAAAGTTTTTCAACATAAATTCAAGTATAAAGAGTCAATTGTGCAGAGGTTTTCATCCCACCAACATTCTTGTCAAAGTGCAAGAGCATTACAATTCACAAGTGATCAATGGGATAGCTTTTTCAAAGGCGTGATCCTCCAGCCAAAGGACTATTGGAAAACAATGTACTATCACAATTTTCTTGCAAATTCCTACCCAATTATAGAGATCCAAGGTATTTAGCATCACATCACGTCAAGACGTAAAGATGTCCGTTAAAATGTCAACGTTCAATCTCAAAGTTCATCATAATAAATCTTGGATGAAAATAGTTGTGATCTGGATGGAAATGATTGTTTGCCCAAACGGCTCAAGAATTTTGAGGTTGTCTAGCTTGATGGATAGGCTATCCAACTCAATGGATATGGAAGACGGACCTAATGAACTTCATCAATGCTCAAACTAAAAAAAATTTGGTCATATGTATCTAGATATAATCCACATGTCATGAGACACGTCCCAACCGGCACTCACAAACATTCCAAAGCAAAAAATCCATGTCACATTAGAACAGAAAATCCTCAGGAGATCAAGTGATGTTTGTCTTTGGATGTCTTTTCCTTCATTGTGACCAAAGGGGGACTAATGAGAAGTGATGGAAAATTTTCTGCAAGTGCTTGGTCCTAGAGTCTAAGGAATATTAGGGAGAAGTCTATATGTATATTCGTCACATAGATTTCCACACTATTGAGGAGATCACATACTATTTGAGTTTGGATGCAGTCTCCATGGTTGTAATTTATCAACTTTAGGGTGGAGGATATCAGAGCTTGGATTGGACATTGTAGAAACTGATGATGAAAAACTAAATACAGCATTCAATAAGTAAAACCTTTTGCTTGCTGGAAAATCAAACTTCCATAAGATTATTGGAGAGAGTAGTGGGCATATGTGCAAAGACAATGTCAAGAAGATGCAAGAATGGAAAATGAATGATTCAAAATAGAATATTTGTGCATGCGTGTTGTGGAGTGCTTTCAATCATCCCCTCCTCAATGCCACTAAAGAACATAATATTTTGGAGAGAAGGAAGAACAATTGGCTACAACATGCTGTCGTGCTACAAATGTAGGCATTATGTAAAAATATGTACATTTATATTCTTTAGGTGGATTTTGATGTTTATAAAATATTAAAGGAGATAGCATCATTTGAAATGGCTTCAAGGTGATGCTTTCACTGCCATGATAGACAACTATAAAGAAAAGAATTCACTTGTGAGCTTCATCATATTTGATGTTATTATTATTTGTTTTTCATTTAAGTTATATTGTGTCAAACTGAAGGATTTTTTTTTAGTCTCAGGATGAAAAAAATTATCCAGAGCGTGAGTTTGAATTTTCTTTATCGCAACTGTCGGACCAACCTCAATTGTCGCTGATTTTTCATTGCCGCATAGGTGTTCACAAGATTAAGCGGATCATCTTGACCACCAAAACAACCTCGCGTGGAGAAACGATGGCATTAAAATCTTGAACAAGACACTCGGGCATTGGTGATCTTGTTGCAGGTTGGATGCGTTGAGTCCGGCAGCCGTGAAGTAACATTTGAAGGTTGTTTTGAAGGTTTAAATATCAATCAATATTATTGCATGGTCAAGCCTATTGAGGAAAATTGTGGTCATCAACAATGGTTGGAAGGGCCAATTAATCTTTAACTAAGGTTGATTGTGTTGATTATGTTGTTGCTATTGTCAAATGCATTCTCAAGTTCTTGCAGATGGAGTGATATTCTAATTGAAACTCTATTTCTTTTTTATCTCTATCAGACATATATTACTTTCTAGTTCATTATTTCATACTTTGAGTGTTTTTCTAAATTAAATTTGTGTGTACGAAGTTGTACAAGGAAAATATTCAAATAATTTACCTTCTAGATACTTTGTGATGATTTATCTTCTAACTAGGGATTTGGAATTAGTTTTATGGTCAAATTTCATGACCAATGTGTGTTAAGGGAGTCACATGGTCAAGATTTGGATTGAAGTCCATTTGACTTGTGCGGTTCAGATAGAAGATAAGGTGGAGAAAAAGGAAGAATACTATTTATCTTTTCTTACACTGTTGTTTGTAAGGACCAAATGTTTGAGGAGCCATAGTGTGTTGTATTTGGAGAATTCTAGAATGAAAATTGGAGGAGTTGTGTATTATGTTGTGGAGTTTCTAAACTGATCTTATTTACTTAATTTGGAGTTGTCAATTAAAAATTGTATTAGTTTGAGTGGAAAAATGTTTGTTATCTTCTGCATAAAAGGACATAGACTTTGACCGGCCATAAAAAATGGCCATATCTTTTGTTTGAAATGAAATTTAGAGACATTGTAGACAATTGTGTTGATTTTCTATGAAAATATAATTCATTTTATTTGAAATTTGTGTATGTCAGTTGTGAGTGACTAAGTGAGGAAGGGTTTGTTGCCTTCTTTTCTCAAGGCCGAAACTTTGGATGGCCATAGAAGTTGGACAGAGTATTAGAATGAGTTGAAGTTTGGAGTTGAAGAAGATACTGAAGACTTGTGTGTTGTAGCTTGTGGCTTGCTTTTCATTGTAAACTTTGTTGTTATGGGTGGTGTAGGTGAAACCATTGCTTAGTCTCTTGTTGTGTTGTGGATATGACGAAGTGGGGTTCTTCGCTTACATGATCGTACTTTTATGTTGTTCCCACTGGTGAGGCACAATTGGTGATCATTGTGGGTTTCAAGTTTAAGAGCCAATCCCTATGACGATTCAGCTCATGATCTAGCCGTCTCATTTTATCCATCCAAAGTCCGTGGTTTCTTATCACCTATCCTAACCTTTGAATTCAATTAGAGCTATAGCATGATAGGCGAATGGAGAGCAGTTTGAAGATTCGACGATCGAATTTGAAGGTTCTACACAAGTACAATTTTTTTAATTCCCAAGCCATTTTTAGTCGCAACCACAATCTCCATGATTTCCCAAAATAAACCGCTCTTTATACAACAACGATGACTATTATTGAGGTGTCTACATTTTTGACAATACGTACTATTTGTTGTGCGGTTGGGAGAGCTTGGGAGCGACGCATACAAACTATTGTCTTCAAAATATTGATCTACATATTTGTAGGCATGTGGGGTGACTATTAAAGGCAAGGAATTTACTTACTTCGAAGACATTGGATTTAAAAATGGTTGCTTGTTAGTGTCATCTTTGTGGGTACATGATACAATTGAATTGTATCTGCGCAACTTCATTGTCTACAAAAATTTTACAAGACCTAATGGACGCCTGCAATATGTTGCAATATGTTATACAAATTTTATGGAAGGCTTGATAAAGATTCCACAAGACATCATTCTTTTTGAAAAATTGGGGTATCTTATTTGTACAAGTTAGTTCACATGACACTATCTTTGATATGTGGAAACACATCAACTCCAACATTACTAAGATTGACATCAATGACTTTTTCAACATGATGACCACTCTGAACAACTACACCAAAAAGAGAAGAAACAAGTACTTATTTGAATTCAAGCTGAAATTCTGTTCTAAGCCTTAGATTTTCTTATCATATCTTGCAAGTATTGCTTTGACTATAGCTACCTTGATTGAATTATATGCAATTGTCATTGGCTTAAATGGGATGAATTTCCAATTTGCACCTAGACTTTGAAGTCTTTAATTTTCAAAATGTACACATCCTTTCATCATGAATGATGTTGAGTAATAAAATGAAAGACCATTCTAAAGACTCTCTTGGTTAGAGCTTAGAAAGTTGGTGTCACGGTTGCTTTTGCCATTGGCTATTCTCACTACATCACAAAGTTTAGAACCTACAGATTGACAATGAATATTGCATGGTTACTGTTATTTCATGGGTGCGTACAATAATTTACAACTTATCGCATCATTACGATGCACACGATTACTGCAAAAAATTGGTACTACTTTGTAATCAGTATTAACTATGTAACTTCTTTACAATCATCACAAGTGCGCAAAAGATACAATTTATGCATGAAAATTTATTATCTTTGCTGTGCATTTTCTGTGTGTTGAAATACACGAAAAATCCATGACAATAATGTCACTGCCATTTGCATTGCAATAAAACTTATTAACTGGTATCAATGTTCAAAAAATTATTGTCAATGTTTAAAAAACTATTGTCAATGTTTAAAAAATTATTGTCAATGTTTAAATGAAGATTACCAATTTAATTAACAAAAAAATTTTACATCATTAAATTTCTTGAATTTTATTTATCATGACTTGATTAGTTGTATATAATTTAATGGCCATCAAATTCTAGCTTCAGTTGGATCCATTAGTAGGCCGCCAAGAAACTTGGAGACATAGTGAAAGAACCACTTGACTGGAAATTGGTGAGAAGTGTGAGTGGGGAGATCTTTTTTATTTTGAAATCCATCCAGTGAGCACCCAAACGATATGGGATACTTAGAAAATAAGAGTTGCACCGCTCATTGTCGAAACGTAGGAATTGAGTTAAGACTAAAATTTCAGACCTCATTTAGGCATAGTATATTAGCTTTTTGAAAAAAATTTCAAATTAAAAAAAGTTGGTAAATCAGATTAAGTTTCATCTCTAAAAATCGGTTTGAGATTTCAAGCCTCCAATCAAAAATTATATCAGACAAATTTCAGAGAGGCGTTTGAAAGGAATTGTTTTTGACATTTTTAAACATCCTCAATGAAACTTGTCCATAACTTTTGAGTGGAATATTGAAATGTGAAACGGATTTTTGGAAATGAAACTCAACTTAATTTTACAACTTGTTTTAGTTCAAAGTTTTTCTTAAATATTTATTCTACTATGCCTAAATGAGGTCTGATTTTTTACTTTGAACACAATTCCTGCTTTTCAATTGACTTAGTACTAAAATCGTGAAAGATAAAAAAATGCAATGCTAGTACAATAACTATGCACAGACATGATGTTGTATGATTATTGCACTAATTTTATATGTCTAAAATAAGCGCTAATGTTGCACGATATCAGTCACCCATCGCTAAAACACTAAAGTCATACAGATTTTGTTACACATAGTTATCGTACAACTTCAACATTTCAAATTCAAATATGAATAACATGCTTGAACCACATTGTAGTCTTGAATGGAAATATCGTGTTGTAATAATATTTTTTAATGAACGAATGTAACATGAAAGCAATGCCCGACGATAATCGTATGATTACTAGTGACAATTCGTGACAAAGGAACTTTGTGATGTAGCACCAAGCACTACTTGTTGCACAATGGCATCAATATGTGCATGCAACACTTTTTGTATACTTTCCATTGCACATTTCTTAAGCTCAACATTGAATGCTTTGTCTTTCAAGTCTTTACAAACCAAGGAGGAAGGATGAATCATTGAAGGTCCCAATTTGTGAAATAGAACATTTGAAAATTGTTCATATAAAGCTCCTCAAAGTCACCTACATTAATTTTTATGTCAACTTCATCTCGAACTTCCTATATGACTGAATGTCCATTTTTGTCGTACGGATTCCGTTGGTTCATACAAATGTACGTATTACGTAGGCTTCGCAGTGTCCCATTCACACGTAAACAACATCCATTATGACAATATGTATATCGTGTCTCTTCTGTGTATATTACCATTGTGTCAATGTCACACGGAAACCATGTGTAACCAATTCCGTGCGGATTCAATGTCTAAGTAATGCTTGACGAAAGCGTCATTGATTACGTCCTAAATCAACTTGTACGGAATCCGTGCGACATGGACACTGGTACATTGAAAGCATTTCTTAAAAAATTGAAAGGAAATTTGTGAATTTTTTTTGCGATAAAAAGCAGTTTTTCACATTGCTAAAAATATCCGCAATCCTCTTTGAAAAATGAACAGCTCCAGCCTAACCATCATGATTTTGTCAAAAAAAAAAAAATTCGAAATTTTTTACAAATATTTTTCTAGAAATACATAAGAATTTGCTTAATCTACTGCAAAAAAAAATAGAATAAAAAGCTTTTAACATCACTAAAAATATCCAAAGTCCGATTTGGGAAAAACCCAACTCCCAGCCATTACAGTTTTGTCAAAAAAAATATTTTTTAAAATTTTTTAAATTTTCTTTAGATATATAAAAATGCTTGAATTATATATTACTAAAAGGAAATTGAAAAAAAAAATTACATCACTAAAAATATCCAAAGTCCATTGTGAAAAAGAAAACAATTTTCAATTATCTCAATTTTGTAAAAAACAAATCACAAAATTTTTGAATTTTTTTGGATGCACCTAACGAACTAATGCAAATAAAGAATATATTTTTTTTAATTTTTGATTTTTTTTAACATAAATCCCTAAGAACAATGAATAGTTTTAAGTATGAAAAAATTTACAACCATTTCAATAAGTGATTCATGTAGTGTTTTGGTTAAGAATAATCTTTGTAAATGCGAGATTGTAGGTTTAAAATTGGCCACCATGAAGCAAGATCAGGCAAGTAATAGTGGGCGCAATCTAGAATATTCCAGATAGGATAGAAAACCAAATTTTTGTTCATTGGGTATTGCTTTGATCTTTTTTTTGTAATTTTTTGTTGATTTGGCACAAGTTAACAAAATGGTCAAAAAAATTTGTTGATTGGGATAGTACAATGGGGTACAGTCCATTTCCAAATTGCCTATTGTGCCATTCAAATTTTCTTTGCACAATATAGAGAAAAATTGGAAATTTTTGTCTTGCATAATTAATACTCAATTCTTACGCAATTCCAATCAAGTATACCAAATTTTTGTTCCAAAAAATGCAAAATACCATTTTTGGTGAATTTTTAAAGCCAATTTGCATGGTCATACGTAATATTTTATAGAAAACAATTGGTGATGAATTTTTTAATTCAGTTGCTTAGATATGTAAAGAACATCCATATGCACATCTTTCTTATTAAAAAACATTCCTTAAGTAACAAAAATATGAGCAAGGAAGAGTTAAATGTGAGGCATTACATGACCAAACTTTGTCAAATACATATTTATATATTTTAACTAGATTTTGCTATTTGACCCGCACATTGTGACTAATTTTGTAAATGTGAATATGATGGTACAATTACTTTGCCAAAATTTACTTGAAATATAAATATATCTATTTTACAAAGTTTGGTCATATGACGCCTCATATGGAACTTATCTTAGATAATTATTATTTTTGTTACTTAAGGGGGTGTTTTTAATATGAAAGATGTGCATATGAATGTTTCCTATATATCTATACAATTGAATTATCATCACCAACTATTTTCAATAAAATATCATGTATAACTATGTAATTTGGCTTTAAAAATTCATCAATAATAGAATTTTGCATTTTCGGAACTTAAGTTTGGTATGCTTGATTGGGATTGCATAAGAATTGAGTATTAATTATGCAAGACCAGAAATTCCAAAGTTTCTCTATACTATGCAAACAAAATTGGAATGGCACAATAGACAATTCATAAATGAACTGTACCCCACTATACAACGTCTACATCAACCAAAAAATCAATATTTTTTTGTTCATTTTGTTCATATTGACTTAGAAGAGTTTCAAATATTTTTTTGGCATTTGGGCAATGTTAAAATCACCAAGGTTGAATTTCTATGTGAAATGGAATTTTCTTTTCAAACTAGATCATTCACAATCCCGTATTTTTTAAAGTCAGTACACTTTGGTGACCGTTTAGGCATAGTAGAATAACATTTTTTAAGAAATTTTGAACTAAAAAAAGTTGAAAAATCAAGCTCACTTCTATCTCCAAAAATCCTTTTGCAATTTGAAGTCTCCAATCATAAGTTATGAGCAAAGTTCAGAGAGGGGTTTAAATGGAAATTTTCTTTGACATTTTTAAACACCCTCTCTGATTTCTGTCCATAACTTTTTAAGAGAAACTTCAAATTGCAAACTGATTTTTGGAGATGGAATGTGACTTGATTTACCAATTTTTATAGTTCAAAGTTTTCTGCAAAATACATTTCTACTATGCCTAAACGGCCACCAAAGTCTGCTGAACTAACAAATGAAATGAAAAAAAAATCGCAAGAAGTATACAAGTAAATTTCTACTCCTACATTACACAAAAGAATTACAACGTGATGCATTGGCCATATGTATGTGACCTCCCATGTAGGAGGTCAAGAGTTCGCCCGGCTGCCCACTTGGTGGGCTGCCCAGGTATGGGGGCTGAATTTTAATTTTATTTTAATTTTTATAAAAAAGTCTTTAATTTTTTAATTTTTAATTAATTTTAATTTGTGCAAAATAACATTTATTCCATGAGAAAAAAAACGTTTTCAATGATCTATGAAAGTGTCAAATCTGCACGATTATAATGCATGATTCAATGATATGAAAGTGGTACGACTTCCATTCATATCAATCTAATACATTAATCGCATGAAAGTCGTGGATTTTTTTAACTCACAGAATCAGTGCGATAGCGGTACGCAGGTATGAATTCACAGAATCCGTACGACAAAAATGGACATTCAGTGCCATAGGAAGTTTGAGATGCTGTGTCCAATAGGCTTATTTAAATTTGCTATCAATTTAAAATGATGACACTTGTTCATCTATTTTAGAACTGTGCACTAGTGATTTTATATGGTCTCAGGCTTCATGATTGATTGACACTTGTATAGGGATATTTGAAGCCAACATCTACAATAGAAGATAGAAAAAAGACTTAGAAAAAATACATCATTAACTATTATACTCGAAAGTACTGAAAACATTTCTATTTAGTGTATTATACGCTATATTTCTTTATGTTGACCTTCTTTTTAGATAGAGAGAATCCACTTATGCCATTTTTGAGTTTGCTTTCCCCCAAAAAACATTGCCAATATTGTTCAAGATACAAAAGGAACACATCTTCTACAATTTTTTCCATATGTTTCTATGTATTATATGGAGATTTGCATGTATAATTGTGTATAAATGAAAATAATATTTACATGCAATTGTATGTCCGAGATTGGATTGCTCCAATTCATTCTCTATCAAAAAAAATTAGGGACCTTCATTTTCTAACTCATTTCCAAATTCCTCTTAGATTATGAATTAATTATGTTTTTTTCACTCTAGAAATCACTTTTTGGTCACTTGGGCCTTAAAGGGTTATCAAAAAGGTGCATATTGTTTTCTTCAATGTACTAATTGCATTTGGTGATGTATTGCACTAATAGTGTACATGTCAAAATGTGGGTGCTTCTAGAATCGTATGTGAATCCAAAATTCATAGATGCTAATTCCACAAAGGTTTAGAAAATATGAAACAACCCATTCCTTATCAGTCCCCCATTATGGCCACGTAGATTGTTTCCTTTCCATCTAGGAAGTAATGAACAATGATAAATGATGTCACAATTCCTAGTACAGTTGTGGTACATTATGATTGGCTACAAGACTCTCAATAGTGCAACCAACCCTTGATTGGAAATTATAAAATATATATGACCAATATGGGTGGAACAAAATCTTCAGCTGAAAAATTCATAGTAAATATGTTTTAAGAAATAAAAATCTAAAAATTATGGAAACCTTCCAAACTCTGTTTTTGCATACAAGAAAATTTCTCCACCAAAGAAACCTGTCCTGTAGATATGTATATTTGCTTAAGTGGTCAGAAATGGGTTGCCTCCCTTACACGCCAATTCCATTTATCTTGCAAAAATGCATTTACTGAAGAATATTTCAAGAAGTCCAACTCCCCAACTGAGGGCCAGGGTGGATTGACCCCCTCGCTCGGCCCTGTGGGCAAACCCTATTTTTTGCACATGAATTTTTTTGCAAATTTTGAAGTACTAGAGAAGCTGCTAGAGAAGGCGGATTCTGCAGCATGGTGAGTCCGCTGGCGAGCCCGGAGGGCGAGCCAACTGGCCAAACTATGCTGTAGAATCCGCCCTCTCTAGCAGCTTCTCTGGCGTTAAAGTGCTGGACGTACGATTCGGTAATACAATTGAGAACGTACTCCATATAATTCAAGAATCGACTGCCGATTATGCCAAGCAGAATCGGCAGTCTGTCCCAATTGCTGATTTTGCCAAAAAAAATTACTCAAAAAGAAGCTGAATCGAACGTCCAGCACTTTAACTTCATATAGACCCCAAATTTGTTAAATGAAGTGAAGAACATACTCTGGAACGCCCCAAAATAGTTTTTTTTTTTTTTACATGCACCCCTGGTAAGGCCGAGCGAGGGGGTCAATCCACCCCGATCCCAACTGAGTTGGTCGCTTTATGGAGCTCTTATTTACCCGAGCATGAGTAGGTTTCCGTCCGTCGACGGTGAAATCTTCGTCGTCGTCAACGAATGGCACACATCTCGTCGCCCCACTCTCGCGCGCTAAACTGCGTTTTCGTCGCCTTTCTGCCTCCTCTCCAATTCAAACTTTGCGGGGCATTCAACGCTTTGATCCTCATGCTGCTTAACATTTTCATGGATTGAACGATTAGGGATGTACACGAATCTGTGATTGCAAAGTAGTGCTGAACACGAAACAAAGTCCTTCACGAATGTTGCCAAAGTGATTTTATAAACATTTCTGAACGAAGTTGCTGTCGCGAGCGAATTCGTGTCGTCCAAGGTTAGGGTGATCGAAGTCTTCCATTTGTGAAAGAGAACTCGAAGTTGGAAAATCGAAGAGTGCAAGTGGAAGAGAGCAGAATGAGAGAAGAGGAGGTGGAGAAGCTGCGGGCGGTGGTGAGGGATTGCTTGGGGAAGCATTTGTACTCGTCCGCCATCTTCTTCGCTGACAAGCTCGCGACGTTGGCCGGAAATGCGACGCAGGATTTGTACATGCAGGCAAGCCGTTTTTAACGCCCTCTTTCATGTTGATTTGCTGTTGCGGCGTTGAGCAATTTTGAACGCAATGTTTGAACATGCAGATTTTGAATATTTATTTAGGTCTTCGATCGTTTTAAAATTGAATTTATTTAGTTCCCCCAGAGCAATCTGAAGCTGCGAATTTATGTGGGACTTTGCTTGACTTGTGCTGCAGTACTTCTTCCTCAGCTGACAATGCTCTGCTCCTAATTGTGTTTATGGTTCGAATGACTTAAATTTCTGATAGTTTAGGGTTTTTTAGTTGACCAGTGGTGTGAGAATGGTCTGACTGATCCAAATCCCTTTTGAGATGTAATTTGCGGTGGCTTATCTATTTTCTTCAACTTTTTCTGAGTATTTTCCACGTGAAGCTTTTACCGTCTTGGATTATTGTAGGTTCTATTAATGTTGTGTTTTGGATCCGTTAGGCTGGAAGTTGGTGAATATTTTCCTTTAGAGTTATTAAATGTCCTTTTCTCCTCACATCCAAGCTCGTGGAGATACCCATTGTCACTTTACGAGCAGTTTTATCTTGGGTTTAGGGTTTAAGTGCTTCAATCAATGTCAATCTTGAGTGTAGGCATGATGCAGTTCTTGCTCTTAGAGCGGGCATTTTTTCGATTCTCAAGAGTGTCAAACTCTATTTCGTAATGAGCAATGCAGTCTCCCTTCTCTCGAGAATAGAACTGTCTTAGTCGAATTCAGGAATATGAGATTAAAGAATACCTGTTTCCACTGATTCTATTTCAAACTATTATTAGAGATTTCTTCGAATACTCATAGAAATAATATTGTTTTAAGGAAGCTGTGTCCCATTTTGTAATGTGTCATACACATACCGTAAGTGGGCTGGGAATGCTGTTCATGTACGATGCACACCTAACCGAATTGTTTATGGAACTCAGGCACAGGCATTGTACCTCGGAAAGCAGTACCGGAGAGCACTACATTTATTACGGAGGCATAACCTTGTCACTGCTGACTTGCGCTTCCGTTATCTTGCTGCCAAATGTTTGGTAAGCGTTGCCTGTGTCATGTCTTGTCATCTGGTTAATGTTGTGGACATTAAAGTTTTGCATTTGCACTCTCGAAATTACACTAGGCGATTCGCGAAGAATTCAACTTGCTGCCGGTAGTATCCTATCTGTCGATTTGAATCCGCTTCTCAGTTCCTAAAGGCAGCAACGTTGAGCTATAGCATCTAAGCATCGAGAAGTGCCCTTCCCTCTTACCAGGAAGACTGGATACGCTGATGCTAGTTTGAATCATGCCTAGTATCTTTTGTCGTTTGAAAGCTTGGATAGAGGTTAGTGTACATATCTGACATTTTGGACTTGTTTGTAGGAGGAGGTTAAAGAGTGGGATGAGTGTTTGCTAATGCTTGGTGATAACGAAGTTGATGAAGAAGGCAACGTGCTGGTGGCAGATGACCAAGACACTGAATTACTCGATAAGAATGCTGAGGAACGGGAGATAAATGTGAGTATGTTGCGTGTTCTGCTACTGCATATTGTTGGTTCTTCTCTGAAGAAATTGCTTGTATTTAGCATAACATTTCGCCATACAGATTGGTGCAGCAATATGTCTGTTGCGAGGACGTGCCTTTGAAGCTTTGGAAAATAGAGCTCGAGCATTACGATGGTATGTGCCGTCTCATTTTACTATTCCATATGCCTGGTTGTGAGGAACCTAGCAAGAGAGTATTGTTCACTGTTCTGACCAAGTTAATACACATATCATTGAGTGTGTCCTAGTCTCTGGAAGGAATCCGTTAATCATGATGTTGGTTTGAGTTCATCCGGTCTCAGCATTCTTATTTGATCTACGAAGTCTTTTTTTTCCCTCCAGTATTTATTTCATCTCTCATTCTTCGTGGCTGCTGTTGTTCATCTTATTCAGTCACAGTCATGCTGATTCTGCTGGGGATATAGGTTCTGATTTTTAGTAGCCTTTGTTCTTTCTAGGTACAAAGCTGCACTGAAGGCTGATCCGTTCTGCTATGAGGTGTGCTGGGAGCTCATTCTTGGTCGTGCATTTATTCATAGCAAGGTTTAGGGTATATCTTGTGCCTTTGGAGGTCATTGTGTCGCATATACCACGAATTTTTAACCTATTTGCTCATCTATACTGGCCCTAATCCGTGATCTTCTGCCCGTGATTCTGTTATCTTACTTTTTGCAATCTTTGATCCTGATATAATAATGAGAGCTGGCCTTGTCTTTTTGTTTTGAAATGAAGGCACAGTTAGTCTTGAGAAATCAATAATTGTGTTTTTGCAGGCTTTTGAGCATTTGATAGACAACCATATGCTGACAAGCGAGGAAGGTAGGCCCATGTACGGTTGCATCCTCTCCTCCGCCTCTGTTCCACTCTGAGGAATCCCATTTATCCTGGTTACTTATATGCACCATAGGGGGATGCTTTTGGAGGATGAGAACACTAAGGAAATTGAATGAATGCCTAATCCTGCGATCCCCTTCAGTAGACAGCACTTGAATATTGTTAGTATAAAACACCTCAAAGTCACCTATGTTAATTCTTATGCCACGTTCTGTCCGCTGGACTTATTCGAATCTGCTGTCGATTGAAAATGCTGACGCTTGTTCATCTATTCTGGAACTGCACTATTGATTTTATATGGTCTCAGGCTTGCTGAATTTGATGGCGTATTTTTTAGTGATGTGATTGTGGGGATCTTACTAAGAACTGATTATTATCACTTTGAATTCAACTAAGATTTACTTGGTGTATGTTACTGGTGTGATTTAACTTGGATGTCACCGCATGGACTCATCACTTACGTTATTTCTGTGTCCATCAGAGACCGTCCTTCTGAATTCCCTGAAGTTCGATCCAGAGGACCGCTGGCTGTCATTACTATATTCATGCCGTGCCAAAAAGGTTTGTATACTGGTAATGTTATTGCAGATGTTCCAGTTAATCATATATTAGTATATCTCTTCTTTGAATTAGCAGGAAATTTTCCCAGTAACCGGGTGAGCAGGCTAACTTTGTATGTGATATGTTGTCATTTGGATGCAGTATGGACAAGAATCAGTCATTGAGGAGAAATTTCAGGAATTGGAGAAAGATCCGGATGAATCTCGAGCAGAGGAGGATAGAGTGGGTTGTTCATTGAAGGATAACAATGATGTAATTGCTTGTAGGGCAGATTATCTCTATCATCGAGGGGAATTTCAGCGCTGCTATGATACCACCAAAGCGTAAGTGTAATGTATAGGCTTTTTAAAGGGTGATTTGCGGTGTTTAATAGGCTTGCTTGAAGCTGTTTGAAATCGGAATTGCTTTACAATATGCCGCTCATGAAATTTTTTCTGAATTTTATCCACATCTGATATAATGCAGGCTTCTCGAGAAGGACCCTTATCATCTTAATTGTATGCCATTGCATATTGGTTCCGCCTTAGAGCTGGGACGTAAAAACGACCTTTTCTTGAGAGCTCATAATTTGGTACAAGAATATCCCCAAAAGTAAGTGGTTGTTTGCTTTTCTGTACAAACTGAGTGTGCGACATACTCCGCTTCTATTGAGCTCAATTTTGGGCTATTTAGAGAAATAAATGCTTGAGTGCTTATTTTAAATATGAATTTAGACGAAAATGTCATGCTTGCATTTCTTTTGGTCGTCTCTTTCTTTCTGAAGATCGTCCGTAGCTAGAGTGTGTATGCTTAGCACTCTATGCTGATAGTTTTGCATGAATGTTTCCTACTCTAGCACAATTTGTATGTCTTTACCGGGGAATTTCATTTTTTAACATTTTGTGTCTTGGACAGAGCTATATCTTGGTTTGCAGTGGGCTGCTACTATTACTGCATTCGCCAATTTGATCACGCACGGCGCTACTTCTGGTACGCATGCTTGTCTTCGTTTGCATGCCAAGGTCATAAGTTATTAGATTTTTAAGATTTTTACCAGCATGATCTTTCTGGTTGAGATAGCTCCTATATGACTTCACTCCTGGTGGTGTGATAGTTCCTCTGTCATGTCCTTCTCTTGTTATGGTACTATTTTATGCCTCATTTCTTCACGTGCTGCTTGTGCAAAAATGTAGCACGATTGCATGAGGTTTGTGACTCAGAATATGTTTAAAAGCCATGTGGACTTCATGTTGTGTATGAAGCATCGTTTTTACGTTAGTGCTTTGATTTAAATTACACGTGAACATGTGACTGTCTAATTTCCTAAGCCGTTGAGTATAGTGATTGGCTAGTACTTAAAGGCAAAGTTTTTTTTTATCTTTATTTCAGCAAAGCAACCACCCTAGAAGGTTCCTTCGCACCAGCTTGGCTTGGCTTCGGCAATGCATATGCTGCTCAAGATGAGAGTGATCAGGCTATGGCTGCCTATCGCACAGCTGCTCGCCTGTTTGCAGGGTACAGTCTTATCTTTCAATCTTAAATGAACAAAGCATTGTCTGCTAATTAAGGAGTTCGAATAGATTTGGAAATTCTGAGTTTCTTGTGACAAGATAGGAGACCGTGTGGTATCTCTCTGCAGTTTCGACTACCAATGAGTTGTTTTAATGTCAACTATTTTTACTCTAATAAGCACCTTATCTATAATTGCAGCTGTCATTTACCAGCGCTTTGCATTGGGATGGAATATCTGCGGACGAATAATCTCAATCTTGCTGAGCAAGTACGTGGGTATTCTTGTTGTAACGTTTTATTCACTTCCTAGTTGTCCAGATTGATCTCGATTTCTGGGACGACATTCCCTTAAAGATTGGATTTGAAAAAATTGTTCCCGTTCTAAATAGCGTCCCTTAGGTCAATCTAATACAGGGTTTGATATTGAAGTTATAATTTAAAGCAATTGTAAATTTTAGGATGAAGAATCTTTTAGATCACTAGGAGTTCCAAAGTTGGTAATTCATAACTAATTGTACGGGCATCTGAGTTTTTCGATTCCAAGTGTTTTTTTCTCAGCTTCGATTCGTCTTTCCTCAAAAAATCACTCAAGAATATTTGGTCATGGAAATCAGGCTTGAAGGGACAGTGTTCCTACCTTGGTACTATTGTTGGCATAGAAGTGACACCTTGTTGGTTTGTGCAGTTTTTCTTACAAGCCAGATCCATATGTCCGACAGATCCACTTGTCTATAATGAGATGGGCGTGATGGCTTATCGCAATAGAGAGTAAGTGTCAATCATTTTCGCTAAGTGAGCACATAAAGTTCGTGTCCAAAATTTGCTGGAGACAATCTGGCGTTTGCATCTTCTTCCTACGCACAGCTACTATCTGATTTGGTTTCTGTTACAAAGATCATGACATGGTGACCTTTACGAAATATTTTCTTACTCCATTAGAGCTCTTGTCTCAGTCGTTGGATGGTTGCAAGGCTGATCGAGGATTACATCTTGATATTGGCAGTTATGAAACAGCTTCTCGCTACCTGAGGAAGGCTCTTCAACTGGCTCCTCCACCATTTACAGAAGCTTGGGAGCCCACCGTTGTGAATCTGGCCCATAGTCTAAGGAAGCTTAAGTATGTTGTCTTTCTAGTCAGCTTTTTTTGACCCTTTACCTGTACGATTATTGCTTTTCAAGCAATCTGTATTGGTTTACTGATTCAGCAATTTGGATCTATGCAGGTTGTACCCTGAAGCGATTTCTATGTACGAGAGAGCCTTGTCTCTATTCCCTAGAGGCGCCAGCACATATGCTGCACTTGGTTTTACTTTCCACCTCCAGGTGTGTCTTCATTGCTTCTAAAATGGAGTAACTATTTAAATGATGTATAACTCCGAAGTGCCTTAACAAAAAATAGAAAGTTCACTTTGGAAGCTCAGAGTCGATTATAGTAACTTCCAAAACATATTTTGAAATCATTCAAATTTTGAAGATGTCTTATTTCGATTGATGTATTTTGTTTTCTCCTTGAAGTTTCCTAAATGATTTTTTTCAACTTCTATAGATATGGAAGCTGCCACTTTTGGTCATTTGGTCACTTGTGGGTTACTTAGGTGGAACAAAATTTTGTGTACATGTAGAAACCTGAAAGTGATTTAGTAAGGAGGTCGCTTATACTTCTTGTATGACATTCATGCCCTGTGCCTACGTTGATGATGTCAGGGAGCTTGCTATTTGTGGTCTTAGTTAGGATATCTCTAGGAAGTGGGAGCGTCCTTTACCACTGCTGAATTTGTCGTTTCTTTTAACACAGGGAAACACAGGCAAAGCTATTGATTATTATCATAAGGTATGTTTTAACTTGCGATTTGGCCAATGTTGTGGTTCTTATTGTAATAATTGTTTTACATGTACTCAACTGTACCGTCCTTGACTTCTAGTCATGTTAGACTCCGATGTTGAAAACTAGCAATGACTATGGAAGTGCTTGTTGGCAGGCCCTTGGATTGAAGTCGGACGATACTTTCACTGCTGAGATGCTTACCAGCGCGCTTCAAGAAGAATGCTTGCGTTTGAGTTCAGCTCCTGATGCTGAGTTTTATTCACTAAGTGGAATGCCACTCATTTCTTAATAAGATGACTCCAGCACATTCCTACTGCTCTATAAATTTCAGCCTCGCTTGTGTTCCACTAGTTTAGTTTCATAAATTGAGAGAAATTGTAGGTCTGCTACAAAATTACAAGTCCTATTGTTCATACTAATGCCACGGTTTGGATTGTTGTGCAAAATATACAAAAGTAAGAGTTTAATCTTTAGAGTGGTATGAGCACCTCAAATGTGAACTGGAATATATGGGCACTTTCCATGTAGTGGAAACCAGCGAGACTGACAGGTGGGGTTGGGGGGAGGGCTGAAACCTTTGGTTCAGTCTAGTGATCCATTGCAACCATAGAAACTTCCCCTAACACATCATTCTGCTGATGCAATTCTTATGTTTCTCAGTTGAGCTTTTTCAGTGTTTAAATGACTAAACCCCTCCCCCCAACCCCACCTTTTAGTTTGAAGTTGCTCAACTTTGGCAGCTTGATGAAGTAATGCATCATCAATTGAAATGATCTAGAAATGAGTAAATTTGACAAATATTTATAAATATTTTTCAAATTGGTTTAAAAACCTAACACTTTCATAATACATTAAACATACTATTTATAGTATTAACCAACAAATAAATTTTCTGATTTTCTAATGTTTCATTATATTGTGTTTAGCAAAAAAAGATCTAAAATTTTATATTGAAAGCATCATTATTTTCTTCTAGTAGAAGTTTTTTTTCACTTCAATAATACTATGTACTTTGTATTCATTACACTACAATCTTCCCACTTCAATAATACTATGTACTTTGTGTTCATTATACACTACAATCTTCCCACTTGCATAAAAAATCCAACCAAAAAGTTCAAAACCTTGATTACTTCAGACCAACAAGTACAAAATAAGGTGGGTACACCCAAAACCGCCACTTTTTGCTACTGAGTCTAGTTACTACTATTAAACTGGTCAAATTTTCATATACTCTTGTTGACAAGTGAAAGGAGGTTCCAACGCACCAGAGAACGTGGCATTTGGACACCATATGCAAAAGTTATTAAGGGTCAAAGTTTGTTTCTAAAAGCGCTCTATCCAAATAGGTACATAACTGATTTTGGAAATGTACACAACCTGTAGATGGCGCTTTAAGGTCAGGTGCCATTTTGGGGGTGCCTACCTTATATACAAGATTGGAGATACCTTTTGAATTTTTGTAGCCTTATAAGTAGTAATCAATGGAATACATTCCATGTGAAACTTGTGAATTCAATATTTTAATCAATTCAAACATTAGAGGTTAAAGAAATGTAGAGATTGGAATTTAATCATGAGTTCATCCAACTTTGAAAATTGGATGACAATCAAAGTGAAATATTCTATGTAATTAGTTGCAATGTTGCAAATTCAAATACACATGACATTCATAATTATCAAATTCTTACACAATTTTATAGTTATTTTGAACACACAATATCCTACAATTATTTGTCCCCTCCATTAGGAGAAAATTGAACCGCAAAAGAGGTTGCTTCATAATGCAAAAATTTGGGTAGTAAGAGCCCTCTTAGTTCACTACTTGGACCAAGAATTCCATGATGAACTCAAAAAATTTCATCATTATTCAATTCATCTCCACAATCTAAAAAATCTCATGATGGTTCCATCATGGAGGATGGAACACACGCCTCCAACAAATTTCTACATGCCTCGTGGCTATAAGCAATCCTACGTGGTGGTTTTGATGAGGATGTGGTCACTCTCATACTCCTTCAATTAGTATTAAAATGAATAAGAAAATTCAAAGCCTCTTTGTGGATTCAATTTCTTCCTAATGTTGTAACCTACATTAAGCTGACACTTGGTTGCATGTCCTCCTCTACTATATAGAAGTAATAGAACCCCACATTATAGTACTACGTATCCAATGACATAACAAAATTATTTAGGAAATGTGCAAACTACTCTTTTTGCATATATAATCAAGATGCTACATGTTCATAAATGCATGCAACTTTCATGACAATCCATCTCAACCCACCATTCCACCTACCATTTACCTTTGTCCTTGTCTAGATCAAGAAAATTATGTCTGATGCCAAACTTTGCCTAGACATACTTTGCATATAAAACAATGCTATTCCAACATGTACATATTTCCCCACCATCAAAAGACCATTCCTTTTTATTTATCAAATTCACCTACTACAATGACTGCTTCTCCTAACAAGTTGCTACTTTAAAATAGATATAAATATAAATCCCTCATATTCAACATTGGAATGCAAAGTTGGAACACACAACCCCTACTAGTATTTTATTGCCGGAGTAAGGGGTACAATCCACACAACTATCCTTTCTACACTATTCAACACATTCCACATTCCAAAATTTGCAATTAAAACATAATTCTATAATAATGACAATATTGCCATCCAGTATGCCACTTATATCCTTCTCAATAAATGATGCGTAGAAAATAATCAACTACTTCTAATCTAACCAATCTTTCCTTAACCTCTAAAGGTTAGAGACTATGTTTTCACCAAAAATGCTCCAAAACTATCATTTCTAATACAAGTACCAAATTTTTGAAAGAACCCATTTTTAGACACGTTGGTACTTGTATTGAAAAATACAGGATCTTGTAGTACGCTGGTTTGAGAAGATGAGGAAATTTTTTAGAAGTTTTCACCATGTGGATTGCAAGATATTAGCATTTGAATTGGCAAAAATCTTTTTTTTGTCCTTGTGAAAAATTGGGCAGCTGCACTTCACAAGCTCACATTTGTATGAAAAAATGTCCAAAATGGTGGTTACTCTTTGGATTCATTCTTCAAGGCAAGTTGGCTACACACTTGAAAATTTTCAGATCATTTGGAATTGTACTACATATAGGAAAAAAATAATGAGTAGAAAGAAGTAGAGAATGATGCAAAATATAATATTGCCAAGAATTTAGTTATGGAATTGAAAAATGTCAATCCCAATGGTTGTAATGTTGTAATAAACAATCTACACCCAATATTTTTTTATTCTTTTTCAATTCCATTGAAAATTGATTTCAATAAAGGACTTCAAAGTTTATTTTAGAGTAGAGAATCCCAATAACTATCCGCAAACTAAAACTCCTCATAACTTTTGACTCATTGATCAAAATGGAATGATTCAAAGCTTTCCAACACATTTGTAAATTCTTAAAACCAATTTCAAAATTTTATTTCTTTAGAAGTGATTTTTAAATAATTTTTTGAGCTGCCCACCGAGCAATAAATATTACATATCATACAATAACTTTTTAACCATATGGTTAAAAGTTATAAAAATTGTTGCGCCTTAAAGCTACTCCTTGGGCACATGTTGTGTGAAAATTTCAAAGGAAAAAAATAAAAATTTCAATTGTAGTGAGTTGCCGAAAATTGCTGTGTTGCCAAAAAATGGTGTTTGATCCTTTAGGGGGTAACTGTTACGGATCGGCTTGACCAAGAAGTCGATGCTCTACTTAGATTGCATTCAAAGCAAACCAACACTAAATCACCACCAAGTTACAATAATGACAATGAGAATCACACTTACACATTGTATCCAAAATCATATTATCTTCATTACACAAAATGTCAAGTGAGGAACAAGCCTCCTCACTTGACTATTAAAGGGAAGGGAGAGGCCAACTAACCCTAACCGTTACAACCGTTCCCTTGTTACGAACGGGTTCGTAACATTACCCCCCCTTCTAGGTTGGGGCCCCGATGCCGTTGGATGGAGTTTATGAAAATCAGCAATCGCCTCCGGTGCGTTTTCAAGATTGTCCGCCGGCTCCCACGAATTCTCCTCCGGGCCATAGCCCTCCCATGACACCAAGTAGTGGAGTTTTTTCCAACGACCGAATAAACATGAATCAATAACCTTGTGCACCTCCCACTCCACATCTCCAATTGGGGTAATAATCGGCGGAGGTGGTATGCGGCGACGTCCGGGAATGGTATCCTCACGGTATTTTTCAAGTAGAGAAACATGGAAAACATTGTGAATACGCAATGTCTTAGGTAGTTTTAACCGGTAAACGAGATCGGAGAGTTTAGCTATTATTGAAAACGGTCCAAAAAACTTAGAAGCTAATTTATGAGAGGGCTCTGTAGTTGCAATATTTTCATGGCGCAAGAGGACTTTGTCACCTGGTTGAAAGGTCGGTTGTAGTTGTACCCCTCGGTCGTAATTTCGCTTAGTTTGTTCCCCCGCAATCAAAATCATAGTTTTGAGTTCCTCATGAACTTGTTGTAGATGTCGAACCCGATCCTCGGCCGCTGGAACAGTGGATGTTGTAGGTATAGAAAACTATAATGCCGGGTGGTAACCGTACGTGGCATAGAATGGAGAGAACCCTGTTGCCGAATGGCAGGCGTTGTTATAGGCAAATTCGGCTAATGGCAATAGATCCGCCCAATTATCTTGACGCTTTGTCGTGAACATTCGAAGAAATTGTTCAATTACTTGATTCACCCTCTCTGTTTGGCCATCCCCTTGGGGATGAAAAGCCGTCGTTGGTGATGGCTGGATCTTAAGGAGTTCACATAGTCTATGCATAAATTTTGACACAAAAACGGAGCCCCTGTCTGATATGACCTCCTCCGGCATGCCATGATATTTCCATACATTATTTAAATATAACGATACAGTGTCATTGGATTCAATGGTCTCCTTTGTAGGTACAAAATGAGCTAGTTTAGTATTCTTATCAACAACCACTAGGATAGAGTCATACCCTTTGCTTTGGGGTAGTTTAACGATGAAGTCCGTAGAAACCCGCTTCCATGGAGCATGAGCGGCTGGAATTGGTTGTAGTAGGCCATATCGAAGATGACGTGTTGATTTTGACCTCTGGCACAAATCGCACCCATCAACATATTGATGCACATAACGACGAACAGTAGGCCAATAAAAAATTCTAGTCACCAATTCTAAAGTTTTAGCCCGGCCTTGATGTCCCGCGGCGGGAGCGTCATGCCTCGATCGCAATATTTGTCGCCGAAGTTCGTCATCATTTGGCACATATATCATGTCTTTGAACCGAAGAATTCCATCTGTGAGGTTATATTCTTGAAACCGTCGACGGATGTCATGCGGGCTCTTTTTTAATCCCCCTTTTAGAATTGCCAATAGTGGTTGCAATGCGGGGTCTTCGTCAATGCATAGTTTTATTTGTTCTAGAATTTGAGCATCGCTCCAAACGGGGTCACAGTCCTTCAATGATGCCAAACGTAGAAGGGGGCGATTCTCTTCATGTCGGCCTTCCATGAGATCAACCCTTCTTGAGAGGGCATCTGCACGCCCATTTAATGAACCCGGCCGATGTTGGATATCAAAGTCAAACGCGGATAAGAATTCTGACCATCGAGCTTGTCTTCTATTTAATTGCTTCGTAGTCATAAAGTACTCCAAATTTTTATGATCCGAAATTACACGGACTTGATGAGGTGACCCCTCTAAATACACCCGCCAATCCTGGAAAGCTAAAATAATACTTAGGAGTTCTTTGTCATAAATGTCGTAGTTCTGTTCAGTGGGAGACATTTTAGAACTCCTGTATGCACACGGATGTAAGTGACCGTCATCCCCGTGCTGCGAAAGAATTGCACCTGTTGCCATGTCTGACGCATCCGTTTCAACTATAAAAGGCCGTGCAAAGTCAGGATGGAGTAGTACCGGTGCTTGAAGAAATCTTGATCGTAGGTCGATGAATGATTGACTTGCTTGTAGGTCCCATTCAAATTGCTTGTTCTTTTGAGTTAGAATAGTGAGAGGAACGATAATCTTGGAATAATCACATATAAACCGGCGGTAAAAATTCGCAAATCCAAGGAAGGCTTGAATTTCCTTAACCGAGGTTGGAACGGGCCAATCTTTAATAGTTTGCACCTTGTCTGGACACATTTCAAGTCCTTTAGCCGAGACAATCATTCCCAAAAATTCAACGGAATGCTGATGGAATTGACATTTGGATTCTTTAGCATATAGTCCATGTTCCTGTAATCTTTGTAATACGTCCCTTACCACTTGCCGATGCTCTTCAAGATTCTTTGAAAAAATTAAGATGTCATCCAAGTATATAACAACAGATATGTCCAAAAGGTCCTTAAAAATATCTTGCATTAACGATTGAAATTGTGCAGGGGCATTAGTCAACCCAAACGGCATAACTAAATATTCAAATAATCCGTACCGCGTTTTAAAAGCCGTTTTGAATTCGTGGCCCGCAGCCATACGAAGTCGATGATAGGCTTGTCGAATGTCCAATTTGGAGAAAATCGTAGCCCCTACCAACCGGTCAATGAGCTCTGGGATAAGGGGTAGGGGATAGCGGTTCCACACGGTAACCTTGTTGAGATTCCGGTAATCTATACAAACCCGAATTGAACCGTCCTTTTTTCGAGCGAACACAATAGGTGCTGAAACAGGAGACTTGGATCTTCGAATCCAGCCCTTGCCTAAATTCTCGTCTAAATACCTCCGTAGCTCCTCCAACTCCACCGGGGACATTGGCCGCAACCCAGTGTTACGGGGCTCTTGTCCTTCTTTAAATTCAATCTTCATATCGCAAGTCCTATGGGTTAGCAACTCATTGGATGCCACCTCACTGAAAGCTGCTTTTAAATCATGATATTCTTCTGGAATAGAAGAAGATAGTGGAGTATCCACCTCGAAAATCTCGAGTGCATAAATTTCTGCCTCCTTTGCCGAAAGACGAAAAGCTGCCTCAGAAACCAATGCATGCTTTGGAGCAATTAATTTTGAAAGTTGTTTTTCTGCCTTGAAATTCAACTCATGTTGTCCTTGAGCTCGCACCAAAAAATTCCGTCCTTGATCAGAATCCCCCGGTCCGGTAGGCTGGGATGCCGGCCCGGCCTTGGAGGAATTTCCTCCAAATGGATTCTCCTCCGAATTTGTGAATTGGGAACTTCCGTGGCACTCCATAGCTTTGCAATTTCCTTTTTCTCCTTGCACCCCATGCCCCATGCACCAAGCCTGACAATATGGGGAATCAAATACCACACTTCGTTGAGACCACCGAATAGTCGGGTCATGACGGATTAACCATGGAATGCCTAAAATGCATGGATACTTGCCTGTATTCGTGACATCTGCTACCAATCTTTCACGATGATTTCCAATGATAACCTCCACAATAGCCTCGTGGGTTATAAGCCCGGAGCTGATCATTCGGCCATCAAGCACCCTAACTTCACGCGGCACCGGCTTTAGTTGCAGCTCCGCATTACATTGTTCCGCAAACTTGGGATGCATGAATATTCCTGTGGCTCCCGAATCCACTAACGTGAGACCTGGGACGGAATTGAGTTGTGCATCCAACGTCACATGTGCACTAGGGTCAATAGTGGCACGTAAGCACAACGGATCTAATCCGCAATTTACCTCCTTCGAAACCTCGACATCCGTATTCGACCATATGTTACTCCATTGTAAATTCTCCCAAGCGGCTGACTCAAGAGGCCGCTCCACCATATTGCCCACCTTCCTTGTTGCGTCCAGCGTGGGTGTCTTGTGGATGATGGCAGCGGCAGTTTGCACAGTGCTCGGGTACTGAAAATTTTCCTTCAGTCCCGGGCTTTCTCTTTTCCCGAAGAGGTGCCTTCCGCTTCAATGGTGGCAGAGATCGACAAGGGCTTTGAGGGATTCGTGGGGCAACGCGATCGAATATGACCTACTCCACCGCAACCCCAACAACGTCCTTGGCGTTGATATTCTTGCCGTTCCACCGCCGTTTTTGCCAAGGCTGTAGAAGGAGTACGCACCGCTCCAAGCTCCATCGGCACCGGCCCGGAGGTATTCGAGTTAGATTGTACCTTCCCCAGTGCATCTCGTGGCAAAGTTGTTGGGGAGCGGAAACTTGAAGTCTCAAAAGGTGAACGGCGGTTTTGACGCCGACCCCATAATCTCTCATCGATTCGGGATGACATTGCCATCCAATCTTGTAGCCGGCGTGGTTGAGTCTCCGCCGTCGCCACCGAATCCAAAATCTCATCCTTGAGTCCTCCACGAAAGCGAGCTACCAAACTGGATTCATTCCAATCGAGTAGCGCCGCGCATTCATTAAACATAGAAATATAATTCGCGATTGACCCAGTTTGTCGAAGCTTCCCAATGCGATCCTCCGCATTGCTCCGACGGTCAATATCCCCATATACGGAAATCACGGACTCCCGAAAAGCTTGGTAATCGCCCAATAACTCGTGATCACGCTCCTCGTCCAAAGCTTGGAGAAGAGGCATAGCCCAATTTTGTGCTGCTCCAGTCATATACGAAAGCGCATAAGCTACCTTATCTGCATCAGAGCTATAAGTGCGCGGTTTACCTCGAAATACAAGACGGAGTTGTGCAAACCACCGGTAAACTTCATTTCCCTTCTTTCCGGAAAAATTTTCCGGTTCCGCTACCTTCGATTCTTTGAGTTCCACATTGGATTCCGCACACCTCCCTCCTAACACCCCTCCGCTATTAGAGACGGGAGAGACCACCGGTCGTGGTCCTTGCGCTGCTCGACTCGAAATCTCTTGTATCAATTGAGGAAGTGTGGCTTGGAAGACACTTTGGATTTGTTGTTGGATGAAGGCCGCCCACTCCGACCCCATCCCATCCGGCATCAATTCTTCCCCCGGTTGGATCACCGGTGGTACTTGATCCATCGAAGGAGATTAGGGTTCCGAATTAAATAATCCTACAAAATCTCTCATGGTAACGGCCGTTGTCCAAAGCCATCAATGCACCTTCAACATGGAAATCCGAATTAGAGCATGGACTTTGCATGACTTGACATTATGTTACGGATCGGCTTGACCAAGAAGTCGATGCTCTACTTAGATTGCATTCAAAGCAAACCAACACTAAATCACCACCAAGTTACAATAATGACAATGAGAATCACACTTACACATTGTATCCAAAATCATATTATCTTCATTACACAAAATGTCAAGTGAGGAACAAGCCTCCTCACTTGACTATTAAAGGGAAGGGAGAGGCCAACTAACCCTAACCGTTACAACCGTTCCCTTGTTACGAACGGGTTCGTAACAGTAACTCCCCACCCTGATTACTACCCTACCAAACCTCACCCACACATTCTTTTCCTACCTTTATAAAAAACTCAAATAGCACTCCCATCATTTTCCAACATGTGCCAGTCACTATGTACTTACTCTCATATATATAATCATAATTATATTCCAAATAAACTAAACTAACATATCTTAACCTAATAACCTAAATTTTTTTACATTATAGATAATAATATAGAGCCCTGGTAACCAAGGTAGGTAGTATTGAAGTCACTCCTATAATTACTTGTAAGTATATGGGACCCAGTGTGAACACGCTCTTAATTCATGTCAACCTTTCTCTCTCTCCTAATGCATTCTTGATTTCTGCAAATATCCTCAAAAGTCTTTCACAATACACTTTTAGTCCCTGTCCTTCATGCGTTCATAGTCATAGTCATAGTATGATTACAGGTGCCAGGAGTAGAAGAAGCAAGGATTCCGTTCATTGTGATGCACCTTGGGACACAAATCCCTTTGCTAATAAGACCACACCTTCCTAACCCCCAACCGAAGTGTCACCGTCAATTTTCGAGCTGCAAGTTCCTCGTTCCTCGTGAGAAAGCGTGGTGGTTTGCCTGCCTCGAGGTCGAATCTGTCACTGTCCGAAGGCCCTCCCAGAGTGCAGCACCATAAGTCCCGAATGCATCTTTGCAACGAGTTTCACAGCATTCGTCGTGTCGTGTACACGACCTCTCTGTTGCAACAAACCTCGCCAAGTGTCCTGCTGTACTGACGTGAAGCCTGGCACTCTCTCCATCGCCAATTTGTTTCCTTCTTCTCCTGCCCCTGCCCCGGCCCCGGCCCCGCCTCACGACGCCTTCCTCTCTCTTCACGCCTGCCTTCCCTCCTCCTTTGCGCCGTAACGTATATTCCGTTGCAACTCGCAACGGAAGCTAGCTTTGTTCTTTGGACTGTCCGTATTGAATGAATGATGTCCGGTCGGACGCAATTAAGTTAATTCCTGGTCGGTACATCCTTGGGAGAAACGATCGCGGCCGTGATTGGTGCGGGGATTTGTGGAGCGTTGGCCGAGGAGGTGCTGGAACAGAAAAGACTAGGAAGCTGCCTTGTATACGCACGAGTGTCGGGAGTGGCCCGTGTTGTGTTGGAGAAGGAGGTGCATCTATGTGCGTGCTTGACGTGTGTGGGAGTGCGGGCCTGCGGGCATGTCCGAGTCGACGGTGATTTTGTGTCGTGAGCTGCTCTTTGCGTGGTTTCGGGGGAAGATACTTGGTGCGTACGTACGTCAGAGCCCCTGTGTTCTTGATTGGCTGCACGTTTGCGTTCGCGCGCTTGTTAGGATGTTAATTGTATCGAAGGGCTAGAGTTTTCGTGGTCTTGGCGACGCTGTTCGCTGCTCTATTCATTGCATTTTTTTTTGTTATTTTCGATGATTACGATGTGCTGCACAGACAGATGACCTGACTTGTTAGTTTTCAAGGGATTTAATTAGTAGCGGTTGATACCTAGACTGCTAATTTGTTTAGGTCTTCCTACAATGTACTCGTTCGATTTCTGACTGTTGACTGGTTGTTGTACTTAGGCAGTTGATTCTGAAAACCGAAATTGATCTACATAGTGGAGTTTTTAACGTAGTTGTTTTCCTACCAGAAGCCACGTACAAGTTTTGATTTCTGTAATTTGAGTTGAGGCGTTTCAAATGTAGCGGCGCTGACGGTAAAAGATGAAAGGACTTTTGAATGACAATGTTGAAGAGAATGGAAGCAAAGCTATCAAGCTCGTCTCGACACTTAAAAATAGTCCCGACGGTGGGGCATCAGAGGTGCTGCAAGCTGTATTAAATAGCTCGGGTACTAGTTGCGACGTATCTAGATGCAATGACGAAGAGGCATCTGCCGCGGATAGTGCAGATACTTCTACGGACGCAACAGTAGGAGAGAGGTTTGGGTGGTAAGCATGTTCACCTAGCTTGTTCTTATAAGGCATTTAGGTGTGTCGTTATGGCTTGGCTTGGCGGTAAGCTCCCAAGGAAATTTTCTCCATTGCTGGTTGATTTTTTGGAATTTGAATCGCGACATGTTTTAATCAACGGATAATTTGCAAATATAAGCGTCGCAAACTTTTTTTTGTAGATTATATCACCTAATGAAGAGGTTTTGAATCCAATCTTGGTCAACGTCTGGGTTTTGGCAGGTGGAATCTTGTAGAATGGACTGGTCTTCAGCAGAATACGGAAGAGTTCTTTGGTCGAAACAAAAAGAGCTCCTCACCTAGAGAACGGTGGATGCGCTTGGAGAGAAAAGCTGCGAAGGTAATCCTACTTCTACTCTCGATCTGTTTTGGATTACACATACACTTTGTTGTCTCATCTCTATTTGCATGCTTCTGATATCTGCTAGAAATCCGGCAAGCATTGTCATCGTATTGATTTTCCTGCATTTTCAAAAGCTAGAGGCTTAATTTAATTTGTGATTTAGCTTTTATTTCGGTGACAAAAAATTACTTTTGGAGTCCAATTGGTGTGGCGAGCTTGGATATGACAATTGTGATTATTTAGAGCAGGTTGGCCGAGGCTTGTCTAAAGACGAGAAAGGTCTGAAGTTAGGTCTGCAACATTGGTTGGAAGCGGTACGTTAATCTTTTACTCCAGATACTCAAATTTGTGCTATCAAAGTTAGAATGTCCATTTCTACGATCTTTATCGAGGATGGAATATTTACCTTAGTTCGCTATGCCGATGCAGATCGATCCTAAGCATCGTTATGGACATAATTTACGCTTTTACTATGAAGTGTGGATCACGAGTCGAACTTATGAGCCGTTTTATTACTGGTCAGTGTGGAGATGTGCTCCAAACTGTCACTCATCTGTTGCGCAAAAATCTGTTATCACGTTATACTTTCATGATTGCCTTGAGAGAGTTAAGTTGGTGTACCTCTCTGAAAGGAGGTGCTTGTGCTTTGTATTGCATGGAATTGTATTATTTGTGACACATTGTTGCATATAGAGATCTGTCTAAATTTAGGAGGATAATTCTTAAGTTTCTCACGACTTTCTTCAAGTGTCAGGTTGGACCGTGGAGAAGGGAAGGATATCGATCTAGAGCAATGCCCAAGGTCAAAATTACAATCTGAACTTATCGTGTATCTAAGCCCGGTATTGGCATCTCATTCTCCACAATCTTGCAAACCTGAAGGTTACTTTCATGCTGAGATGTGTTTGACTTGAAAAAGTGACGCTGTCAAGCTATTTGCCAAATCATGTGCAGGGTCATACGTCATGCATCGGGTTATTACTCGGACCTATTTAGTGACAGAAATTTTGTAATGACAGAAAGAGAGGGAAGCTTACGAAGTGATTATCGAAGATGGCAAGCTCCTGTATAAACTGACTCACAAACCAGTGCATACTCCCAAGGGGGATCGATGGATATTCGTCATGAGTCCTTGTGGAAAGTTCTATGTTGCGAAGGTATTATCAATGTTGCTTGCTCTGTTGACGCAATTGCTCTTGAAACTGATTGATTATCGTTCTCGAAGTACGTAGATTTTAGTAATCTTTGCTCGTTATGCAAAAGCTTCCTCCTAGTGAATTTAAAGAGTGGTTGGTAGTGGTTGGCAGTAGGATTTTGTTCTATGGAAGTGGCAGATCTGTCGAACTCCGACTCCATGAGTAGTGTTAAGCAATCTATGGAAATGTTGCTGTGACAGAAAAAGAAAGGCAAGTTTCAGCATTCGAGCTTCCTGGCTGGAGGTGTTGCTACAGCAGCTGGGCGCCTCCTCGTGAATCACGGCATACTGGAGGTACCTTTCCTTTGGGAACTTAAAGCACTGCTGGATCAGATAGAACTTGTAGGTCATATTGTTCGGAACTCTTTCTGTACTAAGTGGAGTTTTCTATTCACTTTGTTTTGACAGCTTATGGAGGCACATAGTGGACACTATCTTCCAACCCCAGAAAATTTCCGTGCATTGATCTCCACCCTGACCAGTAGTGGGGCTGATTTGACTGTCGCCAAGGTATTTCCACGCTGCAAATATGTCAAGAAATCATTGCTTAATCGCTGGGTTTCTAGAAAATCTCTCAACTTTTTGGCGTTGACTGATTTTCAAAAATGTCTTGTTTTAGGTTCATCTGGAATCTGAAGAAGAGGTTGACAAAAAAGCACATGAGATAGATGGAGACGCAACTGCTGTTAGTAGTGATAATGAAATGGCTTTTGTGGCGTTATTGGCAAACGCTGGTTTTACCATCCGCTCCGATACAAATGCACGTTTTACGAAGTCTGATTCTGACTCTGGTCGAGAGGATAGATTTGAAAGTGATAGCATTGATGAAGAGGATGAAGACTATGACCTTGTGCTTAAAGTAGAGAAAAAATAGTGAACCGTGTGATACGAAGGTTCAACCCTGGAAGTGCTAGGACAACGGGAGGTTACTCTTACGTTCCCTCTACATTAACAAGTCGCACACTTTGTCAAGCGTTCTACGTGGTCAATATATATAGGACAGAAGAAATAGACTTTTGCAAATTTGTTCTTTGAAAGAAATGAATCCGGCATGAACCCGGCATTGGTGCATTATTTTTGAACTTATCATCTGCAGGAAAATGGCTCCCTGGTATCGGTTGGCTCAGAGACCTGCTGCTGCTGAGCAATTGCTTGGTATTCCGCAACCAAATTCGCTTTCCCTTTTTGCCCTTATGATGTTATTGACATGTCGTTGGACTTAAATGGTCAAGTATGGGTGCCCATGAGCACTGTTCTGAACTCCATATGTCGATTGGGAAGCACGTCTGGTCTCAGTAAACACTTAGAGTTTGCTAATTTAATTGCCAACGGATTCGTAGCAATGAAGCCTTCGCCGGGAACGGGCTCTAGGGGACGGAATCAGTGATTAAACTTGGAGCGACTCTGTGATTGAAAACCTACGTACAGTACAATACAGGTAGAGACATACTGACTCCGTACCATCCATTGTTGAGACCTGAATTCGTGGCTCAGACCGATGCTTATGAGTAAGACTGGTTGAATCTACAATGAGGGTTGGGTTCGTATGAAAAATCTTTATCATCTTGATTCAGGACTGGATGATTCATCGTGGTGTTACTCACCATGTAGAAAGGCACCAAAAACGCGGCTACAATTTCCGAATTTTAGGTCAGGATAGGTAGTACAACAGGCTTCCATTCGGTTTGTAGATGTGCACTTTCCTGGTACTTGCTTTGAAATTGGTCATCCCATTCTACTGTCAATTCAACCGTTTCTGTTTCGTGTTTAGGAACATCTCGTGGTATCATTATGATTCATGAAACCCATGCCGTCAACTGAACTCCTCTCGACTTTTAGAGCTTCACGGTAGTATTAATTGTCAGGAACAGACAAGCTTTTATGCTCGCGGATATAGGGCTGGTAAGCCATGCTCAGCACTTTTTCAATCAATTAATCCGCCATTTCGGCTGTGAAAATGGTTTCTCTATCGCGGAGACATTCGCGTGGGGTTCGTTCCTGAAAACCTCCAGTTTCTCACCACGACTTGCGTGAAGGAGTTGTAACCGGTATTCGCTTCCATAAAAGGGAGATTCAATCATGAGCGAAGACATTGACAAGCATGTTCTTCGAAAATACCATGTCGGACAGAAACTTGGGAAAGGGGTAAGCTCTCTTCCATCAATCAGCAGCCTGTTTTACCATTTGTTTGAATAAAATGGACGTCAAAGGAATTACAAAGAAGGAAGCAGATTTAGTATGGAATTAAAGAAGCAAGGTAAATTTGCAATATGCATGACCAAAGATGCCAAACATGCTAATGCTACATCGCATATGTAATCAAAGAATAATCCGATGATGTGGAGGTTTCTTACATCGTATACTTTCTGGAAGATGTAACCCTAGTCAGATTTAACGAACACCGCTGTACCTTGAACCAAGTCAAGGAATGATCTCTGAATTGCTTGATAAGAAAATCACATCCTAACGCTCAGCTTTGTGGGTTAGTTTATTTCTGAGATTACACACTCGGAAAGATTCAGTCTAGTTCTCAATATTGTAACTTACCATCTTTCTAACCTCCATCCATAGAGGAGCGATTTCAGTGCGAATTCCATATCTTGCAACTAAAATTATAGGGCTTTGTTACTTCGGGGATATCACTGAAGTGCATTTTCTGCCCAGGCGTATGGCGTTGTTTGGAAAGCCATCGACAGAAGAACTAATGCAGTTGTGGCTCTCAAAAAGATTTTTGATGCGTTTCAAAATTCCACTGATGCCCAGGTAACCTTGATCTATTACCATTCCACACTTTGTCCAACCCTAATGTTTATTGTCTCCTGCGTTGGAATTCTTTCTTGACATCAAAGTGAGTTCCATGACATGATATTGATTATACCATATTAATTATTAACTTATTGCAATATGCTTTCTGAATACCGGGATAATGCCTCCTTTTCCTTATTAGTATTGTTGTCTTATTAGCTTGTGTACTTTGCACACTGAGTATTCTTTGAAGAGTTTTGAACTTGATGAAAAAATTACAAAAATACAGAGGACCTTTCGAGAGGTGATGTTTCTACAAGAGATGAACGACCATGAAAATATCATTAAGTAAGAATTTCATTTTCACTGTGACTTGGCAGAGAAAGTTTGTCGTTTTTCATTGGGATGATGTTGTCACAGTTGCTCTCAGCCATGGCTCCAATATGCTTCTGTTAACTGTATTCTCTCAGATTACAGTGGAACAGTAATGTACTTGCAGATTATTAAATGTATTGAAGGCAGAAAATGATAGAGATCTTTACCTCGTGTTCGAGTTCATGGGTAAGTTCTGTACAATCATCCACTCTAATCTTTTCAACCATACAAAAATGATATCTCCCTTTTCTCTAATATACTCCTAGTCACTGCTTGATTTCACTTTGGATTGTTTGGCGATATCTTTTTGATTACCCTGTGGCTTGGTGGTACAGAGACGGATCTGCATGCAGTGATAAGGGCAAATATTCTTGAAGAGATTCATAAGCAGGTAAAGTCAGGTAGTAGCTTGAAATGCGCAGTGTCCGTAAACTGTTGATTCCTTCGTACACGTTGCCGAATTGCTGTTTGTTGGCTAGCGAAATACTTGAACTAACCGGAGAAAGGTATGCCGTTGACAGTTTATAATGTATCAAATATTCAAGGCTTTGAAGTTCATGCATTCTGGGGAGTTACTTCATCGAGACATCAAGGTTAAATCTAAGATTTGCAAATCTTGAATTTTCGCTGTGATTATGTTTTTTTTAGCAGATGATATCCTTCTTTTCAACGAATCAATTTCATGCAGCCAGTTTTCCAACTGCTGTTTGATTTAATAGTATGAATGTGTTTTGCAGCCAAGTAACTTGTTACTCGACTCCGAGTGTCAAGTCAAGCTTGCTGACTTTGGACTCGCACGATCTGTAATAGTCTTTCCCATCCATTTCTATCAATCTTTTTTAAAATTCAATATGTTCGCTGATTGGAAGTTTAAACTTGAAAAAAAGTAGTGCTGCTAAGAAGTGCCACTTCAACTGCACTAATTAATGTGGTGTACGTGATGGAAATTTTGCTTTTGCAAATAGGTAGCACAATTGAAGGAAGATGCGGGAAATGCGCCTGCTATTTTGACAGACTATGTTGCCACTCGTTGGTATTTTGTTGAAAACATCTGTTCTTAAATGCTATAGTGAAAAACCTAATACTTGTAAGAGAGCTATTATTCATTGATGTATAAGTTTGTTCACTGTAACGCGAGGCATAAATTGCGTGCACGCTTGCATTTATGCTGTAATCTGAACTTTCTTAATATCACTATTTATCCATTTGGACAATGATTAATGAATATAGAGTAGATACTAGTTTGCAACTTCAACTGCCGCATTGGGTGCAGGTACAGAGCACCTGAGATTCTGCTTGGATCCACTCAGTACGCTCTAAACCGATTCCAGATTTTTTTGTCTATTGAATTATGATAGTGAGTTGCAATTTCTGTTGAAAGGTGAACACAGATTTTGTCAGCTTGCTTTAATGACCGAAGCTTTGATGCCTTCAGTATACTTATAATTGGATGTTTCATCAGTCACAGCGGTTTAGATATTAATTACTTTTCTAAAAACTTAATAATTTTATGATACAAATTTGATCTATGCAATTTCAGGTACACCTTTGGAGTTGATATGTGGTCTAGTGGCTGTATACTTGGAGAACTTCTGAATGGCAAACCCATTTTTCCCGGTAACATTCACTTTCTTGCAAGGCTGAGACTAGGAACAAGCATCTACACATCGGGATTCTGGGATCTCTATGGTGAAAACTGTAAGGAAATGCAGGGAAGTCCATTGCTACAGGTTTTGTATTCAGCACGCAGGATTCCATATTAACAGCCATGTCCTGCGTTGCTAACCAATGGGATTAATTGGGAAGAATAGCAACAACGAATCCCGGGGGTACGGGTATGTATGGGCATGATTTGGAGCAGTCCTCGATCTCCTTTCCAAGTAAAATGATGAATGTTGTAATTGGCAGGAACATCAACAATGAATCAGATTGAGAAGATACTTGAAGTCATCGGAAGACCTGCTCCGGTAACTGCCCCTTTTACAGCTGGCCTCATGAATGGCTTTACTAGTTTTGTGGAATGAGATTAGTTCCTCCTTGCTATACAATGTCGGTCATGGCCTGTGTCTAATTCGCCTTGCGAGAGACATGAAACAGAAGGCAGATTAATTTCATTGCTGTAGTTGATCTGGATTTTGGCACTTAGTTCATAGTGTAAACAATGATGACAGGAAGATATCGGCGTCCTCCAGTCTCCATTTGCAGCAACCATGTTGGAGAATATGCCCATCAATAGCAAGTATGACATTGTGGAACTTGTTGAAATCTCCTAATCTGTACCGGATTTTCAAAACTACTGCTAAATGTAGTCTTCATTGGTCGGAAGGCGATTATTAAGAGTTTGAACGTATTCCAGGCCATTTCCCCAGGTGTTTCCGAAAGCCTCGTCTGAAGCAGGGGACCTGTTGAGGAAACTTCTGCATTTTAATCCATACAAACGCTTGACAGCAGAGGTTGTGGCTATGAAACTCTACTTCCCTCTGATTTTTTATTTTATCGGAATAAGTAACAACTGAAATTAAATGACTTTTGAGAATTTGAGTGGTGATTTTTTCAGGAAGCCCTGCGGCATCCATACGTTGCGCAATTTCATAACCCCATAGATGAGCCTAGCTGCAATCGCATAGTGCGCATACCCATTGATGATAATACAAAGTGAGCCTGACCATCTGGGTGAAATCCATTATTGTGGCACATAAAAATTTATTGCATTTGTTGTTTTCTTGATAATCTCATTTGCTTTTGGCAAACAGGGCTAACCAGGATGCTGGACTGATCCAGGTTTACCATAAGTGAATATCGTGAAAGACTGTATGCAGAGATTGTTCACCGAAAAAAAGAGCTTCGTAAGAAACAGAGAGAAAAAGAGAGACTTGATCGTGAATTGTCTCGCGCACAACGTCGACCTAAACCGCGTTCAAGTGGCAGTGCGAGTACGAGCTGTTGAACTTTTGTTATCCTAATATAGTTGCTGAGTGGAGAGATAATGTTTCTGAAGTCTGTAAGATTGAAAATGATTCAATCTTACTTGTCTTCGATCATATACTGAAATGAAAGATGAAGAATTCATGAGTGATGCTTTCTGGTTGGAATTCGCTCTTGTGCCTCAGTTGTCTGGAGTAATGCATTGGTTTGCAGTGTCGCTGCTCCATCGTACAAACACATGCAGAATTCATGGGCAATTGTATCTGAACCTGCAATTTTTTTTACCCCATGTGCATGTGAATCGAGAGATTACTGTTGACATTGAGTTTATTTCAAAAGATTTTAACTTAAGGAATACCGTTGTTTTCAGCCGTCTGAAGAGATACATTTACGATGACCCACTTGAGAGAGTTGCTAACTTAGATTATTTGGTTCCAATTTACAGTGATGTTCCTGACTCTTCCCTGTTTTTTGTTTTCAAAGCACTTTGTGATTTGAATCAGTCTATCAAATTACTAAATCACTTCTACAGTAGCGTCCTGCACGTGATTCTTGCAGTTCAGGATGAACTCAATTCTTACAATGAACTCAATTCACATTCGCAGAATCAAACTTGCGTTCATTAAGAATATGCAAATCCAGAAAAAAGATGCGTCATATTTAGCTCTGATAACAGGTATACAACTCTAAGAAATTTCACTTCATTCTAACTATCTCCCGATGTAGATGGTCTGAATAAAAATGATACATTACATTTCCAGTTTACATTTCTCTTCGTACATCTTTTATACACTCTCAACATAGCAGCACTAGAAGACGTAACTCGAAACGAGAAAACAAAGTTTCCGGTCATTATGCTCATATGCTCCTTGACCAAAATGAGATTAATTTCACTCAATGTTAGTACGTTGAACATGCTTTTTATTGATTAAAAAATGAGGGACCGTATTAGAATGCCGTATTCCATTTTTGTGTCGCTGCAACGCTTCGTATCTTTTGAGGTACTAGACCACTACTAACCTATCTGATGTGAGCTCTCTGATTTGAGTACCGAGTGGTTTCTAGAGAAAGAGATTTCTAAGGTTCAAATCTTGTTGGTTTTCTCTGTTCAAAGAATTATACCGGAAACTAGATTTCAAACTAATTCTGGTTGCTGCTGCCTCCGTGCCTCCGCCGCCTCTGCTGCCTCCCGGAGCTGCTGGGCAATGACAGTCCCACTTTGAGCCACTATTTCTGCAAAACCGTAGCTCCCGGCAACTCCACGGCTCTGTGGGCCTTCTTCGGAGCTGAGCTCCTCGGCACGTCTCAGGAGATTGGCCGGGGTGTCAAACTCCGCCACACGACCCCCTTTGGCTAATACCAACACGCGGTGACAGTCGATGATGGTGTCAATGCGGTGCGCAATGGTCAAGACGGTGCAGTTGTGGAACAGACTGCGCATGGCCGTCTGGATCAGCTGGTCTGTCTCTCCATCCACAGCGGCCGTGGCCTCGTCCATCACAATCACACGTGACCTACACAAGGAGAAAATAACCGAGTGTCATTCTATGGTGATAATTCATACCGGTACTAAGCAAACTATGCTGATTCTCACACCAGGGATCCACGCCGATTAATTTGAGGCTCCTAGAGTGCTGTGAATAACCATTCTTTAGAGTGATTAGAGCTCTGGTTTAATTTGCAACAATATGTTAAACCCTTAGAACCCAAACTAGAACCAGAAAGTCCGCTTTAACATGGCTAATAGTCGATTATAGTAAACTTCAAAACATACTTCTAGATTATTGTTCGGAAATGTAGGGTATGAGTTCTTTTGTTGATATATCTTGTTACCTTCCTGTAAGCTTTCTAAGTGGTTCACTTTTGGAAATTTGGACACTTTGGAGTTCAGTACGCAAAATTGATCAAAGCACAAGTAGGAAGTCGAAATGGTGATGCAGGACGCCTAACCTTCTTAAAAGGGATCGAGCCAGACAGAGGAGCTGCCGCTGACCAACACTGAAATTCTCCCCATTCTCTGCCACTATACTGTCGATGCCTCTGTCCAGAGTCTCAATTTTCTTGCTTAGATGCACCCTTCCTATAGCTTCGTTGATCTCCACGTCGCTGTGCTCCTCGAATGGGTCCAGGTTCAACCTCACCGTCCCCCTGAATAGCACAGGATCCTGCAACCCAAAATTCAAGGTTAAAAAGAAAAGAAGTTAAAGTCTTGCATCCCAAATTCCCAATTACATCCAGACCTCTTTAATGTCATAGCCTACACACCTTAAAGTTTTGTGACATTGTGACACACAGTGTTGCATGTACAAAGCGACTTTGTGTTGTGCAAAGTGAAGGAAGTACTTTGTGTTGCAGGAGTCTAGAAGCTGGATTAGATCCGTTTTTGCACAGGTCAAATTCCTTATGGAACATCTTGTGACATATCATGGTCTGACAGTGTGAATACAAATTGAGTTTTTGAACTTGGCACGTCCATTTCCTAGGGATGGATGAGAGAACTGAGGATGTTAGAGTGTGATATTAGAGGAGGTATGAAATGGGTGCAGCTTTCTCAAGAAACGGTTATCAATTGATGATGGATGGATAACTAACCTGAGGGATAATTGAGAGACGTCGACGTAGATCGTCCAGGCCGACTAGAGCAATGTCAATTCCATCAATTAAGATGCTGCCACTGCAAGCTTTATTCTCCACTAGTCGGAACATAGCAGCTGCGAGACTGGACTTTCCAGCCCCTGTTCTGCCCAAGATGCCCACCTTCTCCTGTGCTTTCACCTGTTCAAACCAGAAGAGGAAAATCGTTGGTGCCATCCCTTCACTAACTTCCAAATTTCTTTTCACCAAGCATTAGAACGTATACAATGTTGGTCAACCACTAGCCAGGGTGCAGAGAGACTGACCTTGAAGCAAAGGTCGTTGAGCACTGCAGGGAGGTCCTCCCGGTAGGCCATGGTGTAATGGACAAACTCAATCTCCCCGTTTTGAGGCCACTCTTCTGTAATGACTCCTGGTGCCGTTTCTGGATCAGCCTCAGTTGGCAACTTGGAGTATGCCTGTTCCAGCAATGCCAACAAACATGGACGGTTCAGACTAGTACGATAATCAACCCACACATGCTTACAAGCTAATGGAGAGCGAAAAAATCCACGCAGCCGAGATAATTATTTGTCAGCTGGGTTCTCCATCCTCTCCAAAAAATCTCAAGCTGAAAAATGGGGTGCTTAAAAAAATGGACTAGAAGGTATCCTTCAAAGGCCTAGACGATCGATAAGATTTTTGGAGATATTAATGTCAAGTGGTGCTATTGATCTTCATCAGATCTGTATTTCTTATAGTATTTAGTTGATCAAAGGGCTCACATTGAGCAAACAGGTTATGAATTATTACTTCCTTCTACTAGGCCAATTATTATAAAGTGATACAATTGCCTTGAAACTTGGACTTCGTATTATGGTGTCCCAAACGGCAATCGCATGGTAAGATAAGAGACCCTATTTGTGCCATGTGACTACTTGCACCTATTTGTAGCCACTGTGTTCTAGTAGAGTACATTTGAAATTTACACTCCTGATACAGTGGCACAAATGGGGTGGCTTCTGAATTGTGGCACAGACAGGGTCTCCTACCTTGGTTGTGGTTTTTTTTGTGTAGGGTACGCAACTAGGGTGAAGTGCTTCTTAAAGACAAGCGCTAGTGATAAGGGTGGTAGCCTGAGTTGTTGGTCCTTGTTCCCATGACGCACAGTGCCTTAGTTGCTTACCTTGCTAGAAAGGAATTTGACAACGAATGCAATTCATGAAGCGTAACCTACTGTTACCCAAGTTCACTCAACAGGATGAGATTTGCGCAATTAATCCCACTCATAACACAAAAGGAAATGTCTCAGGGTTCTTTACGTTTATTATTGTACTGCAGAAAGTATTATTTCCTATGTATGGAAGAATAACAATTTGAAAGAAATGGGCATAAACCTGAATCCGCTCCACACTGGTGAAGTAATTCTCTGTCTCGGCTGCAAGACGCACGCCATACTGGAAAAAACCTGTGAGCTGCAAACTCTGCACTAGCACCACCCCTGCAAACGTCCATTTCCCCAAGTCACATTTCATTTCAAACCAATGCAACCCTGTCTTGATGCAGAACGACAGATGACAAGATAGGGAACCTTTTCCATAGGTTGAAAAGTCACCCATATACAATGCAACTGCCATCCAAGCATGTGACTTGCAAGGAGTTATGAGGTCAACAACGAAAGAGATTCCCACGAGATACATTGTAGATGCAATAAGATACGTATACTGACGCTGTCCCTTTCCAAATTGCGTCCCCTATCTACAGAAACATAACATGTCATAAGAGTAGACTGGGGTCATCTTGGACAAGTGTAGACTGGGGATGAACTTGAGAACGGTACAATTTGGGGTATGCCTACCTTACTCATGGTTCAAACCTCTATTTTTATAAATTGGTGGAATTCCACTGTGTTGGCACTTATAAGAAGATGCGGTCTGAAATTTAAATCTATACTTGTCCAAATTTTTAAAGCTTTGTGTAGATGTATGTCACAATTTATAGTGTGGGAATCGCGCCCAATTTAACAAAATTGATGATTTCAAGGGTAGTTCAGGCTTATGATTGGACTCCACTACTTCAGAATCCAACAATTCATAACTTACTCATACAATACCCAAACAATGCATAATCAAGAGCATTGCAATTCTCTCGTAAATGGGGGACAAGACCCAACCAAAAACAGAGTCCCCATTCAAAATACAGCTATGAGGTCCCCACCGGACCTCAACTACAGCGCTTGAAAAGCAAGCGGAAATAGAAGAATGTTCACAAACTGGTAGGAAAAGAGAATGGGAAAGTGCAGAATGGAATGCCTTACCAGCTAAGCCAGGGGCGATTTGGTTACGGAGGAGGACAACGAGAAGGGAGGCGATTGCAACACAGACAGCAGCTGCAAAATCCAGGCGGATCCCCAGCCAGCGAGAGGAGTGCACAAACATGATGAAGGCCCGGTGGTTGGCGTCGATCATGGCCAAAAACTGGTCATGCATCTTCTTCTCTGCTCCAAATGCTCGCACCGACGCAATCCCCTACAGAAACAGAACATTCAATCATCTCCAACACAGTTGAGTGACGTAATAATTGACCCTTCCAGTCATATCCACGCTACAGATTGAACCCCAGTCATATCCACGCTACAGATATATCCACGCTACAGATTGAACCTTATCTACCCAGTGAGGACCACCTAAACCCCTAAACCAGTCTACCCAGTGAGGACCACCACACATCATGACATCATCAAATTCATTAAAGTGGCGTAATTCTGGGCCGAAAAAATTGTGACACCCAGGTAAACATCTATGAAGACTAGGATTGGTTTAGATTTACATTTCAGGGTCGAGCCGAAAGAAGAACTATTTGTGTATCTTATGGAAAATCTCCAATGAATGAATGCAGTCTTGTTTGCAAAACTGCGAGAGCTCAAATGTTTGCACCACATCTTGTGAGAGAAGTGGAGTGAAAGGGGTTGAGAAAGGGAGAGAGAATTACCTGAAGAGTTTGAGAGAAATGTGCGTACATTGGGGAGCGAGACAATCCGTCCAAACGCTTCAACTCTCGGGAGACGGTAACATAGCGCCGTTGGACGTACACAAACACCACCACGAAGGGTGGAATGCACAACAGGAACCACGGAATCAGGACCGCGATGATGGCAATGGACCCCAAGATCCCAACGATATTCTCCAGGCACGTCTGCACACAATCCAATATATGCACAAGCTCACATCAACATTCACCGATGAAGTTTTGTTATAATGGCAAATTTCAGGGCACCTCTAAATGTGACCTTCAAGTGCTCAAATTCTGAACACTACTCAAGTTAATTCAATTCAAGTAGTGTGCCCCCCAGTAATAACACTAACTTGCACTAATTTGGGAATTATGCAAATTCGCAAAGCGCACTAAAATAAAAACCAATTTAATGTGGTCTACCCTATTTTCAAACTATTGCAAATAGTGTCGTTGTCCTCTAACTTCTATCCACATTTCATGTAATTACTGTGAGGGCGGCTCACATTATTCAAACTCTTGCACTAATTGAATTCATTTAAGTAGTACTTTCAAGTGCCCAGGGCTTTGAAAACTACAACTTTTAAGTGCTCAGATGGGTAGCCAAGGTTTCAGTTGGGTTTCAACTTGCCCAACTGAAACCTCAAAACAAGATCTAGGACAGATACTAGTAGATCTGAGATTACAAAATGAGTGTCTCAAATGTCTCCACTTCCTAGTTGAGAGATCTCTTCCGAATGCGCCAATATTGTGAAATATGCCACTATGATGAATATGACCATTCTCAAGAACCCAGATCAATTTTCCAATCTAGGATAGCTCAACATTGCATCAAACAGAACGCACCTGCGCTGTTGAAGGAAGAAGTTCATCTACCAAGGCCTGATCTTTACTGAAGCGATTCAGAATTCTCCCCACTGGATTCTGCACAAAACCAAAACATGAATTCACCCTAGTGAATGCATCTTTCAAAGTGCCAAAATTGTGACACTCAAGTCCACAGAGCTAATAACTATGATTGACAGAGATCTGAGGTTCCATAGAGGCATCTTCATAACAGCCAATATTCTTGAGTTGTTGCCATTGTAACGAATATGATCGACAATTGGTAAGGAGAGTAAAGAAAAAGTCTTGTACCTGGTCAAAAAACAATTGTGGAGAGCGGAGCACTCTCTCTGCCATGCGCCCATGCATCTGCTTGGCCGACACCATGGTCGCCTCAGTGAAAAGCAGACCTCGGCTGAGGGATAACACGATGGCTCCCGCAGCAAGACACGCATACGAAATGACGTACATTTTAGTGGTGAGATGATACTTTCCATCCACCCACACACTCAGCCAGTAGTCCACCATCACCCGCACTGCTTGCGCAAATAGAAACAGCATTGACACAAACAAGACAAACGCAAGCCTGCACACCAACATACCAACAAACAGATTAGTAACACAATGGATTCGTCAGTAGAAGAAGAAACTCCGTAGTCATTTGGCTCCCAAGAAACTTATTCTCTCACAGTTGACTATTGCACATCCCTTGGAGAGCTTTGGATTTTCATGATAACAGATGAGCTACGTGACAAGAAATACCTTGTCGATGTACAAATCTTGATATGTTTTTTTGTGACACATGGATGGTCAACTACTTGGGAACTGAAAGTAACTCACAGACCAAGTCTGAAATTTTTTCTTTCTGGTGTTTTAACTCATGGATTTTAATCCTTAAGGGACAAGATTGAATAGTGAATCCTTGAGTCATCACTCAAACCACTTCGATCATAAATTAGTCAAAAAAATTGTAATTACTTCGTAGACATCACGAATGCGAGCACGAATGATGTAAATGGTTTGCGGGCATATTTTTAGAATTGAATTTACATCTTTTTTGGAAGAAAGGCAGATTTTAAGGATTGAAGCGATTCTTTGTATGTTAGTGCTCAGGATTTTCTCCCAATATTAAATTCTTACCCGCCACTATCCTTAGCATACTGCAAATAAGTTGCCCATGTCACTTCGCCCTCAACTCTATCTTCCTTCACGGTGAGCTGCCCTCCTTTATTCACACCACTGTCTCCCTTAACACCAGAGAGCCTGCGACTGGATGTAGTCTCTTTGCCATTAACCGAACCTGACTTCGCAATTTTCTTCTGATCCAACTCAGACATCTGCACATAACCTCAAATTCGTTAAATTTGCAGAATTCTCCACATTGGCACTTATCCAGATCTCAGATCTCCACCAATCCTCGTTTCTGAAGCTTTATGCACTTTAACATCACAATTTCGGCATTCAAATCACAGAAAGTTGACCGTACATTGTCAGAAACAAGGTCCTGGCTGGTATTCTGAGGAGGAATTCCATTATTCTCTGCCAATTCTCTGTGCCCCACGCCCTCAGTGACAGCTGAAGCTCCACCAAGCACGTCAAACTCTGGGCCCTCCTCTTCTTCAAAATCGTGAATGGAGTCACTACTGGAGAAGCTCAACCTGATGTGACGATCTTCAATGGTACTGTTGCTGCCTTGATCCACAATGACTGCATCCAGGTCGGAGTCTTTGGGGAGTTCTCGTAGTCCGCCGTGTTCCATGAGGAATATTCGGTCACAGAAAGTGAGGGAGGTTTTGTTGTGGGTTACCAACACCACCGTCCTGGCTTTGAGAATCCCAGCCAACACATGGTCCATCAAGTGCTTGGCTGTGGGCACGTCCACTGCTGCTAAAGGATCGTCTAACAGAAGGAGAGGACTTGTGCTGTAACATGCTCTTGCAAGACTTACTCGTGACTTCTGTCCTCCGCTTAAGTTCACTCCTCGTTCACCCTGCGGAAGAGTGAGTCAGTTGACACTCAATACTAATCAAGAAACCAATTAACATGTAGAACGCTATAAAACATCGGAATTTATTGGACATACAAGACATTAGTTTCTTGGATATATCAACTTACAATCTCTGTGTCATGGCCTGCAGGTAATTGAGCAATATCATGATCCAGTGCGCATGCTGTAATTGTCTCATTGTATCGCGCTTCATCAAACGTATTTCCAAAAAGAATGTTGGCCCGTATTGTGTCATTCACAATCCAAGTCTGCTGGGGAGCGTACGCCACCGGTCGGTCTGTTAGAGAAACCCCAGTCACACACTGTTCACATGGCCACGTACAACTTCAAATCATTAGAATATCTACACGAGCGGAACCAGAAGTATATACATCCAAATTACTAATCCTTTAAACATTAGCAGTCGCATCCTCAGCATAGGATCTAAAATAACATTTAGTAAATGAAATTTTCATACCGATAACCCAGAGAATCAACTGTCAATTTATGAACATTATTCTCTTGTTACAAAGAGTAATTACATAGAAAAGAGTATCCAGTGAACAAAAAAGGGAAACTCTAACAGAGGTACCTAATGCTACATCAACTACACAAGAAACTTGAGCTCTCTTAATAAGATCGTAAAATGAATCCAATAATATTCAAGGATTTCAGTAAAGATGAACTCTTTTATGAACTTTCAGATATCATCACAAAAAAACTCTTCATCATGATTCATGGAGAGAACTTCTTATGGTCTTCCTATTTTTACAATGGTTCCCCATGATACTTAGAGAGACCTTGATATGATTATTGTGAACAAAGGGAGACCTCCCCATGGAGAGAATTCTATTTATGAGGTAGCCTAAAAATCCTTGAAACAGCCTAGTAAAATGTTTTGTTCAGATTACCTCCATTTCTCCCAGGAGAGCCAAAAGAAGGGAGCTTTTCCCGCTCCCAACCGCTCCCACAATTGCCACAAGTTCACCTCGCTTTACTTCAAACGTGATTCCTTTCAAAGTAGAAGCTTCTTTGAAGTCTTTGCCGTCATCCGCGCCCCCATTTGAAAGTATTTTAAGACCACTAGCCTGCTTAGCTTTCCGCTTCTTCACATTTTTCTTCTTTTTGTTGTCAATGTAGTGCCAATCTTTGATGGTCCAAGAGAATACCCCATCGGAAACAGAAACAGACTTGGAAGCCAGAACCTGACCAACTTGAAACACGTCAGATGGCTCCATTCAATATTATCATTGTCAATTTCGTTAAATTGGCGAATTTCTGGGAGTCACAAATTGTGTGATTAATCTGGAAAACTCTCTAAATTTTACATTTCATGCAGCACGTCCTGAAAAGCGCCAAAATCATGAACTTCCGCCAATTTTCTGGCGGAATCGGCGAAATTGTTGTTTTGTCACTGAGCCCAACATACTTGAGGAGTTGCCTCAACATGTAGATTCTTTCCGTTATTTATACTTATTACGTCACCCATACTTTCTCCGTATATGTGCCAGAAACATGTAATTGTATTCAAGTGTGAATTAATAGAGAGAATATTTAAGAAAATTGTTACCTCATCCGTCTTGCTGGGACTGCTAATTCCATGACCATTTGGGAGATCAAGGAGCTGTTGGAGACGTTGGACTGCCACCAGAGCCTCGGAAAGGTACTGCAACCCTATCAACTCACATGTAATAACAAACTTAGCCTAGAAGAAATTCCATAGTCATTCGGCCCCAAAGAATCTTGGTTCTGTATATCCACTATCGCTGAACCTCTAAAAAGATTTGGTTTTGCATGATGATAGAGGCACAACATGACCAAAAAACGTCTCGCCAGCAAAGACTCTAAATCTTGATAAGTACTCCGTGTACGACAATTTGACACCTGGATGAGTAGCTGTTTGAAAATTTGAATGGAATATGGAAGGGTTGGACAAAGATGTTCCTTGAACTAACTAAGCCTTATTCACATGATACAATCTAAAATCGTTCTTGCCAGTATGTTGGAGGTTGCACACCCTCAGATCACACGAAAAATGAGAATAAAAGATGAAAGAGGAGAGAGATACTCTATGCTCAACCTCACTTAGTCTAATGGAATTAGTGGTGTTACCTACAGGAGCAATCGCGAATATACGCACAAGTATACTGAATAGAGCTAAGAGGGTGAAAGCAAGACTTGGTGTCAATGCTGCTCCACCATGAACGGCAACATATGTACCAAACGTTGCCAACGATGCCAGCGGGGTCACACCATCCTACACAACAATTGAGTTGTAAAACAAAGCCACCATACCAAGGGATATAATTCACATAGATAAAAAAAAAACGCAATGCAACAGTGTTTAAGATTTATACAACATTTTTTAGCTGAATAATTTCTCTTCAACCAAAATATAGTAACGCTTGAATCTTCAAAACCCAATCTTTCTTTACTACCAATTAGTTAAGAACTTAAGGTAAACAATTTTATGACCAATTAGGGGAGTCATTGAGATAAACAATATATTAGTACAAAGATTAAAGCGAAAACATCCACAAGAGTTAAAGGGTGAGATTACCCTGAGTGTGGACGTGGAAGCCCTAAAGAAATTGGCTCTCTTGATCCAATGCATTTCAGAGGCTCTCCAATCGGCAATTCGCTTCAAGAAGGGCGCCGTCCAGCCATTGTATTTGACCACCCGGACTCCAGTCAGCACTTCGTTCACAGAGCTCACCCGCGAATCTGTGAATCTGATGGCAGTGCTGCGTAGTCGTCCCACTTGTTGGGCCACTTTTACCTGATTCACCATTGAGCCTGCTCATGAGATTGAAACGTCGGCACAAATGTGCAATGCAAGGAAGTCAATTCATAGATTTTTTCAGTTGAAAAATTCTCATAAACATGAAAGCACTCAACCTCGCTTTCGTAAAATTGGCGGAAATTTATGACTTTGGCACTTTTCAGAGCTCTGCCTGAAAAATAAATCTACACTGGTCCTAGATTTGACGGCCTTTTGCAGATGAATGTCACAACTATTGGCACCTCTAACCACAATTGTTGCTAACATTCTTTAAAGTCCTAATAATTTGAGAATCAAAATCATCAGCGCAATTTGACATTTTGATATTAAAGAGGTTTCGGAGTAACAACCAACATGAAAAAAAAACTTGATAAATAAATAGATGTATAATTGTGTATGCCTAACCTGCAGGGGCTGGGTGAGAAAGATGAGAACAACGCCGGGAATGGCTGCATATCCAGCTTCATACAGGACAAGTCCAGCCACCACCATAACCTCCACCAAGGCGAACCAAACTGCACCATTCCATCCCTTACTGAGATATTACACTCGAGTCTATCTAGTGTGGACCATTTTAATTTGAGCAATTTTTACCTTGCATCTAACTATAAATGTATTTAGTGGCTTGATAAAGACGCCATTCACAGTTGGAAGGAAGAGGAGTGTAACTATGCCTCACTGTCGTCTAAGCTATGAACCCCGTTTGAAACACGACAAGGGACTAAATTTCTCAAGATAATTGAACAGTGCAGGATTTCAGAAAGCTAAAATGAACATACAAAAATTCTTCCTAACGGTACTTGCATAGTTTGGGTTCAAGCACCTACCGAAGTGGAAAAACGTAAAAGCATCAACTATTTTCTGAGTGTCATTAGTGACCAAATTCAACATGATCCCGGTATTTGTATTGACCAGCGAAGCTAACCGCATTTCTTGGAGCTGCAAAATTTATCAACAATGGAAACATTCAACAAGTCTGAAACCGTAAGAAACGTGACATTCTTTCGTCCTTTTGCACATTTTGCACATTTTGTACTTTGAGAATCAGAATAAGCGATTCATTCTAACATGACTGGCTAGCGTTCTAAATTTTGACTGGCTAACTTTCTGAATTTGAATTTGAATAAGCATTCTTTAACGAGCTTCCCCACAACTCCTATTGGTTGTTGGCTATGTCATGAACCGCAACATGTATTACCTTGTTGAAAACGGCCATGGCAATTGAGGCACGCGACTTCATTCCCGTTCTCTGGCCTCTTGTGAAACAGTGGTGCTGCGTGATGCTCTGCGTTGACGACGTGACCAGCATTCCAGCCACCAAGAGAGTCGCCCACCACCAGTGCAAGTGGCCAGTGTTTTGCGCAATTCGGACTAATGCTCTCAAAATATACACCTGCACGCGCAAAAAGTAATCCAAGGTAACCAAAAATCACTTCAAATATGAAACCACATGAACATATAAATATGCGTGGGCTTCAGACCTTGAGGAGTGGACGCAGAAAGAGAATGGGGACGGCCAATCACAAAATTGACCAACAGAAAATCTTTCAGGACCCAAGTAGTGATTAACAAGAGGCCTACAAAATATGTGTTCAAGAAAGGTGAAATCAGCAGCAACAATCAACTCAATACAGAGTCATTGCCCTAGTAAGGGAACCCCCAAAAAACTGAATGTTGAATGTTGAACAAGCACTATAATGTCCATTCACAAACTGCCATGCAAACATCCACATTCAGCATTGAAAGCCTTCATTTGTGGAATACATTTCATTCCACAAAGTCCAAAAACCCACTAAGGTAGTATGGCCTAAAAGCGACCATTTAAGGGCTGATCTGCCTTTTTCACAGGTTTCCAGCAATAGAAATATTTTTGGATCATTTTTCAGAGAAAGAAAAATGGATGCGGAACATAACACAAGTGGTTTCATATTTTTTGAATCATTGTTGAATTACTTATGAATTTTCAAAAAAAACTGTTGTAGGCACCTATGTGTGACCCTAGGTCCTCCAAAATCCGACCATTTGCAACTTCTAAAGTGATTTGAGTAAATGAAGGTCAATGATTGGGTCTTGCAATAAATAATGCTTTTCTCTCGATTCTCTCAATGGCTTGAGAGGGCCATTTAAGGATCACCTAACGTCCATTTCCGACTTAAATATAGGGTCGATTTGAAGAGGCCGCTCGCTTTTAGAGCAGACTACCTTACTTATGCACCTGAAAGTGCCTTCATATTAAATAACCTAATCACTCTATCTTTGTGCAGACTCACTCACTGGCAATCAATTTAATCCACGAGCACAAAGTTTCAGATTGCGTGCCACATCCAATTCTCTATGTTTCGTCAATTGGATGTGGCACGCAATCTGAAACCTTCTGAAAGAGCAATAAGAGGAACAGGAAAAAATCAAGATAAGAAGATTGAGGGCACAAAGGAAAAATAGATAAATAGATAAATTACTATAAAAATATGGTATCCAGGCTGAGAAGCCTGAAGACTCCTTTGATACCCCTAGGGCGGGTTCTGCTACTATTGACTTAAAGCCCTCTAAGACAGCGATAAAACGTAGAGTTTTTAGGTGGGCACGGTTTTAAAGCACTTCCAATTCCAACTTCCACAATTCATAAATAAGTCAGTCCCAAAAATATGAATCAAATTGAGTTACATGCGACTTCTTCTTGTCTTAATAAAAAACTGACTGAGAAATGTTTTCAAATGAGCACCTCTTCCTATGGACACCCCACCTTACCTGGAGCACAACAGCCACCAACCACACCACCTTGAAAAGCCCGCTGAACATGAATTTGCGACCCATACTCTTGTAAATCAACTTCCACACAGAAACGGACTCCTCGCCAGACAAATTCTGCTTCTTCTTCCTCTTCCTCTCGTCCTCGAGGGCCTCCTGCCACTTGCGCTCGCAATGAAACGCAGTCTCCTCTCGTAATAGGTCATACAAATCCTCTGCCTGCCCATGTGTCAGCAAGCACTCAACATGTAAATTCAGAAAAGTTTCACTTGAATGTTGGAGCTTCAAGAAAGAATTCAAGCAGGGGTTTCCGAGAAGCCAGAAAAGCAACTTTAAGTCTCGTTACTTCCAGGGGTTTTGTGTATGGCCCATCGTCAACAAGAACTCAACATATAAACTCGGAAACGTTTCACTTGAATGTTGAAGCTTCAGAAAAGAATTCAAGGAGAGTTTTCCAAGTAAGCCAGAAAAGCCATTTTAGGTCTGATTGATTACCTCCAGAGTTTTTTTGTTCCCAGTGGTGATGAGGGGTTGCACCCACTGCCATGTCAAGTAGCTGAAGAAGGAGGCTTTCGACATGGGACATGGCTTCCCTGTCGTCGACCCCTTCTCTTCTTCCATGGTGGTGTTACAATCTTCCTCTCTCAGCTAGCACCACTGCACCTTCAATTCAGGCTCCCGCATTCGAATACCAACCTCTGCCACAGGCACGAATTCGTCAAAACGGGAAGAGCTCACATTATTATTGAGTCTCGGTATCCCCACAACCTGCAAGAAAATAATAATAAAACCAAGAAAAGTAGCCTCCGAAACTAAATCTCTTTTGGACCACCGGTATTGTCACCTCCGGTATCTTCCTCTCCTTTACATACCAACCCCAGAACGAAAAAGTTACACAAATCTCAATCTCAATTCACCTCAAAAGAATTGGAAAATCGAAACCTCCAACAAACATACCAAACTCCCAAGAACTAATTAATCCTCGCAGCTCGCATCACGCCATTGAAACCATAACCGCGCACACGTCACTCCACAGCCCAGCCTGGAGATTTCCAAAACAATTACATGACAATCACAATTCACATCACCCACTCCCTTCCAGAAAACTCCCGGACACATCATTTCCCACCAGAATTCAAGAAACTGGTCACTCCTCCAAATTTTTTACCAGCAAGAGCCCTCACAACAAGGGCTACTTCAACGCAAAGAAAAAGAGCTCCCCATTAAGTAATCTCATGCAACAAACAACGACGACAGCCCGCTGACTCCAAATGTGGTCCTTCCTTTTCGCCATTTCGGACTCCTGCTTTCCTAATTTTTTGCCCCACCTTCAAGCCAAGATTCGATGCTGTGAGGAAGTTCCAATTCGGATGCTGTCTGTTCCGTTCCTGTGCACCGAAACCTGATCAGTGAGACTCGGCTCTGTTCAGTTTTTCCCTTGAAGAGAAGGCAGACAGACAGGTAGGCAGAAGAATCCGCCGTCAGAAGGGCACCCTGGCGAACGTGGAGATGAAGGTGAGCATCTGGGCTGGACTGAAACGTGGGGCACTTTGTGAACAAATACAGTATCAATGTGGGTCCATGATTCCGACAGTTTGAGAGTCTGGTGGGAATGGAATTGAATGCAGTGGATGGAACTTCTTCAAACCACGTTCGGAAATCGGAATCACTGCCTGGCTCAGTTCGCCAATGAACTGAGGACCGATGTCCTACCTTTCGTAACGTAATATAATATGAAGGTGGCCGGATTCTGAAATTCCTTTCGAGAATGATAAGGAATTGAGGATACAGTTGTTTCGGTAAAGGTCCGAAAGATTCTTTCTCAAGGAACGGCAGAAAGGGACTGATGAGTGCAGTAATGGATGAGAGCGGCGGAGGGATGAGTGAGAAGCGCTGAACTGATGACTGGGCTGGGCTTGGCTTGGCTTGGTCCGCAAGGGCAGCCGCGGGGGTGAAAGGACGGAGCCAGAGGCTTGGCTTTAGCCACCTTTGAGGCGGCGAGCGTGGGGGCCGAACTGAAGGTGAATGGGCGGCTTCCGTCATGCATGCACGCCGTCTCCTTTCGCAGCGTGGAGTTTTTGGATTTTTCCAGAGTGCAGTCTTGTAAGAGCATCCCCACCCGGCTTGCAAAATGCGGGTGGGATTTGGCTGGCATAATGCCCGGCCATCCAGTTTGCAAGCTGGGCTGGGGGAGGAGACCCACCCGTTGAAGGCTGGCTGGTTAACATGCCACCAAACAGATAATAACCGGTGCCAAGTGATTGGCGCACAAAGACGCCGCGTTTGCCGATGTGTTGTCGCTTCCTGTTTTGCAGGCCAGGTCGTGGCTGGCAAAACGATCCCCATTTGCAAGCCGGAGGCGCTTGGGAAGCCCTCCCGCTTAACCAACCATCCAATTTGCCACGCGGGTGGGGCAGTTTTGCCAGCCACGATGAACTAGTCATCCGTTTTGGCAACCGGGTGGGGATGCTCTAACAATAACCACTGAGCGCCCAATGCGTCTTTACCAAAATCCAAACCCTTGTCAACTCATTCCAATCAAACTATCACCTAACAAAGAGATCCACATAAACTGATCGTACTGATTGATAGTGGAGACAAGCTCGGAGCTCAAGGGAAAGGGACACGTCCTTTTGACTGTACTAAGGATTGCGGGATCATCTAAATAGTTATAGAAGACAATTTTGTTCACTTGGGGGTTTCCTTTTCAAAGATGCAAAAGGGACCTCGCCTCATATTAGAAAACAATGTTATGTCTTGTGACGGTCGAATGCAAGAATATCAAGAGGCCTATTTATATTACCCCCTAAAGGACCAAGGCATATTTTGGGCAGAAATTGTGAAAAAATGCCACATTTTAAGACTGTGAGAAAAAAATGAAAAAAAAAAAGTTATTTCTTCAAAATTCAACTATTTAAATTTGTACTAGGCTACTATGGGAATGTGTGGAAAAAATTTCAAAAACTTTGACCGCACGGACTTAAAAATTATAATGTTTGAAATTAGGAGAAAAAGTTATTTTTGACTTTGCCCAACAAGGCTAGCAGCCATTAACTCCTCCTAGAGTGAGATTTTTATTCTACACATGATTATTCTTTTTAACATTTGCATTTTATATCATGTAAGTATGTAACGATTACATACTTGTCAAATTTTAGAAGTAAAGGATTTTTTTTGCGAAAGTTTCCAAAGCAGCCAGAAAAGTTTAGGGCATCATAACTTTTGATCCATACATCCAATTGGAAAAAAAATAATATTCACTCTAAGGAGATACATCCAACCAAAATTGACCTCACATGAACCTACCTGATTTTCAATTGTCTTTTAAAGATTCATTTTAAGTTTTAAGCCTTGGAAGGATGAGATCTATCACCAAGGAATTGGGAGGGATTTTTTTAGACTAGTATGTACATTTTTCATTTCTAAAACAATCCAACAAACATTATAGGGCCTCAACGTCTTTACATATTTATCCCTTAAAAAACCAAAGGCATTCATAATTGGAAGTCAAAGTACTATAGAAGACCTTACATTTTCATACAAAATTCCCAAAATGAACATTTGCACTTTTTTCTTATACATAGAAGGATTTTCAATCATCCATCAAACACTTTTAGGCCATTGTGTAGTTATAAAGTTAAAGACTAGGCATTCAAATTTGAACAAGGATGAATGCAAACACATCTCAAAGATACAAAAAAAAAATTCACCTAATTGGATCTTTTTGAAGGTTCGTTGGTTAATTCTTTCACATTTGTACAATATAGATTTTGAAGACTTTGTTATTTTAATAATCTGTAATTCAAAGGGTATTGCATTAGAAAGTAACTTTTTCATTTCAAAAAATGATCCTTCAAAAATGACTTGAATAAATAAAATAAAATAAAGATCTTCAAAAATTACTATAAGTAGAATTTGTCATTTTGAATTCAATGGAAAATAATTCTAGAGAAAATCACAAGTATTCAATCCACAATCAATTTTAGAAATAATTTTTAATTTTTGACTTCAAATTTTATTGAAAATTATTAATTTGTAATCTAGTTGTTTTAATCATATGGATGTGATCTATGGATCATATTTTACAATTATTGTTTCAGATTCATCATCAAATTAATATTTTAAGTTGTATTTGAATATACATCTTTACAATTTTGGAAATGGCTTCATTCTCCTGTTTTTGTTGTGGCTTCATTCCACCATTTTTGTCATGACTTCATTCCACCATTTTTTTAGTTGTGACTTCAAACATACACCATAGTTACAAAATGGCCCTTGTAGTTGTCAATAGAAAACCCCAAAAGGTCACTCCAAAAATTGACTATTGAATCTAAAGGTCTTAGATCTATTGTATAATTGTAGAGTGATGATTTTTTAATTGTAGAATATTAATGTGGTAAGAAAATTTTGCAATAATTAAATTGCTCCATTGGGACAGATTGTCAAAGGTTCCTTTATTTGATACACTTGTATTTGTACAGACAAGGATTATATGTGTTTGCATTGTTGCAACAAAATTCAATTTTTTTGAGATGCACAAAGGAGATTGTTTGAACAGGAGATTGTTTCTTGTGAAGCCTGGAGACATTGCCCATGGATGAGTTGAAAGCCCTTCTTCTTTCCTTAACCTTGTTAGGCTAACAACCTCATTTATTTTGTTGATAATCCACCCATATACTTATGTCCATGTTTTTAAATTCCTTATCTTCAAACTGTCTTTCCAAGAACCAAATTGTCCTTTTAAAAGGTTAAATTCTACTTCCTTGAATGTAAACTAGTTTGTTTGATTATACCAAAATGGTTATCTATGGTATGGACTATATATCACAAGGGCATACTATTCAACACCAATTGCAATTGTGGTATTGTAACATTCTTGATGTGCAATAGGGAATTTGATCATTTAGGCAACCTCATTCTCAAGCCAGCTATACTAAATACCATAATCACTTATATGCATTGTATAATATACTTGCATAATGATACGGAAATCCACTTTTGCCATTCAAAAGAATTATTGCATACTATAAAACATAGTTGGTATTTTTCTTTTTGCATGATGAATATTCAATTCTTGTGCAATTCCAATCAAGTATACCAAATTTGGTTTTGTTTTTTAAAAACTCCTTTTTTGGTGAATGTTTTCATTTAAAATTCATGGTTTTACAAGATAATTGATTGAAAAACATTGGTGAAGATTTTTAAAATTTGATTATATAGATATGTAGAAAATTTATACACACATCTTTCATATGAAAAACACCCCATCATACTACTAAAATCATAACTCCCTCTGTAATATCACAAATGCTACCATTAATAATAGGGGCTCATGCTTGCTATGCTACGCATTCATTGTATCACATATTAGTAAAATTTTGATATATTTGAATAGAATGCATGATAATGATTTCAATAAGTCTTTGAAATAATTAATTTTAGTATTTTGTAAAAATATTTTCAATCATGCATACATAAAAATAATATTTTCACACAATGTTATATTACAGAAATAGAGTAGTAGTTTGCAATCACCTTTGTAATATCACTTTTACAGCTTTTATGATTTCAAAATTCTATTGCTACGACCAAATGATTTGAGAAATTTATTCAATTGAAGCGATATTGGATTTCACAACAATTAAGTCGTTCATGAAGTTTTTGAAATTTACAAGTTTTTCTTTTCAATTCACCAAGTTTTTAGGTTGCCATTGTTTGTAACAATTGAGTCAATTTTTGAATGCATTACAATATACATTTCAATGTATACTTACTTATAAACAAATTATACAAAGATTTTAGTAATTTTTTTTTGAAGATTTATTGAAATTTTTGTTCTGCATTTTACCTAATACATAAAAATTCTAATAAAATTCTAATGATGAATGCGTAGCATAGCAAGCGCCAAATGCTAGTTAAGTAATAAAAATAAAATCTATGAAGAATTTAATGTAAGATTTTACATGAGTAAATTTTGTAAAATAGATATCAGCATTGTTTAACTAGATTTTTTTATTTCACCTACACACTACAACTACATTTAAGGATGATGGTACAATTAGCTTGCCAAAATCTTATTAAATTATGGAGATATCTATTTTATAAAATATACTCATATAAAACCTCACATTAAATTTTTCATAGTTCGTATTTTTGTTACTTAATGGGGGGGGGGATGTTCATATGAAAGATATGCATATAGAAGTTTCTTACATATCTACACTAAATAGTGAAATTAGGTTTTGCTAGACTAATTTCTTGACATTCTACACTAGGTATATGAATATGTATAGTTACTGTAGAATGATGGAGTAATGTAGGAACCATATGTGTTGCATGGGTGGGGGCATTGGTTAATGACTCAAGTTTAGAGTATTGCATGTGCGTCCATCTAGACAAGCAATAAGTCATGAGGTAGCTTCTTTGGTGAAGGCAACCCGATTGTTAATGCAACCCAATTTCACTATTTAGTGTATGAAATCAAATTTAAGAAAATGCTTCGCCAATGTTTTATCAATCAATTACCATGTAAAATCATAAATTTTAAATGAAAAAAATTCACCCCAAATGGAGTTTTGCTTTTACAAAATCCAAATTTGGTAATGCTTGATTGGAGTTGCTCACAAATTGAATATTCATTATGCAAAAAGAAAAAAAAAACAATTATATATTACAATATGCTAAATTCTTTTGAAGGGTAAAAGTGAATTTCCGTATCATTAGGCAAGGGGTCCTGCCTAGTGTAGCCACGCATGAGTCAACTGAAAATTCCTGATGCCGACGTGAATAGTTGATAGGCTGGGAAAAGTTCAAGGCTTTCGGCAAAAGATTGGGTGACAACAGACTCTGCCTCGATGGGTGGTGGAGGAAGTGACGTCATGGAAGGTGACGTCAGCACGAACTCCGACCAGAGGTTGGCTGGAGCGACATTGACCACTGAAAGATCCGTCTGCTGCAGCGCCAAACAGCCGAGTCCCCAATTCCCCAAATTTATCTTTCACCAAATTTACATTGATTCCAACTTCCAAAGACGGAGATTCCAATGCACTGGCTGGACATTGCACTAGTCGACCACATATGTTTTGGAGCATTAGAAGGCAATGTGAATTTACAACCCTGTAGGAAGATAGAAATGATGGGCATTGCCAAGTTTTCATGATTTTTTTTTCCTTAAATTGAATTTACTATGAATTTTGGAAGCCAAAAGTTGGCCTCAACCCATAGTTACCCAAGATATAGAGTCTTCCAATTTCGACCATTCCATAACTATTTTCTCACTCACTGCTTCCTACTTTCTTGCTCACTAAATCAGGACATGTGTCATGACTTTATAGTGCCAAGATTGCAAAAGAAAGAAAAAAATCACATTGCAAACTATGGTTGGAATCTATACCGGCCTTGGTTGGAAATAGTTGCACCCTACAGGGTGGTTATTGATGGCCGGTTAGTAATGGGTGGTTCTACCATAGTAATGCAACGAGCCTCTTGCCCTGTATTTTATCCCTGGGGAAACACAAGAACCTTTTATTTGCTATGCAATTTTTGTTTTTGCAAATCTTGAGTTTATATTTGCAGTCAGAGGTTCCAAATTAGTTGGGAGGGGTGTAGAGAAATAGAATTAACACGGCACAAAATAGGGAACTTTATCTTTACATTCACCTTTGGCTGGACCTCCGCAAGAGACTCGTTGCACTACCATAGACTTGACCCATTGCAAGACACTATTGGAAAACCGTCTTGCGAATTTGGCCTAGCAAGGTGAATTTTGTGTTTAGGAAGATAATTGTGGAAAAAAGCCCCCTATTTTACACCATGTCAATTCTCTGCCCTTCACCTCTCTTAGCTCTCTTGGGACCTCTGATTGAAAATATGAATTCAAAATTTGTAAATTTTATTGTGTGTGGTAAATTAAAAATTCATGCATTTTTTTCCAAAGATACATTTATCATAGGGGCTTAGTTTGTAGGATGGATTTAGTGTCTTTCTTCAATATCAAATTTGATTTAGGCCAATTCTATTTGACCTTGTCCACCGTCCACCACTTCACTCTGTCAAGTAATAACTTATAGACTTCTCTCATTTAGAGGAAAAAATTTAGCAATTTTTGACTAGGGGCCTCTTTAGACCAAGGTCACTAATATCTTACAATCTATATGGTCTTAGGAGCAAACACTAATATCTTACAATTTACATGGAAATCCTATATGAAATTGATCTAGAATACATATTTTTCCCTACAATATAATTGCCTCTAATCATGAGAGCCTAGAGGTGCTTGTAGATGTACTTATTTTGGCAACACTTAGACAATTTGTAGTTTATTTACATAGTGACCTAAAAATGCATAAAAAAAGAATCCATAATATTGTTTAACCTTTAAAGGTTGATGACTGTGTTTCACTAAAAAAGTATTTCAAAATTTTCATTTCTAGTGCAAAGAGCTATGATGAAAAGAAACTATTGTTTTTTTTATATGTTTGACACTAACTAAAGATCTTGCACAAGGCATATATGCATAGAATGACGGAAAAAAATTTCAAACCCTTTGACCATGTAGATTGTAAGATACTAGTATTCAAAGTGAAAAGTGAAGATTTTTTTGTGCCTTGCATAATTAGTTTTTAGACTTTACATAATATAATTTTTTTATACTACAAAGTTTGAAGGTTGAAATCTTTAAGGTGAGGAATTCAATTGAGAATTTAGGAATAAAAAAAAAGCTAATGATTTTCATTTTAAAGAAAATTGTTAAGTAGAAGTAGGTATAAGATGGAAGAAAAATTTATATTAGTAGTAGGTCTAAAATGCAAATGAAATGTGTTAGTCCCAATAGTTAAATTGTTGTGGCAAGTAATCTACCCCTCAAAAAATGTTTTAGTTTTAAATTTTTTTGAAAATTGAGTTCATAAACAAATCCTATATATTATTTTTTAAGAAGATTTTCTTATTGGCTACATTACAGGGCACTTCATAACTTTCACATCATTCACTCCTCCCAATGGAATGAATCAATTTTTTCAAAAAAATATCAATTTTTCAAAAATTAGATTTTGGACTTTTTGCGTTTTATTCTTCCTATGTGGAGTCATGCATTTGTACTTATGATGGCGTAATTTCTTCTCCAAGGCAACAAATGAAATAAAATATTTATTTCTATAAAAATAGTATATTTTTTGACCTCCAAATTTTTTTTCAAAGAATTGCAATAAAATTTGATACTATAGGAACCATCATGTCGAAATCCTAAGAAATTCATTCTAAAACTTTGAACCTTTGGAGGTTAAACTTCCAACAAGATTCAACAAAAACTTAAGCAATTCAATTAAAGGAACATTTCTCAAATGCTTATTTGAATGCAATTGGATGTAGTTATGTTATAGACTACATGTCAAGAACTTCTATGAAAAGAAAATCTTTAAAGATAAAGTGTTAGGTAAACTGAGGATTCCATAAAGTACAGTCTTTTTGTTTTGAGATTTATGAGAGGTGTAATATTTTATAAAATACTCTCATTTAGAATGGACTAAATTGTCAAAATTTACCTACAATTCTTTGCAAAGTAGGATTGTATCACAACATTTAGATGAATATACACACTTGAATAAATGACTAATGTTTTAACCATGATTAATCATGTGGTTTATATATATATATAAATAGCTTCAATACTCTATACAACAAATTAGGTTGGGCTTGTACTAAATTCATGTATAATGATTGAAAACCAACATGTTAAAATCATGTTACTTTTGTTTCCTTTGATTATGACATTTTTGTTAATTAGGCAAGCATGCTGTAATATTGATCTTGCCACTAAAATTTTTCCATCTAGACTATTGTTTGAATTGCACATTTAAAATATGATAACCTAGGATAATTTTTGGATATATTTATAATCATTACTTCAAAAATTTAAAGTTATTCATGCATTATCTAAAAAATACAAGCTAAGAGAATTTTCTGGTGAAGTCACTTAGTGTATTCATACAAACCACATGCATTGGAGTGATTTTTTGATCCCCTATTTATTTTTTAATAAACTATAATTTCAACCTATGATTTTGGGCTTTGATTGATAATGACTATAGGTTTCTATTGCCAAAAACTTCCAACTCAAATAATATATATATGATTAGACTTTTAGAATAGGTTGAAAAATAAATTGTAATGACATATTTTTCAACTCAAATACTTATAGAGAATACATTTAGATGACCATTGTATTAATATTCAAGAAAAAGCATGTGGTTTCAATACAAAACTATTTTTAGAAATTTATGTTTATTCTTTAGATAAATTTTTATAAAATAAATAGGAGATCTACAATTATTTTCAGCTATGTAGTATATCTTTTATCTTCAAAAATTTGTAACTAATTACTATTAATTAAATAAAAATATCAGTAATTCAAATTGTGAACTTTCAAAGTAGGAAAATCTATTCAATTCTATTTTTAATTAAAAGTTTATGAAGTAAATAGGGGGTCCAAAATTACGACGCATGTAGTTTTGTAAAAATATTTTAAGTGACTTTATAGTCTTTTTTCCATACCAAAAAGATTCAAAATTCAATATTGTTAAATAATAGGAACAAAGTGTGCGATGCTTTCTATATATTTATTGTTTGTGATTATTGAAAGGTACAAAAAAGATACACACACAACAAAAATGTTTTGCAAGAATTTTCTCTATTCTTTAGAATTTATCTTTTGTTCTAATAAAACATTCTTGTACTAGTAGAAAACAAAGTTCAAATAGTAATGTTTTATTGATTCACTAGATTTGAATTTTTTTTAACAAAGTTGTGTTGATTTGAAGATATTTGATGTTGCTTTGGAAATGTTTTGTTGCTCTTGAAGACTTAATTTGAACCCTCTTTTCTACTAGCATTAAGTTTTAAGGTTTACAATTTTCTTTAATTTTATTAGGACATTAAATTATTTTATATGAGCCTCTGTTGTGTGTTATCATGATTGCATCAATTGATTATACTTTATATTCTATCTTGAAGCTTGATAATACTTAAAAATATTAGAATTTGATGATGTAACATAATGTATAATGTCATTATCCACTGAAAAGATGCAACTAGCCATCTCGGCCTTGCCTCCCCTGCTTGAAAATCACTCGCCGTTGGATCAAATCCAAGAATAAAAGGTCCCTCCTCCTATGCCGTCGATCAAAATTTCAAAAATAGAATGGGAGCCGTTGATGCAAAGCCATTGCAGCTGTCAATAGAAGTAAGGATTTTAGGCATCGAGAAATTAGGGTTTCTAGTTTAGTTATCCTTCCTCGGCACTAAGTCTTTGTCTGAAATTGGATAAATGGCAGTGCCCGTTGCCCACCCTCCAAAACCCCATCTCCTACCCACCCAACCTATATCTGCTCCCTTGCAGTAGCCTTGGTTCTCAGCTCCTTTATTGCATGCTTCTTCGCGATGCTTCCTCCCCAGCCATACATTGCTGGCCAGGACAGGATGAGCCATACATTCTGGCTAAGAGCATCGCTACCATGGGGCGGCCAATTCCCCATGGCAAAAAAGGTTTGGCGTGCCTAATTGACCAAACAGGCACGGTGCCTTTCAAAGACCCCACTGTGACACAGCATTGTGGTCCCGGTCTCTCCATTGTTTGGAGGACCGTTAATGGAAAATTTGGAAAAGTTGGCCAAGACCATTAATGTAGAAGCTAATTTTAATTTTAAATTAGAGATCCACTACTTCCTTGTTCTTTCCTTCCTCTACTCCTCTGTTCCTCTACTCCTCTTGCTGTGGCTGTGGTTTGTTTTCAAGCAAGTTTTTTTGTTGCATTTGTGTAGAGTTCTCTTGTTCTTGTTTTTGGTATTTTAGGGTGGGTGCTTTGAGATGGATGCTTGGAGGGCTTAGGCACTTGCTAGTCGAGATGTATTTAATGATAGTGATGAAGAGGAGGAGTGGGCATTTAACATGAGTTTGGATTTAGGATTTAGAGTGAACAATAGATTTACTAGGCCTTCTCTTGTGGGTGGATATCATCCGGGGAAAGCCTCAAATCTTCATAGAGATCGCCAAGAGATGCATGAGAGGATGTTCAAGGATTATTTTAGTGAATCCCCTGTGTATGGCTCTTTTCTTTTTAAACGCCGCTATAGAATGCGTCGTTCCTTGTTTGTGACTACCATGGACAAAGTTTGTACTCATGATACTTATTTTGTGCAAAAGAGGGATGCATTTGGACACCCAAGATTGTCTCCACATCAGAAGATTACCGCTGCGTTACGTATGCTTTCCTATGGCATTTGTGCAGATGCCACTGACGAATATTGCCGTACAAGTGAGACAATAGCGATGGAGTCTATGAAGAGGTTCTGCGTGGCAATTCGGGAGATTTTTGAGCATTATTATTTGAGGCAACCAACCAAAGATGATTTTGACAAGCAATTGACCCTCAACAAAGCCCAAGGATTTCTGGGTATGTTTGTTTCATTGGATTGTATGCATTACGAATGGAAAAATTGCTCGGTGGCTTGGCAAGGAGACTTTGGAGATAGATGTGGCAAGAAGTCTATCATTCTTGAGGCCATAGCCACCGAGGATTTGCACATTTGGCATGCTTACTTTGGACTTCCGGAGTCTAACAATGACCTCAAGATTTTGGATTGCTCCCCATTGATACATAACATGTTGACTGGTGTTTGCCGAGACTCTGAGTTCACAGTCAATGGTTGCCATTACAATCGATATTATCTTTTGACCGATGGCATCTATCTTCCCTGGGCTTGTTTTGTTCAAAGTATCCATGAGCCATCCAATGAGAAGAAGAGGTACTTTGCATCGCGGCAAGAAGCAGTTCGCAAAGATGTAGAGTGTTGTTTTGGTGTCCTCCAAGCTCGGTTTGCTATCATCAAAAACCCATGTCGACAGTGGAGTATGGAAGTCATAGCAGATATTATGTTTGCTTGTGTCATCCTCCACAATATGATAGTGGAGGATGAACAAGATATAGATGGCCTAGAAGATATAGTAGTAGAGTTGTAAAGAGAGACTGCTTTGCCATATGGTAGAGGGTTAACATTTGATGAGTTGATCACAAGCACAAGGGAGATAGAAAATGCTGACATTCACTATGGACTACGAGGAGACCTCATTGAGCATCTGTGGACTTTGAAAGGGGCCAACATGGCATAAATTTACACATATTTTCATTGCAAAAATTGAATTTATGCTTTGTTTACTTACACTTAGTATGATGTATGTTGAAAATGTTTGGACAAAATCCAACTAATCAAACATGAATGTTGTACAATTTTATGTGTATCACAATCTTAAAAAAACTTCAAACAAAAAAACAATTATAGTTCAAAAGTATATGAATTCCAAAGCGTACCACCACATACACTAAATTGTTGAGGTGGTTTTCATAATTGCTTATAAAATATTAGGACTATACATTTTCATTCAGTTCTTATGATTTCAACATATTATTTATGTTGTTGCACATCATTTTAGCCCACCTCCACTGATATTGTAAAAAGTTGACACAAGTGTGCTTTCAAAAAAATTATGTATAAAAAATATTGATGATATTAATTTGAGTGGAAATTGAAGATCTTCATAAATCAAAGACTCAAGAATTCATTTATTATTACATTCAATGTATAGGTTGCATAGTCACATTAGATACACTTGAGAAAACCTTTTATAGTATTTGCGTTTCATGTTCAAAAATTGTCCAAGATAAACCCATTGGTTGTAGTACAATGTAAGCAATCATCTTAATGTATGAAATTAGACATGTTAATACCAATTCTTATTTCTTTGGGGGGGGGGGGAAATAAAAACTATTCCATGATCGTGAAAAACTCTAAAAGTGTCTAACGCTCCCACAAATTTGCACATATGTGTCTTATATAGTATACAACATAAATATACAAATTCTAAGAAAATCTAATCCCCCCACTCAAAAATTGTAGGAGATTTCTTCAATTGTGGGTATTGTGTTATAACTTTTAAGTAATACATTTGTATGAAAACTACTTCCAGAATTTTTAAAATATTTTTTGACTTTGTTATAATTAATCAAAGTTCTTATAATTTTAATACAAGTCATTTTTTTGGGAGATTCTCTAGTAGTAAGTGGATTGAAAAATATCTTTATGATTCTTTGGCATAAATTTTAAATTTTTTAAATTTAATTGAGTGAATACTACTATTTCAAATATAACTCCACATGCTTAGATTTCTTATAAATCACTCCAAAAATCTTCAAAATTTGTGTACAAATTCAGTTTCATTCTATGCAACAATTATGAAAATAAATGCACAACATCCACATGAGCAAATATATATGTCGTAATATCCTATGTGTACCACAATCTTCAAAAAAATTAAAGCAAAATACTATTATGGTTTTGAGGTAAATGAAATTCAAAAGTAACCACCTCATAGATTCCACCATCATGGTTTTAGAGTAATCACTCCAATAATGACCTATAGTTCTTTTTTGGGCTACAATGACTTCAATATTTTATTGCATGTTGTTGTACACCATTTAAAACATAACCACTTTGATATTGTAAGACATTGGCATAAGTCTATTTAAAAAAGATTATATAGATAGAAAAATATTTGTAATACCAGGTATTAATTTGAATGGAATTTGAAGATCCTTAACCCCTAAAGATCTATTTTTTGGAAGCATTGTGGTTTGGGGTGGCTCACTAAAAATGGAGTTTTTCTTTTTTTTCTTTGAAAGTTTTCCACAACATGGGAACGAGGTTTTTCCTATGGACCCAACAATTTTCATAACTTTCGACAACTTGGTTAAAAAAAAATTGTAAGACATGTACTTTTTTCCCTTGGCGAGGCAATCTTGTCAAGTTGTAGAAAATCACTTTTTCCAGAAAAAAAAAAATTAAAATTGGTATTCTAGTTTTACATTTATGTGGAAAGCTTTAACCCCTAAAGGACCAGCATGCGGCTTTTGGCAGTATAAAAAATTTGGGCAGGTACTTGTGACTGGAGATTTTCATATTTTTGGCTGAAATTTTAATAGAAGGTGGGCACGCCTCGGCACTAAGGGCTTCCCAGTTGGGAGGGAGTGCGGACTTTGCCCCTGCCCCGACTGAAGCCTGCCCGTCGAGGGCCGCAGCCCAGCCTCCCGCTCCAGCTCGGGCTCCCTCGCCCTCGTGATCTCCTCCCCCCCAATTGTTCGCCGTTCCCTCCCGTTCCCAAGGCTCATACCCTCCCCGAGACTCGGGTGCGGGAGAACCTTATATGTACTCTGTATTTTTTGCTCCTCCCCTTCATTCAACTGGGAGCATTTCGGGCTCCTCCCCTCTTCTCCTCTCAAAAAAAAACTAAGTCCTTTTTTTTTCAAAGCCCTCTTTTCTTCTTATTTCTCTTCAATTTCTACATTTAAGTAAGACCATTTATGTATTATCATAATGAAGAATTATAAGGGAACTCATAATGAAGGATTACACAAGGCAAAATTACAAAGTGATAACAAAATCAATGAAAAAACTCAAATCATAAACTTTACTTAACAAATATCTCATGGTCACAATTTTTGCAAAAAATAGAATTTGCTCCTCCCTCTATCAATGTTTTTGTAGCACAAATGTCACAAGTGACCTTGGGAAGCTTACGGAAAATCATCCTTTTTTGCTTAAATTGTGAAAGAAACACATGTGAAGAGCGCTTCAAAGGGGGGCGTGGAGCACTTGTTTCACCAACTTCCGAAATCTTACGTTTCCTCCCATGTCCCATTCTCATTTGCTTCACGTTCTCTTGGATGGAAGCAATAGAACCTCGGAGGGGAAGAGTAATTGTATTGGGCCTTTCAAAATTTGAAGGCTTCAATAATGTGCCAAAACAAGCTTGAAGGGCTTGAAATTTTCGCTTCACCTCTTCTTCATTGTCACCATAAAGAATTGCTTGACATAGTGATTCGATTTCACGTACCATGTTGAACGCCTTCTCACGCATGACACCAATCAAAAGAGCCTCCTTCCTTGGTACATCCGGTTGAGTTGGAGTTATAAGCTCCATGTCTTCCATGTTGATTTGTAGAGGCAATGGTTCCTCAACCACTTCATTTTCTTTGAGCCCTTCGAAAAATACCTTCACAATCAATTGGACACCAAATATGTGTTTGCAAGTGGAGACCCTATCGGGACAATCACAATAATGTGATTTCAATAAAACACTATACCATAGGTTAGGAGAAGTCTCACTCTTGACATGAAAGAGAAGATGCTCCTCATCAACAACCTTCAAGACATCCATAGGACAAGATTGGTAAGCCTTCAAAATTCTTTCTCCTCCTTTCAATCGACATCTATGAGTGTTGTCATTCCCTCTCCTTATGTATCGTTCCGAGTCACCTACAAGTTCAAAAAATAGGTTTGAACTTAGCCTCATGTTCAAAACATATTTATAAAAAAAAAATTGAATATAATAAAATAAACATAGAATAATATACAAAAATGAGGAATTTACTTACACGTTGAGTCATTCGGAATTGACTCAATAATGTGGGTTGGCCCACACGAGTGCCATCTTTGGCACTACCAACAATTGCCACTATAAGGTCTCGGAAGGACCGGTTCACTTTTCCTTGTAAGAGGGTGTATTTAATCAACTCCCAATGTCTTTCGACATGGTTAGTTGTATCCATACCCCCCATAAGCAAATAACCTCCCAAATCGAGGCCACAACCTTCTCCAAGGACAATTAATTGAGTCATTCGGAATTGACTCAATAATGTGGGTTGGCCCACACGAGTGCCATCTTTGGCACTACCAACAATTGCCACTATAAGGTCTCGGAAGGACCGGTTCACTTTTCCTTGTAAGAAGGTGTATTTAATCAACTCCCAATGTCTTTCGACATGGTTAGTTGTATCCATACCCCCCATAAGCAAATAACCTCCCAAATCGAGGCCACAACCTTCTCCAAGGACAATTAATTCCGGCCCATCTGGAAATCATGTATTTGGCAAAGGTCAGGATGTGTTGAAACTCAACACAAAATCTTCTTAAATTCTCGTCAAAATGATCCTCATTAGGACAAAGCATTAAAACATGTAATGCCCTCCACACCCAATCCTTTTCCTCATTAGGAACCTTGGTTAACAAGTTCTCACTCCATGCCTTCATGACATGGAAGTGACACAAGAGAACTTGTCCACCAACTTGTGTTTTGGTACCCTCTTCAAAAGTCCAACAATGAGCATCATTGCTCACAACTCTTTGAATAGCATTCAAAGATGGCTTGTGTTTGTCAATGATGATTGCGGAGGGTCTAATCTCTCCTGAAGATTCAAACACATGGGATAATGCTATCTCTATAGCAAGACCCTCATGTCCTTCTTTAACGTCATTGCTACAAAGCATGTAAAAAACCGGGATGCCAATTCCATCTTGGTTTGGTACAATTGCTGCATAAAGCGGCAAACCGTATTGGTTCGTTTTGAATGTAGAATCCAAGGCCCAAGAATTATTACCTGAAAACCGTAGGGCCGATTTTCGCATGAAGTCATCTTGTATAACTACCACAAATGCTCTTTTCTTGGGGTCCTCATTCTTGGGTGCATACGGTTGATAGTACAAAGTCTTTCCTTGAGCTTGTAAATTCAAGATCTCAATTTGTGCCGCATCCCAATCGTCTTTCCGAAGTGCATCTACACACATCCAATCAAAAATTTGAATACAAATTAAAACATAAACATGAAGAATTTAAATAAAAATGAGAACATAAACATGAAGAATTAAAGTACAATTTAAATATGCAATGCATTTCATAACTTCACATAAAAAATGAAATATGGAAAAAAAATTAAATACCGTTGATTCTTAAAGAATATACAAGTATTTGCACTTCTTTTTTGATGACGAAAAATCTATATGTAGCACGTTCTACCTCCGGTACACTTTGTGAAAATCTCTCTTGAGCATCAACCGACGTTGCTTCAATGGCTCTTGGTGAAAGCATGAACTTCAAGTTCTCCATAACCCACACGATAACATAAGGGTGCACCGGTAGGAAGAAAAGATCGGAATCGAAACCCGGAGTGTGACCACTATGTTTGCTATGAACATAGATTGTAGCTTGAAGCTTACTATGAGGCAAGGTGTTTGAGCACTTTGACACATTGGGCTCCTCAACCTTCATTTGGAATTCACAACTACATAATCTAGAGGTTCTATTCCTTCTAGAGCCTTTGTCATCTATAGGCTTCACATCAACCATTCTCCTATGAGGACAGTTTTTGTTTTTTCCACGATGACAACGGTAATAAGTCACGGTTTTGGTTTTTCCTACACGGCATTTCAAACGCCTTCTTAGCACAATGTACTTTGTGCAAAGTGCATCTATAGTTGCACTTAAGTTCTCCAATGGAACCTTCACTACCTCATCCCACATTTTCTTCTCTTGGCATACATCACAAAAGTTCATACAATTTTGTATGAATGAGGTTTGAATTCCTCCCACATAGCTATCCGTACTCCATTGAGAACGAATGACATTTGTTGTCATGGAGATTGACAAATGTTTCCCATTTTTGTCAATGTGTCCTCCATGCACAATGGAACGCCAATACTCTATTGGCGGAATTTGCCTACCCTTTGTATCATTCAAAGGGGATAAAACAAATCCACTTAAAAGTTCAACAACTTTTAATCTTCCTTGAAGTTTTTGCCACCTCTCAATTGTAAGAGATTCCACATTTTTTTGTGTGGAAGGCCTATGAAGGTTGGAGAGGGGACAAAAAAAAGAATTTGCCTCATGAATTTGTTGATATGAGGGAAAATATCCTCCTCTTATGCAATCAATCATGAGTGCAAGAGATTGGAGATTGAAGTGCACATACTTGGGGAATGTTTCAATGGGAATGTCTTCAAAAATTGATGAAGGTGTTGGACCTCCAATGTTGACATGCTCCACACCCTCCTCTAACACCTCCTCCCAAGGCTCCAAAATCTCCTCACCAACATCCTCCTCATCCGAATCCGACTCTCCATTTGATGACAAGAAATGAGTTTCTTGAAACCCTAAATTTCCTATGTGCACACCTTGAAGAAATTCTTCCACCCCCACCATCTCATTTAAATCGTCTTCAAAGTCGGAGGGATAGAAATTATCATCCTCCATGTAGTCTCCATCTTCTTCCATCTCTCACGCCAATGCTTGACACAAACTCTACAAGTACACCATCTCCAATCTCTATTTAGCACACAATACTCAAATGAAAATATGCTAAACCCTAAATTATTACAATTGCAAAACAATAGACACAAACTTATGTAGAGTTAAAAGAAAGGGGTACATACAGAATAAGAGTACATAAAGAGTTGTACATACCTTGAGTTGTTGGAGCAGCGTGTGATGAACCAAGTGTGGGAGAAGAGGGGAAGAAGAGGGGAGGAGCCCGAAATGCTCTCAATTGAATGAAGGGGAGGAGCAAAAAATACAGAGTACATATAAGGTTCTCCTGCACTCGGGTCTTGAGGGAGGGTATGAGCCTTGGGAACGGGAGGGAACGGCGAACAGTTGGGGGGGAGGAGATCGCGAGGGCGAGGGAGCCCGAGCTAGAGCGGGAGCGAACCAGCCCGTCGAGCTAGAGCGGGAGGCTGGGCTGCGGCCCTCGACAGGCAGGCTTCAGTCGGAGCAGGGGCAGAGTCCGCGCTCCCCCCCAACTGGGAGCCCTTAGTGCCGAGGGTGGGCGCGAGGAGTACCTTTCATATGCACTAAATTTCATGACATTTGGAAATAGGAGTCAAAAGTTATGGCCAAATACGTTACTTTTTTTTGTAACTGCTAGTCCGGGCAGATAAAAAAAAATCACTTTTTTCAAAAATAAAAATTTGAAATTGGTTTTCTAGAGTTATATATACGTGGAAAGCTTTGAATCATTCCATTTCGACCAATGAATCAAAAGTTATGAGGATTTTTAGTTTGTGGGCAGTTATAGATTCTCTACTCTGAAATAAATTTTGAAGTTGTTTATTTAACTCAATTTTTAATATTTTTTGAAAAAAAAATTCCATAGGATGTAGGTTGTTTATTACAACATTACAACCATTGGGATTTATATTTTTCAATTCCATAATTAAATTCTTAGCAATTTAGTATTTTGGATCATTCTCTACTTGCTACTTACTATTTTTTTTGTATATGTTGTACAATATCAAATGATTTGAAATTTTTTAAGCATGTAGAGAACTTGTTTAGGAAAACGAATTCAAAGATGCACCACCATTTTGGACATTTCTTCATACAAATGTGACCTTGTAAAGTGCAGCTGCCCTGTTATCGCAGGGACAAAAAAAAGATTTTTGCCAATTCAAATGCTAATATCTTCCAATTCGCATGGCGGAAAATTCTGAAATTTTTTTGACATCTTCTAAAACTAGTTTATTATAAGATCCTACGGTTACATGTGTCAAAAAAGTGTTTTTTCAAAAAGTTGGTAATTGTACTAAAAATGGCAATTTTGGAGTGTTTTTGGTGAAATCATAGTCATAGAACTTTAGGGGTTAAATCATTGCATTTTGATCAATGACATGAAAGTCAAAAGGAGTTCTAGTTTGTGGATATTAATGGATTTTCTACTTGAAGCCGTTTATTTAACTCAAATTTCAAGATTTTTAGAAAAATAAAATCATAGCATGTAGATTGTTTATTACAACATTACAACCATTGGGATTTTAGTTTTTCGATTATATAACTAAATTCTTAACAATTTAGTATTTTGAATCTTCTCTACTTCTTTCTATTTACAATTTTGTGCCTATATGTTGTACAATTCCAAATTATCTAAAATTTATCAAGCATGTAGCCAACTTGCCTTGAAGCATGAATCCATATAAACACCAACAACATGGACAATTTTCCATATAGATTTGACCTTTTGAACTGCAAATCCCTTGTTTTTGCAGGGGCAAAAAAGGACTTGTAACCCATTTGGTGAAAATGGTTGAATTTTTTGTCACATCTTCTCAAACTAGCATACTACAAGATCTTATGGTTCCATATGTCTTAAATTTATTTATTTTGAAAATTTGATACTTGTACTAAAAATGGCAATTTGGGAGCGTTTTTGGTGAAAACAGTCATAGAACTTCAGAGGTTAATGAATCAAACACTTGAAATTTCATTTGCTATTATAGAGGATCTTTAGGCTGCAACTTCATCTATTGTTGCATCTACTTTGAATATATTCAAAGTAGATGTCCTATTATATAATTAATACAATCATTTTAATTTATATTTAACAATAAAAACGACTAATTTTTAGGGTAATCTTTTTAAACCCTCTATGTTTGTTTGGAAGGGCATTCAAATAGTACATTTGTTAGGATTTAGTTGATTTAAAATAACATGAGAACAACAATTTCATATTAAGTCGCAATCAGGACCTAAAACTGCTTCATTCTCATGTTTCATCTAAATCACTGAACACTGAATTCCAATTGTCCATGTGTTTCAAGAAGAAAAAAATTCACTCAACATTGGAACAAATTCATGATTTACCATTCATTAGCTTCAGTTCTATTGTGTGCAAAACTTGTAATGGTTGTGTTGTTGTGCTTATCACATCTATTTTGCATCTACATATGAGAAAAAATTATTTTCATTTCTTAGAAATTAAATCATATGTGTAATACAAGTCAAGAAACTTTTATATTTTTGTAGGAAAATTTGTAATTACTTGTCAATTTTTTAATGGAGAAAAAACCATATCAAATACAAAGTATACTTGGAGAATTCATGATCTTCACCATAGATGTATGTTGCAATGGTTAAAAGCAATAGACCCTAATTGTTCAAACTAAAACTATATATTATTCAAATTGAGCAATGAATTGATAAACATATGTATTTCATAAGTTAATGAATCCCTAATACATTTTATTAGAAAACAAAACATTCTATCTACTATCATGTAACTTCTGCTTCCTCTGCTCTACTATTTCTTGTAATCCATGTACTTGTGGATTCACATCTTTTCCATCTCTTTGACTTCTGATCAAGGCTTTTATTCTATCTACCAAACTTTTGGATATTTGGGCAGAAGTTCCAACACGAGTAAATCCTTTTGCTGTTCTTGATAGTGAAGTAGCATGGAAGTCAGTTCTACCTTACCAAATGATTTCGACAACACCATCACCTTGTCCAAAGTCAACATAGAGTTTGTAACTTGGAACAACAAAGTGCCTCCCATAACAATTAAATCCATTTGCCACTTTTGCTAATGTCCCATTATGTTCTATTGTTGGTGCCCAAATTTCATACATATAAGAATTGTGGTCTACATCTTGATGGAAGGTGTTATAAAAATCATCAACTGTATAATTAAGATTACTTGAGAATCCTACACACTCTTGTTCGAGATTTTTGAATTCTGTTTGGCCTAATAATGGAACTCCTACTTCCAATGCCTCCTTAATTGTTTTCATATAAATGCATGGTGCTAGTTGCATAAATCTTGATTCATAAAATTGTGCAATCCATTTTACCAACTCCACTTGGTCATTTTTCCATTGTTCTATATTGCTTTTGGAATTTTTGATACCACGCCCCATGACATAATGACCTATAGTGTACCTTCTATCCATACCACCTCTTCACCCCAATGCAAACATTTTCCCATTAATTCGAGCCTTGTTGTGTTCTCTAAAGCCGGAGCGTCCCTTCCTTAATTTTGCGAGTGACATCGTGAGCTTATTAAAGTCTTCATATTCTTTTGAAGACTCAATGTCTTCAAAATTTGTGAAAGAAATGATGAGCACTATTTCTTTGGTGCTCTTGTCTTGAATGGCTACTTTATTTTTATGTAGCACTAAATAGTCCTTTGGAATCTCATCTATCATTGTTCCATCTAGAATTTTATCTTCCAAATTGCGTTCTAGTTCAATTATATAGCATCCATTTCCCTCATGTACACCTATTCTTTCGTTTGTTTTCTTCTTAGCTCTTGCATATCGTAAGACCAATTTAACTAATTATGGACAAATCCATAGTCCAGAAATAACATCGCAGCTGCAAGTGATTGATGAAATCCCTATACTTATATAGTCCAAATGTAGATTTTTGAGTTAGAATGGATCAAGCACATTATCTGGGATCAAATAAAAGTAAAAAATAGTAAAAAATAGCTTAGTATCGGCCGATAGCCGATACATTTTCAACTACAGAGATTGTCTATAATTTGTGGATAAGTCTATAATTAGTTAAATTGGTCTTTCGTGCTTTTGCATGAGCTTTTTCCTTCATGCTCACACTATCTTTCCCTTTCCCATTTGATTCCATCATGGGTTTTCTTTAGTTATATGAAATTGATAAATGTAATTCAAACTTATTAATAATAAATAATTATAAACAAATTCAATGTGGTAACTCAAATCAATATTTTTTGTAGCTTCCTCTATCCTTTTTATATACTCATGTCTAAAAATAAAAGCAAGCTTTTACGTTAGAATTCTTTTATTTTTAGGAAATGTAAAAGAGAATCTTCACATTAGAATTATTTTACTTTTTTGAAAAGTGAAATGAAACTTTATTGTAGTTTTTTCACTTTTTTGGAAAGTGTAAAGAACCTTCATTCTTGTTCTTTATTTTTTGAAAAAAGCAAATGAATTTTAATTAGAATTCTTCCACTTTATTAAAATTAAAGGTATAATTGTTTGTTCATATTTTGCGTGAAACTTTTAGAATAGCATGTAGTCACTACTTTATATTTGAAAAAAATTCTCAACCATCATTCCAATAAGTATGACAAAAGTCATAAGATTTAGGGTCATTTCAAAGCCAATGTTGTCAACTAAAAATATGTCCTAGAAAATATACATATACTAAGTTTGTTTCATTTTCAATGGATGCCACTTGACAATTTCATTTTTAACTTCTAATACTTAGTAATGTCATGTTTACTCTCATCAATTACTATCTTCCAATTCATATTTTATTATAAGGGTTCATACAAAAGTTGTTTTGATTTAATTTTTTTGTTGAAAGGCCATTTTTGCATTAAAAAACAAGTATAACTGCCAATTCAAATGTCAAGTACATGTTCATAAATATTTTGAATTTGCTTTGAAGACCAGTATTTTCAAGTAGTTTTGGATCTCTTAAACATAATAGAATTGTAGCGGTTAAAAATTGTTTAAATCAAGTAAGTAAAATATATAAGTAAAGGCTATATCATTTAAAAAAGAATAATCTGCATGGAAAGAAGCTAAGAATTATTTTTTTGCCAATAATCTTAAAATTTGAAAAATTTGAAAAAAATCTAATCTATAAACCTAGTTTCCTAAGTTTTCTCCAAATGATCTTGCAATCACTAGAAGTTATGATCTTCAACTTTCTACACTTGTATTCATAACAAACAAATATAGAACAATCAAACCTAATTATTTTAGACTACACATCCTTACATAAGTACTACATTAAAAATAAAAATTTTATTTTTTATTTTGAACATCCTATATATATGTATGTATGTATGATTTCATTTTATATTTCCATATATATATATATATATTTGTTTGATTATACTACATATATTTAATTTGTATTCTATTCTATTTATTGTATTATACTTTATTATTTTGTTTTCATCCTTCATTGTCTAGGATTTTTTCCATCCTTCCGAAGTAGGTGGTGGATGCATTGTGTGAAGGATTGCTTCCAAAGCAATCCCCACATACTTTGGAGGGTTTAAATGGAAAGAAGGCATCTTAATTTTGCTTATTTTTCTTAGGCAATAAGTTGATAACTATAAGCCTACATATTTTTTTAATAGAAAAATAGGAAAATCACACTTCAAAAGGTTTGGAAATCTGGGATTAAGCATAATAGACAAATTTTGCTTAATGGAGAGGTTACATAGATCAATCAAATCATTAGTACCATACATGTTATTATTGAGAGGGATAAGGATACTTAGGGGTTAAATGAGGATATAATGAAATTCAAAGTACAGTCATGTAATACATGTTTTGACTTCTAAGTTGTTAGAAATCATCAATCAAATCAATCTTTAATATAAAAGGCATACCCATATATTCAATGTTTTAGCAATCAAAGTATGCAATATAAATCTATCATTGATAATAGCTTTCATTGTTCAAAGTGAGGCCTGTACTAACATCATCTCCATAGTCTCCATTATCATTAGATAGATCCACATAGCTATTTCTCTGAATTCTAGTACCTAGAACATGCCATGTTGTTCGCATTCCTGGGTCTACATGTGAAAGCCGATTCCACTGTGAATTATGGCCATGGGCTTCTTGAGAGATGATATTCTTGTTTGCACCACCCGTACCAATGTGGAAATCAGTCATCACTTGTTCTCTTGCCTGAGATGAAGTACGCTGTAAAGTAAGCTCTGGGTTCCAATCAAACTGGGAAGAAGATGGTTGTGTTAAGCCCACGGTGTGTTGTACTGCATGAGCTGTTGTGATACATATGTACAAGGTCAAAGTTAGTGAACCACATGGAGGTCCAAAACCAATAGAGCATTTAAAACAAATGAAATAGAAAATCAGACCATAGTCCATAAAACCCCACCCTATATTAAAAAAAAGATGATGTACTACCTAAACAATCATTGGCCTTTATTGATTTTATTCACTGAGAATGACTTCCATACTATTAAATTAGGATTCTACCTAAACTATAGCCTCTAAAACTATTACCATGGCTTATAGTCACCTCAATGAGATTTTTTTCTCCAACAACAGAATTTTGATATGAGAATATAGAGAGGCCAAAACTGAAATTGAATCTGTAAGTCACTTCCCTTAAAGAACAAGTTGAATTTGAATATGGGAACAGAGAGAGGCCAAAACTAAAATAAAATCACAGAGTAGACTACCACAGCTATCCACTAGAAAAAACAATAAGGCCCTAATCATAAATTGAAAGCATACAAGAAAAGAAAAAATCAAAGCACCCACAATTTGAAATTGCAATTACAAACCTCTTTCTTGGTATAAACTCTCTGTTCCCATATTGATGCAATATATCTCTCCAATTACATTGTTATGGTCATCAAGTCCTTCTTCTGAATCCTTAAATCCATTGCTACCATCAAAATCATTTTCTTCACCTTGGTTGTGTCCCTCAAAGACATCCTCTTCTCCATGAAATTTAGGTTCTGGTATATAGAGATGTTGCTCTTGCATCTGGCGTTGTGTCTCTTTGTTTTCTTTGTCCTGAGTTTCTTGTCTAGTCAATTCTGACATTCTACGAAGTTGTTCTTGTACCTCCAGAGCAGCTGCATCCTCCACATCTTTTTTGTTTTGAGCAGCTAATTATTTTTGGAGCTTTTTTAGCTCCTTCTCCTGTCGTAGTCTCATAAATTCTTGCGTTGTAATGGACTGAGTTCCATGAGCATCATGAGCAGTCATCAATAGAATCAAGTTGTGGTCCTCCAATGCTTTAACCTTCCGCATAATTGAATCCGCCATCATTGTAGAAGCAGCTGCTTGCTTGTGCATAGCATGCTCTACTATCTTTTCTGCCTTAAGATGTTCTTTAGCAACCTTTGTTCTACTTGAACGATCTCAAAAAGCTTGATTGTTGTCTCTCGTCATTGTCCCCTCATCAATACTCCTCCATTCAGTTCCACCTTCATGAGAGCCTTGATCAGTTAATATAACCTTTTGTTGTCATATTGAGAGCGGTTTGCTTCGGAAAATCACAAGGATTCTAGCTGCAACCAGAAATGGCTTAGGAAGTAAAAAATTTACAGTTCCGTAGATTCTTCAAACTCGATCGTCGAATCTTCAAACTGCTCTCCGTTGGCCTATTCTGTAGTGGTTCTAATTGGGTTTAAAGGTTAAGGTAGGTGATAAGAAACCACGATCTTCGGACAAGTAAAACGGGACGGCCAGACCACAAATTGAGCCGTCCGAGAGATTGGATCCTAAATTTCAAATCCATGGTGACCAACAATTATGCCTCACCAATGGGAACAACAAAAAAGTACAACCATGTAGGTGATCAACTCCACTTCATTGTACCTACAATACAAAATGAGGCTAAGCAATGGTTTCACCCATGCCACCCGCAACAACAAAGTTTACAGGAAAAGACAAGCCACAAGTCACAACACACAAGTCTTCAACTCCAACTCTTCCTTCAACTCCAACTCTTCCTTCAACTCCAACTCTTCCTTCAACTCCAACTCTTTGTCTGAACTTCAACTGAGTGTCACCGATGCTTCACAACTCCAAATGAAATGAGTGATAACTTTTTGGAAAGCTTACACAAATATATGCTCCTCCTCCAAATTTCAAGCTATTTTAACACTCTGTCCAATATCTATGGTCACTCAAAGTTTCGGCCTCTAAAATTGAGGGCAAAAGACCCATCTTCATTTCAACACACACAACTCTCTCATAAATATTCCAAATAGAAAGAATGATACTTTTTAGAAATCTAACAATATATTCTTCAAACCTTCAAATTACTATCCATCTTTTATGGTTAGTCGAAGTCTCTGTCCCTTATCGTGGGAGGCAGCAGACCTTCCTCCACTCAAACTAGCACAAAATTCAATTCACAATTTCAATTCAAGCATGAAAGAACTTTTTGGAAGCACAACACCATGATACATAATTTCTCTAAATTTGATTTCAAAATTCTCAATACACAACACACTATGGCTCCTCAAACATTCGGATTTTATCACAACAACAAGAGAGAAGATGAATAGTGTTTCTTTTTTTCCTCCACCTTATCTTCTATCTAAACTACACAAACCAAGTGGATTTCAGCCCATGTCTTGACCATGTGGCTCTCATAATCTTCATTGGTCGTGGATTTTGACCAAAAGGACTAATTCCAAGTCCCTAGTTAGAAGATAATTTACCTCAAAGTATTTAGAACGTAACTATTTCAATATTTTCCTCGTACAATTTCATAAACACAAATTAAATTTGTAAGAAAATACCCTAAGTATAGAATAAAGAACTAGAAACTAACATATGTCTAATAGAGGTTAAAAAATAGAGCTCCAATCGAAATATCACTCCATCTGCAAAAATTTGAGAATGCGTTTGATGGTGGCAACAACATAATTGGCACGATCCGCCTTAATTAAAGGATTAATTGGTCCTTCCAACCATTGTTGATGACCACGACTTCCCTTGATAGGCTTGACCATGCAATAATACTGATTGATGTTTAAACCTTCAAAACAATCTTCAAATGTCACTTCACAACTGTTGGGCTTAACACATCCAACCTGCAACAAGATCACTAATGCCCGAGCGTCTTGTTGAAGATTTCCGTGCCATCGTTTCTCTATACAAGGTTGCTTCGATGGTCGAGATGGTCCAGCTTCATCTTGTAGACGCCTATATAGCAATGGCAGACCTAGCGATAATTAAGGTTGGTCTGGCAGTTGCGATAAAGGAAACTTAAACTCACGCTCTGATTGAAATTCTTCATCTTAAGAATCAGAAAAAACCCTCCAATTTGACATAGTATAACTTAAATGAAAACCAAGAATAATAACTTCAAATACGATGAAGCTCACAAGTAAACTCTTTTCTTTATAGTTTGTCTACCACAATAGCGAGAAGCGTCACCTTGAAGCCACTCCGAACGATGTCATTTCCTTCATTATTTTATAAATATCAAACTCATCTACAGAATGTAAATATATATATTTTTACATAATGTCTGCATTTGCAACACAATATCGCTTTGAAAGTATAACACTCCTCACGGTTACCCAACCCTCTGCCCATTGTGAAAAATCCTTAACTAATATCCAACAATGTTCAAATGTAAAATCCAATCCCTTTGCATTCTTCGTACGATACAAATCCTTGGCCATACATATGATAACTTCCGGGCTGGCATGATCCCAGTGACATGCAAATCTAGGGTTTGTTGGTATGCATCAATAAATTTGCTTACATCATGTTTAATTTGCCCCCGTTTGGTCTCTAATGATCGAACAGGCCTAAAAATCCCAGGCCTCGAGCTATCATAATGTTCATGAATTCGTCCCCCCAAAAAATTGTGTTTTTGTTGATTACCTACTATGGGGTTTGAGAAATCGCCATCATGGACCTCGTTAGTTGCCTCTCCTCCTCTTGGTTGAAATTGCTCCCCTTATCCGCCGTATAACTACTCTCTTGCCCTAAATTTGTTTGATGACTTCTTCTTGGTGCCGCAATGCTTCCTTCAATAGGTTGTGATTGGATTGGAACTTCCTGTGACAAAGTAGCGATTCTTGGCGTTGCAAAATGGGTTGCATCACTCCGCGGGAATCCATTGTTGAAGAACTCTCTTTTCCCAAAGCTTTGAACTCCACCATGTGCACCTAGCTCCTGCATTGCATCCGTGTTGCCACCAATACTCCATCCTGTAGTGTTCCTCTTTGCATTAGTGTCCCTTTCACCATCTTCAAGTCCTTCTCTTTGTGATTGTTCCACCCTCCCTCGCCCCTGTGCACGGCTACTTTGTCCACCCCTACGGCCTTCCATTGCTACACAACCACCCTTTGCCATCAATACACAATCCCGCTCGACAAGAAAACACAAAATTAAGTAAAAGTAATCAAATTGGAGGACTATTCAAATCTTGCCGTGCATTGGGTTGTGAAGTAAAAGGAGCCACCTTTGGTGAGCCCGGAATCCTAAATCCTGTTGATCGTGCCACAGTGAAGGGTGGTTTGCCCTTTGGTCCCGGCTAGGGAGGCCATGCCATGGTGGGGATGCTCTAATGGTGTATGGCTAACCCATCCAGAATGTATGGCTTGCCTTGCCCTGGCCATACACTATAGCCAGTACTGTATTGTCAAGGGGAGGCATAGTTTATTTTTTTATTTTTTTAAAACTTCAACATGTCAACCCCTTAATGTATACATTGTTCTCCAAAATTGACAACTTGAAAAAATCCATCATGAAGTATTAGTTAGAAGAATATTTTGGAATCAATATACAAATAGAACTTGTAGATTTTAATTTCTAGACTCCATCTTTACGGTTGGATTCACGAATGGTATCACCAAGTGTTTTTTTATAAATTTTGAAAGAAAAATTTATAAATTCCTTTTAAATTCAAGGACAAGGAAAACATTATCACTCTTTGAGTTGCATTAGTTGGAATTGATTTGAAATAAAGTTCTTTTGACATGGTCATTCATTGAAATTTTTGTGTTCTTTTAATTGATAAATTCATTTTTGCAAATCTAGTTTTGAACAAAAGTCAATGCAATTTTGGCTTAATTTTACCACTTGAGAAGTATATTTTAGGGACTAACACCTGCTAATGTAGGTATATCCTAAATCTTACAACATCATGTATTAATATACTGAAGTTAATTTGGCTTTAAAAAAAAACATAGGCATTTTTTGAAGTGATTATAAAATCCATCTCAACAACTTAGTCTAGACGTGGTGGTTCACTTTGGAATTCATTTACTACCCAACCATAATTGCTTTTTGTTTTAAGTTTTTTTAGAATTCTAATGCACATAGGCTATTAAAGTATTTACGTTTGTCTATTTTTTCCCTTGCTTTCAACATACGGAACATAAAATGAAATGGAATGAAGTATGCATCCAATTCTTTAAGTCAATGAACATTGAAAATTGTATGTACTTATTTATTCAAGATATAGGGCAACATATAGAAATGGATATCTGAACATCAAATTCATTGTTATATATAGGAATTTTTTTTTTTTTCAAGTACATTTCAGAAGTTTGTCACAATTACGATAATGCACTATTAAATCTCCCTTCTCGATCAAGCTTTTAATAAAACATGCATTGCAAACAACCTTTGAAATTATAAGAAAAATAATCCTTTTTCGTTTGGATGTAGACACCAATTTGTGAGGTGGAGGTGCTATAATAGGTCATTTTTTCCATAAGAATGAAGTCCTTTCTTTCAGGGTAGTTGCAAGAAACACTTGTCCTATTTCTTGTCCCCTTGCTCTTGGACGGGTACTTTTTGGCTCGTAACATTTGCATACTTTGTCCGGTGGGTGTGAAATTTGGAGTGAAGGTAGCTACAAAAATTTAAAATAATCTATGACTTTTTGAATTTAAAAAAAATTAGTTTATCAATTTTAAATTGCTCCCGAGCGGGTCTCTACCTTGGGCATTTTGGGGGGTTCTAGTCCTATTTTTGATCCAAAATTGCAAATTTAAGGCCACAAATTGGACACATAGGAATTCTATTAACATTACAAGGATTGACCGAAGTTTTTTTGAAAATAGCAACATGTCCATTGCACAAATGATGTTAAAGTGACCTTCCTTTGTGTAGAGGTTATGAAGAGGAAAAAAATTTCCTTCATGGATTTTTTAGTGCAATGCAAGTGCACTCTTTTCTAGCAAAATGTCTTTTTTTATGGAATACTTTTGAATTTTTTTTGAATTACTAAAAATGAAAAACTCCACATATTATTTTTCTGTTATTTTCTGCTCCTAGTGGTTTCTGTAGTACTTTGTAGTAGTCTATAGTACTACATAGTACAACATAATATTAAATCAACAATTACATCTGTAGGCGCCTAAAATCAATGGTTGAGATTTGCTAGAATGCTGCTCAAATATAGTATTGGTGGTACTGCATAGTACTACAAGTTATGTGGCTAAAAAATGCAGTTTTGGCCAGAAAACGTGAAGTGTTTCTTGCAACAGCCCTTCTCTATGGATTTTCTTTTGTTTTGAAGTCCTTCCATGTCCTATTCTGATACATTGTACATTATCTTGAATAGTTGAAATAGAACCTTTGCTTGGAAGTGTAATATGTGAAGGTCTTTCAAATGTGAAAGGTTCCATCACAGAATGCATACATCGCTTTATGACGTCAATTTTTATACTTCTTCTCTTCTTTTCCATAATTTTTTATGCTTGTCTTCACTTGTACAAGCATGGATTCTATTTCACAAATGACTTCTAATAAATTTTTACCGTGACCAACGTCACAATCATCTCTTTTACAATCATTCATGAAGTCTTCAATTTGAAAGTCTTGTATTAAGGGTTGAATAGTTGGTTCTATATTTGCATTTAAAGATGAAGCTCCTTCATAATTCAAATCTTGATAATACTCTTTAATAATCAATTGCACTGCAAGAATGTGCTTACATGTTGAAATTGTAGAGGCACAATCACAGAAATGAGTACTGAGGGACACATTGTACCTAATATTAGCAGAAGTGTCATTGATAAAACGAAATATTATTTGATTTGCATTCATGCCTCCAACATATCTTCTAGCTGACTTTTGATATTTTTGAAAAAGTCTTTGCGCACTTGCCAGACAACGTCAATAAAGTTTATCATTTGCTCTTCTAGAGAACCTCCCTGAATCACCTATAATTTAACAAAGTACAAATTAGAATATCAAATGCTACAAAATTCAATAGACAAATTTCATTATTATTTCAAAACTTTGCTTCTCAAAGTTAAAGAGCATTTCTAAGGGTCCAAGTATTCTTTAATGATAAATTGCATTGCATTTCCAAAAAAAATCAAAACAATATTAATCTAATAAAATGTACTTACTTATAGCTTGTATTTGTTTAAAGTGGTTCAATAAAGTAGGCCCTCCAATGCGACTTCCATTAGCTACACTTCCAATGATGACAACTATCAAGTCTCAGATTGATCGATTCGCCTTTCTTTGTAATAGGATATATTTTATCCATTTCTAGTGCCTCTCTACATGATTTGTAATATCCACTCTCCCATATGCGCAAAGTCTTTCAAATTTTGGCCACATTGTCCTCCAAGGCACTATTTTATTGGCCCATCTAAATCTTATGTACTCTTCTACTCCAAGAATGTACTCAAAATTTGCATAAAATTTCCTCAAGTTCTCTTTAAGTACTCCGTGTCTTCCATTGGACAATTCAAAAGTACATAAGGCTTTGCTAAACTTTGTCTTTCTCCGATATAGGTATTTGGATGAGGAGATTCTCACTCTAAGCCTTCATAACATAAAACCAACATAAAAAAAAACATCTTGCAATTTGTTCTTGTCCAAGTCTTCTATGTTCCCAAAATGAATGTCATTATTGACAACATGTCTTATAGCATTTAATGATGTCTTGTGCTTATCAATAATGAATACTGATGGTCTCACATCTCCAATGTTGGAAAAAACATGTGTAATTACAAGTTTTGTTGCTATTCCTTCATGCCCCCTTTTTTTGTCTTTAATACATAACATGTAAAAATGGGCATGACTTTCCCATCTTGGCTTGGAACAATTTCGGCATATAAAGACAAATCATAGTGATTGATTTTCAAAGTTGAATCAAAAGTCCATAAATTATCCCTTGGAAATCGCTTAGCATTTCTTTTCATGAAGTCATCTTATATGACAAAAATAAAAAGTTGTTGTTTTGTATCTTCATGCTTTGGAGAATACTTTTGGTAGAATATAACCTTTCCTTGTTTTTGAAGCCTAATGACTTCTACATTGGCTGCATACCAATCGTCTATTTTCAAAGCATCTACAAAAAATATACATTTGTAATGACACTCAAAATCATACATTAGGTATAAAAGAAAGAACTTCCAAAAATTAGAAGTAGGTAATTACCATTTAATCTGTTGAAATATGACAGTTGTTCAACTTCCTTTGGAATAAAGAAAAATCAGTAGGTTGTATGTTTGTTGTTTGGAACCATGGCTTGTATTTTCTTCTCTTCTCAAAGGGATACCAATGAAATGGTAGACGTAGATATCATATGCTTTAAATTCTCCATTGCAAAATAAATAATCAATGGATGTATGAATAAGAACATCTTATTACTTTCTATACCTTGATGATGTCCATTGTGCTTTGAATGCACAAATATGTTTGCTTCCATAGAATTCTCTAATTCCATTGAATACTTTTTGTCTCCAAAAGGCACCCTCACTTTAATTTAAAATTGACATTGACATTTTATAGACTTCAAGATTCTCTTTTCTACATATGGGAGTAGAAACATTTCCTTCTTTTTCCTTTTTTTTGATATTTTTTCCCCCCTTCATAGTATTGATAATAGGAGATCCTATGATGCTTTGTAAATTTTGATTGAGGAAAACGTCTCACCACAATACGAGTCTTGTATATCTCATCTAGTTGTCATTAACAAGTTTACAAGGGATATTATGGATCTCATTCTAAAACTGATTTTCATTACAAGTTGGATAAGATTTAATGGAACTCTCAATGTACAATAAAGAAATACATCCAACCCTTTAATTCATGATCCACTTGCTCCGTATAGCACAAATAATGGTATGTAAAAGTAAATGCTTCCCACTGGGACCAATATGCAAGGTAGACACTAGAAATGACCAAATGCCTATATGAAGTATTTCTCTATCTTTCATCTCACTTGAAATTGAAAGACCAACTCCATGAACGGTTTCTATCAACTTCAAACTATTTTGAAGTTTCACCCCATCATTTATGAGTGTGGATAGGATCATTGACATGTACAATTGTACAAATCTTCCATGACTTTTGAGAAGTGGATAAAAATTTCCATCCACTTTACAAATCTCATGGAAGGTAGAAAATGTCTACCTATATAAACATTGAATCATGACGTTTTTATTTGCAAAAGTGAACTGAATGAATTTTGTAAAAGCCTCTATAGAAATATGATGGAAAAAAAGGATTTGAGGTTTCATTTATGAAATGCAGTAGATCATTAACCATGAATATTGATTCCCCTTTAGCATCTCCTTCTTTCGTGTATTCTATGTCTTCATCAGAATCAGAGGTAGATTCAAAATCAGATAAGTAAAAATAGACATCTTCTACTATTGAAGGAGTGGATGGATGACCTTCTAAAGATCTTTGAAGTATGTCTTCAACTCCTACTACGTATTCTTTGTCATCTTCAAAATCACTAGGATGATAACAGTCATTGTTGTTGAAGTCAATATTTTCCTCTATAATGAGGCCGTTACACCAAACATGGAAGTAAGAAAATGAAATGTTAAATAATCTAAACTCAAAGAAGATAAGATCACAAGAAACTTTCAAAAAGTGTTTACAAGAACATTATCTTTCTAACTTGAAATCTATAAGGCAAAAATAGTAAGTGTTGGAAAAAAATGAGGTGCCTAGAAAGATTCAAAAAATGACATGCTCAAGACTTTAAACTTCAAAAAGAGAAGGTTATAACATATACCTTACAAGTGTTTACAAGAACACTCTCTCTACAACTCTAAATTGTTAAGCCAAGAAGGGCAAGTGTTTAATATAAATGAAGTACCTACTAGGATGTTGAAAACAAAGTCCTCCGTACTCTAAATATACAACTCTAGATATCATGATAAGCATCCTAAGAGTGATAAGGAAAACCTTCTCTCTAGAAGCCTAGAACTCTCAAACAAACAAGTCCAAAGATGCAAAAGAAAATGAAGAGTTTCCTAGGGTTTGTCTCCCTTTCAACTTCCTTTCTAAAGAGAAAAAGAGAAAAGGTATAATTAGACAACTTCATTATTAGCAAAGTTCTTTGGATGCATAAACCATTGACAACAATGTATGCTTTCCTATAATGAATTTTATTTATTTATATGGTTTATTGAATTGAAAATATGATAATCTACATGTATACAAGGCATGATACAAGGTATATAGGTAATTGGATAAAATTGAGAGAATGAAAAATTTGATATTTGTAGCATTAGTCATGTCTACTTAAAAATTTCATTCTATTATAGTTTAGGATTGAAATTGCTTTTAGTGGTATGAACTTGCAATTTTAAATAATCCAATCCAAAGTGGATCAATGTTTCCTAATTCTCTCCAGTTAATAACTTTAGATATAAGGAGATGCTTTGGATGCAACTCATCACAATACACCTAATTTATACCACAAATAAATTCTCTACAATTAATAACTTTGGGTATAAAGGGATGCTTTGGATGCAACTCATCATAATGCATCTAACTCATACCACAAAGAATAGAGAAAAATAATATAAAAAATAAAATGATGAACCAATATTTATAATGTGTAAGAGAAAAATTTAGTGTAAAATCTATAATTATAGTTATAGTTGAACTTATATTTAATTTAATAGTTGTAGTTATAGCTATACTTATAACTACAAATGTAAATTATAGATAAATAATATATAGCCATAGAATAGTATATTTTTATATGTGTTCCTAAAAATAAAATAAAAAATAAAAATGTTTATCTAGAACATCTCTTATTAAGAGCACTAATCCAAATTTGTCTAATTTTTGCATTACCAATTTTTAACATCTGTGTTGTTTTGTGCATTGTTTTGTGCATTGTTTTGTGCAGATTAAAATCAAAATATTATCACTTCATCGAAATGGTATAGACAACTTATTTGATCTCAATCAAAACATGTTGTGGTAATCACACTATGTGATGAAAAAAATATAGTATCAAGAACAAATCCATCATAAAAAAAAGCATATAGTGTAGAGAAATAAGCTCTAATTTGTCATATAGAAAAAATAATAGGGAGTAGAAAAAAAATAGATATGTGCTCAAGAAGAAATATCTATAAGTATCAGAGCAAAGCTTTTTGCTCAAAGAAATATATTGATGATTCCAAGTTGTGCTAAAAAGTAAGATAATTTTTAGCTAAAAACAACATAAATTCTATAAATAATCTTTTTTTCATTGTAGGCAAATAGAAGCACATGTTAGAATTTTTGAATGAAGTCTCTATATATCTTCAAGAGGATTTGGGCCTCATATGTGCCTATCCCAAAAACACATCACAAAAGCGAGTTAGTGAGGATGCACAAGGTGTTTTCAGTCCAAAATCACGTGCTATAGTTGTCACAAGAAAATCACAAAGTTATTCAAAGAAAAGAACTAACAGCTCACAAACCATGCAAATACCATAAACATAATCCAATAAGGAACCTGACTGTTTGCAGACGTTAGAGTAGAGGTCATATTTGAAAAAAATTCCGTTCCTCATGCTGGCTTATGATCAGAGTGGCTTAAACATTCACTCAATACCAAGTAGGAAGAAATACTATTGTTTGAGAGAAAGCCTCAATCAGCAAAAAACATCGAAAGACAAAGTTGTATGCAATTTGGTGTAACTAGTCTAGCACAGGCAGAGAAAATCACATCAGTCTTATGGAAGATGAAGCACTTAGATGCAGAAGGAGTTCAGCCCATGCAAATGGGTGCCCATCCAGCTCATAACATGGTTGGAAGGACAGAAAATTAGTCCATGCAAATGGATGCCCATCCAACTCATAACATGGTTGAAGGGACAGAAAATCAACCCATATAAATGGGTGCCCATTAAGCTCATAACATGGTTGGAGGGACAATAAGTCAGTTTAATTACATGTAAATCAAGTGGCTTTGATTAAATAGCCTTCAAGGCTCCAAACCATTTAATTCACCATGTATTCATTTAAGCCCAGACATTGATGATATATGCATGCTTTGATTGTATAGGATATTTGATGGCTAATTAACAAACCATTAGAGGTAGTTAATTATTCTTAGTGTAAATTTGTCAGAACAGACAATTTTATGGGAAAATTGACAGTTAATGTTCAAATAAATACCATAAGAGGTAAGTTTAAAAATATATAACTGGTTGTATAGGATAAATATGTAAGCATAATAACCAAAATAAAAGTATCTACGATGATTTGTAGTGAAGTAGGAAAAATATTTAAGATTTCAAATAAGCTATCTAATGCTTCAGTCTTCAGCATAGCATAATAGAAATAATAATTTTGAATCACCACAGAGACAAGGCTAACTGTGGCTAAGTTGCATGGTAAATCAAGCGATTGTCTAGAGAATTGTCTTGAATAAATAATGCATCTAGAAAACAAAACAAAACAAAAATCACTTTTTGGGAACATCTCTTTTTTACAAGAGCTTCAGTCTGATCATGTTTCCCGCTTAGCTTTATTAGAACATTGCTATATACTGTTCACAAAATACAATCCAGTGTTGATTGGACCCCCACTTTTTTATATAAGACAACTATTCCATTTAGAATATTTTTAAGAAACAATATACTGAAACAAGTTCATCAATCATATGTACAACAAAAAAAAATATATATGTACTACATGATAAGAAATAAAATCATGTGAGACTAATTGTCAAGGTATAATAAGCAAACTATTATAGAGTAGTGCTCTAAAATATGAAGCTTTTTAGAAAACTTCATCCTAAACAAACTTTTTTTCCTTTCTATTCATGGACTATAAAAGAAGTAGGAATTTTTTTTCCAAGAACTGAAGTTCCAAGAGTCTTCACGCGGATGTAGGCCTCAATTGTGCCCGTCCCAAGAACAAACCACATAAATGTGACGTTAGTGAGGATGCATGAGGTGTCTACAGCCCAGCATCACTTGTTATTGTTTTACGCAAGAAAACAACAAAGAATATCATGTTCCTTCTAAGGTCCAGTATTAACCATAGCCTGATAAACAAAAAACAAAAAACACATCAAATACACACAAACCACACAACTTTCAAAGACCTGACTGCTTGACGAAGTCTGTGTCGAAGTCATGTCTGCACCAAATTTCCTTTCCATAATGCAGTCTCAGAATGTGCAACTTGAAAGTTTATTCAAACTATAGAGTTAAAAAAAGTTAAGTAGTAATGCGGTAACAAAATGTCAGAGCTAAACAAAGCCCAGTCTGAGAGAATGACAAACGAGTTTGAGAAAATCTACTGAATTTGGGAGCTCGGCTTATAGTCCACTTGATCTGTGGTGTACATGATCTGTGAGTACAGCTCATAAGGTATCTCAAGGCCATTTGATTTTAAACAATAATAAATTTTCAAGGCCATTTGATTTTAATCAGCAGTAAATTCTCAAGGTGGCAGTTTTGGGACATTAATCCAGCAAAGTTCATTACTCCCCCTTAGTAATTAGTCAGTTAGTACCCAAGGCCATCAAATCTGAAATTTCAGAGCAAAATCCATGATGTATGTGATGTATGGGAATCCTTATGTAAAACTAGAGTTTAATTAACCACCCAGTTGGTCATCATAAAAAGTCATCAAATCTAAAATTTCAAAGCAAAATCCATGATGTATGTGATGTATGGGAATCCTTGTGTAAAACTAGAGGCTAATTTACCATCCAGTTGGTCATCATAAAAAATCATTCTAATGTGGAACCTTAAGTTAGCATTCCATATGTGTACAATAAAAGGTTTACATAAGTTGTTTTTCTAGTTAGTTGGCCAGAGAAAAGGCATCTGAACAGTTAACTTTAACATTGGATGTGGAAATATTCCATCCTGATAAATGAGGGACCTAATTATGTAGGATCATAAATAATTACTATCATTCTTACTTTGCATAAAAGGATAACGGATTTTTAGAGGAGACAAATCACGTAGGCAATCTTTGTTGTCCTCCAAGGTAGGTGAGGTGTTTTAATCAAATTATTCTAACCAATACCTATGCAAGGTGTGGTATTGGAAAAAAAAATATCAAGGAAGGAAAATATATTAGAGAGAATTATATCTCATAGTATAAATCCATATATGCATTAAAATTTATCGGCTTTTAAAAAAAACCTAAAAATGAATGAAAAATAATTATGTGTATATTTACGTATTTATATATATCTATAGAAGTAAATGTCTTTTTTTAAGTATATAGACATTTTTGAAATCAAGGCTATTTTTGAGCAACTATCAAGGATAGGTGCTTGAATTATGAATCTAAAAAAAAGAGTGTTTTTTTTTTAACATCCTAATTTCTTGGGCACTTATTCAATCTTTTCTTTACTGAAAGAGCAATTTTGCACTAGCTAGCTCTGTTTGCAACCTTGGTTCTCCTATTCAATTGTTTGCAATGATTTTTTTCTAACAAGAGTAAAGCTTTTGCCAATAACCTCAGATCCTTCACTAAGTTGTAAGACAAATCTAAATTTGTCACATCAAATCAATTGTTTCACCAACTGAAGATAAAAAAATATTTTGTGTAGAAGCCACTTTCCTCTTAGCACAATTTAAATATGGAGGAAAATACTTATTCATAACCATAATGGAAAAAATCAGCATATTTTACAATGAAATATCTGTATGTAATATGTTCAAAGATTAGTCTACTTTACAACTATATGTCATAGTAAAGTATCTAATGTCAAAAGTAGAGAGTAATAGTTTGAGTAAGATAATAAAAAATAGTCTTGAATCAAATAATCCTCCAAGAAGTTTGGGGCCTTACTTGTGCCCATCCCAAAAACACAACACAAATGTATGGTTAGTGAGCTTACACCAGGTGTCTTCAACCCACAAACGCATGTCATAGCTTTTACAAGAAAAAAACTTGAAACAAAACCATAACTACTAATTACTCAAACATTCCAAAACTCCTCATAAAAAAAGCCTTCAAGGAACCTGTGTAGTGTTAGAAGACGCCATGATCGTAGAAAATACCAAATGCCTTCAGTGTGTTAAAGAGAAGCAAGCACACCCCAGTTCCAAAAGCTTGAAAAATGCACCACAGAAAAACCTCCTCAGTTCTAGACAGTACAGCATGAGAAAAATGACTTGGGCAAATTGGATGAAGCTTGGCAATCTTAAGTCTTAACAGTCTGCAACTGCCATATATAATATACCCGGCACGGTCAGCTAATAGACCCGTCATCCAGCTAATAGACCCGTCATCCAGCTAACAATTTAATACGCAAACCAGCTAATGCGTAAGGCATCAGGCCGTTATTTAAATCAGACCTCACTTCAACAAGCCAGTCGTTTAATCAAGCTAGCTAATGAACCAGGCATCAAGCCAGACCTCACTCCAGTTTAATTAGAGGTGTTAGTATCGGTTTAAATTTTTTTTAAACCAACCACTAATTTCATATGTAGAGTATCCATGGTGAATCATGGTATCCATGGTTAAGGTCATGTGTATTAATTTTTCTTGAACTACTTGACTTTGTTTACTATAGCTAGCTTGATTACAAATCAGCATCCAACTTCATAACTCTGATAAATGGAAAAAGAGCATCTCATGTCAACATTTATACATGTGCTTTAATTTGGAACAGATATACCATGAGTTGTCAATTTAAATTAAGCAAAGATATAGTACTTTGCTAACTTCTATCAATGTAAAAACTCACATCACTGGAATGTAGAGAGTTTGTGAACGCCAAAAGTTATTAGGCAACTACTAATTGCAAGGCATATAGTGAATAGAAAATCATATTAATTTAACAAAAGGAGTTTTCATGGTCACTTATTTCAATAACTGACGTACCATCTCATATAGAAAGATCTGATTTCATTGTGAAATCCATCAAACATATTTGTCATATAACTTATAAAAGAGCTTATTTAGATAGTGCTTTCTATGCATCTATAAGCAAATCATGGTAGATTTAGTCCTTCTTATAAACAAGATATAAGAATTTCAATCTTTATATTTACTACCTAGCTATAAAATTTCCTAGAATCTAGAGATCAAAGTCCATACCTACTTCTTGTGTCAAAGACTTGACGAAGAATTCTAGAAAATATATATATATATTGTAAAAGACATAGATATAATGTGAAAGATAAAACTTTGATTTTTATTGTATTGTTAAGAATTTTTTATTTTTCAATTTATTTTTATTTTTTAAATTAAATATTTTAATTTAGTGTGCCAATTTAACCCTTTTGATATATGTAAAGTAGCATTTGTGTAAAACAAAAGCTCTAGGTCTAAATGTCTCTCATCCTCAATGAACATGTTGTTCATTATTATTTTAGTTCTCAAATACATATTAAATTGTTTTATATTATTTGTGGAGGAAAAAATATATTCAAATCTATTGGGAATTCATGTAAGAATAATTCATAGTAAAATCTACAAATTATTTAGAATAGCAAACAAAAAATTTTGTCCTTAATTCATAACCAAATTCATGATAGATCTTCAATTTCAATTCAACATAATATTGTCTTTATTTCTTTGTACATTTTTTTCAAAAGAAACACATATAAAAATTTAGCAATATCAATGGAGGTATAACCTAAAGCCTACAAAAGCATGCATTAATGTACAGAAGTGATTTTATTTCCAAGAAGACATAGACATTTTTTGAAATAAAAATAAAATTTGCCTTAATAAGAAAGTCCACAAGGTATTTAGCTTTAAAAATCATGGGTTACTAAACGATAATTGTTTTTTGCTTTAAATGTATTTAAAACATTCATGTATTTGATTTTTTATAAATTCAATTGTACATGTTGACCTTTTTTTTGAATAAGTTATATAAGAAAATAACTCAAATTTAGAAATACACAACTAATATCATGTTTATTAAATGAAACATCAACCATAAATGAGGCAAGTACATAAAATTTAAGATAGATACTACGTATGTGAATGATACAATGAGAAAACATCATTACAAGAATAACTTCATAATAATAACAATATACTCAATTCAATGCAAAGTATCTATCTCTTGCTCATACCTCTGTCCTTTCTTTGTTTCTCCCTACATCTTGGTTTAGAGATTTAAGCTTAAGCTTTAACTTAACCTTCATAGTGCTTCTAGCTCTTGACAGAGTTAAAGCTCTTGTTTGCTTTCTTGAAGGCTCTTCTTTTTCAATAACTGTGTCCTCCGTAGCTTTCATCTTCATTCGATCTTGCAATTTCTTCATTCTAAAAGGATGTAGAAGTTTTCACTTTCCCATCTTCTTTGTCTTCCAATCTTCTTTTCACAATTATTCATCCTCTCACAACTTCTTTCCATAATAAAAGTCGTTAACTTAAAAGAGGTGAATCAAATGAGATGTCCTTTCACTCTCATAGTACTCCTAATCGTCATCATCATCTATACAATTTCACATTGAAAAGTGAAATAAACAATGAGAATGAAATGGAACTAATTCACATGAGAAGTATGCCAAAAACAAGAAAGTAAACCAAAAGGAGACACCTATAACAACACATTTACAATAAACCAATCTTATGACATAATTTAAAAAACAAAACACATGAAGAATAAAAATTTACTTTTAAAAAAGTTGAGAATTATTTCTACTCTTTCTTTTTCTACTGCATCACTTTTAGTGTTGTTAAAATACACTTGCAACGCATGAATGATGTAAGTCATATGTGCATGGGAAGAATTTTGAAAAATTGGAACTACAAATTTGTAGTCTTTTATACGGAAGATTTATCATCAATAAATCTGCTCTCCATGGCCTTCACTAAAGGAGAAGATTTCACATCCCCACTCATGGCCATGGGAGGAAAAATAGACGCCTTTTTCCTCTCAAATTTGGATTGAATAGCATCTTTAATCCTTCTCTTAGCGTTTGCTTCTACATTTTTTTTCATTCTCTTTCTTACTTCTAGTCCTTTTTGCTACTTTGACAGTCTTATCTCTTTTCCAAACACTTTTCTTCTTTAGAGCAATAATAATTTGAATGAATCTAATCATCACACAAATGTCACATGTACTAAAAAGCAACCAAAAAATATTTCAAATGTTTTCAAAAACACAATACATTCTAAACCCTAGACTTGAAGGTTATTCTAAAAAACTTGTAGAAATTAGAAAACAACATTATTTCAAGCTCAAAGAACTACTAAACTATAAATTACATACTACCTAAACCTATAATTTATGCCAATTGAATACAACATCAATATGTAGGATATAAGTCCTAAATCCTAAATCCTGAATCTTTCAATTTCAACTAAATACCTTAAATTGTCCTTTGCTAAAGGATAAAACACTCAAAATACTAACTTTTGTATTGATCAAAATTGCAAGTAAAATAGAACACCACCCACATTACCACAAGAATTTGTATTTATTTCAATGATAGATACAAAATTATAATCTAATAAAGCAGATCTTACAATCCCAACATTTACATAACACATACACAAACAAAAGCATACATGCAGAGCGTGCATTGAAAAAGGCCTGACTGTGCATGCAATGAAGACAATTCTTCAAACATGCGACAAAGACACACTTTTTGTCGGAACATGCAGTGAAAGAGATGAAAATTGGGGTTGGTGCGGGGAGCAGTTATGGACTGGTTGGACAGGAGGGTAGGGTTTGGAGGGTGGACAGTGGACACCGACGTTTCCCAAATTTTAGATGGAGACTTAGTGCCAAGGATTACCTTCCTCCCCTTGGCAAAGAGAATTTACTTTGTTTTGTTGATGTTTTTGTGATCTTGTCTTTTTTTGCATGAATCGGTGGACTGCATTCATATCTCTTGCACGGCGATCAATGTTTCATTCTTTAATTTAATTTCAAAAGTCTGAGTTCAAAAGTTCAAACAATCAAGATTTAGGTAAATTACATTCAAGTGCTTGAGTTTTGAGATTTGATTCATTGTTCGGTTTTTATTTTGATTCATTGTGATTCCATTAGGTTCTCTGGTAGAAGTGGAGGTGGAGTAGGATCATGTTTTGTCAATCATTTTTGCCATACTTGCTGTTGAAAATCAAGTGTACAAACTGAAAATGGAAAGATTGGACATTCATAAGACGGACGCTTCTTTGGAGAAGAATTTACAGATACTGAAGCTTAAGGTGAGTTTTGTGAGCATGTATTGCTTGTGTTGTTTTGGTCGTGCTCATAATATTTTGTGAGTTTTGTGAGTAGGATTAGAAGTGGGTTGAAGTATTGACGTAGTTAATACTTCTGCTTTTGCTCATTGCTTTCAGTTGTGCTAGTTTGCGTTAGGTTGTTTTTTATTTATTTTTGGGAGTGAAGTTTACAAGAATAGATAGTTGTGTGTAGGAAAGGCTAAACAAACGTTGTTGAAGATTTTTGAAGGCTAAACAAACGTTTTCGGAGGCATGTCGGCGAGTTGTAGCTTTTAGAGAATTGTTTTAGGGTTTAGAAGTTAGTTTACTATGGAAGTTGGCTTCTAAAAAGATTCTTGTAACCCTTTCAGATTTTTTGAAATTTCTTTTTTAATCAAATGAAAAATTGATACGTATACTTATTTTAAAATTCATGTTGAGTTTTCCAAGTTTTGACACACTTTGTCACTATCCACTCAAAAGACAACCTTCAGCCTTCAGTGAAACAATCCAACTATCTTATACATGTTTCAATGATGTATACAAAAATTGTTACAAAAACTGTTTTTTATTTCCATTAATATGAAATAAGTTCTTTTGATTTGGCTAATTTGATAGCAACCCCTTAAATTCATTTTCAAAAATGACATTGAAATGGCCTCTATATTAGATTGTTGTAGAAAAGGCATTCAAGTAATCTCACCCAACTTTTAAAACCTTGTTCTTTACTTCTAAGTGCCCCTTATTTTGGGGTTTAAAATCAAGCTTTTTAGGTAACTGTAAAAGAGAGTTCCATATTTCCTTCAAAGATGGATAGTCGCAAATTTCACCTTTGATCTAAAAAATAGGTTTATAAAGTTCTTGCTAAAATTTAGGATATTTTTGCCATGCAAATTTCAAGATTATAAAAAAATTTGATGGTTGAACCGTTGAAGTCTATTTTTAAAAGAATTGTCTACATTCTAAAAATTCCAAAAAATTGAGGCTTTATTATCTTGCACTAAAATTTGGGGCATATTTCAATCCCTTTTACAATCAACTTTCCCAAATTTGGAGACCCATTTCCATTTGCAAAAGAGATATGAAAAATTGAACATGAAAATATTTGATGGAGGTGGGGGAAGTTTAGCACTTCCCAAATGCCTAATCCGGGAAGGATAATGGACCCATAAAGGTTTCCAAGGTGGAAAGTGCACAAAATAATGTCATGGTCTCCAAATATTAAAAAAACATTCATTCACAAGACTGTGACAAAATAGATGACAAGATTGAACTCTGTATCTTTGCTAGATCTTTCCCCTTTCCAATGGATGCATGCAGTGTGTCCCAAAAAATGAAACATGTAGAAGCTTCAGCATTTGCAAGTGCATTATAAATATTGACTACTTGTTTATAAAAAATCAGTCACAATGTTTAACCCCTTAAGTTCTTTGACTATATTTTCACCAAAAATGCTCCAAAAATGCCATTTCTAGAATTCTAGTACAAGTACAATTTTTTTTTTGAAAAAACTTTTTTTGACACATGTAAGCATAGGATCTTGTAATATGCTGACTTGAAAACATGTGGTAAAATTTTTAGAAATTTCCACCACGTGGATTGCAAGATATAAGCATTCAAATTCACTAAAATCATTTTTTTGGCCCTGCGTACAAATGGGCATCTGCACTTCACAAGGTCAATTTTCTATGACAAAATGTCTCAAATGGTGGTTCTTCTTTGGATTCTTTTTTTAACAGAATTTGGCTACATGCTTAAAAATTTTCACATCATTTGAAATTGTACAACATATAGGAAAAAATAGTAAGTAAAAAAAAGTAGAGAATGATTCAAAATACAAAATTGTTAAGAACTTAATTGAAAAATTGAAAAATACCAATTCCAGTGGCTGTAATGTTGTGATAAATAATCTACATCATATGGTTTTATTTTTTTCAAAAAATATTGAAAATTGAGTAAAATAAAAGACTTCAAAGTTTATTTTAGAGTAGAGAATCCATAATTGCCCGCAAACTAAAACTTATCACAACTTTGACTCATTGGTCAAAATAAAATGATTCAAAGCTTTCCACGTATGCATTAATCTAGAAAACCAATTCCAAATTTTTGTTTATGAAAAAAGTGATTTAAAAAAATCTGCCTGGACTACCCGCTCACAGAAAAAAGTAACATGTTAGGCTATAACTTTTGACTAATATTTCCAAATGTCATGAAATTTAGTGCATATGAAAGACATTCCTCATCTCCACCTTCTATTAAAATTCAGCCAAAAACATGAAATTTTTAGTCATAGGTACCTGCCCATAATTTTTATATTGCCCAAAAATGCAGGGTGGTCCTTTAGGGATTAACCCCTCAACGCCCAAGGGGCTCAAAAGTAGCCTCTCATAGTTTGGAAGTCCAATTCAAACTGATGTAACTTTTGCATCCAATGTCCAAATTCAAAAAAACTTGTTGTGAAAGTTGCGCATACTAGTCTAGTTTATGTGATAAAATTTTCAGACCAATTCAAGATGAATTGAGTTTATGACAGCCGTTCAAAATTCACAAGTTCAATTTGATTTCAGCACAATGCATTGTCATGGCTGCAACTTTGGGGGCTTGTATCTCCTTCATCCAATGTTTTTTTTCAATAAAATTTGTTGTATTTTGTTCTTCTAGACATATAATTAATGTAGTAAGATTTTCATGGCAAGCCAAGTTGTTTTGAATGTTTGGGAGCAATTCGAAGTTCAAAACCCTAACATTTTTTGGTTAGTGTGAACTTCGGCGGCTTGTTACTTTTTCATACTGTGTCCGTTTTTAATTTTGTTTTTATGGAAAGTTGCACATACTTGTCTAGTTTTTGTGGCTAAAATTTTGTATCAATCAAAGGAGTATCAAGTGACTGAGAAGCATTTTAGTAGAAGTAGGTTCAGCCTTAGATGTGTTTTTTGCACCATTTTTTGCTATTTTTTTTTTACATTTCAAAGTCATTTTACAAACACAATGATTTAATTTAATGAATTTTTTTTCACCAATGTGTTTATGTGTTGATTTCAAACCACTTTCTAGTGTAAAGTTTTTTCATTTGAGTAGGTTTAGAAATCAAATTTCACCTCCGAATGTGTTTTAAGGAAAATTTCAGCATCTTTTTTCAACACTAAAACATTATAATCTTGCAATCTATGAGGTCAAATGACTCCAAATTTGATCTATTTCATCTACAATATGCACACTACAAGATTGTACGGTTGAGATTTTGACACCTTCATGACATGTAGACTTATAAGGCTTGAAAATCAATGATGTTTTTAAGCCCAAAATGGCCGTGGGCCTTGAGGGGTTAAGGTTATGAAGGCATGACCATGCTATAGGCAATACCACAAAACAACAACCACATGGAAAGAAACGTGGATTGAGCTAACATTTTGAAAAATAATGGACAAATATATTATAATATTCAATATCATATTTGCTACTCCAGTTGATATTGTATCCGATCTTTGTGAGTACTTGATCCTTTCTAAACTTATTATATATAATCCCACCCTTACACTTCTTCCCTCTCTTGGTCATGTTGATTTCCATCATATGTGTGAGCAGCTACAAGTTTTGAGAGATTTTTTTTGTATATTCAATGAAAATATTGTTAAGACACAATGCCTAATGCTTCAATTCAAGTTGTCTATTTTCATGAAACAAGTTCCAAAACACGTGAAACCATTGTAGCAAGTGGAATAATAGAACCTTTAATTTTTCTCTTCTGATAAACAACGCAATGATGTCTCCTATTCTCATGCTTGCATGAATAATACATCAATCCCCCTTGTTGCAACAACAACATCTTGTTCATAAAAAATGATCAAATAACTTAGGAATCAAATGTCTAATTCCAATAGCGTAATAGAACTATAAATGTATACTGACCTTCAGCTCTGTGTCCCAAGTCAACTTTGAATAATAGCCACAAATTCAACAATGACAAATCCAACACTTGTAATGAATATTATTTTATATCCCCACTTATATGAATGAACCCTTACAATATAATTAGTGCACATTTGATCAACTACATCAACAACTTGCATATGCTGCTAGTATTTTCTTTTCATTGTGGTTGAATAAAGTATTCCAATTCATAAAGAATAAAATAAAATAAAATAGAGAATGGTTCCTATTATGTGATTTATGTAATTTGAGTTAGATCTTGTAAACAATTTGAAAGACAATTCTAACTGCAACTTTAATTAGTATAAATATTTTGGACATTGTAAGAATAAATTACAAGATTTTAACATACTAATTTATAATAAAATGCATGTTCAATTACAACTTTTGCAAAATCTATATTCATTTTGGAAAATGGGAGTAGACTTTGCTAGAATATTATAGCTTCTATTATCAAACCTAGGCTCTCATGTTCAAACTGATACATTTTAGGCAACTACATATAGGAGTCACATTATAGATAAGGATTTTAAACTAACTTTAGCTAAATTATGTCAAGCCAAATTTATTTCAAAAGTCATATATATCACTACAAGAGAAAGGGGTGTTTTAAGTGTGTTTTTAAATATAGTCCTAGAGATAAGATATAAAGTAATGACCTTTATAGAGATTTTCAATAAAAATTTACTAAAAATACATGTATTTCTATTAGATTTTTACTGAAAATCTCCATAAAGGTCATTACTTTAAAACAGACTTAAAACACCCCTTTCTCTTGTAGTGATAACATTATAACTTAACCCCTAAAGTCCCGTTGTCCTCTCGGGGAACAAAATGGATTTTGGGCAGGCTCCTACGGTCTCAATATTTTTTGTGGTTTTCTGAAAAAAAAAATTTGGGAAGATAGAGAATCACATTAGCTTTCCGAAAATGTAATTTTTATTTCAAACGGTACCCGGGAGCAAAAGTTATGGCACAAAACCCCCAAATTTTAGTTCAGCGGGCAGAAAAAAATCTTCAAAAAAACTTTAAATTAAAAATTAAATTTTTTTTTTTCATATAGATTTTATTTTTATTTACATGGAAAGCTTTGATTCATTCCATTTGGATTTGTTATGCAAAAGTTATGGTCAATCTTATTTTTTGGGCAATTAGAGCATCTTTTTGAAAAAAACCCTTGTAGGATTCATTTCTGAACTCAATTTTAACAATTTAAAAAAAAAAAGTTTTACAAACTCAAAATTTCTTGCTAGAACAATCTCATTGTTGAGATTAGTATATTTCAATTCTATCTTAGAGCTATTAATGATTATATTTTTCCTTCAATCTTGAACCTACTTCTACTTAACAATTTTTTAATGAGTGAAAACTAAGTGTGTTTTTTTTAAGTTTTTTTTTCTAGATTGTCAACTCAATTCTTCATCATAAAAAATTAGAAATTCAAAATCATTAGAGCAAAAACTTTAAGTTTAAAAGGTTCAAAGCCCCCAAATGTAATTGACCAAGGTGCAAAAAAACTAGATTCCTTCACTTTAAATGCAAATATCTTGCAATCTACACTGTCAAAATTCTGAAATTTTTTCCACACATTCTTACACTAGTCTAGTACAAGATCCTATAGTTAAATATGCAAAAAAGCCATTAAATTTGTTTTTTTGCTCTTTGCTCTAGAAATGGCAGTTTTGCGTGTTTTTTGATGGAAAAATGGCCTTGGGACTTTAGGGGTTAATAAGAATGAAGTTTTATTTTAGAATATTGTACTTGCACTTGGAGTAGTAGATCTTGTCTTTTCATCCACAAGTGGATGCTATCTTTTAAATTTATCTAAATAGCAAACGTTGTACCATTACTTTAAAGAGAGCCTCTATAGCTCTACCTACAAAACTTGAAGGTGTGTTGAAATTGAAATTGACATTCTAGTCTCAAAAAAGAAAGGGTTTTGATATTTTTAAACATTAGGGTTTAAGCTTCATTCAATAAGTTCAATTGAATGTATTCTACAAGTCTAGAATATGCACAACAAGCACATGTTGTGATCCTAATAAGTAATCTTGTCTAAAATTCTAATTATCTCATCAAGTTACTATAGAATGCTTGATATTTAATCAATAAATAATAATCATCTAGATCTTGTTGGTACATGTCCATCTTCTATTGGTTGTGACTTGTAATTAATCTTATATAGCACTCAAAAAATGACATTCAAACATCAAAAGTGCCAAAATAGAGTGTCTTAAACATTAACCAACGCCTGCAACAGAGTGTTGAACAATCAAGGCAGATTTCAAAGAGGCAAATTGTTGGTGGATCCATTCAAGAACAGCTGTTTCCGCACCCGTAACTCGCCTCTCTGTGTCAAACTTCCTTCGCTCTTGCTCACGTTGAATCTCTTTGACATGAAGATGAACAACCTCAATTTGTCTACGTGTTGCTAAGACTTCATTTTCCAAATTCTTCCTGTCTTCCAAGTGCTGCACTTCCATGCATTAGCAAGCCAAGTTGAAATTCCAAAAGCTTCGACAAACTTTAAACAAGCAGCTATAGTAAGAAAGGCTTTGTTCCACTAGCACTAAGTCGTTTTTCAAATATGTTTTTATTCAAATTTCCTCACATGTAGCTTCCATCAATGCAAAGCCTCCTCCCCTTGGTCTTGAGTCAAAAAATGGCATAGCAAATGTGCTTAATCCTTACTATAACATGGGATTTGCATGATGACTCACATGATACTACTAAAATAGGATTGATCACTCAAAGCCAAGCATGTTCCCATAGTGTATCCTAAAAAATAAAGAAATAAATAGATGTTTGTTGCACAATATTCATCATGAAGACATTGAAATTAGGGTCTAGTTTCAAAAACTTTATCAACTCAACTTTGACCTCTTATTAAGGTATAACAGACCATTGTAGTTAGATGACCCATAGTGGACATCTAGGGAATGATCTCCATTATGGGGGTTTCAATATGTGAGATTTTGGCCACAATGCATGTCTTATATGACAATAATAGAATGATTAGTGACTTTATTAGGAACTTCCAACTTTTTAGTGTAAATTCATTGTAAGAATTGACTTTTTAGGCCTACCATATTAGAGAATACTATGATGCCTTTAGGTGAACAAAATGAACATGATGGATTCAAATTTTGTTGGTTCTAAGGTAGTCTACAGACTCTTTTGGACTATGATGCATTGATCACTCCAAAAATTCATAGCAAACTCATTCTTTATCGCAAAAACATACTTTATCATACTTTATCAGAAAAACATAATTTCAATTGTTCTCATTGTTTCTCACAATTGTATTAATGTGGAAAAAACATTGAATTTTTATAATAACATGAGGTCAAACTCCTAATTTTGACCACAATGGGATGTTTTACCTTACTCTTGCATATTACTCTTGCATATCATTGTTCCTGGACTTCACACAATATTACTTGCAATTTGCCTTTTTCATGATTAAAAAGTGAGAGCCCCCCCCAAGTAACACAAATAATGATTGTCAGAAAAATTGGCTCAATTTTAACCCCTAAAGCCCCGCTTGTTCCCTCGGGGGACAATTTGGGTCTGGGTAGGTTCCTATTGTCTCAATTTGAAGTGAAATTTTTTGAGATTTTTTGAGGTTGTGTACCTTTGCAAGAGCTTTGTGGATATATAATTTTTGTTTCAATCGGATGCCGGATGAAAAAGTTATGGCACAATGAGCAAGAAATGGAGATTCTCAGGCAGCCCAAAAAAAATTACAAAAAGTCAAAATAATTTTTTTGAATTTTTTTACTACAATATTATGTTCTTACCTATACGTGAAGCTTTTATTTCATTCTATTTGGACTAGGGATGAGAAAGTTATGGACAATCTTAGTTTTTCGGGCAATTTAAGCATCTTCTTGAACAAAAACTTTTTGTTCAACTTTGAATGCTAATATCTTCCAATCCGTACGGTGAAATTTGATGAAATTTTTTAGTACATGATCTCAGACAAGTTAAGTACAAGATCCTACGGTTAAATTCCCGAAAAAACAAAAAATTGGTTTCCTTAAGTGAATACAGCAGAAGTGGTAGTTTTGAGTGGTTTTTGGCCTCGGGGCTTTAGGGGTTAATGATATTATTTGCTTCAAGGAACAAGAACTGGTTATTGGACATAATGCTGAGTCATTTTGTTGAATCTTGGATGTCCAGATCAGTACTTATGGCAAAAAGGCTCATCTTGATAAATAGGCCTAAGTATGGGTTATAAGCTTCCTTTGACCAGCCAACAAGGAAGTGATATAGTGGCCTCAAAACTTCAATTTGGCACTATGCTTTATTTACAATTAATAATTGTTAATGGATTAAGTACCTTGGTGACCTCATGTGCAAAGGCTTGAGCATGTCTCACACGAACACCTTCCATTTTCAATTCCATTTCTCTCAGCTTGCTATCTCCAGTCTTTAATCTCTCTTGCAAGTTGCTCTGTTGTCATTAATCAAACTCAATATGTCAAAAATTAAATTGGACTAAATAATCTTCCAAGAACCAGGAGTTTCAAGGCGGTTTTAGTTCATAATGTCAAGTCACCTCTTTGAATTGAGAACATTCATATCTGTACTTTTTTATGATCCAAGGGGCTCGCAATGAAAAGAAGAGAATAGTCAGACACAGGTTCTAAGCCTACTCTACTGGCCAATGAGAGTGACATAATTCCCTCAAAACGTTATGTACTACGTTTCTTATAATGAGAGAACTATTTGAATGGTCAGTGTAGAGAATTAATGTGGCAATCCATTATACATCTTAGCTTGATATTTTTTCGAGTCTTGCTTGCTTACTTGCTAATCTGCTTATGATCACTAAGGTGTGGTTTTGCATAGGATTGCCCTTTACAAGTCTCTTTGAATGCTGAAAGGTTTTTGAAGCACTTTTTCATTGTTATTTGAAAAGACAATGAAAGATTCTTTGGGAAATTAAAAAAAATGTGTCACTCAAGCAACAACCCAAGAAAGCAGTAAAATGCCAAAGACAAAATAAGAAAGCTCATTGAATTTTTTTCTCATAATTTCTCATAATAATAGAAATATTTCACATTTATGAGGAAATCCACCACTTGAGCAAACTTTAAGGGTTTTGTTCAGTTTTTGTTTAGACCCTATAGCCAAGATGCATTTTAACAACTTCTAGCTAGTGTCCAGCACAAGTCAAGCTAAGAAAAGCAAAAATTTAGGAAGCAATATGATAATAACATTTGGGGTTTGGTGATTTGGAAATTCGTTGCAATCTGCAAGATGGATTGAGGGACATAAGCAGGTGTTAAACATACCTGATCATTGGTCATCATCACCATCTCATCATCCAATCTAGACTTGGCAGCCTCTAACTTGGTGATTAACGATGTCAAGTGAGCAGTCCGGTTCTCACACTCCTCTACAGTTGATGCATGCTTCTGCAACCATCATATGCAAATAAAAAAGAAAATTGTATATTTACATTTATCTCATTTGCTCATTGATGAGGGTAGAAAATGTATTACATCCATTTGATTACTGTATGCACAAATTATCATTGAGTAACGGAATAGAGATACTGTCATACCTTCTTCACTTTCTGTTGCTCAAGATTGCTCTCCTCTAGTTGGTTCTTTAATGTTACCAACTCAGCTTTCATTGTATTTATTCTTCCGTCAAATACTTTCTGAGTTGCTTCCTGCATTCAAATCCAGCCTGACTAATGATTTTTGACCCCAGAGGTGAAAATACCAAAAAAAGGGGGCTATCAAGCACTGTATTGTACCTTCTCATTTTGGAAGCATTGTTCTTTGGTTGCCAACTGTGTCTCCCATTGCCTTGCTGCACACTTTTGCCTCTCAGTTTCCTGGACACAATGGCATCAGCAGATAACATACTGAGTACTTGCATGTTAAAGCAAACAAGTTTAAAATTGTGAAAATAACATAATCAACTAAACTAAAGAGTAAACTGGGAACCTCATATATAATGGAACTCAGTGGGAATTTGGAACTTGGTGAGGTATCAGTTGACCATTCAATGCACAACTTACTCACCTGGATTGCTTTGTCTCTAGCAATCTCAAGATTTTTAATCTGCAAAGTGAGTTTTGTGCGCACAGAATCCACCTCTTCCTTGTGCTTTAGGTTTTGTTCTGCGATGTCTGCTTCTAGTCTCTTTATAATTGACAGCTTGTAATCTACATCATTCTTTGCCCTTTCTGCATGCTCACATGACCCAGATTAACAGCATATCCCTGAAATTGATTGGGGCATTTCAGAGTGTCAAAAGCTTTGGGCAGTTGTCCAAAATATAAGCAATCATGGTCATGTTTCAAAGTGCCAAAATTTGATGTTCAAGGTTCAGAGGTCTAAAATCTTTAGCAAATTAAAAATTAATAAAACTACAGGTTCTCAAGCAGAATTCTATTAAATCGTGGTCCGAAGCAAGTTCTCCTGTCCTGTACTGCAAACCATTCCTACATCAAATGAAGTGACGGGAGATACAATACAAAAATTTTGTGTTTGATCAGCAGTTAAACCTTGAGTTGCCTCCATGCGGGCTTTACTCTCTGCTTGAATCCTTGCCATCTATCCCATCAAAGACAACATTGCAATTGTTATGAAAATAATGCACCATTTGGAGAAAAGGCAAGAAAAATTATATCCATTAAAAGTTTATTAAAGAATTACTAATAAAAAATAAATAAATAGATAAATAAATAAATAAACAAGAACATAAATCAGACACCAAGTTAAAAAAGAAAACATAAGACTATGGGAATATTATAATTGAAATTTATTACCTGATCCTTGAGATGCTTGTTTTCTCTTCTGGCTTCGGCTTCAGCAACTTGCGCTTGATGTCCCTTCTCCCTTGCCTCCATCACCTCAGACTGTTTCATCAGCACAAAAAAGTACACAATCTGACTCCATTGAATTGCATGCATACAACCTCTTCAAAATAAAATAGTTTCACAACTACATTGGACAAGTCAATGCAGTACAGTTTAATCACAAAGGATAAGCCAAAGCAGTACAGTACAAAGGACAAGCTTGCGAGCTCAAAAGTAACTTTTGACAAACAGGCTAAGCAGTTGGGAATTAGAAACTGAATTAGGACGTACATTAAGTGATGCTAATTTCATGGCAGCCATTTGATCATTCTGTTTCAACTTGTCCTCCAGGTCCTGAACTTGCTGTTATTTCAAATATAGGATGTATGAATTGTTATTCAGCCTCTTAGTTTGAAGGTGAAAGAAAATCCATAGATCTATAGAAGGAAGAAGATTAATTTGCATAACTTTAAGCATTTTAACATTAATTTTGTGCAAGTGAGACTTTTTGGGAGATGTAAAGAAATGGGAGATGTATTTGAGCTTAGGAATTCATCAATTTCTCTGTCCCACATAGGGAGTACTATTCATAAAATCCACTTACATGCATAAAAAAAAATCTTTACAAAATTCTTAATACTATAAATTACTGAAAAAAGGACTAGTATTTCAGCATAGGGAGTACTATAAATGACAGTAGAACAACCCCATTTCCATTGATAGATCAGTGACGATGGGCATTTAGCAAAGTCATGCTTAGGGCATCCCCACTCCAACTCAACAAGTGACTCAAACTGGGCAAATGGCCGTGCCCAGCCAAAATGCGTGCTCCACGGCAGGCACGCCAAGTCCCAGAGAGTGGCCGGGCGCGGCAGAAATTGGAGAGCGGACGGAAAAGTAGTGTTCGTTCCCCGTGGCTGGGTATGTCAGAGGACACATGAATCGAGGTACGGAGCGCATGTTTCCAGGCAGGTTTCCCCACGAACGAGCTCCAGGCTACGCATGACAACCTACTGTATTAGGCACACCAGGCTACTGCCATATTCCTAATAACTAAGAAATAAATCAACTTAAATGATTTATATACCAATGTCACTATTCCTATTACAATCAATTATCATCAATTTAAATTGGGTGACAACATGAATGAATAGTTTCATGGGTAGATGGTGAAAAGTAAGGTTGGAGAGGTAGCTTTTATAGAGAAATCCATTGTTCATCGTGAGCCCTCAAAAAGTATGGGATAATTAGAATAAAAGAGCTTGACTCCTCATTGTAAAAAGTTAGAATTGTGTTGAAAGTAGAATTTTAGACCTAATTTAGTCACAATAGAATAATTTTTTCTAAAAAAATTTGAACTAAGAAAAGCTGTTAAATAAATATAAATTTCACCTCCAAAAATCTGTTTGAGATTTGGATTTTCTAATCAAAATTTATGGACAAAATTCACAAAGGTGTTGGAAGGGAATTTTTTTTGACATTTTCAAACATCCTCTCTGAAATTTGTCCATAACTTTTTATTGGAGGATTCAAATCTCAAACGGATTGTTTGAGGTGAAATTTATATTAATTTAACAACTTTCTTTAGTTCAAAATTTTTTAGAAAAAGTTATTCTACTATGCCTAAATTAGGTCTAAAATTCTATTTTTAACACAATTCCTATTTTGACTGAGCTATGAGTGGTTGAGCTCTTACCAATTCTAATATTATTTATCCCACATGGGTTGTTCTACTTCCTACCACCCCATGTGTATATAAAGAGATTCTCTCCACCTTCTCCATCAATGTTTCAAAATGGAATTGACTTCGGAAGCAAAGGAATTTAGTCACTTAATTCATTTCTCTCAATGAATTAAAATTTTAATAGTTAGTCTTTTAAATCGCGAAACAATGTTGCAGTGTGGGGTTCACCGTGTTGCTGTGGACCACACTCCCTTCCCACGACCCGGCCGCATTTCTCGAACACTCCAAAGAGCCACTTGGAGTGTCTTTTTGCCAAGTTGGAGTGGGGATGCTCTTACACCACTTGCTAATTAGGCCAACCGAGAAGGAATAAGGAATAGACAAAGTAAGTTGCTGTTAGTTAAGGGGTCAGTATATTGGACGGGATCAAGTCCCCTAAAGGACCAGCATGCGGTTTTGGCAGTATAAAAAATTTGGGCAGGTACTTCTGACTGGTGATTTTCATATTTTTGGCTGAAATTTTAATAGAAGGTGGGTGCCAGGAGTAACTTTCATATGCACTAAGTTTCATGACATTTGGAAATAGGAGTCAAAAGTTATGGCCAAATATGTTACTTGTTTTCGTAACTGGGCAGTCCGGACAGATCAGAAAAAATCACTTTTTTCAAAAATAAAAATTTGAAATTGGTTTTCTAGAGTTATATATACGTGGAAAGCTTTTAATCATTCCATTTCGACCAATGAATCAAAAGTTATGAGGATTTTTAGTTTGCGGGCAATTATAGATTCTCTACTCTGAAATAAACTTTGAAGTTGTTTATTTAACTCAATTTTTAATATTTTTTGAAATTTTTTTTTCCATAGGATGTAGGTTGTTTATTACAACATTACAACCATTGGGATTTACATTTTTCAATTCCATAATTAAATTCTTAACAATTTAGTATTTTGGATCATTCTCTACTTCTTGCTACTTACTATTTTTTTTGTATATGTTGTACAATATCAAATGATTTGAAAATTTTTAAGCATGTAGAGAACTTATTTAGGAAAAAGAATTCAAAGATGCACCACCATTTTGGACATTTTTTCATACAAATGTGACCTTGTGAAGTGCAGCTGCCCTGTTTTTCGGAGGGACAAAAAAAAGATTTTTGCCAATTCAAATGCTAATATCTTCCAATCCGCACGGTGGAAAATTCTGAAATTTTTTCGACATGTTCTAAAACTAGTTTATTATAAGATCCTACGGTTACATGTGTCAAAAAGTGTTTTTTTCAAAAATTTGGTACTTGTACTAAAAATGGCAGTTTTGGAGTGTTTTTTGGTGAAAACATAGTCATAGAACTTTAGGGGTTAACAATTTTAGTATACCTTATCTAATATGGCCTTGCAGAAATTCAGGTGAGGGGCTACAAACCTGTTTGAACAAATTTATTTGCGACTTGGAGTCTCCAGTTTCTTTCTCGATAAATTTCCGCAACAGGTTCTCTTCCTTGAGCTCAACCCGTACAGTCTGGTACCAAAGCCAAAGGTAGTAAATAAAGTAATAAGACCATGAGAAAGAGGCCTGGCAAGTTAAATTTTAAAAATGCATGTAAAGCAATGGAACTTTGCCAGAGTATGACTATAAACTCTGAACTTTGCCAGAATTTGACTCTAAACTTCGGTAGAAGGATTTTCTCTAAACTATGCAATCGTAATATATGAACAGATATTGTTTCAGATGGTAGTGGTGACGAACCTCAAGTTGTGTGTCAGCGGCAACTTTCTGTAACTGCACCTCATACAATTCTGTCCTGCAAGCTTCCTATGAATTCCAATTATTTCATTGGTGAGAAATAAGCAAGCACTACATACTTTTTATATAAATTCTTACGTGGAAATCAGGTTCGTCCAGCACATCAAAGATCCAATTTGTTTTTCCAGAAACCATTATTAGAAATCAGGCTGTGATTAGAGAAGGGCCAAAGAGAGCTGAAAAGGAAATCAACATGCCATTTCTTGACGGAGACTATCAATCTCTTTCTGGAGGGAAGCAATTCGCTCAAGATTAACGCCACTCATCTCCTTCGAATAAAATCTGGAGTTCTGTGCAAGTGCCAGCAAACAGTTATTCAACTGAATTCATCACAAGAGGTCAAATATATTTAAAATGGCGTGTTGCAGAGCACTAAATTGTCCAAGTGCCAGGAGCAATAAAAAGAAGACGAGAATAAATCTGAGACTTTGTCCAACTGAAACCAAGTCAATTTCACTGAAATCTGCCATTTTAATGAACACCGTTTTTGACTATAACTAGTTAAGAGCATATCGCGTAGCATTCTAGAGAGAGCATATTACCATGTCTTCTCTTGTCTTTCATGCTCATATTTTAGTTGATATTTAGGCAGAGCTGAAATTTGGTCGCTCATACGTTACCCAAGAGTGATAAATGGTTAGAGGATACACCAAGTTATTTACCAGTCCAGTACGGCCGGGTTCAGCGAAAGGATGATTCTCCAGAAGTGGCGGCCCAGCAGCTGGTTGAAAGAGCTTGCCTCGACGATTCTTCTCCAGCAGCTCATCAATCTGGGCTTGCATGGACGGAGGAATGCCATTGCCCACGAGACGAATCTCGGTTAGACAATAGTTCCGTTGCAGCATGGCCACTAAAGCTGCCGCACCTCCCGGCCCGATTTCATTCCACCGCAAATCTACAGACAGTTACCACGCCCACAAAGCAAAGCAGTAAACATTACCGGACAATCTGAAGCAAGCAAGCAAGCAATCCACTCAGCATAATCTCGTGCAACATGTCTTCCTATGGGAAAGCAAGCAGGGTGTCATTCGAGCTCTGATCAGTGGTCCCAAACGTGATTTTTACAATTAGCTCAAGTTGCTGCTAAATGTGCTAAAAATTCATATTGTACACTATTCACGCATTTTGTAGCGATAAAAAATTCCTGGTAGAAGCTTTTGCTAAATTCAGCCACATTTGTGAACACTGGCTCTCACGCCCACTGTTGCAAGAAACATAACATTCTTGAACAACGTTATTGGATCCCTTCCAACCCCTGGAATAGAGGCTCATAACATTCTCCTGACTCATCACCAAAAAGCAGCTATGGTTTAAGAGCTCTGGAATGCGGTAATATCGGCTCACTTTTCACGTAGCAAATTACTTAAGCTTCCTAGCATTCATTGTAGATGTAGCTTTCTGTCAATGTAAGACCTCCTCCCCTTGGTTTAGAGCCAAAAGACTTACAGTTAGGACATTGGCGCATGGTCGTTTCTTTTGTCATTGAAACTGAAATTAAAGAAATTCCACGAATATAGGAAGGGGTCTTGCAATGCTGCTCAAGAATGTTATGAAGAGAGATGAAACTCCATGCTAGGTAGGGGAAGAGAAAGCACTGGCATGACCATTTTCTACAGGATTCAAATGGAACCTTGAAATCACTAGGTACCAAGACATGTGAGAGAGCAGTTGCATTGAAGTGCATGTGCTAGAGCTGCTGCCGTTGATGGACCTATTCGATTGCTCCGCAGGTCAACCTGATGTGGCCCATTCTCATTACCGACATAGATTATGACAACAATTTTAAGAGATGAGATTCAACACAAGCGCATGAAATGTAAATGACTACGAAGAGTGGAGCCTCTCAGAATGACACCTCCTTGAGAGAACGGTTGGACGATATGGCTGAAGAGAGAGATGATATCCCTGTACGTGCCAATCCCAAGCTATTCCACTCCAGTGACAGCCTGCATCCAAGATTCAACTCGTCACACAAGAATAGTTTTTTAATTCTTATATGTTCAAATGTTTGTGAAATTCAATAACCATCATGGCAAGCACCTTATTATCTTTACCAAAACCTAATGCATGTTCGTGCATTCAAAGATTCAACTACTTGTGAATTCGGGTGTCACTCTTTTTGTTCAAAAGCTTGTGAGATCAAATAACCAAATATCAGGACGAGCACCCTATTGTGGCGACCAACTTGTTTCGAGTTGATATAAATCATTCGCATTCTAAAAGAAAAGCTACAGTTACTGACCACACAAGAGCAACAGAAATTATAAACTAGAAACAAAAAACAGAAACCTCTTTAGTGATGTGGCACTACGAACAATTTGAGCTAGATCATCTCCTTTATAGATATTGCACCCTGTAATACGAAGATTCATTCCACAGAAATTGATTCAACCTAGAACCATGCAGTGTTGATTGTTACTAATTCATTCAGGATTAGAATCACAACATTCTACACTGGAATCAACGAAGGCATCTGCTGACTGAGAGATCAACCATGAAATCTTTGAAAATTCATACCACTGAGGTCAAGCTCCACGAGCTTGTCATTGTTCTTAATGGCACGCAGCAATGCTTCACACCCTGCTTCACAACAAAAGAACTATCAATTAGGGTTAGGGTTTCCATACCCCATGCAGAATTATTGGAAAAAAACCACTCAACTTACAAAGCATATTCGAGGATTCCAAACTTTATCAATTGTGACATGTGGTTAGTCTTCAACCCTAAATGTGGTTACCACCTCTCTCAATTGGATAATATCACTGCTGATTTGAATTAGACATCAAATTGGTGCATCATCCTGATTCATCATCACTTAGGTGACTAGTTCCTCAACATGATCAGTAGTTCAGTGCTGCTTGGGATCTTGAATTTTTTTTTATGTTGTGGATAGTTGTGATTGTCCAGTAGCAATTTTCGGTACCACTGCTTGAATTCTTAGATTTTCTATGTTGTAAAATGTTGCGATTATCCAGTAGCAATTCTCAGTAACAAGTTCAACCACCTTCTCTTCCACCGCCAACAAATCCTCAAGATCCAAACCCTAACTCGATCTCACCATTTTCGAAAAAAGACCGATCCGAAACTTTCAGAACACCATCCCGCTTCGCCTCCATTTCCAACACAGGCTTCTCCGCAACCACATCGTCATGAAACAGTAACGATTTCCTTTCCCCGCCTCCGTAAAACCTCCGCGACATACGCTTCCCGTAACTCCTTCCAAAGCATCTCTCTCGCATCCGCTCCTGCATCCCCTCCTTCATGTCCCCCATCCCCCCCGCCCGTTCCTGCAACCGCTTCACCCGATCCAGCGTCGAGCTACTCCTCCCACTCGTCTGCGTGTCCACCAAGCGCTCGGTGAAGGACGTCATGGGAGTCATTAGAGTTGTGTCGTTAGGGCTGGGGTCCGTTTGAACGATGACTGGTTGGTTGTGTTTGAGTGCGAAGACGCCGTCTTGGCCGCAGGGAGGGGTCTTGCCTTTGATTTCAATCATGACGGTTTTCTTGGGAGTGGTGGTGTGGGAGGTGAGGGCGAGGAGGAGGAGGAAGAGTTGTTATGCGATTGCGAGTGTTTGGGTTGTGAATGTGGGGTATCGTTGTTGGGAGGTTGTTCTTCGGAGTCGTCGGAGCTTTGGGATCCGTTGGTAGAGAGTTCGAGCGGATGACTTCATCGCGGAGACTTAGGAGTGAGAGAGATGGCGATCGGGAAGAGGAAGACAAGCCTTGTCACATCAAACCCTAATGCCGATCGGGAAGAGGAAAGCCTTCTCTCATCCAACCCTAATGGCACTCATGGGGAGGAAGAAGACCACATTCTCTCATCAAATGCACGTACACTGTAACCTTCTCTTCAATGATTTTTTGGAACATCTTGCACTTGTCACAAAATCATTGATTGCAATACATTTGTGTTACATTCAAACTATTTGAATTGTGATGTAATTTTGTATTTCAAAGAAGGAATCATTTGCTCTCCATAATTACAAGATGCCCCTAATTAATTCACAAGTGTGTATGAAAAAACATGAGGACTTTCAAAGTTGATAACCTATAATTTAAGTGATAAAGAATCCTAATTTTCAATTGACTTAGACATTAGGATTGTGCACATGGGGTCCATAAACTCCCCGTGCGACATCGCACGGCCTTGAATGGGCCCCTACCTTCCATGCACCAGCTTACAACCCCAGGGGAGACTGTCGTGGGCATGCCTTCCACCTGGCACCCTGCAACAATAAACCCACTGCAAGGGGGACATTGTTAGGGCCTCACTTGTGGAATTAGTGGCACAAAGAAAGGAATTTTTTCTCTCTCTACTAAGTGGAGTTTTTGAATTGCAATCACTAGGACATTTTGGATGTTGGAGCTTAGGAGAGGTTTGGAGAGCTTGAAAGAACTTCAACTTCATGTTTAAATATCTTGGTATGTTTTTGTTTTTTTTATTTTATTTTATTTTTCAAATGGTAGTATATGTTGTGAAGAATGTTCAGGTGGTTGTTTTTTATTTACATTTTGTATTTAATGTAAGCTTTCAAAGGTCCTCGCTATTTTAGGGTTTTAATGCCAATTTTTTGTATGCAAACAATTTGGGAGAGTTTTTTAAGTGGATATGGAGCCCTCTTTTTGTGCTAAAGTGGTACTCATGTGGTTCATACTCTCTATGACAATGAGTAATTCCTTAAATTACAAAAGTTAGGCTTGGGAGTTTTTGAATTCTGGTGGTGGGACTTCTATGGGGTTTCATTTTTTTTTTGTTATTGTTGTTTAACAAGAGGAAGAAACAAAATGCTCTCCGCCTCTTTTGGATAGAGCCTTGACAAGCGACACATTGGAATTGTGTAGAAAGAGTAGTTTAGAGATCAAGTAATGAAATGCACCACAACAAATTCAATTTTTTTTATAGAATGAGTTTTGATGCATTTGAAAATATGTTGAACATATTGACACCATTCTTGAGAAGTAGGTATGTCAATCATCTGAGGCTACAAATGGAATTTATAAAAATTGCAGCATGTTTGATTTATAGATTTGCTCATGACAATAGTCCAGAATACATGGCATATTGTTTTAAGATTGGGGCTTCAACCATGGAAATATGTAGACATGGTTTGTGACATACTTACGGACAAAAACAAATTGTTTGGTTATTACATTTAGTATTCCTAGTAGAGACCACCTTCAAACCATCATATATGACTCCAAAAAAATAATAGGATTGTCAAATATTTATGGAGCTATTGATGACACTCATATATTGTTAGCAAAGATTCCTAGTAGACAAGTGACATTAGTTGCAAGTGACTTTTTCAATAGAAAAAAATTTCATTCTATTGTTCTACAAGCGGTGTGTGATTCACAAAAAAAAATCTAAAATGTTTGCGCCAGTCAACCCAGAGGAGTATATGACAGTAGTCAATTCAAAGTCTCAAGTTTATACAAGAGATTGAGGAGACAAGAAATTCTTGAAGAACCAGTTGTTTTGATGGACTATGTCTGTTGCGCTCCTTATTTGATTGGAGACGCTACATACCCCATTTGCAGAAACTTGATGAGAAATTGGAAGGCTCCAAACGATTTGGAGAAGAAGCGATTTGATAATTCAATGAACTCTTGTAGAGTGGTCATTGAACAAGTGTTTGGGAGTTTGAAAAATAGATGGAAGATCTTAAGGCATTTCAACTCAAGAGTGGATAGGGCCGCTATGGTGATTGTGGCATGTTGTTGGCTTCACAAGTAGTGTGAATTCTTGAATGAACCAAAGCCTCATGTGGCTAATGCTCGTTTAAGAGGAGGTCCACTAGTTGGATTTGGCAACGTTAGGTTACCCGTGGCTAGAGATGAAGAAGCATCAAAATGTGAGGGAGAAAAATTGAGGGTAAAATTGTATGCACAATGGGTTATGGAAAATCCAAATGATGAATGAATGCTAATACATTGCACATGTAATTTTTTAAATCTTTGAATGCAAATGCTTGTATACATGTACATAAAATCATGTTGGAAAGAAGTCTTTTATTGAATGTAGTGGAATCTAGAACAAATCCAAACAAATTTCACACAAGATTAGTAAAACACACCAATCCTCTAATGCTTTGCAAGAACATAAGATATCAAAGGTACTTCTACTTAGTAGTACTAGAGGTCTCTTTGCTCTTGAGCACTTCAACAAACAAAGTGGCAATTTTCAATTAGCCTTTCATTACCAAGTTTCTATTCTCTCTATCACTTTCTATTATTTCCTCTGCAATCGACATCTTCATTTTCACCACCTCTACAATTCCTTTAGAGAAATTACTAATGGCAAAGGCAATGCACTCCTTTGCAGTAGTTAACTTCTTCTTTCTCTTCTCTACACTCTTATTTACTTGTCCTTCACATCCTGGTTGGTTAATTGCTTGTGCGCGTGGAGACTATGCAGAAGTAACTCATTTAGGGAGAGGAATAGGAGGAGTGATAGGCAAAGTATTGTCCTCATCATCACTCACAACATGAACCTTATAATGTTGCAAATGGATGTCATTATCAATACCATGAGGCACCCCATTGATTTTAGCCATATTGTCAAAGGTATTGTCAATGATTTTGTACTATGGAATCCAAGAAGAAGGTGGAGCTCCCGTTTCTTCTTACTTTGCCTTCTTTTTTTGATAAATACTCCCCATCTTCTTCCATTTCACTACAAGAAAACGAGGGGTTCTGCGACTGCACTGTGCAACTCATTTTGTAGTTGCATACGTCGTTTGCAACTAGGTGATAATCTGGAGCCCGCAGTTGCAGTGTAGTCGCAGGGGGTTTATATCATCGGACAGTATTCAAAAAACTTCATCGACAAATTATTCTGACGTGGAGTTTACTGCCACGTAAGGTCAGGTCCTGCATTCGATACTTGAAGCACTTGTAGTCGACTTCATTGCAACTAGCATACACTCGCTTATGACGTATCATATGCAACTTGTTCACAACTTTTTTGCAACTAGATTCTGTTGATGTATGACTTCTTTGCCACTACTATGCAAATACAGAGGGATCTGCGACTAGTTTCTGATGTGTCCAGCTACTCATCAAGTATGCGACTTTTATGCAACAAGTTTTCAATTCATGTGCTACTCCTTTGCTACTTCTAAGCAACTTCTGGATAACTCCTATGCAACTGATCGTCAACTCATATGCAATTAAATTGCAACTCAAAGTTCACTCAGGTAGAACTCATTTGCAACTAAAAATCGACTCACATACGACTAATTTGCAACTCAACACCAACTAACATGCAACTCATTTGGAACTCAAAGCCAACTCATATACAACTAGTTTGAAACTCAATGCCAACTTCCGTGCAACTCATTTGCTAAAAAAACCTTGCCTCGGGCAACTTGTTTGCAACACATTGCCAACTTATATGCTACCAATTTCCAACTTAGAGCCAAATCAGATGCAACTAGTCTTCAACTCAAAGCCAATTTACATGAAACTAGTTTGCAACTCAAAGCCAACTCAGATGCAACTAGTTTGCCACTTTAAGCCAACTCATGTGGAAATAGTTTGCAACTCTAAACCAACTCACATACAACTAGTTTGCAACTCAAAGCCAACTCAAAAGCAACTCTTTTGCAAAAGAAGGCCTACTCATAGGCAACTAGTTCACAACTCAGAGCCAACTCAAGAGCAACTACGTTGCAACTCGAAGCCAACTCCCATACAATTAGTTTACAACTGAGAACTGACTCACATATATCTAATTTGCAACTCAAAGCCAACTCAAGGCCAACTGACATACAACTAATTTGCAACTAAGAGCTGACTTATATACAACTAGTTTGCAACTAAGAGCTGACTCAGGTACAACTAGTTTGCAACTAAGAACTAACTTACTACTAAGGGAATTCCCCACGTATTCAAACTCAAGATCTATAATATCTCTGAGCTTTTTCAAAGTTTGTGGCCTGTGTTTATCCCAGTGAATAACACTCATATCAAGTATCAAAGGAGCAAAGGCCCTCATAGTTCAGTCCCAAATAGTCTTCCTAGAAGAAGAGGCATCAATTTGACCATTTGACTTCACATGTAATTCATTTGGTCTTTTGTCATTATTGCTTCTTTCTTCTGCTTTCTTCTCTAACTCTCTGTACCTCTTGCGCCTAGTAGAACGTCCACCACTCTCTGACTGATACACCACTTCTTGTGATTGTACATGCCCTTGCCACAAAGCTGAAATAGGGAGAACATGAAGTTCAACCATTGTCCGTTGTGGAGGTTCGGTAGGTGGTGGTGGTATGGACTGTGGTGGTATCCATTGCCACTGTCCAACTGGGCTTTGGGGCATTGGTTGTCTTGCAAATCCACCATGATGAGAAGGCGAGGATCTCTTTCTGCTACTAGAGGCTTCTCCATATATGCGACTATCATCCTCTTCAAATTGATTGTCTTCATTCCCTGAAAGAATACAACAACATTAGTAGTATTAAAAGTAATGTACAAAAGAGAAAATTCTTATTACTGAACCTTTGTTTTCTTTAAAAGAAATTCATTTCCATAAAAAAAATTCAATTCATCTTCTTCAGTGCTGTGAGAGTCCTCTGAAGCCGGCATATCATCTTCAGCACTTGCATCTTCACTGATAGCTTTTAGGTCTTCACTACCAACTCTAGCACTCTTCTGTGTGGGCAATGCTGGAGCTTGAGTATGCTATTCTTGCACACTTTTGTACTTTGCAATTGAAGCTCCCCTACAAACCAACCAACATTATAGCTTTAAAGAAAAATGATATAAAAACAATCATCTATTTTTAGAGCCACATAATACATGAAGATTTCTGACATTACTTTGGATACTATGCTATGTTGTGTCTATTTTGTAACTACATGACAAGTAGCAATTGCATGCCAACTAGCTTGCAACTATATGGCAACTAATTGGCAATTAGCTTGCAACTACATAGCAACTACATGGCAACTAGTTTGCAACTTCAATTACCTTTATAATGCTACATCAACTTTTTACAAAAACTACTGAAATACTAGGAAACAAAAATATTGCAACCACCTAATCTTAAACATCATTAGAAGACTAAAGACAATCTCCTAATTTTAGTGAGGCCCTTACAGTTCCTTTGATGTTGCTTTTATAGGTTGTACTTATATTGCTCGCTCCACCACTCTAGCATCTCGACGCAATTCCCTCTCCATTTTCTCATAGTCAATAGAATCCGTGCCAAGCGATTCTCATTCACCTACCTAAGAAGTCAAGATAATGGTTCAATGAACAATTACTACTTCATTCAACTCTTCAAGAACTCTTTCTATCGCCAGCACAAAAGAATGTATAAAGAAAACTATTGTTCTATGTTGTTTGCAAATTGGCTTGAATAGTTCAAAATCTCACAAACTCTACAAACTTGAAAACCATTATCATTAATTGTAAATGGCATAGCCAATTCCACACAAAACATTAGTTCCATGAGTTCTTGCTTAGAATTACACCTATCACCAAAGTACTTCATCAAAAATGATTTAATTCCTAAATCAATAGATGCATTCGTCATTTCTACACTACTCTTAAAAGTCATTCATCAGCCACTCTAGGGTTTAGGCGTCCTTGCAGAGTTAGTTTATTTCCTGATAAACAGTTTCATATAATAACCCGAAACCCTAACAAATATAAAGGCACAAAGGCTTACAAATGCGTACCATTCTGATGACCCTGAAAACATTTCCATTTGAAGCCTAAGGAAGCCAAAAAGTCTCGCAGAGAAACACCTCCACCCCAAGCTTCTGCTCCTTGTGAACTCCACTCTGCTCGCAGAATCCTCCTCTCGCACAGAACCCTCCGCTCCGCTCGCAGAACCCTCCGCTCCGCTCGCAGAACCCTCCGCTCCGCTCGCAGAACCCTCCGCTCCGCTTGTAGAATCCTCCACTTCGCTCACAAAATCCTCTACTTGCAGAACCCTAGCAGGATGGATGGATGAGAGAGATGAGAGTTGCAACCCACTTTGAATGGATGGAGGGATGAGACTAGGAATTCCTATTTATTCTATATAAAACTCTCAATCTCTTCAAAGATTCTCAAAATTTACTGTATATTGAATGTGCAATTACAAAGTGTACAATTAGAGAGGTTTGATTGTAGATAATTGTAATGTCTCATGCATTGCGGGATGCAGCGCATAATTATGTGTTGAATAATATTGCTATTTTGGAGCCACTTGTCAAGTAAGTTGTACTAGCTTCTTCTTCCACTTGTAGAATCCATTTAATAAAACAGAGATAGGTTGCAATATATTGATATGAAATTAGTGTGAATAGCAAACTACTGACTACCATGCATTTGAAAAGCAACTAAAATGCAACTGAAAAGCAACTGCCATGCAATTAAAATGCAACTAAAATGCAATTAAAGTGCAACTACAATGCAACTGAAATGCAACTAAACAGCAAGGGAACTACAACTAACATGCAACTAAAATGCAAGTATCGTCACTTCAAAATTAATGTCTGAGGTAGGTGGATGGAATTGACCATCTATAGTATTTGCTACTAGGAAATCTTTACATTTATGATTTTGAACTTCTATCTTGTGTGTGTAAGAAGTGGAAGAAAGAACGTGAAATTGATCCAAGCATAGCACCACTTGATGCGTGGATAAGAATGGCTCTTTGCAATAGTAGTGCTGATGCTCACACTCCGGAGGACAGAGATAGGATGTTATTATCCAACAGACCATCGCAGAAGACACTTCGATATTTTCGTATGAGAGCTTTTGGAAATCACTTCAAACACGATATTCGTTATTTTGGGAGTTTTCCTATCTCCCAACTTAGGTCGGTTTGCGCTGATCTGAATCACAGATTGGGAAACTGGAATTTTTGAATGGGCATAACTTACTCAAATTTTGTCCAAACTGAACATATGAGGTGTTTTTTGACATCTACGGAATCTTTAGATGTCAAAAAACACCTCATATGCCCAGTTTGGACAAGATTTGAGTAAGTTATGGCCATTCGAAAATTCTAGTTTTCCAATCTGTGGTGCAGATCAGCGCGAACTGCGTTGAACTGCATACTCCCAAAATCATGGAATTCTCCCAAAATAACGAATATCGTGTTTTCAGGGTTGACGATAACTCTTCTAACCAATTGCAAACATATAATTGCGGTGTTGCATCTGTATTCGAAATTTCAGCTCTTGATCTTTGAGACGTGTCAGTGCACTACGTCGAAGTATTGAAAGATATATTCAAACTAGATTATGGATGTCTTAGCAATCCCGTGATACTATTGTGGTGTGAATGGGTGAAAAAATTAGACAATCGAGGAAATCCAACATACATTAGGGATAATGATGGTTTCTTTGTAGTGAACTTTCGTCACAAAATGTGGAAGATGCTTGATCCCTTTATTTTTCCAAGCCAAGCAACCCAAGTGTTCTTTGCATCTGATGTGCTTAGGAAAGAAGATTGGAAAGTAGTATTACACAAGCAACCTCGTGCTCGACGAGAATTTGTAGACTCATTAGATGTATTCGTTAGCACTACTGTTCAAACTTCTGGTCTCGTTGCTCCAGAGAATGTGCCTCCTTTACCTACTGTCCCGTCTCTAATTGGAGCTATAGAGTTATCTGTAGAGGACAATCTCTTGGCATCTGCAAGATATTAAGAGCATTTATGGAAAATATTCATTTTCTAAACAAACTCTAATTGTTTCCTAGTTGTGTTCTAGCTGTTCTATAGTTGTATGCTAGTTATTTCGTAGTTGCATGGCAATTGTTCTATACTTGCATGCTAGTTGTTCTGTAGAAGGATGTCAATTGTTCTATAGTTGCATGCTAGTTATTCTCTAGCTGCATACAAGTCACTCTATAGTTGTATGAGAGTCAAATATTAGTTGCATATTAGTCATTTTATAGTTGCATGTTGGTTGTTCTTTCCAGTTGCATTCTAGTCCTTCTTTAGTTGCAATCCAATCAGTTTATAATCCAATCCTAGCGTACACATGTCCACATCAGCAACTATGGTGAATGTCGGATGTCTAAAATTTCACAGTCACTTTTCTAGTTGCATACGAGTCACTATATAGTTGCATGCGAGTCATTTTATAGTTGCATGTTGGTTGTTCTTTCCAGTTGCATTCTAGTCCTTCTTTAGTTGCAATCCAATCAGTTTATAGTCCAATCCTAGCGTACACGTGTCCACATCAGCAACTATGGTGAATGTCGGATGTCTAAAACCTCACAGTCACTTCTCTAGTTGCATACGAGTCACTCTATAGTTGCATGAGAGTCATTCTCTAGTTGCATGTCGGTTGTTCTTTCCAGTTGCATTCTAGTCCTTCTTTAGTTGAATTCGAATCAGTTTTTAGTCGAACCCTAGTGTACGGTTGTCCACATCAGCAACTACGATGAATGTCGGATGTAAAATACCTCACGATAAATTCTCAGTTACACTTCCGTAACCCTATTTTTCATTCTACGACTACTTAGCGACTATAACAGCATAGTCGTAAAATTTGGTGCAAATACAGAGGGATGTAGTTGCAGAGTAGTTGAATAGGACACGTAGTTGTATTTGAGTCGGTTGTGAAAGACCTCTTTTTCTTCCAGTGTTTGTCACAAGTTTGAATCCACATTCTTTGAGGGTCGTTAGGAAACTAAGCATTCAACTTCCTTGCAAAAGCCTTCTCATTCGCTTATTTGAACAGCTTCCGGTTGTACTCCCAATACTTCTCCTCACACATGTCCACAAAAAACTTCAAAGTTCCCTCCATCTATTCTCTCTTCAAATTTGAAGAATCCCCCTCCCCTCTCTTTTGAGTCCTTTGAAAATCGACTTTTCCCTCATCACCAAGCATAAGTGCTAGTAGACCCTTCTTGAAACCTCCATAATGTCTCTAAGATCTAAACCCTAACTCATTCTAACTAAAATTCAAACTCGTAGTTCACTCCGTGGACAATTGAGAAGATCGACAAACTATGTGGGGAAGTAGGAGAAGACTTGAAGCTATGAGGAAGCGTCGTAGGCTTTGATACAGATTACATTGTTATTGTTATTTCACTGTTTCTTCACCGCTCCGGTAAGAGGCCCACCGTGAAGGCACATATCGTAGATTTGATTAGCTTTGCCTATGAGGGCTCGATGAGGGCAAACCCATGTTTTTGCACCCTCACCTGCAACATTGCACGACCTAAGTTGGCTCTATGTGCGCAGGTCTATCAACCCAAGCAAAGTAAGGGCAATGACCATCTTCCTTTTATATTTAGGGAAGGATATTCCAATCTTCCTAGAATTTTGGGGGTTAAAATCCATCAATAAGCAATGTTAGTAATGAATAAAGTTGTCTTTCAAACAATGACTTAACCCTGGAGCACTCCAAAGTCCAAAAAATGGACGACAAATAGAATGGATGCAGTCTAATGGCCACGAAATTGACATTTTTCATTCATCCATTTTTCTGGAACCTTGGGGGTGAGTTTTGTCTCTGTTCATCATAATAGTGACTACAAAAGTGGTAGCTATATTTTTCTAGAAAATACAAAAGTGAAACTACTCTAATTGTGAGACAAATTTGGGAGTGCCCGGTGTGAATTTGGGATTGAAATTATGAATGCAAGTTGTCAGAATTGAAGTTGGGTAGCAGGACTTAGGCCTCGCTATTTGCAATCACTCTTCAATTGTATAATTCTTGACACTTATTAAAAAACAAAACATCACAAACTCCAATTCTCTGGAAGACTATGCGTAATGAAAGCAAGCACTATTGGATAGTGAAGTGTCTGCAAGAGTCGAAATGGTACTATAATAATATAAAAGTATGTTCGATTTTCAATGGCCCCCAACATATGAGGTAAACATAAGGTGGGTACCCCCAAAATCACGCCGTGCCTTAAACCGCAATCTACTTTAAGCCCCCAAATGGTGTCAGTATAATCTGAAAATTGCACCTCCTTGTCTTTCGCACTTCTTAAAAGCACTTCTCGTACTACAGAAGTTCTTCTATCTGATCCATATTTTTCCATAATTTCTACACCTTGCATGCGACTAAAGGGACGTGATTTCTGCAGCGATGAGCACCTGCTCGAGAAAAATCAAAGGCCATTTTCTACTAGTCAAACCTCATGATCTTCCTACCGCAACTAAGTAACTCCTATGTCACAAGATCCTGCGGTTACTTTTGCAATGTAGTGTACCAATTTCCCAACATCATGTCTGCAATTTCATCGACTTTTCACGTTGTCTTCCACTTCGGCAATGAGTCCAGACCTTCCAGGATTAAACCTTTCAATCCTCAACAATATTTTTGAAGGAAGCAATTCTTAGAAGTACTTACATAGCATTGCTCCATATAAAAATAAAAATAAATAAATAAAAGTATATAGAGAGAGAGATTCCAACCATAGAAAGTGGAAGTGTACATATTTGTATACATTATACACATTCAATAAAAAACTTTGCAATAGATGTCATGTATATAGGGCATACAATTGGATAGTTTCTACATTACTCACCAGCCTTATCATATTCACATACAAATGAAGATCATGTTCATAAGCTTAGTGAGATACTAGGAAGCTGGATGAATTGCTGACTTCAGCTTCATTTGTCCATGAACCAAACATTGCAATGTTATGATGACCTAGAAGCAAGGTGCCATGAATTTTAGCAAGTAGTCAACATTTGCAACATCATCATTGAACTTCTATGGCAAGTGTAATTTTTTTGCAAATGGTGTTTCTCATAATAAAAACCACAATAAAAGTTCAAAATTTAGAAATTTGGATTAAGAACCATGCATCTTATACATATTTAAAATCTTTACCAAATCTTGGTTTCAAGACATTCAACCTGTGCTCCAATTAATCAAGTTGCAAAACTGATCACCAATAATCTTTACAAGAACACAAGCCATCTTTGAAGTGATGAAAGCGATTTACATCTCTGACCACAATCTCTCTTCTAGTCACTTTAGAGATCAATTTGGTTGCTACATGACAATCTGAACACACCCGAAGGTTCTTGTAAACATGAAGCGGTCTACTACTCCCAGGTGTGCAGATAAGTCCATACGCAATGGCCAACCTCTCACTATGAGAGCAAAGAAGAAACTCTTTATCCTTCTCGTCAATATCTTGCAACACAAGCCGAGTATCTGGAAGGTAGCCTTCGGCCTTGATTTTCTCAGTCAATCTGCTCAGCTCTGCATAGATCTCCTTTGATTCTGGGTGAGACGTATCCCCTACAACAAAGGTATGAGTTTTGCTATCAACTTCGGTCCAGCTACGCCCTGGTTCCTTGCGTATCCCTCTCTCCTGCATCATAGCACGCACCAATGATACCTCCTCCCACTTCTCAGCTGCAGCATAGATATTGGAGAGAAGCACGTATGTAGAGGCCTCCTTGGGTTCCAACTTAAAACACTCTTTAGCTGCAAGTTCACCCAACTCCACATTACCATAAGATCTACACGCACCAAGCAGAGCTCCCCAAGTTGCTTCATCTGGTTCAACTGGCATATTATCAATGACAAGCTTTGCTTCCTCCAAGCGCCCTACCCGCCCAAGAATATCCACCATGCAGTTCCAATGTAGCAAATTGGGAACGATGCCATAGTCTTGCGACATGGCCAGGAAGAGTCGACGGCCCTCATCAACAAGGCCTGCATGACTACAGGCCGATAACACTGCCACAAATGAGTACTCATCAGGAATCATACCGGCTGCATTCATATCCCTGAAAACTTTTAGAGCTTCAGACCCAAATCCATGTTGCGCAAGTCCACCAATCATAGCGTTCCATGTAATCAAGTCCCGTTCCTCCATTTTCTCAAAAACTAGTCGCGCATCATGGACACTACCACACTTTGCATACATGTGGACCAGCGCGTTGCCTACACGCACATCAGACTCAAGTCCTGCTTCGAGGACATGGCCATGAACCTCCTTCACCCACTCCAAAGCCCCGGCGCTTGCACAGGCATTCAGGATGCTCACATAAATCACTGCATCTGATTTGAAGCCTTCCCGTTTCATTTCGAGAAACAATCGATATGCTTCCTCACCACGTCCCCTTTCAGCATATGCGCTTATTATCACGTTCCACGTAATATAGTCCCGTTCCTCCATTCGGTCAAAAATTAGTCGCGCATCATCGATACTGCCACACTTTGCGTACATGTGGACCAGGGCATTGCCCACACGCACATCCGAATCCAGTCCTGCAATCCGAGCGTGGCTGTGAACCTCCTTCACCCACTCCAAAGCCCCTACGCTTGCACAGACATTCAGGATGCTCACATAAGTCACTGCATCTGGTTCAAAGCATTCCCGTTTCATTTGAAGAAGCAAGCGATTTGCTTCCTCACCACATCCACTTTGTGCATACGCACCAATTATCGTGTTCCATGTAATTACATCTCGTTCATCCATTCTGTCAAAAACTAGTCGTGCGTCATCGATACTGCCACACTTTGCATACATATGGACCAGCGCATTGCCCACACGCACATCTGACTCAAAGCCCGCTTCACGGGCATGGTTATGAACCTCCTTCACCCACTCCAAAGCTCCTGTGCTTGCACATGGATTCAGGATGCTCATATAAGTGACTGCGTCCGGTTTGAAGCCTTCCTCAAGCATACGGATAAAAAGATCATACGCTTCACGCCCACACCCATGCTGTGCAAGTCCTCCAATGATCACAGTCCAAGTGACTACATCCCGTTCCTCCATTCTGTCAAAAACTAGCAGCGCATCATCGATACTTCCACTCTTCGCATACATGTGAACAAGCGCACTGCCCACACGCAAATCCAACTCAAATCCTGCTTCACGGGCACGGCGATGAACCTCCTTCACCCACTCCGAAGCCCCCGCCCTCGCACATGCATGCAGTATGTTCAAAAAGGTGATTGCATCCGGATGAAAGCCTTCCCCTTCCATTCGGAGAAAAAGTTCAAATGCTTCACGCTCACACCCATGTTGTGCAAGTCCTCCAATCATCACAGTCCATGTCCTTACATTGCGCTGCTCCATTCTGCCAAAGACCAGTCTGGCATCATCGATACTGCCACACTTTGCATACATGTGGACCAGCGCAGTTCCCACACGTACATCCGACTCCAGTCCTGCTTCGAGGACATGGACGTGAACCTCCCTCACCGACTCCAAAGCCCCTGCGTTTGCACTGGCATTCAAGATGCTCGTAAATAAGATTGCATCTGGTTTAACGCCTTCCCGTATCATTTGAAGAAGGAGTCGATATGCTTCCTCACCACAACCACTTTCGGCGTATGCTATAATCAGCACATTCCAGGACATGACATCACGACTGGCCAACATATCAAAAGCTTCCCTTGCCTCCTTTATGCTCCCACATTTCGCATACATTTTCAGGAGGGCAGTCCCTACACGCATATCTGATTCAATTCCACTTTGTCTAATATATGCATGAACTTCTTTGCCCCATTTTAAAGCGGATGGACTGGCACAAGCTTTAAGGATGCTCAAGTAAGTAACGGCATCTGGCTGCACACCTTCTTGGAGCATTTGCTTGAAAACTCCGATTGCATCTTTTGCACGACCGTGCTGAGCATAACCTCCAATCATTCTGGTCCAACTCAGTACATCCTTCTTCACAAGTTCATCAAACACTCGGCATGCATCTTCCAATCGCCCACATCTGAAGTAGGCGCTTAGTAGGTTGTTTGCCACATACACATTCTGTTGCATTCCACTCTCAATGATCCATTCATGAACTTGCTTGACTGCTTCAAGGTCCTCCTGCTTCACGCACCGCTTCAGAATTTCATAATACATGTACGAGTCTATACCAATGCCTCGCTGTAGTCGGTTCTTCAATACATCAATTGCTTCTCTCGTGGTAGTTGCACTTTGCATATGAATACTGCCACCGCCAACTTGAATAGTTCTCTTAGGCTCTGTTGCACGAGTGGGCGAAGTGTTTCTTCTTCCAAAATTGGCCTTCGGTAACCTGACGCATCAAGAGGTTCCTCATGAGAACAACCTTCATAAACTGGAAAACTTCACTCAATCGATATAAACATGCTTGAATGCATCGATGCACAATATTTCTTATACAGTCATTGCACACTAAAGTATCATCAAGCAAACAAAGAAAAGAATGTTGCCCAAACCAAATCCTCAAACCAACCGATATCACAAGTTTCTATCTACACCTATTAAAAAGTGTGGCTTTGACATCCACGTTCAATATGTAAGCTTCTTATTTGCACCAAAATTTTGTCACAAAGGGAGACAACTCATATTCATGGCGATACCTATTTGGTTGTACAGTCTTTTGAGAATCACCGGCGAGATGACCACCATGGGATGGTAATTTGCTTTGAGTCAGCAAATTGAGCATCGCCTTCACCCATGGTGGAGTTGACCAACCATCTACCCAAAGCGTTCTCTTTGTCACTTTGTGTTCAAAGTCAGGAGATTTCGCATCTATCTAGAGGCACCACAACCCATCATTAAATATAGAAAACCAATCAAGGAATAGATATTGTTAAACATTGAAGTGATCTAATTAGCCTTCAGTCCACTCCAAAAACACACATAGAACGCAATATGCTTGTCGTATCCAAAAGCGCCTATGACCTTATACAAGCAATAAATAACCCATCCATTTCTTTTTCGCACCTTTCTAACAACACCTAACAGGTAAACCTAGAGATAGTCCCACGAGTGATACCTTGGAAACTCTGTTGTCCCACCACTGCGAAGGATCCACAAAATACTCCTCCCAAACTTGTTCAATTGTCTGTGCTTCGCCTGATTCAATTGGATCATACTTCATGTATGTCAGTCACATCCTTTCTGGGAGAGACAAAACAACAACCACTTCTTTCCATGAGTCCGGGCATCTGATACACACCTGAAACATTGGTACTCACATATGGTCTTCTCCAGACTGATGACCACGAACACCTCATTTCTCCGCTGCTTCTTTCTCCAGGGGAGACCGAGACCAATAATACAGAAGGCTGTATACGCCATGAAGATTTCAAGTGTGCGATCACACATGCATCCTGGTCACACAAATCCCCAAGAGTGCACCAAAAAAAACATTGGTAACAGTTTGAGCATACCAGATTCATCAGCACTAATACTTATTGTTTAACATCCAACAAACCAAATTCATGTCCTCAACTTGGGGGAAACTTCACAACCAATTGATCAAATATTGCCGTGGATTAACCTGAATATAATGGACATATACGTTGCCAACATTACCACAGAGCTTCAGTTGCCACAAGTCACAAATCATTCAACCACTTCAGTACGACTAGTCCATGGCTATAAGTGAGCAGTCACTCACCTGTGCACCAGCTCCACGCACCAGATAGCTTCTCGATTGTTGCTTATGACGCAGTAAACGGCGCATGAATGCAGACATTGTTTGTCTTGGTATCTACAAACTTTTAAAGATTTCACTACAAGCACAAAGTAATACCACTAACAGAAATCTAACTTCTCATCCAGAGGAAGTATATGGAGGAATCTCTTCGAGTTTTCAGCTCCCTCTTCAAGTGTATGTTCATTATCTGTTCAGTGAAGCTCCTTCTCCAAATGTGTGCAGTGTCTGGAACCTTGAGTACGAGTTGAGAAAGTCGAGTATAAGTGTCACATATAAGTTTGTTCTCTTCTCCAAATTGCTAAACCTCCAGACAGGAAGAGAAACCTTTCTTGTTCGCTTCACCAACCCCAACCCCAGCAACAGCAACGTCCGATGCATAAAGCAAGCGACAAAACTCCAACTCAGCATAGATGCAAAGTATCATGTATGATTGTCAATATCTTCGAGTCTGTTCAATGTTGTCCATTCCTTGTCTGTTTTCAATACCTCCTTTGTCTTCAGTATGAAGAACTTCCAATCCATGTAGCTTCCAAAACTTGACTAGAACTTCGCGTCAGGCCGGAGAAAGTCTCAAATGTGAAAATACCAATATCTAAGAATGTATAGTCCCTTACACTCTTCAATAGCCAATCTATCATGTATGCATCAATCTCTGCAAGTTCTCCAGCTACATTTCAACTGTGTCTGTTCTCAGCTCCAAATTCCTAAGCACTAACTTCAGTAAGAGAAGCTCCTTCGAAGTAGTGTCAAAGGATCAACAGCCAATGCAACCTTGACTTCAACCTAGACATAATGTAGCATAACTACAAGAACCGCTCTCTTTAAGCTCTTCATCCACCTTCCAACTCTGTCCATGCTTCGCTCCGAATAGTTAAGCCCTAATCAAGAAAAAATCCCAGCAGGTAGAAAATTCGCAACACTCACAACTCTCAAAGGCTGCAAACATCTTCAAAATGTGACTTTATCGCAGAGAAAAATTCATAAGTGAGGAATTATGCTCCAAAAGTTTCCTGCTTCCTGGCAAAAATTTACCCGGGAGAGAATTCAACTAGCGGACAAGCAAATCTGGTTCAGCAAGAGGAGATGGCGACACACCACATGCGTCAACCTCACCACCCGATCCCTACACTCTGAGATTGAATGCGTCAATTGCCCTTTGCAGCGGCGTTTTAGGGTTTTGATGATCTCGTTCGTTAGCCACATCCAAGATACTCGTTGCTGATGAAGGCTCACAAGTCGATTTTCAGAATTCAAAGAGCTCGAGTGACAACAGAAGCGGAGGTTCTAAAATCCACGGTCTGAGGAATCCTGAATGAAGTCTGGTCCGCCACAATACCACGGACCCCTGCCCACAAACATTTCTGGGAATCCCCTCAATCCACCATATTCTCTTGTTCAAGGGGTGCAAGCCGAAACCACAGCCATGAGCACCTTCAACCAAATTCATGCAATTTAAGAAACGTGGTCTGATCACCCAAGCGATACAACTACATTCTTTTCTGAAGACGCAAAGGAAACTGGAGAACGAATTCAATTGAACAGATGCTTGATATTCGCCATTGGTAACAATTCTTCAAATGCGGCAAGAGACTTTGTGTAAACAGAGTTCTTCAAACAACAGAAAGCTTCCTCTCAGAAAACCCGGTGAGGAATCTGAACTTTCTGACGACAAGAACTCTGCGAAAGAATTCGGCCACGACAACGAAACAACATCAGCGGGGATGTAGCGGTCCTTCTCGCCTTGAATTCGCATGCAAAAGAATTGTCAGCATTGTCAGCAGAAACCTCGCCTAAACCCTAGCAATTGTTGTCAGTGGGGTGATTTCAAAATCCTTTCCCACCCCAAAAAGTGCATACTTTGACATAAGACCATGAAAAGTTTTACATAGTTGTTGCTAAGGTACATGAGGTGGAAGTACCCAAAACCAATTTGAATCTTAACCCCTAAAGGACCGTGACTATGTTTTCATCAACAACGCCCCGAAACTGCCATTTTTATTACAAGTACCAAATTTTTGAAAATAATTTTTTTTTTTTTAAAACATGTAACCGTAGGATCTTGTAATATGCTGACTTGAGAACATGTGGAAAAAATTTCAGAAATTTCCACCAAGTGGATTGCAAGATATAAGCATTCAAATTCACTGAAATCATCTTTATGGCTCTGCAAAAAATAGGGCAGTTTCACTTCACAAGCTCACTTTTCTATGAAAAAATGTCCCAAATGGTGGTGCTTCTTTGGATTCTTTTTCCTAGACAAGTTTTCTACATGCTTAAAAAATTTCACATCATTTGGAATTGTACAACATGTAGGAAAAAAAATAGTAAGTAGAAAGAAGTAGAGAATGATTTAAAATACAAAATTGTTAAGAATTTAGTTATGGAACTGAAAAATGCCAATCCCAATGGTTGCAATATTGTAATAAACAATCTACATCCTATAATTTTATTTTTTCCAAAAATATTGAAAATTAAATAAGATAAAGGACTTCAAAGTTTGTTTTATATTAGAGAATCCATAATTGCCCGCAAACAAAAACTCCTCATAATTTTTGACTTATTGATCAAAATGGAATGATAAAAGCTTTCCACATATATATAACTTTAGAAAATCAATTTCAAGTTTTTGTTTTTGAAGAAAGTGATTTTCTTTTATATAGCTTGACTCCCCATTCATGAAAAAAAATTTACTCATATTTTCAAATGGCATGAAATTTAGTGCATATGAAAGATATTCTTCATCCCCACCTTCTATTAGAATTTCAGCCTAAAATATGAAAATCTCCAATCACATGTACCTACCCAAGAAATTTATGTTGCCAAAAAATGATGTCTGGTCCTTTAGGGGTTAATCTATTTCTACGGGTCTCTTTTGACTTCAAAAAAATCCGAGATGTTGTAGCTAGAGAATTCAAATCACAAGATGTGAAGTTAATGCTATCCCTCTAGGAATCCTGAGAGGGGAATATCTCTAATCTTAAGGGGGCTAGAATATAGTTGGTTAAGTATGTTTTGATAAATTGATCTTGAAAAGCAAGTAGCCTAGAATGTTCTAAAAGTATACATGAATGAGAAGAAGGAAGGATAATTCCAGTATGAATGAAGAATCTATTGGGAATGGCTCAATTATCTAAGCTTCATCAACTTAGATGGAAAATTCCATTCTTGATGCCTCGATTAGGAGGTAGACCTTATAATAAAGAACAAACAAGGTACTTATTGCACTCCACCACAATTGGGTAGACTATGGTGGTGAGCACCCCACCAACACCTAGATTTGAACTCATGACCACCTCATCAGTGTGCTAAGACAAAAGCTATTGCCAACCCATCTTGCCCTATTACACGGTAATGTCCCGCAAACTCTCAATCATTACATGGGAGTGGCAACATGTATTGAGCTAAGGCTACACGTGTTTGCATGTAAATGTAGAAAATGGTTTAGAATATGACATAAGTTAAATCTCAAAAACTCATAATATATTCATACATGTTAAAAAACTTACAAATTTTTTTTCAAATTCATGATTTTCAATTGCTAATGTATTAAAAATAGTCTCATGTATTGATTCTCCATCAAAATAAGCGTAGTTGCTTATGTGGATGGTAATTGGTATTTCCACCTTCATATCGCTTGTTTTTTAGGGTGAGTGGTTGTAATTGGCAATAAAAATGGGTGACATATTGAAGTGGTTTGAACTCTTTCGTACTAAATTTTGAGGAGGCCTTCAACTCATTTGCATACTTTCAACCATAACTTAGTGTGAACATCCCATAAAATAAGAGATTCTATGTGAGTCATAGTTCAAATGCCACCCTATTTGTGACACTATATATGAATAGAGTACATATAAAATTTTGAAATGTACACTAATACTTTGTGATTACAAAGTGATACAAATAGTCACATGGTACAAATAGGATTTTTCAGCTTATCTTTAATATATATGAGCAATTTCCAATATCAAAAACTTCAACTTTTGCAATCAAAACTTCATCATGAACTTCAAAGATCTGATCATGAGGACATCATTACTTTCTCCAAATAGAAAAATTAACACTTTGTCTTCATTTCTTCATAGCAAGAACAATATCAATCTATTTGGCTACAGCAATTTCAGTGTGTAATACATCTACCTAAAGAAAATTCATTATACTACACATCAAACAATTTGAAATTGAAATTTTTTTTTTTGCAAACTAAAAATGTTGCCCAAATACATGCAACAACTACAAAATGGTTCCAGAAGTTATTAAGGGTTAACCCTATAATCCTAAAAGTCCCAATGTTCCCTTAGGGGACAAAATGATTTTGGATAAGCTCCTATGGTATGAATTTTCACTATGATTTTGAATTCTATTTTAAAATAGAAATATACATTAATTTTTTGGAAATGTAATTTTTATTTCAATTGGTGCACGAAAGCAAAAAGTTTTGCCACCCTATGCCTAAAATAGGGTTTGTTGGGCAACAATGAAAAATCATAAAGTCAAAATAAAACTTTAAAAAAAAAATAATCTCATAGAAAATCTCTTGTTTATATGGAAAGGTTTTATTCATTCTATTTAGACTAGTGATGAGAAAGTTATGGACAATCTTATTTTTTGGACAATTTAAGCATTTTCTTGAAAAAATAACTTACACAATTCATTTTTTAATGCAATTTTCACAGCTTTCAAAAACAAATTGTTTGACAAGGTTAAGTTTGCTAACTAGAACAAATTATTTATTGGAAATATGTGTTTCAATTCCATCATTCTTTGAGCTAATATTAATGATTCAAGTTTTAGTTCAATCTCAAACCTACTTTTATTTAATAATTTCTTAAAGAATGAAAATCAAGTGTGTGTTTTTGAAATTTATTTCCTAAACTTTCAACTCATTTTTCAATATAATTTATATTAATTCAACATGTTTAGTGCAAAAGTTTTAAACTAAAAAGGTTCAAAGCTTTAAAATCTTGGTAGGCAAGGTACAAAGAAAACAATTTATTTTAATTCAAATGCAAATATCTTGAAATCCACATTGTCAAAGTTTTGAATTTCTTCTATACGTTTTTATACCAATCTAGTGCAAAACCCTACAGTTAGATATGCAAAAAATCAATATCTAAAGTTTTTTGCACTTTGCAATAGAAATGACAATTTTGAGTGGAATTTGATGAACAAGGGCCTTAGGACTTTTAGGGGGTAATATCCAATCTACGATTTTGAAGTTGTAGCCTCTCAATGACAAACTATTGAAACCAAAGTTTTGGGTGTTTTTTCCATGCGATTTGCTAGTGAGTCTTTCTATAGACAAAAGAAAACATTTGATTGGGACAAAAACTCCTCTTTGAATGACTTTTCACATTCAAACACTTTCATGATGTACATTGTATTTTGCCTTAGGAGAGAGCTAACCATTGAATGGTCAATCCAAGAAAAAAATTCCATAAGTAGTGTAAGGGGGCAATGGAGCAAATAGTTGATGAACATGGTCAAATGAAATTCTTGGTTTCCAAGTGTACCTCAATTAATTACAAGGCTTTGAAATAATTTTCTATTGCTCCAATCTTTGTGAAAATTGTCATGCATTTTCTTGACTACGATATTCATAGTTATATTTGATAAAAAAAGACACACTTAAAAAAATTAGGATACGCCCCCCCTCCAAAGTCATTCAACTTGACAATTTTTTTTCCATAACCAAACTTTGATCGTTTAACCTAGTTCGCAACAAGTTGATGAACTTCTACATCAATAAATGGATGAAAAAGAACCCCTTTGTCCTTAACCTCTAAAGTCCCAAAGTCCCTACGAAAAACTCTTGGGATTTTGGATAGGCTTGTGTGATCTCAATTTTTAACATGTTTTTTTTATACTTTTTTTGAAGATAGGAAATTACATTAGCTTTGTGTAAATATAATTTTTATTTCAAGTTTTCAACTAGTGCCTAGGAGCAAAAGTTATGCCACCCTAAGTCCAAAAAAATAGTTTGAGGGGCAACTAAAAAATATCACAAAAAATTGAATTTTTTTAATTTTTAATTTTTTTCTTTAATATTACCTTTCTGTCTTTATCTAAAGCTTTGATTAATTCTATTTGGACTAATGATGATAAAATTATAGACAATCTTGTTTAGAGGGCAATCTAAGCATCTTCTTGAAAAAACTTGTTTTCTTCACTTTAAATGCAAATATCTTGCAATCTACATTGTTAAAGTTTTTTAAATTTCTTCCATGCATTATTATACTAGCTTAGTATACGATTCTATAGTTAGATATGCCAAAAAAGTTAATTAATTAATTAATTTTTTGCTCTTTGCAATAGAAATGACAATTTTGAGTGGTGTTTGATGGAAAAAAGGCCTTTGGGACTTTAAAGGTAAATGACTCACTTGTCATAAATAATTGATCTACAATGACTCTAATCCTGAAAATGGATTGCAGTCATTTTTCAATCATATGTATCGTAAATGATTATATTCTGAGTCATTTGTGCTAATTATTTATAGTTTTTTTTCTACTAGTGTTAGTGCAAGGCTTAGTAATTGAATTAACTTGTGTAATGAGTCAAAGTTGGACGATGCAAGTGACAAAAGTGCACTAAACGCTTTATATTTAGAATAAGATGATGTATGGTAGTTGATTCATTTCCAACCACATCCCCATTTCCAATCTATAAATTGCTTTGATTCTATGAAGTTGTGGCACAATTCGAGTTGTAATTGTGGTGCATTATGATTGGCTACAAGGTTGCCAATATTGCAATCAACCCTTGGTCGATTTTGCAATCAGTCTATGGTTAAAAATAGAAAGCTCTTTATGGTTATTATAGGTCCAGGAGAATCTTCCACTGAAAAATTCATACTAATTACTTTTTGTGTAATAAAAATGGATAGTTTGTCATAGGTAAAAGGCTCGTGGAAGGTGAACTGTCAAATGTTTAATTCATATTATTTGCAAACATAGTTTGCAAACCATATAAATGGAAACTCTTTGAACATGATTTTTAGTAAGGTCATCACATAAATGCATTGTTGGAACAAGTGTGTAAATTCATCCCAAGTTTCTTGCTTTGGGATGAACTTACCAATGATTGGATGAGTATATAACATCATATCCATATTCTATAGAATAAAAGGATATATTAGAATACAAAGGAAGGGCAATTGGCCCCAACAATAGGGGACGAATTAGATCAAGGGCCATTTAGAGTGATCCCAAAACACCATATTCACTTTATGTACATTCAATTAATCAATATCTACCTTCACTAAAGAAATGATTTTACAAGCTCTATTCATAAAAGTTTGAGCCTTTACAACTTTTGCATGGAATATCCAAATGAAACATTTTTTGGTGCGCTAATATCTTCTTTCATTTGCTAACCAAAAAATATACAAATTTGACAAGTTTAGTGATTGTAACTATAATCTAACAAAAAGGCAATGCTTTTGGAAGTCCCTACCTTACTTTATATGCAATATTTTTGTCACTTGCCCTACTTTGTGAGGTTCATCATGAGACCCAAGATGAACAAAACTCTCAATTTATGCCATCCTTATAAAAAAAAAGATTCTCTCTATTTTCTATGCATTGGTGTTTTTTTTGCAAGATGTTTTATCAATTGGCTACAACTAAAAGACATTGGCTATTTCTTGTGAATTTTTTTTTCATTTTTTCAGTCCTCTGAATAGCTAGATTACTATTATGCTTTTCAAGACCTATAGCCCAATTTCACTTAGGTAATACCTAATTTGTTATAGATATCGCCCAAGTATAACCTAAGTATTGAAGAAATAACTGGCTACTTCTCCAAAATGATACCAAAATTATTGCTTCAATGGACTGAGTCCACCGACCACATTAGAAGAGATTTGAGGATCTCGGAAGACTGTGAGTTCCTGGACTGTGGGAACTTTGGGAACTCTATCACATAAGTAGTCTAATGTGGCACAAATTGTGCCATATCAAATATTAATACTTAAATATATATTTTTAAATTTTAATCTAATTTTTTTAAATTTAATTATTTAAAAAAAATTAGTTATTAAAAATTCTAAAAGCAATACTGCACTGTCATTTCCAGTAAGGGGAATAGGCTTGAAACGGCCCTCCCTTGCCCTCTATGGTAAGTGGTTCAAAAAGCGACCCTCTTCTTCAAATAGTCTTGTAGGTGGTTTTAAAATGAACATTAAGTAGACTGTCAACAATGTGAGAGCATAATTAAGACTTGTCATTTATTGCTTCATACTTTGCCAATGGATGGATTAAGAGCTAGGGAGGGTCCATTTTAAAGCTAGAGTATGTCCCCTTAATTTTTTCTAAATGAGAATTGATTGTCCAATTGCCTTTTCACAAATGTTAGAAGAATGTAGGATTCCTTTAAGTTTAGTAAGGGTTGCATTTAGGAACCTTGTGTATTACTTTTTGAATGCCACAATGCTTGTTTTTGGTCAAGACATATTTTTTTTCAGGCTTCATGTGTGTGGGTTTTGAAAGATCTAGGATCACAAATAGTTGCCTATGGCAGAATTCTTTGAAAATTCATAAGTAATTCATAAATGCTCCAAAAATTATGAAACCACTGGTGTTAGATTCCGCATCAATTTTTCTTCTTCAAGTAAAAATTAAGGGAAGATATTTTTGGGCATCTGAAACACATCAAAACGGCTCGACAGCCCTTAAAGGGTTGCTTTTTGAGCCACTTACCTTAATGATACCGGTGGATCTCATTACCCGGGCTCAAAGTCTTGCACGTGTGGGGTCAACAGCACACGAGTGGCCTGCTCCAATTCCCAGCATCTAAGTTTCTGGGGTTTGCGAACGGAAGATGGCCCGCTATTCCCAAAAGGCGAGAGAATTAAAGCAACCAATGCACGCCATCCTATCACGCCCTGCAGTAGTGCCGCACTTGCCGCACTTGCAGTCGGACCAAGCTCAGCCATCCAGGTGCAGCAACTTGTGTGCACACACACAGATCGAGCAAACATTTTGTTTGGCCCTGCCCTGCGAGTGAATCAGCAATCTCTGGCTAGCTAGCTGACGGGACTTGGAACCAGGTGTCCGCACACAACGGTAGCAGTTGGCTGTTGCAGTCTTCGGATCGATCGAAGAAACGCCTCATTCTGATACCCCTGGTGAAAGGTATAGTAACTTACTGTGTAGTACCTGTTTTGTTTTTCTCTCTTGATCACGCTCAAACAAGTCTGGAAAATTCACTGGCATGTGCACCATTTCTCGTAGTTACCCACAATAGCTGGAATGATTGAGTTTTCGACAGTCAAGTCCGTCGTAGGAAAGCCTGACAACCCGGAAATTGTGAATCGATCCCTGGAGAATCGAACTAGAGCGTTGCAAGTCGTGTTTTATACCGGATGGACCAATCGGTAGGGTTTTGCGATTCTGCGATTAGACTGTCTGTCACTCTGTGAGTCTGGGTTCAAAGCCTGTGTGGCTCTGGCCTTGATTAGTGGTATTTCGAATGCAGGGACGACGTTTGGGTGTGTGAATTATGGCCATGGAGGCTACAGCAGGCGTTTCTGTGGCGACCGGGAGAATGTTTCAAGTATTTGCATCCCCTGGGACGACATCAAGGCGAGCTTGCACGTCAACGACCGTGGAGGCTGTCGCAAGGGGAGGGTTGAATTCTCGGTGTGAAGGAATGGTGTCCCCGTTCCGTAATTCTCGGCAGGGAGGATCATTGACCGCCAAACGAGGTACATCATTTTTCAAATGTTTATTTTTATTTTGAGGGATTCCCCTAACTTCAGGTTTACATGTGATGTGATGTGTTCTAAGATGTTCTTACTACCATGTGTTCCAAATTTGAAGAAAGTCTGATTTTGAATAGGTTTGTTTCTTGAGAGAGTTTGAAATGTTTTACAAGTGAATGTCTTTCCATGGTTTTGTGCCTTTGATTTTCAGGGTTTTTGATGTACGGCGAGCCAAAGATTTGTGTGAAATCACGCGGGCTTTCGATTCGGGCCTCGCAAGGGGAGAATGTTATGCCTCTTTCCAAGGACAACGGCGTTGCAACGCTGGACTCGGTGATCGGTGAACCTCCGTCCAAAAGCGACGATCGCCGGGAACGTCTGGAGGCGCTTATTGAGATGGTGTGTGCACACGCAAACCTCTTCCATTGTTGTTATGACCTTCTCTACAATGGCAATCTCGAATACCCTGTGCACGTGTGACAGTATCCGGCTCACATTCAAACTATGTCGTAACTAGTGCAAAAGTTGGGACTCCATATAGAAAGATAAAAAAGAGTTGAGAGTATGGAAATTTTTGCGAACTTTTGGGTTAATGAATGTCAGTGGGAAAGTTTCTCACCGCATCTTTTCTTTTCTTACCCAGACTGTGATCGGTCTAGTGGCGAGAGTGATATGAATTTGAGCCTTCACTCTACTCCACCCATAACACGGATACCATTTTTTCGTTGTGTATCAATTTGTTGTTTGGCATCAATCATCTTGCATTCACCTATTTTGAGAATCTACTGTTCTGATGACAACGCTATTCTCAAACCTATGCTTCCGCCATGCTTCAATAACAGGTAGTGAGTGTAGTTATGAAATGGAAGGTGAAAATGCGGCTTAAGGGCATTACAATGTCGACGTTTCTGTGTCGGTGCATCTTTTGAGGCACGTGTGTTTGTTTGAATTGCAGATGATTTTCAATTGCCGTTTCCTCACTCTCATGGCAGTTGTGGGGTCCTTGGCTGGATCGTTGTTGTGTTTCTTCAAGGTATGGTGCTTTGAAAACGAGGAGAATCATGTTTATTTGCTGTCTCTATTTGCATCAGGCAAGGTATGAGATTGCAGGAGAAGTGTTGTTCAAATTTTCGTTCTTTTTCTAACCAAAATTACTTGATGCTAACCAAGGTGTTTGGCAATGTAACGTCTGTTTTGAGCAGGGTAGTTTGTTTGTGACCCAGTCCTTCGTAGAGTACTTTCAAGCATCATGGCAAGGTCTTGGTACTAGCCAAGTTGTGTTTCTCCTCGTAGAAGCTGTCGGTAGGCACACATCCAACCCACCCTTGAACCAACTTTTTTTTGTTGAACTTTTGCATATTTTGTTGCTTATATATTCGTATCTACAACTATTATGTGTCTCAATTTCATTACCAAATTGGGTCATTGGTCCTAAAGGAAGTTGTTTTTTCAAAAAATGTTCCAAGTATTACTTCGGGTGAATATGAACGAAACATCAGCTTGAAGCACTATGGTCATCATTCAAAAATTTAGACTTCCGAGTGCGTCGGGGTCATTTATGAAGCTGATTTTCCTTGCTGTCATCTGTTCCATTTCTCATGCACTAACTTAGTTTAATTTTCTTGGGCCGCGGGTGTTGTTTGCCAGATGTTTACTTGATGGGGACTGTTATGCTCATATTTGGGATGGGTCTGTACGAGCTCTTTGTGAGTGCGCTCGAAGTGGGCACCGGTGAAAATGTTCAGAATCCCATATGCGGCTCCAATCTGTTTGGCCTTTTCCGTATGAGGGTAATGCGACCATACTATTCTTTCTATTTTCAAATGCTAAACAATTTGTTGTTCGAACAAATTACCATTCTTACTTAGTTCTACAGTCACTTATATGTAATCATGTGCAGCTATGCTTATAACTTCACACTCATTTTTCATATCCCTTAAAACTTCCTGTAAGTTGTTGTCGGATCCTTATTTAAAATATGGGAAGAATGGGCATCACAGATATCGAAGACTGATTCAAGGTATCACAGCATGATATCTTAATGTGTTGACCACAGGCTTCCCTAAGAAATGTTATGGACTCAAATAACATGAAACTATGATAGAGCCTTGTTATGTACAGAAATGGACTCCGGCTTTCCCCGTTTTTAATCCAATTTTCATTGTGGCTCTTTCTTTCTTTTGTTTCTTCCTGCGCAGGAGCGACCCAAGTGGCTCGAAATCCGGTCGCTGGACGAGTTGAAAACGAAGCTGGGGCATGTCATTGTGATGATTTTGTTGGTTGGAATGTTTGAGAAGAGTAAGAAGGTGCCGATCAACAGCGGGCTTGATCTCCTGTGCTTCTCAGCTTCCATTCTCCTCTCCTCGGGTTGCCTTTTCCTCCTAGCTAAGCTTCATAGCAACAGCCCCGGTCCTAAGCATTGACTTAATTTGTCGACGTGTCTCATTGGAAAAATTCAAAAGAGGGTTACAGCCCATAAGCTTGTCCTCTTTCTTACTACCCTTAGAGATTATTTAGCCCTAAACTGCAGATTTGAATTCTTGTGATTGAAGCAACTGTATTTATATATGTTTTGAGGCAACTGTGTCACAGTCTCATTATACCGGTAATCCATAACCTTGTCCTCTTTCTAACTACCCTAAACCCTAAACCTGCAAACTGCTGCTGCAGATTTGAATATTTGTGATTGAAGTTGTTGCAATAGGTATTATGACCAATTATGCAGTGATTCCAGTAGCCAGCACTTGATTTTTATTTATTGAAAGATTTGCTTTCTGTAGGCTATCTTGTTCAGAGAGCAGCCAGAACTCCTTTCAGGCAATCCCCAGCTTATTGATCTCCCCTTCTTTAAACATGTAATATACGGCTCACCCTTTTATTTGTGTAATTTTCACTAACTTTGTGACTGATTGTCAAATTTTCTTTGGCCAAATTTCAGTAATCCACTCATTTTGGGGATACCATAATACCTCCTATACTGTTGTTGCTCCAATTGCTGTGAAACTTGTTGTGAGTTTGTTCTGAGCTTTTTATTCTTGTGGACTGTTAGTACATTGAACATAATTGTTGCTCGACTTGCTTAAAAATTTGTTTGAAGCTTTCATTTTTTATACAGTAGAACTCCTCTAATTGCACCCCTTATAATTGCAAAAACCTCTATAAGTATCCGGTCCTAGCAGTCCCGGCTTGAGGCAGTACTATATAATATTTTAAGGAAAAAAGGTAGGTATAGTACAATAGCATTAACTGCGAGGCAGGTAAGGAATTTTTGGTGGGCCTATACCCTGTCAGACAAAGGTGAAGTAGGGAATTTAAGTACTGTAGCTGCTTTGGGAACATCATTTTCTTGAATACGGGAAAAGATTTTAATTGCGCAGACCTTCTCTTATTGCTAAAACCTCTCTAAATGAATGTTGTCAGACGTCCCGGACCTATGGATTTAGAGGAGTTCTACTGTAATCACAAAAATAATTGTTGCCCCAATTGCTTTGAAATGGGTTCAGTTTGTTTGAAGCTTTCATTTATTCTTATGTCCACAATTTGAATTCACATGTACTGTATTGCACACTCTACTGCAAAAGTTTGTGGGTCTAAAAATGCTACTCCATTTTGAGCCATTCATTTTGACAGTTTATAGTTATAGTCACATTATGAATTGGTGCTTAGTTGATTCTCCTTCTTGTTAACCCTTAAACGTCGACAAGGACGTTTTGCGTCTGATGAATGACAAAGAATCTTTCTTTGTAGGATAGAAGTGCAACTATTCATCCTTAGTATTAGGGATGAAAAGGGGAGATCTTCTACAATACTTTGACTTCTTATGAGTATATTTGACTTATTCAAAGTAGATGATGTCACACGATATTGAAATGCATGATTTCCACGGCCACCAGACCGTCCTTCAAAGGTTAAGGTAACTGGAAATTACACCTAAAATCCACCCCACATATTCTTGTTCATAAAGAGTGTAGGATTGTTTTTTAGAAATTCCTATTTTCAACACTTAAAAAACTCATAATTTATTCATATGGTGTCCGAAAATGTATTCTTGAATCCCCTTTTGACGACCAGCAAGACCCACACTCAAAAAAAGTTAAAAATTAAAATTAAACTAAATCTTTTACAAAATAATATTTGGGAACCATGCTGAATTGCTTCATGGGCCCCCGGCAGGAATTCCCAAAGCTTTCATATCTGCTCTTCCAGCACCCCCTCTTCTCATAGGCCCAGAATATTGCACACACCCTGCCCACACGCTGACCTGGAAGACCACCACGTGCCACCCTGCCATTGCTCCGCAATCCGCCCCGGAAGGCTCCACACTATCCACCCATATAAATTTCCAGATCTTGCATTGGCGTCCACTTCCACGAGGAATTGATTGCAATTTTGCGACCGAATTGAGCATGACGACGTCCATAGCCACTTCGCTCCCTTGCTCGCATGGAATCACGACGATCTCCAGAAAATCTCACGCCCCTGCATTGGAGGTGCGGGCGGGAGTTTTGAAAACAGGCGGGTTGAAAGGCGTGGGGTTTGAAAATGGGCGGGCCAGCAGCAGCAGTAGTTGTTGGGCAAGAAGCGGTGCGTTTCATAGCCGGATTCTGGGACACAGAAGGGCTGTTGTGGTGCGAAGGCGGACGAAGATTGTGGCGGAGGGGGAGAAGGGGGACGTTTTCGGAGGTTTGATTCTGGCTATGGGCGTGAAATTGAATTTGATTTTGCGGTGAATTAAGCTGAGTGTTCGCAACTGCTGGGTCTGGGGTGGTCGAGCTAGTTTGTAGCAGTGGAGTGTTAGGCATGTGTTCGATGTTTGTAATTGGGTTTCTATTTGTGACTAGAATGGTCGGATTTTAGAATAGAGATTTGAAGAGAATGCGTTATTTGGATAACATATGCCAAAATGATAAGGTTTCGAAGTTTTATTGGTGGTTGACCTAAAGTCGACATGTGTTCTGATGGTGCATTCTCATCAACTGATTGTGCAAGACTTTGCGGTGCCACTGAATTTGATTTGCGGGGAATTAAGTTGTGCGTTCGCAATTGCTGTGTCCGGGGTGGTCGAGCTGACTTTTAGCAGTGGAGTATTAGGAATGTCTTCGATGTTTGCAACTGCGTTTCTCTTGTTACTAGAATGGTCGGATTTTAAAATAGTGTTGTTAGCAATTAGAAGAGGATTCTGACGCACCAGAGAATGAGTGATTTGGATAATGTATGGAAAAATGATAAGATTTCGAAGTAAATCGACTTGAGTTGTGATGGTGTACATTCTCATCAACATCTAATGATTGTGCAAGATTTTGGGGTGTCACATTTAGGTAGGAGTGACTATTAAGTACCTTGACCTTTGAATATATTGCATAGTCGTTTGGCCTCTTAGTTCGTTGTATTCACTACTGAGCAACAACCCCTGGAGAACTTTGGTTTTGCAGAATTTGTGAGGCGTTCATCCGATTATTGCAATTTTGAACTGAAATCAATCAGGAGTGGTCGATATTGGGAATGTAGCGTTTTTATAATTGGGTTACCGCATTGTGATGCTCGTTTGCTCTTCCTACTGTGGTGTATCTGACGTCGCCTTGAGAAATCTTAACTTGTCCTTGATGTGACCTTTTGCAGCGGCAGGCTTCATTGTGAAGGCTGGCAAGAATGCGTTGGATGCAGGCACTGACCTCGTTCCTGTACGTCTATCTTGACTTGAGCATAAGGAGCATCTGAAATTGTTCTGTGTTGTTTGGTAATAATTTAAGAATAGAATTGCCTGCATGTGCAGGATGAACTTGCGTTGAAAGGTGATCCTCGTGAGCCAATATAAATCTGTCCGCTTTGTATATCTCATAACTGCAAGAAGAGTATTTGTTGATTCTTGCAGGATAACATACCTAGAAATGTTGCGCGTATTATTGTTGGAGTTGTGGGCGTGTCGGTGATAACGTATGCTTTGCGGGCTCTCTTCTCGACAGCCCTCTTCATTTTGGTAAGAGTCTCACCAGTGAATCCAACTTGCTTAACAATTGTGCGACTGATCGATTGATGCGTTGGTATTCTCAACTTAAAACATCATCCTGAAGTGAAGTTGTATCCATGACAATTACCTCTTTTGTGAATGTTATTCAACGAATGATCCATTTCCTGAGGGCAGTTTCGCCACTTCACTACAACTGCTGTCGAGAGATTTGTTTTGTTTGTGATTGCATTGGAGTCTATCAAATGAGATCAATGCTTTATAAGTAAACTGCTCCCGTTACAACCTCTCAGCCCTTCTTGCTCTAGAGTCGATCATTCTATGGAAATAATTCCAACACTTGCTCTGAGATGTGAGAGAGCCGCCTCATCTTTGACATTCAAGACTCGACCTTGAATTTGAAGGATTTATTTAGGATTCTTCATTTAGTATACCTGTGACAGTATGACATTCCTTGTGGTGATTACAGAAAAGTCTTGAGTTGATCAATGAGCACAGGCTTACTAACTGATGGCTTGAACCTGAAACAGGCGATTGGAGGATTCAGTTACTTGGCCTACATTTACTTGAACAAGGGCAGTGACTCGGGTACTGGCGGAGGGGGAGGGGGCGGCTCCTCCCGTGGCACCGATGATTCACTCGAAGAAGCCCGTCGTATTATGGATAAATACAAATAAGTTCTCTTCGTGGAACCATCTCTGTCCAGTCTTAAAGCGCTTGGTCGCAGTTGAGGTTCTCCTTTGAAATAGCTCTAGTAGCGGGTCTTTGTATAAAGTGCATGAGGCATTTGTATTTTAAATGAACAAGGGGTCTTCTTCAATGAGAAAATCATTGACAATTGCCTTGAGGGTTAACTGTGCTGTGAATGTGCTGTGAATTTTAGCATGGTGATCTTTCAGCTCTGTAATACTCCCTCCGTCCCAAAATGATCTTCTTGTTGGCCTTCATTTTTTGTCCCAAAATGATCTTCCTGTTGTACTTTGTGAGCTGCAAATTGGTCAAATTTAACTTTTGGTTGTTCTCTAGGACTAACAAAACAATTCCAAGCGATAGTTCCCCCTCCATCTATGCAATCACTAATCAAAGACAAATAAAATGGTTGAAGGGGTCAATCAATACTTTTTGTTTTTATTTTTTGCATCTCTTTGAATATTATCTAATTGAAGGAGATGAAGGCTTTGGGAGGCAAAATATAGGTCCACATATGGTCTTTGACTTATACTAACTACCCACAAAATGACGACCTCACACTCAATAATTAAATAACCACTGGTGCTCCTTGAAAATACCCAAAAAATTTCACTTTTCAATAATCCAAAACTACACTTTAAAAAGGGCTTCAAAACTCAAAGTTTCAAGGGCAATAGGAGTGCACCAAACTCTATATGTAGTGCAAAACAGGCTTTAAAAATGTTATTTTTAGTCTTAATCCAGAACATTTTGTCTAACAGGAAGATTATTTTGGGACGGAGGGAGTACTCCTGAAACAAAGTGCAGCTTTCGTACCCCTTGTGTGCAATTCTGTTGGACGCTCTGTTCACCTGCAAGAAAATGCGCTAGATTTTGTTCAAGTTCCTCCAATGATCTGTAAGGTGGGCACCCCCCAAACTGCCACTTTTGCTATTATTAGATTGGTCGAACTTTCATATTTTGTTGTTTTGTTGTTGGCAAGTGAAAGGAGGTTCCAACACACCAAAGACTGCAACATTTGGATATAGGATGCAAAAGTTGCAAAGGGTCAAATTTGTTTTTGGTACATGTTTTAAAATTGTTTCTTCCACATAGGTACATATTGATTTTGGAGATGTACATAGAGTGATGATGGCAGTTTTAGATGGTTGGGGTGGATTTGTCCCCTTGTTGAGTCCCTAGGGAAAGTGCTGAAGTTTTTTATTTTCCATGCATGATAAAATTTGCAAATTCTGAATTCATATTTGCAATCAGAGACCCCAAATTAGCTAGAAGAGGTGTAGAAGGTGAATTAATCAAGCACAAAATAGGGGTTCTTTTTTGTACTTGCACCCCTAGAATGATTTAGAGCTTAGAGGGGTGGAGTGAGGGGCTAGTTCACCCCGACCTTTTAGATAGGGTATGATTTGGGGGGTGCCCAATTTTAATGACTAAGGTGTTGGTTTGGCTCTTTTGCATTTTGGGGGTAGGTCATAGCAAAGTTAAAATTTAGTATTTAAAAAAAAGCTTTGAGTGGATGTATCTTGTTGCTAGATTTCTAATACATGAATTTGTACATAATTTGACTAAGTACTTGATTTGACTAATTTGATTTGAATAGTTGTGAACTTAAAAGGTGAAATATATTTTTGATCTCAATATGGGTAAGCTAAAAAATATTTTATTCTAACTCCAACTTTAGAGTTGCTTTATGCCTTCATGTGCACAAGGCCCATTATTCAATTTCAATCAGCCAAGAGGTTATGGCCTAAAAAATTTGAAGCCATCACCACTAAAGCTTTATAACTTTGAAACCCCATTGTTGAGTTTCATTTGCCCTTTATTGTGATCGTCAACTCTAATACATTAGTTTAATAAACACTAGAATTCTATTGTTTATATTTGTAATATATCTATTATATTAAGTACGCAGTGTCATGACCCTTGTTACAAACTCTGTCACGTTTTTTATCTTTGAAAAATATCATACAACTATTTCATTCAACATTCACAATGTAAACAAACATTCTTTAAAGTTTCACGAGCCTATCCCAAATTCAAAGTGTCTCTAAGGGATCTTTGAAATTTAGGGGTTAAATAAACACTCTTAATATGAACCAATCATAAATTATGATTGGAATCAATCTCTCTTTATCCGTACAATGTGATTTTAAAGAATATTCATAGATTTTTTTTTAAATCAATTTTGAAAATCCACTTAAAATACTATTCTTATTTATAGCATTTGGACATAAAATAAAATAAAAATTGATTTTTTTTTGTAGAATTAATCCTGAAGTGTTGAACAAAAGATAGGAAATTTTTTTTTGAAATTTTTGAATTACTAATTAGAACTCCTCCAAAATATTCGTATCACTTATTCTTGTAGAACATTCTTTCTTCTCTCCATTGCTTTATATCACGATGAATATTAATAGGGTCGAGACTCTCGCGCCTGGGCAGGTTCGGGCAGCTTGGACAAAAATTCACGCGCTGCCCTACACTTCCTCCTTCTCTCACGGTCGCGCCTTTAGTCCCCTTTTACCTTCGCTTCGCCTTCGTTCCTGAACTTCCTTTGTCAATGAGGAGCATCAGCATTTAGGGTTTTACAGTCTTGTTTCCCCAGATGTTTTCCAGCAGCTCCACGGCTTCACAGTTTACGAACGGACATTGAGTGGGAAATTTTATTGTGAGCGGGGGAAAAGGGAGTAACAATGAGCGGCACTCTGTTGGAGCAGACGCGGGGCTTTCACGAGGAGATTGAGCGGCTGGAGCGATGCGTAGTGCAGGAGCTTCAGAAGGAGACCAAATCGCACAAAGAGAGGTTGCAACAGAATCATCGTGTGAATAATATGCGCCATGCTATACTTGACGCCACGGGCAAGCTTGTGAGTTTGTTATTACCTTTTCTCTTCTAGCGGCTCTTTGCTTTTCTCAGATTGCATCAGTGTTTTCGTGCGTTCTTGGTGTCAACTTCCGATTTATTTCACGGCCTTGAATTAAGTAATGGAGGGAGGAGTCGGTAAAATTCCTCTTCTTGCTCAGCTCCTACTGAAATGAAATTTGAATTCTATGCGGTTTTTGACATTTCACTAGAAGTTCGAGCTCAAGATTGGTTTATAATTGTGATGTTAATTAGGTCTTCTGTGGCGCGGTCGTTCGTTCACTAGTATAAGTGTCATTACTGAGTTAAACCTGTTGCACGTATATAGGTGGAGATTTATGCAGACAAGGACCATGCTCGAGAAGATGAAATTGCTGCACTTGGCGGCCAAGGTGTTGGTCAGAATTACTTCACATCGTTTTACGAGCGATTCAAAGAAGTACGTGAAGTTTGCTTCTTTTGATTTGCCATTGATTTTGCTATTTAGCCTTGTGCTTGAGGATGTTAGATTTTCTGGCGTCGTGATCGGTAGTACCGTCTCTGTTCATGTCTTAAACCCAGGCCCCTTTGGCAACCAGAAAATCACTGTAGAACGCACAATGCACCAGTGGAAGGTGCGACTTATGGTTTTAGGGTTTAGCTAGACCATTCCAAGCATGCCATTAATTGAAAGCAGCTGCACGGCCATACTTGTGCATACTCTTTGTATAATAGAAGTATCACTGTTGGTCTTTCGCAGGTAAGGGAGTACCATAGACGCCATCCTAATGTCCGGGAGGCTGTTACAGCGGATGATCCTGAAGAGTATCTCAAGGAAGAGCCTTACATCGACTTCAGTGGAGAGGTAGAGCCCTGGATCTCGCACTGCTGCTCTCTCGCTCCCACCCCCTTCTATGCAGTTTCTTGTAGAATATGCTGCCAGAAGTCGGTTTGGAGGCATACTCTTAACAAGTCGTGTGATTGAATATTTTTTCTTAGATCTATTTAGGAGATTGTACCATCAGTCTTGCGTCTGAGAGAAAGTCATCACAGCTTCAAGATCGCTACGTGCTTTCCGCGTATACCGGTTTAGGGTTTGGATCAGCCCATATTGTTACCGTCAATTTTTGTAGAATGAAGTTTGAGCCCTTGCTTTGGCAATGATAGGATGCAGTTTATACGTTTGAGTATAACCTAATGAGAGTGCTTGAGTTTGTGATCTCATTATATTCTGAAGATATCTATTTTATGTTCAGGAAGCGTATGGAAGATACTTGGATCTTCATGAGCTATACAATCAGTTCCTGAACTCCAAGTTTGGTCAGCCTACGGAGTACTCTGTTTTTCTAGACGAGTTTTCACAAACACATAAAATCTCACGTGGTGTCAAGTTAACAAAGTAAGTCTCGTTCTTCTTTGTTGTTTACCGTATTCCCTTGCAGTTTTGAACTTCCTGTTACCAGTCATTGTGCGCCTTGAATGAATAGGTCGGGAGCATGCTCTTAACTGTTTTCTGTGAATTGCAGACAATACCAAGACTACTTAAAATCAATGACAGATTACTTGCTTTCATTTTTTGAGCGTACCCAACCTTTACAAGACGTAGATAAGATCTTTGCCAAGGTCAGCATGCATCACAATCAGCTGTTCTTTTGCCCCCAGCCAACGTTGTGATATCAGATTACTTCCATAGCAGTATTTGGATTTCACCTGGTATGGATTTGCATAATTATGCTCTTCTATATTTTTGTGCATCTTATGTGGAGGACGTCCAGCAGGTTCTATACTTAAGTTACATATTTTCTATGCAGGTCGAAGCAGAGTTTGAGGAGAGATGGAATGCTGGAACTGTCCAAGGGTGGGAGGACAAGGGTGTGGGAACTGAACAGACCTCCTCCAGGGGACAGCCGCTTATTGATGTTGACGATTACGAGAGTGTCGAGGAGCTCATGGAGCTTGGCCCTGATCGCCTTAAAGAGGTATGTTTTTGCAGTGTCTCCTTGTACCTGAGATCAAGTGACTCGAGTCTTTTAAGTGTTATTTCGGTTTAAGGTGTTCCAAATCCAATTGTTGAATCACTAGTGAGCGTGGTTTGGGGTGTGAGCTATGCTGTAAAGCTGCGGACAAATTAGAATGTTACCACTTCGAAGGTTGTGACCATCTTCTTTATAATGTACGCTATAGTTTTTTGATACTGGTATACTTACTAACATAATTTGAGAGCTTTTCCAGGCTCTTACAGTATTGGGATTAAAGACAGGTGGCACTGTTCAACAACGTGCAGAGCGTCTTTTTCTTACTAAGGTGAGTTTATCTTGCATTTAGTTGAGGACATTTCTCAGGAAAATGGTTAAACTTTTGGTATCAGTATTTTTGCTCCTTTCTTGCTTCTTGCAGTAGGAAGTTTACGATGGGCGATAATTGCTAGAAAACTGTTTAAATAGTAATTCGTCTCGTGTGGGGACCCTCTGGCACCTGAGTGAGTTTGAGGTTTGGAATTTTGGTTGATAGGGAGTTGCGCTTGAAGACCTTGATCGTAAGCATTTTCCCAAGGGTTACCAAACCCCAAACTCAAAGAAGTCACAGAAGGAGATTGCACAGCAGGTTACTGCCTCTCAATCAGTTGCTTTGGCTGAGGTGAAGATGCAACGTCTATGTGAGCTTTTGCAAGAGGTATGCCCTTGGGACTTTGGCTGAACCTGCCTTGATTGAGCATGTCTTATCTGATTCTATCTACTGTGCCAACATATAAATATTTTTGGAGCGGTTGCCAAGGTAACTAAGTCTTGTGGTTTCTATTGTTAGGGTTGATTTGGGAGGTGTTATAAGCGTATTGTAAGCAATGGGTAATTTGTTTAATGCAGGCTATTGAAGAAACGAAGTCACATGTTGAGAAGAAGCAAGCTCTAACTTATGAAGAGATGGAAGTTGAGCGGGAAGAGGTATTCTGTTCGATGTTTTGATATTCAGCCCCATTGATTGATATTGTCGCTTACTTACTGATCTAATTAAGCGGTCTATAACTTCACTGTTCAATAATAGCTATTCATCTTGCTGCAAATTATTTTCCCGTACTGACCAATGACTGTTGTGTTGCTTTGAATGTCTGTGTTTGAGAGCAGGAAGAAGTGGCTCAAGAGAGTGAGAGTGAAGACGAGGAGCAGGCGATCTATAACCCCTTGAAGCTGCCAATGGGATGGGATGGCAAACCTATTCCTTATTGGCTGTACAAACTGCATGGACTCGGTCAGGTAGGACATCTATCAGAGAGTTCTTAACGTTTTCTCTTTTTGTAGAACTTACCAATAATTTGGGCCTCGAATTTTGCATTCTATTTTTCAATCCATGTTACGTGGAGGTTTTGTAATGTAGGTGTCAAACTCTTGAATTCTTAAGGGTCACAAGCGTTATATGTACTTGCAGCTTCGTACGTGTTCCTTGATGATCAATCGCAGAAATTCATTTTGATTTTGAAATGTTACATTGTGTTGCCTAAAGAGTAATATTAGATGTTTGAACGGACAGTTTTTGCCTGGACTAATGATTATGTCGATTTACAGGAGTTCAAATGCGAGATATGTGGGAATTACAGTTACTGGGGTCGGCGGGCTTTTGAGCGACACTTTAAAGAGTGGAGACATCAGCATGGCATGCGCTGTTTGCGCATTCCAAATACCAAAAATTTCCATGAGATTACATCAATCAAGGTATGAGCCAATGTGATGCATCTCATTGCAGTAGTTGCTATTTGTAGTTGTGTAATTTGTGCACGTGCAATCCTTTTAGGAGTCCTTTTCACTCTACTGATTGTAATCTTCTAACCGCACCAATTGCTCTGACTTGCTCTGAGCTTGAATGCAGTCCTTAAACTAGATTAGCAAAAAAATCTAGCTTAGTATGCCTCTTTCTTCGATAGCATGGCTCATGTAAGACCCTTCTGCGGTTCATACGAATTTGAGATGTATGGATACGCTTGGTCCTTCATGCAACTTGTTTTGTGGTTACAGGATGCCAAAGCACTGTGGGAAAGGATACAGGAAAGACAAGGTGTCAACAAATGGCGCCCTGATCTAGAGGAAGAGTATGAAGATCTTGAAGGCAATGTCTACAACAAGAAGAATTACACTGATTTGCAACGCCAAGGACTTATTTGAGTTACGTGTGAACATTCTTTCTTGGCACCTTAATTTATCCATCTGTCAACGCTTAAACGATGGCTATCTGAATGAACTGATAGCAACCCAGTGCCAGCTGATTGCTTGCTTTTCAGAAACCCTATGCACCGATTGGTTCTGCTGCAGGGCACACGGTATTGAATACCACGGACTCTCATCAAAATGGTTTTCTTTGTGTAATCCTTTCAAGGGATTCTGCGACTGCTGTAGTAGATCAGTAGACGAGCCTTAGTCGGAAGATCCACTATGTATCGTCTAGTCGGTGATGACTTGTGATAAATTTAACTGACGACTTGATTGTCGCTTTGTTCTGATCAGTTGTAGAGTTGATGGCCTGTTACTGAAACTGACTTTCGAAGTATCTCTGTCTCATCATTCCTTGCAACAGCTGGGTTTTCTTTTTTGCTCATCAGAAAAGCTCTGGACTGAAATTTAGTGAAGGATTAACTTGCATAGTCGGTGATCGTGTTGCTAATATGCTCGTTCTGTCAAGTTTCTGTCCTGAGCCTTGAAAACCCTTCGGTGCAGGGACAGGAGCAGCTAGTCATATATACTAACGACAATGTGTGTTTTGGTGCTTGTTTTGGTGCATTATTTACAAGAAGGATCCTGATGTCTTTTGCCCACTAGGATTTGGTGCATTATTTTACAAGAAGGATCCTAATGTTTTTACTTGTCGATTTCAAGACTTTTAGGTAGCTGGTTCTTAGACAATCAATGCTGTCACCCATGTTACATGGGACCTTAAGGGCAATGATGGGAATTCATTGAAAACGTCAAACTGATTCTGGGTCATCATGCAAGCATACTTGCAATAAATGATGTGCTGGAATAATAGTATGGAATATCATACACCATTTTCTGAAGGGGGAGTTTTCTGATGTGCACTATATGTCCTCCATGTAGTGATAGAACAAAAGGAGAACAAAAGTACCACCCTATTTAGACATGTGCACTACTGTCCTCCATGCATTTGAGTGATAGAAAGGAGAACAAAAGTACCACCCTATTATGCACTCCATCATGGTGATTGCCCCAGTCCAAACAAAATTGGGTTTTTAGGTGTCTGAGAATTTTTTTTTAAACCACTGATTGCCAACCCTCTTTTCCAAGTCCAAAATGCACAACGGTTGTCACTTGGGTACATCAACTTTCAAAAATCAATATAAAGGCATGAAATCAGTAGATTGAAGAAGGCTCCACACAAATGTACTGCTTCTTTGTTCAACTACAAATCTGGCTTGGCGTTTGACAAGACCAAGAAAAAGGTTGACTAATGACAAAATCTCAAAGACAGCTTATATTTGTGTAATGAAATGAACCAATTGTTGATTTGTAATGCAAACTTTCTTCCATTGCAAGGAAAGGTCCTGCTCTCTGATAAATCGCAAGGTGGAGACAAGGAATGAGAGCCATTGCAATCACTTTTATGAGCAAGGTGGACACAAAAATGGGAGCCATTGTTGTCACTTTTGGAAGCCGAGAAAGGGAGGCACAACAATACAACACGCACGTCCGTCCATCAAATTTGAATTCATGGAATTGTTGTAAGCCGACGACAGGCGCGTCACTCCATGGGAAACTGTTGTTGGCAGGGCTCCTGGCGGGTTCTCCCTTGGTACACAATAAACTAACATTGCGACATCATTGTGGACAATCCAATAAGAGTTTTGTCATTTGGTGCTTGACCGTTTCAACGAATTTCCTTGACACGGATGGCCCTTTTCGAAATGATTCCTCAGTTGCTGGTAAGGTACCCACAACTCAAAATGTCAGAATAAGATGAGAGAACCAAAAAGGTTTTGAGTTGTAAAATTTATTTATTTTTAAATGCAATTCAGTTCATTTGATGGGCTTTGGCTTCTTGTAAGAGCCACAGGGAGACCATTCATTGATTGGAAGCGGCTTCAGTATGTTCCAGCAAATGGGACTCATGCCCCCTGTCAGAGGCTCAAAAGTTGTTGTTTTGTACAAACTCAAAGTTACAAATTATGTCATTGTTAAGGTAGTGTACTATAAAAGTGCCCATCTTCTTCAAACTGACCCTATTTTTAGGTGGAGAATGGAGATGGGGTGATCCTTAAATGGACCACTTTAGCAATTGAATGCATTGAGAAAAAATTGTTTTTCTATTTCAAGAATCAATCATTGTCTTTGATTTCTACACATCTCTTTACAAGTTGCAAGTGGACGGATTTTGGAAGAGCTACGTTCACAAATAGGTGCCTGTGCCTTGAATCTTTGAAAATTTATATGTAATTCAAAAATGCTTGAAAAAATACAAATCCACTTGCATTAGGTTCCACATCTATTTTTCTTTCTTTTAAAAATGATTTAAAAATATTTTTGTCCGTGAAAGCCTGTGAAAAAAGCAGACCATCCCTTAAATGGTCACTTTAAGAGCATATTACCTTAGTTCAACAAAAAAAATTTACCAAAGTTTATTTGAAGCATTCAAGCATTTAAAAAAAGTGACAACAAAGAATTATACTCTATAGGTTGTCTAGATTTTTCTATAGAAAATGATTCTAAACATTTTTTTATTATTGATTTTTTGAGACCAAATGCACTCCTGGAATTCAAGAAAATTAGCCTTGTAAAGTAGTGTACTCTTAAAGCAACCATTTAAGAGCTTATTGCCTACTTGGAGAAGCTAAACTCCTTGAAACAATTTTCAGTAAATTTTTGTAGGAATAAAAATGGAATTGGCATCTAATCCAAGTTGTTTCATTAGTTTTGAACCTTGCTGAAATTAGTTGTGAAATTTTAAGTTGAAGCACTGTAGTTATTAAAAGCGACCACTTCTTGCAATGTATACTATTGGTACATTGAAGAAAGAAAAATGTACCCTTAGGTCATGATCACTTTTAAAACTTGGTCGCTTTTAGAATAGATTAGCTTAAAAGTGAATATCTTTAACCCTTGAAGGATGCTTAGGCTATAAAGTGGTCAATGGATGACTTCATTGGTCAATTTAGAAACAAAGAATGCACCTATTCATCCAATAATCTTATGTTGACTACCTTGGTCATTTGGGATTGCATCCATTAAGGATAAAAATAGTGCATCTCCACGTTTGCCATACAAAAGTCACCAAGTGGATTGAGTTGCCATTAACCCTTAAACGCCTCAATTCTTTTATAAATTTTGGCACATTTTTGCTTATATCTTTGTACAAAAATATACTTTACTTGAATTTCATAAAATTGGTCATGAAGAAAAGGTTGTCTTATCAACATTCAAATATTCTATTGGACATTCAAATGATAAGTGAATTGAACTAAGTTAAACAATGCATGCAAGCCCTCTATCATTGTCTACAATATGGACGTCAAAATACTTAAGGGTTAATGGGAATTTGCTAGACTATAAAATATACGGAGAAGGGATTTTTTTGGATTTCTTGTGCTAGGTTGCACCCAAAAAAATAATTTGGCAAAAAATGGCAACAAACCGTGAAGTTTTTTGCCATAAAACTTCAAATTTACAAAAAAATCTTAGATGAAATTGCTAGATTGTGGATTAAAATAGCATTATGGACATGTGATGTGTGCTAATGTGCTATTTTCAATCCAATATGTGGATGAATGTTGAAATTTGGAGCAACCACTTTAACATTTTATATTGCCACTTTGGCACCTCATAAAAAATGAAGACGAAGCCTTGATACAGAGTATCTTGTTTGGCATACGTCTATTATAACATGATTGGTAGTTTATACATTCTCAAGCTTTAGATTGCTTTGTTTTGCAATCCTTTTAACGCTTTGATTGGTGTAAATTGGCCCTCATATACACCTTATGAAACTTCAATTCCATCTTGGGTTGCAAGTTTGCAACATATAGGAACTCTTGAAATTCATGATGTTTTAGAGTGAATTTTTTTTTGTTGTTTAGTATGTATGAAAAAATGTTATCAAACATTTATTAAAATGATTTATTTAATCATTTAAAGTATCAATCACAAAAGACTATACATGTATGATGTAGAATGAAGGACAAGAATCAAATACATGTACAATTTATTTTTGAAAATCAATAACTAAACTTATTCTTGGAGGCTGATTCCAAAAGCTTGAAAAGCAGACTAAGGTAGATAGGTACCCCCAGATGTGCCACTGACCTTAAACCGCCATCTACACTATGTGAACATCTCCAAAATCAGTTCTGTACCTATGTGGAAGAAACGCTTTTAGAACCAAACTTTGTTCCTCAATAACTTTTGCATACAGTATCCAAATGCCATGTTCTCTGGTGTGTTGGAACCTCCTTTCACTTGCCAATAAAAACCTATAAAAATTCGACCAGTCTAATAATAGTAACTAGTCTCAGTAGCAAAAAGTGGCGGTTTTGGGTGTACCTACCTTACAGGCTTCACAAACACAGTCTACTGCAAGATCAGTGATGCGTTGAGCGGACTTGGTACCTTTTTGTAATCACTCAATTTTGACAGTCAGTAGGTTGACATGATATGTAAGTTTATCAGCAGCTGATGCTCTTGAGTTCTGATAACGCTTGCAGACGCTAGTTTGCTTGTCAAGTCACCTACTGTGTCTGGTACGTGTTTTTTTGTTTTTTTATTATTTTTAAATTTAAGTTTTTTTTATATTTGTACTTTGTGTAGAGTGCCAGTGATGGACGGCCTCCCATGGGCAACTGAAACATGTGACTGGGCAGCTTGTGAGCTTTCAGCTCCAATCCTGACAAATTTGGAACGCTATGATTCCAAAGTCGCCATCTATTTCATTTCAATGGTCTGCAAGAAGGACAATTTGGGGTACACTCAATCGGCCAAACAAATAGTTAACTTACTCCATAGTTTGTCAACCAGAAAAAAAAAGGGGCATTCAGACAGGTGCATGGCAAGCTCACTGCTGGTGATAATTGAAAAGCCAACTTGGCAGTACACTAATGATGGTAAGTAGTGTTGGCAACACTAATTACAAAGCACACACTAAATGTCAACAATCATGTTAATGTTATCAACACTAAATGTCTACATAGACACTATTTGTCAACTAATGGATATCAATGTTTTACAAGTTTACATTTAGTGTTACTTATTATTTCATCAAAGTGCAATGAAAAAAAATATAAGCCTAAACATATAAATGCCTATCCAAATGAATACTTTATTAAATAGATAATGTTAACTCTACATGTCAACTAATTGAAGTTTAGAGTGGGCAAGGTAAAAATGCAAGTAACACTATTTACAACATAACACTAAATACCATCATTAGTGTAGTGCGCATTAACCCCTAAATGTTCAAAGCCTTTTTTGAGCTTTTAGGAATTTGTTCTAAATTGAATAAGAAGACAACATTTTGAAAAGTTGTATCAATTTTTTTTGAATTGTAACCATACAAATTCAAACTAGATATGTTAACCCCAAAGTGACATTCAATTTCTGGGGTTCAAAAACATCATTGCTTTTGAAGCTTTATGGATCTAAATGTCTTCAAGTTATACAAATCTCAACCGTACAATCTTGTAGTGTACATGTTGTAGATGACATGTACAAAATTTGAAGTCAATTGGCCACATAGATTGCAAGATCATAATGTTTTAGTGTTGAAAATGGATGCTGAAATTTTCCCCAAAACACATTTGGAGGTGAAATTTGATTTCTAAACCTACTCAAATGAAAAAACTTTACACTACAAAATGATTCAAAACTAGTATACAAACACATTGGTGGAAAAAAAATTCATTCAATTGACTCATTGTGTCTACAAAACAGCTTTGAAATGTCAAAAATCAGCAAGAAAAATTGCAAAAAACAGATCTAAAGCTGAACCTCCTTCTACTAGAATGCTTCTCTGTCACTCATTAATTCTTGAATTAACATGAAATTTTAGACACACAAACTAGACTAGTATGCAAAAATTTTCCTAAAAGAATCATTGAAGATGGACTCCGTATGAAGAAGAAACAAGCCGCCGAAGTTCACTATACTCCAAAAATGGCAGGACTTGGAACTTCGAATTGCTCCCAAACATTCAAAACAACTTGGATTGACATGAAAACTTTACCACAATAACTATACTTCAAGGGGAACAAAACCCAATCTTTTTTTATTGAAAATGAGCAATGGATGAAGGAGATACAAGGCCCCGAAGTTGCAGCCCTAAAATACAATTTGGTGAACTCAAATTGAAGTTGTAAACTTCGATTGTCTTCCAAAAAATCAATAAACCTTGGATTAATCTGAAAATTTTACCACACAAACTAGAGGGGAGAACGCAACTTTTCCAACAAGTTTTATTGAATTTGGACCTTGGATGCAAAAGTTAGAGCACTTTGAACTGAACTTGAAATTGTGTGAGGACACTTTCTGTCCTCTTTGTCACTTTGGGGTTAAAGATCACATAGGAAAAGAAAACACAAAAACATCATTATGGATTGACAGATTATAATGTTTGATCATGAGGATGTTAAAACTTGCGAAAGTGATTTGAAGTCTTTCAATCCTTTTTTCACATGTCAAATCTAAAAAGTTGGTCACCAAAAAAATATGAGGATGAAGGGCCTATCATGCATAACCCCAATCAATTTATGGCTTTTCAAAATCTATCGAACAATTTTTTTAAATGAATTTTTTAATGTGATTCTTTCTCCAAGATCTAGTATATTTGAGGCCCATTTCCAAGAGCCCTCAACACTACGGAAAGTCAAGATTGCAATGGACACCCTTGCACAAAATCTTGAATAGAAAAATCATAATCAATCATTTTCTTAATCAAATTTTATGATGCTAAAACTAGACTTCAAAGATCATTTTTCAGAAATATAAACTACTAAAATAACAACTTGGTTAGGTTTTATTCATTAGATGATTTGGGGGGGGTCTGGAGGGCCGTTTCAGGCCTGTTCCTAACGCTATTCCCTTGGCAGCAAAAGAACGGCCGCTGTCAGAATTTTTTTTGAAAAAAAAAAAAAAATCGAAAAACAAGATGAACAAATTTTTTTGTTTTTAAAATTTTGAATTTTTTTTGTATGATGTGGTAGTTGCTTGGCCACGTCATGCAACTGCTGCGGCGCAGTTCCAGACAGTTTCAGAGTCTGGGAACCCTGGGGAACTCGCAGCCCTCCACAAGGGCTGAAAAACATGTAATGTAACTTCAAAGTATTGTCAACACTCAAATTGGGTGCCTTGGGCATTTAGGGGGAAAGGTAATGTGCACCTAAAAGTGACACTCTCCTAATTGCATCACCTATCTACAACTATGCAAGATTTCAAGATTGAATTCTTTGATAGTTGTAGATAGGTGACGCAATTAGGAAAGTATCACTTTTAGATGCACATACTTGATCTAGAATCTAGAATGGCATATGAAAGACAGGAAAAAGAAAGAGAATGCAATCATGTCTTCAATACACACAAGCAAATAATTTGAAACACATACTCCACATTATGTATTAGTAAGGTGAAAAATACCCGAGAACGTCAAAATAAGCATAGTCGGAGGCACCTTTTCTAGAAAACAAATTACAAATATTTTTTAGTATTAGCAATTGAAAATCATGAATTAAATAATTTTTGAATAAGATATGTAATTACCACGGATTTTCAAAGATGAAGCTATCTAAACCTGTGACAATGAATTTATTTGTTGAAATGGTAGTATTCTATATGCCATTTTTCTATTCATTTTTTTCTTTAGTTCTAAAGTCTAAGGTTGGTATAGAATTTAGACTGCACACAGTCTAAACATAAAAGTGCCAAGTTTGTGAAATACTTTTATTTTAACAAAATTTTGATTCACATGGCTTGATTATAAAACTAAGATCTAGAAAATTAGCAATCCATGATTGTAAGTATGGAGACAATTTAATTTTTACTTAGGGGGAGACTTTCAATAGAATTATACTTGTTCAAAATGGGTACATGGACGTCTTTGAGTGTTTTCACCTTATTACCTTGACTGTTTTTGTTTTTTTAATCAATGTTTGTTAATTTTTTTTAGGTTGGAATTGTTTTATTTTGAAGGAAGAAAATAGCATTCAAAATACCAATTTATAAAAAAGGAACAATTGAAAGTGATAAATGATTGCTTGGGGCTTGTTAATTCCTTAGAAGTAGTCTAAAGTTTAAAAATGTGAAAATTGATGTGTGGAAAATAACTTGTGTTGTAATTGATAAAGTGAAACTAAGAAGAATAATCTAATAATTACTTTCAAAGATTTTACATTCTAACATATATTTTCATTCAAGTTATGGCCTGTAGATTACATCCATACATTTAACCCCTAAAGCTCTAAAACTACACTTTTGGGCAACATAGTGATTTGGGGCAACTCACTACAAATGGAATTTTTACTTTTTTTCTTTGAAGTTTTCAGACAACATGTGCCCACAGAGTAGCTTTAAGGCCCAAAAATTTTCATAACTTTAACTACATGGTTAAAAAGTAATTGTATGATATGTAGTTTTCATTGCTTAACATGCAATCCGGGCAGCTAAAAAAATTTCTTAAAAAATCACTTTTTAAAGAAAAAAAATCACTTTTTAAATTTGAAATTGTTTTTTTAGATTTAAATTTATGTGAAAAGCTTTCAATCATTCTATTTTGATTGATGAGATGAAAGTTATGAGGAGTTTTAGTTTGCGGGTAGTTACGGAATCTCTACTTTGGAATAAACTTTGAAGTTCTTTATTTAGCTCAATTTTCAATACTTTTGAAGAAAAATAGAATCATTAGGTGTAGATTTTTATAACAACATTACATCCATTGGGATTGGCATTTTTCAACTCTATATATAAATTGTTAACAATTTAGTATTTTGAATCATTCTCTACTTCTTTCTACTTATTATTTTTTTCCTACATGTTGTACAATTCCAAATGATTTGAAAATTTTCAAGCATGTAGCCAACTTGCCTTTAAGAATGAATCTAAAGAAGCACCACCATTTTGTACATTTTTCCATACAAATGTGACCTTGTGAAGTGCAGCTATCCGATTTTTCGCAGGGCCTCAAAAAATAAATTTGTAATTTCAAATGTTAATATCTTGCAATCTACATAGTGAAAACTTTTGAAATTTTTCCACATCTTTTCAAATCAGTGTACTACAAGATCCTACTACAGTGGCTCGCATAACGGTATTTGTACACTTCAGAAATTATTATAACTAGTTGAAAAATTAGATTTTTTCAACAAATTTTGGATATGTTGAAGTATAAGTAACACACTTGTATAAAATGATTTTCAAATTTTTTAAAAGACTTTCTAACATTTTCTATAATTTAATCAAATTTATTAGTGAAAAAAAACTTTTAATAATATATTTTCTTAGAATTTTTTGTTAAGAATTCCTCAAACTTTGAAATTTTATTGAGTGAAATATTGTTGACTAAAGTATGACTCCAAACTTTTACATTTCTTAAAATTCACTCCAAAAATCTCTAAAAAATCATGAAAAATAATATACAAACATTTAATATAATTTTCAAATTTTCCACAATTTTTGGAGATTTTTGGAGTGAATTATAAGAAATATAAAAATTTGGAGTCATACTTTAGTCAATAATATTTCATTCAATAAAATTTTCAAAGTTTAAGGAATTCTTACCAAAAATTTTAAAAACGATTTCATTCCAATTATTGAAAATCTTTGAAAAAATTTACTTGTACTAAAAGTTTTTTTCACTAATAAATTTGATTAAATTATAGAAAATGTTAGGAAGGCTTTTAAAATTTTTGAAAAATCATTTTATACAAGTGTGTTACTTATACTTCAACATATCCAAAATTTATTGAAAAAATCTCATTTTTCAATTAGTTATGGCAATTTTTGAAGTGTACGAATACTTATGCGAGCCACTGTGTTACATTTGTCCAAAAATGTTTACATCCTGATGTGGTACTTGTACTAGAAACGACAATTTTGAAGTGTTTTTGGTGAAAACACTTAATGTCAATTTCGTTGAAGTAGCATGATTCCAATGCCAAAATTTACAACATATAAGTACATGAAGGTCTAACAATCTAACATTTAGAATAGGAATAAATTTATATTTCCAAACAAGGATTCTAAAAAATGACAAGGTAATGGAATACCACAAATTTTACAACACTAACATTACTTGTACTATACCATGTAATTTGGTACACTTCCAACTCAAATGCAAGTATAACTTTTGGGGCATAATGGCAATGTATTTGAAATTAATATTGAAAGTGTGTTATATACTCTCAATTGTCATCCATATTTTTTGTAATTAAAAAAAATCATATACTATTTAAAAATTATTTTTCTTATTTTGTAAAAAATTGTTTATATTTTGATAGTTTTAGTATTGTGGATAGTGTGGAATATTCAAAACAATGAATATTACTGGGAAATTTTAAAATAATTTTTTTGCACTAGATTTACAATTGTTTGTCAAGGATTTAAAAACAAATAAAAATTGCCTTCTATATGGGTGCAAAGAAGGTTCTTTGTTCAATGCATATTTCTACAAATTATAATCAAAAGAATTTTCCATCACTTCAATCATTGCATCTCATCTCTAGAAAGTTGTAAGAATTTTGATTTTAATTTTAATTTTAATTTTTATGGATATTTTTACTATTTTCTAAGAAACTTATACACGCAAATGTATGTTTTGTGAAAATATCTATTGACCCCAGTGACTGTTTTTGGGTTGTTGCCCTTTTCTCTTGAATTACTTGTTTTTAAATTTTGATTTCTTTTTGAAAAAATAATTACCTCTAATAAATAGACTATATTATGAATCCAATGGCAATATGTTCATAAAATCCCAAGTTAAACTCCACCTTATTAAACTTTAAAAGTTGAGTGGTGTAGTCTAATTCACGGCTCATGTTTTTTGGTTCAATTTGGACATGGATTGAAAAGTTAGCAAACCAATGTGATTGTTGCCCACCTCAAAAAGGGCCAATACAAAGAGCTTAGGGAGAAGTGTGCCCATTCTTGTATTTTTTACAAACACTACACTAAAATTGGTAAATAGTGTTGGGTGACAATTAGTGTTGCTCCTTGTTTTTTACCCCCAATACTATTTACCAATTCATGTGTAAATAGTGTTGGGGCATTTAGAGCATCGCTACGACTGACAAATGGGCACGCCAACTTCTTTTGTGGCGGCAAACATGCCAAACAGGTTCGCCAAGTAGGGTACACACCCTGTGAAAGTTTCGTTGATAAAAAATTAATTGTAAGAATTATATTTCAAGATTTTAAATTATGAAAATCAACTTTCAATTCATGAAAATAGGTCTATTGAGCTTTCAAAAGAATTTATAACTTAAGTCGATTTTTCTTCTGATTATAGTATACCTTTATATGCATGTGAAGTGGTAGGATGTTGAACAATCAATATGGTATATGCAAATTGGAATTACTAGGAGCTCAACACAATTCTTAAGTTTTGACAATGAGTGATCAAGTTTTCATCTTCAATTTATCCCATACTCTTTGAGAATCCATAATGGACAATGAGTTTCTTTATAAAACCATCTCTTCACCCTCTTAGAATATGAGGTATGCCAATGCCGTAAATTACATATATTGTCAATATATTTTTGAAAGGTGTTGTGTGAAATAACATTGGCATTATCTCATTTTTTTACAACTTGTAATACTTGGGTCCTAGGATTAGCAAATTAGGAGTGACTAACTAGAGGTCAGTTGCGGGTCTTTACCTTGGGAACAAGGTGAAAAGCACAATTTGACCATATGGTTAGCCGCAATAAAGCTCCACCATTTGGCCATGTATTCATTAAAATGTGGTGATCCCAATCTGTTTTCGCGTGCCATGGAGCCCTTCCCCAGGCTCCGCCTGACCATTCGCCATTTTGAGCTTGTTTCTAGAGTTGTAGTGGGGAAGCTCTTAGCTCCTGTCGTCAAACTTTGGTCTTTCCCTGGAAATGTTCAAATTTTACTATAGAGCTTAAATAGTGTTAGAATGGGTAAATAATGATCTAACACTAACCTTGCAAATCACAATTAATGTTAGGTGGGACAATTAGTGTTGCCAACACTATTTACCAATTTTAGTGTACTTTCTTTTTAGTAACCATCGTGCATTGCAAGCTCCACCAAAAATTGCAAAATGACCAGAATGTTGTGAAATTTTAGGTGAGCATTCTCAACTCTCTTGTCTTCCACTAAGCTTTAAAGTTTATCATTTCAAAATATTCTCACTAAGATATGCTCCTTCAAAGTGCGTTGCCCTATTTTCCCATTGACCTATTTTTCCAAAATAAAACTTAAAACTTAAAAATCTACTAAACTGTGCCGTCAAGTTACCTAAACTTTTTGGAGGTGCTCATCTTCAATGTGAACTACAAGATCTTATGTTTACATTCTATCTAATCTCAAGAAAAAATGAGCAAACAAATTGCTTAAGTTCTTGATAGTTTTGGCCCACTTTAAAAGTACATTCTCCTTGGGTTATTAGGGATTAACTTGTTTTATGCATAACTTTTGGAGGTTATTTTTTGTCATGAGCCTAAAATTTGAAAATAAAATACTTATAATTTTCTAATAATTAGCTCTGTTTAATTTGCTTTGATTTTTCCACAAGCTTGTAGTGCTAGCCATACTACCTCCAAATGCAACAAAATCAAAAAGCGTTTCATGATTTTTTGAGTATTAGTAAATTTCATAAGTATTTTATTTTATTTTTAGAATATTAGTTTAATTAATTTTTAATTATAATAATTTTTAATTTAGAAAAATCCTTATATACCTTTTGAAGTCATTTTGAAGGGTTTATTTTTGAACTTAAAATGTTATTAATAGAGGTGAACCATATTTCATTAGGTAATCAATCTCTAACAAATGTTATAATTTTTTTTAGTTTGTTGAAAATGTAGATAAAACAACTTTTAAAGGTATTTTTTTACCTCAATTTTCAAATAAAAACATTAATAAAAGATATGGGTTGCCTATGACAACATTTTCACCATTGATCTAGGTTGACATTTTCAATTTTGTATCAAAGTTATTGGCAATTTAGGATTTGTTTTTCATCATGGGCATGCTTTTGCTTAATTTTCTAATTATAAAATTAATATAAATACCTTTTGCTAATAATCCTCCATCTTTGGACACAATTAAGTTGATTTTGAGTACCAAAAATTGCAACATTCATGTGCATAAAGCTCTAAATATTAAGACTAATATAGACGTATATTTTAGTTTGCATGCTCTAAGAATTATAAAAAGGAACAAAAGTTGTGAAAATTTTTCAATTAACAAATTTGACTTTAAATGTTAGGATTAGTGATTAATTGATTATTGAAATCTATTGTAGCTTGGTTTATTACTCTAGATTTCTACTAGTACTTGATAATCTTCCATGATAATTATTGTATAGTTTAGAGGGAGAAAATTTATCTATCAAATTTTTTTTTTTTTTTTTTTGTGCAAGCCAAATCACTAGTAAAAGATTGCAATTATTCATGGAGCTTTCAAATGAATTACTATCATTTGCATTATTCTTGAATTACAATGGCTTGTTTCAATTATTGGTTCACTAATGTAATCACGAAGAGCTAATTAGTAAATGATGTTTTGGATAGTCTATTAAGCTTTGAAGCCACCATTTTGAACACACACTAATTTCCTTTCATTGATGGTTGGTTAAAAAGAGACTATTGATTGTGAACACTTTTATCTAAGCTTTGATCAACTATCCAAAACGCCAATTTTGTTATATTGATAGAAATTCACGCTTTTCAAGGTGAAATTTTTTGCAATGGAATCCTGCCAATATGACAAAAATGGACCATCTAGGTATCAAGAATTTTGTACTAAGAATTTGAGTGACAAAATTTTGGCGCTGGCAGTGTACGTGTAACGATGTATACATATACATGGGGAATTTCATTAAAATGGCGTTATTCAATGTGCCATTTCTAGACCACCTAATTTGAACTATAAAAGTGCCATCTAGAACGAATATAGATTTTAGAAATCTTGGATAAATATAGATTTTAGACCGTGCAGTTTGAATTGTAAAAGTGACATCTAGGACTGGTATAGATTTCAGACCGCCTGGTCTGAACCGTAAAAATTGTAAAAATTATAAAGTAGCGGAACATCGCCATTTAACGAAATTGCCCCATATACGTGTATAATCTTTTGTAAATGGAAGTTAAAGATTCCATAAATGAAACGGCAGCTTCGCATTAATTATCAAAGTCCAAATAAAATCGTTTCTGAGCTCTCAAAAGGCTCTCGATCAAGTCCCGATTGATTCCAAAGCGGACTGGGAACTTGAACACGCTCACGTACACAAAGCAATTCCAAGAGCTGCCACTCGATCATGCACGGGTACGAGGGCCCGAGGTCTTGATCGAGTATAATTGGGATTCGATTCGATGGAAAAGCGGCCGGTCTGATGTTGAGGTGGGTGGGTGCCAGGTATGGCTGATTCGATCAGATATAAAACTTCCACGGTTCTGAACAAGCCATTATTTATTACCAATTCCAGTCCTTTTTACATCTTCCACCCCCCAGTTGGCCCAATGGCCTCTTCCCCAACAAATAATGGTAGTACCTCCAAAAGAGTCGCTTGTCGGAGGTGAATCTATGAAACTGTGCAGCTGCTGATCAATATATCGACAATTTGTCGATCGATGCTGGGAAGAATACAACAAACAGGGGTGGAAATCATGTCCTGGTCCATCCGAAAAGGGCAAAGTGCGTGAATCATGTCCTGTTCTGGCATGGCCACCCCAGCTAAGGTAGCTGGGCTGGAATTAGTCAATTCCAACCCTGTTGCGTGAATGGTCAAAAATCGTCAACTTCGTTAAGTTGGCGCGATTATTATGATGGACTCCAGAATTGTGGCATTCATTCATTAGCAGAATGTTGTATAAAAAAACACTAGGATCAATTGGCATGGATGTACGATTCAGGCGACCCTCGGGGAACTGCCAAAGTTGTGGAATTCACCGTTTTATTTAACGAAATTGGTCGATGGATTTGATGCTAACAGTTGTGCATTGCCATAATTTCACAAAATCGGGGCATATACAGAAAAAGGATCGATCTTAGCTTGGGACTGGAGTAGTCTCAGACCCGATCTGAGAGCTTTGAGTTTCAGACAGTGATTTCAGAAACTCATCTGAAATCTCCACAATTTTTAAGAGTTCACTGTCTTGATAATGAAACTGAGTGTACCACCCTAGCAGGTGGTAATGGTTCAGTTGAGATGGTACACTATAAAAATCTTTATAACCTCTCCGTTTCATTTCCCCTGTGGAAAACTATAAAAATCTTAACTTGTGCACAGAACTACACCAATCTTAAATTTTAGGGCTATGTCGTTTCAGTCAATTGGCAAACAAAGAACTCATTTGATCGAGAATTTTGAGCACGTACTTGAACTTGAACTTTCAGCATTTGAAGTCACTCACATTGACACTTTCCAAAACAATGACTGCGACGTACGTTGCTGAAGAAGCCATAAATAACTTTTAACACGATATTCGTTAGTTTGGGAAAAATAGGACATTTTGGGACTTTCAACTTTTGATCTAAAAGTTTTAGGAGGCCTCCTAAAATTGAGCTCAACGTATTTTTTTGTACACATGTCCTCACCTAAGAGGAGGAATTTGCGAGGGAAAAAATCTTAGTGACTTAGACTAAATCTGATACCTTCAAATTTGGTTTAAGGTAACTTTTTGAGTTTTAGGTGAAATACAAAGTGGTACCCATATTTTTCCCAATTTAACAAATATCGCGTTTTTTCAAGTTGTCCACGCCAGCGAGTTTAGCACAGGCCTAACGTACTAAACGGAGTTTACAGAGCCTGCATACTAACCACAGTGAGAGCATGCACGACAATGTTTTTAAGCGTCATTTGACTAGTTCAGATTGACACGTGTCCATACCCATCCATCATCTTCAGCGTAACCAACGTCAATTTCGTTAAATTGGCGATGTTCAGTTACATTGGCCACGCGGCCTGAAATCTATTCCTGCCCTCGTTTGTGACCTGAAATTAAACCTTTGTGAAGGTATATGTCACAATTTTTGAAATATACTTGTGGGATATCGCCAATTTGACGTTAACACATTACTTATAAAGTGAAGAATGATCGATGCCGTGGCGTCGTCCCTCTCTACGTAACCCAGCCATGGGTACGTACAAAGCTCACAGACTGCGCTGGAGCTAGCTAGCGCTGGAACTCCATCACAAATTGTTCAAAATTAAGGAATAGCCATCTAGATAACCAACTCGATCACTAGCCCATTCATCCAGTGTAATCATGACTCTCCCGGCTGCTTGTCGACGAGCTAGCTAGCCAGCCGACCCAACTAGCACGCAATGAAATTTTCAGTACTGTCTTCGTCAGAGGACGCCGTACCGGCGTACTCGATCCAGACCTGCCCCCCACGCATGACCGTTTGCCAATTGCAACTTTGGAAGGGACCGCCAGGGGCCACTTGCAATGGGGACTTGCGGCAATGGGGACCCTGCCAGCAGTGATGAGCTCGACAGGAGATCGAGACAAACTGCTTTTGGGCCCTGATTTTGAATGATCCACTGAGCCAGTGGCCCTAGCTCACGAATCCGAAATGATAAGTTAGCTTGTATAAGTCCTGGCTGTTGGATCACCTGCATTGAAATATATATATATCTATATATTTCTTTCTTTACAAAAGTTATTCCTGAAGAGGCTCTAGCCTTTGTCTTGTCTGGAATGATATATCCTGATAGACTGCCCAATGTGGCCAATTGCAAAGACCACTCGCACAATATGGCGTCTGCCTCTTTTTTCTTTCGTGGTCGGACGTGTTGTGGTTGGCCGGGCTCGTAGTAAAAAGGCTGAGAAGCACGCTGTCACCGGCTTCACCACCTGCAGTCTAACTTTACGCCTTCGTTCCCAGGAAGCTACACTCAGCATGCTGTTAGTATGACCGCCTAATCTGGACTCAACGGGAAGCGACTTCACGATCTAATTATAATTATAACTAATTTTTGAAGTTAGGGATACAGTTATCCTTTCACAAGGGAGTTATAAGCTTAATGGTACATTACCAACTCACTGGAACCCATTACCACCTGCTAATAACTGTGCTGAGTGGTAAACTCCGTTAATTTCCTGACCATGATGGGAAACTCTACTTACTCCAATCCATTGAGATTAGTGAGGAGATTAGTGTCACTACGTTAAGCGTTGTACTGTACAGTAGCAAGCAGCCTCCCCTAATTCAAAATTGTGCGACTTGGGTAAATTAGTACGACATCATGCACTAATATAATAGGATGGGGGTCGGTTCTGGATCTACAGTACCACTAATGTTATTATTACAGGCTTAACTTATCATAATTTTAAAGGTAGGAGGAATAAAAGTGAGTGGAGTTGAGGCGAGAGAGAGGGGCAGGGAGTTGGTGTGAGGGGCACCGACCAAATTTAAAAGGTAAGACAGTCGACTCTTCTGCAGAAGAACATGGCTGCTAGAGCTCCTCAACGCCGGTCGCACTCTCGAGTCTTTTCAATTACCTCGGTCCTTGGTTCGGGCCGCGGGGGTGATTCGGTCCACGTCGCCTCGCCGGCCTCTCCGTTCAACGAAAGTGCTGTAGCACAGTGCCAGGTGGACAAGATCTCATGTGCCAATGGAAAGAGAGTCAGGGGGACGGCAAGAGAATCTGGAGCGGACGGAGGAGAGCATGAGTGGACTTTGATGAGTTTCAAAATTCTCAAGGGAAGGGAAGGGAAGAGAAAAGAAGGGGGAAGCACCTATAAACCAACACGTGTTTAACCCCTAAATGTCCAAGGCCTTTTTACTGCCAAAAAAAAATCAAAACTATCATTTCTATAGTAAAGAGTAAAAAATTTGAAAAATGTTGTTTTTGCACATTTGACCATAGGATCTTACACCTAACTAGTATAAGAATGTATGGAATTTTTTCTTAGAATTTTTGACCGCACAGATTGCAAGATATCTGCATTTAAAGTGAAAAAAACAAGTTTTTCAGCACATTGAGGGACTAGATTTTTTTGACTTAAAACATTTTTAACTTAAAACTTTTGGACTACAGCATTTTGAGCTTTAAATCTCTACAGTAGAGAATTGAGTTGAGAGTCTAAGAAAAATAAATAAAGTTCAAAAAAACTTAATTATCATTCTTAAAAAAATTGCTAAGTAGAAGTAGGTACAAGATAAAAGGAAAATCTAAAATATTCATATATTCTAGATGGAATTAAAATGCACTAATCCCAATGGTGAGATTTTTCTAACAAGTAAAATAGACAACAACAAAAAGAAAATTTGAAAAATTTGAGAAATTGCATTCAGAAATGAATCCTAGAAGTTATTTTTTTCAAAAAGATGCTCTAACTACCCGAAAAACAAGAATGTCCATAACTTTCTCATAACAAATCCAATGAAATGAATCAAAGCTTTCCAAATAGAAAAAATTATATTCTATGAGAAAAAATTTCAAATTTTTGCAATTTTTTTTTGGCTGTCCAAGCTGCCCCATGTCCCCTGTTTTGAGCTTATTTGGTCATAATTGTTGTTCCCGGGCACTGATTGTGAAAAAAATTATATTCCCTGAAAGCTTATTAGTTTCCTATCTTCAAAAAAAGTTTCAAAAAATCACGACAAAAATTCAGCCTGTAGGTACCTGCCCGAAATTCCATTTGTCCCCCGAAGGGACAACAGTCTTTTAGGGGTTAACCCCTAAATGCCCAAAGCACCCAAATCTGGTGTTTGCAAAATTTTGAAGTTAAATAAAACCTAACTAAGTTGCTATTTTAGCATTTTATATTTTTGAAAAATTCTTCTTGCACTAGAAGAAAAACGTGTCCACTACAACTGACTGAAATGCAACTATATGTCCTATGCAACTGGCCAACTGCCCTGCAACTACAATCCTCTATATTTGCACCAACTTTGACATAGTTACACTGTAGTTGCAAAATAGTTGCAAAGTAGTCGCAACATGTGGTTACGCATACGGGAATGTAACAAAAGAGTTGATGTGAGGTACTTTACATCCAATCTTCATCACAATTGTCAATGTGGACAATTTTACGTTTTGTAGAGTCCAATGTGTCTATCTACAGTTGCATGTAATTTAAATTCGATAGCAATTTAACTAAAATGCAACTAGATTGCAACTGGACTGCAATTGGATTGCAACTATAGTACAATTAGACTACAACTACATTGCAATTACAATTCGACTAGTGTTTGACTTAAAAACAACTAGACTTTTACTTGAAAAAACTAGCATGCAACTAGAAAACAACTAAAATGCAACTACTATTAAGTCTTTTATTAATTGTCCCACATCAATTATCAAGAATACCATTAGGTTGAACATATAAGAATTGTAAGTTATAGCAGTATTGTGTAATGAATTTTGATAATGAAATTCTAATATTTATATATTTTGTAGATTTTTACACTTTGTAGATTTCTACAACTTGTAGATTTTTATAATCTACAAAAATCTATAAATATTTAAAGTTTAAGATATTTCTAGATTTGGCAATCTAAGAAAAAAGATAGATCTGAAATTTAGAATCTACAAATCTTTGAAATTCAAATTTCAAATCTACAAGTCACAAAGACGCAAACTAGTTGCACATCAATCGCAAACTAGTTGCACACAAGTCGCAAACTAGTTGTAAGTCAATCGCAAACCAAATGCACATTAGTTGCGAACAAGTTGCACACAAATGACTTCCACATAAGCAACCACGTCAGAAAAGTTCATCGATGAACTTTCAAGTATATTGTCAAATGATAAACAACTTTGTAATTTTTTGCAACTGCTTTGCAACTAGTGCAACTTGAATGTCCACTGCAACTACGGGCTCTAAATTGTCACCTAGTTGCAAATAGCTCATGCAATTACAAAACCAATTGCAAACAATAGTTGCATAACTCCTCGTTTTCTTGTAGTATTGAAGTCTAGTTTTAGAATCAAAAATCTGATCTTGAAAATAAATTATAGTGATTTTTCTATTCAAGATTTTGTGCAAGGGTTCCCATTGCAATCTTGACTTCTTGTAGTGTTGAGAGTATTGAATTCTAAGAACCAGACAAACATTTAATACTTGTAAATCACATGTTTAACAAACTACTTTGTTTCTCAAACTCCGTTGCGCACAGACAGACAACAACAGTACTAAATAGAGCCACGAAGGCGGGGAGTCATACTCTCGGAGAGAGACATCAACGTAATCAAGAAACATCCACAATATGATGAGTATCATCCACACCTGAGTTACCAGCTAATGATCACTTCTAATACGTTCGTAATTATGATCGACAGAATACAAATCGTTCCCAATACTCCCACTTATAGTTTCAAAAACGTACATAAGCATTACTTAAACCATTGTACAATTTTTCCCACTTGATGATGTATAGTTTTGAAAATGTTGAGTGCTTCCCTCAAATTTTGAAAAATCTCAAGAGTCGGGGGCTTCATGAAAATGTCGGCTAACTGAAGGCGAGTAGGTATGTATACTAAGGTGATTTCACCCTTGATTTGAAACTCTCGAATGATATGAAACATAACATCAATATGTTTTGTATGTTTGTGGAACTCTAGATTGAGCACAAGGCGAATTGCCGATTGATTGTCAAATAGTAATGAAGTTGGATTCATCTATTGGTAACCAAAGTCCACCAAGAGTCTCCTTGTCCATACAACCTCTTTGCTTGCAAGGGATGAGGCGACATACTCAGATTCAGTTGTGGATCCTGAAGTACAAAGTTGTTTTCGACTTAGCCAAGCGACTGGCCCATTGTTGATGATGAGGACGCTTCCACTTCAACTTTTGCGGTCGTTCAAATCACCCGCATAGTCAACATCGGTGTAAGCAACAAAGGTCTGATTCGGCTTGTTATCGGAAGAATAACACAGACCAAAATTAGTTGTTCCTCTAAGATACTTTAGAATTCTATTGACGGCAGTACAATGAATCTGTTTGTAGTTGCTCTCATATTGTGCAATAGAGGATACTGCATACGCAATGTCAGGTCTAGAATGCGTCGCTAAATATAGTAAAGATCCCACAATTTTCTGATATGGAAATGGAGGGTTGATGTCACCATCGTCTTTCCTAGGATAGCTCAAATGTACATTTGGATCACTTAGAGTCGAAACTGGATAAGCATCTTGAAACCCATACTTTCTCAAGATAGTCTTTGTGTACCTTTGCTGATCAATGTAGAGCGTTCTTTGAAATCTGTTACGACAAATGTGAATTCCCACATAAATATTTGCATCGCCAACGGTAACTTCAAATGTAGACTTGAGGTATGAGATCAGTTTGTCTAGCAACATTTTATCTTTGCACATAGCAAGTCCATCGTCCACCCACATGATGAGAGTGACCCTAGATGCCAATTTTGAAAAGAACAGGCATGGATTTGCAAAATTTTGAATTAGGTCATAAAGCTTTAAGAAGTCCAAGAAAGTTTGTTCCATCTCTGGCAAACTATTTAAGCCCATAAAGTCCTTTTCGTATTTTGAACACTCTGCCTCGATTATATGGAAACCACCGCTGTAATTCTTCTTCAAATCCCTCAGGTAGCTCCATGAAAATTTCTTCTAGCAAAGTAGCATTCAAGTACGCTGTCTTAATATCAAATTGGACAAGATCAAAATCTTTTGCTATTGCAATTGCTAGAATAGCTTGTATAGTCTCCATTCTTGCTGTCGGGATAGACGTCTCATCGTAATCCATATTGTAGGTTTGAGTAAATTCTTTTGTAACTAGACATGCTTTGAAACGTTTGATATTCCCATTTGCCTGACTTTAATTTTAAAGACCCATTTATTTTTGACGATAGACCTCCCTTTTGATAAGAACTCCATAATCCATGTATCATTTTTTATTAATGACTCTATCTCTTCACTCATTGCTTTACGCCACTGCTCTTTGTACTCACTTTTAACAACTTGATTATAAGTTTTAGGCTCTTCTGGGAGAATTGAGATCCTTTCAGTAGAAGCTCTTTTGGTAACAGCAACACATGAAGTGGATAAAGACGATCTATTACAATGCCGTAAATTTCTTTGTGATTGCTCATTCACTTGTAAAGGATCGGTTGTGTTGTATAAGTCTTCTATTAGTCTTGTTCACAATACTGGATTTATTTTGTCCTCAGATGATGTTGGCAATAGTGGTCTGTGGCTTCGATTGGTTCGATCACTGCTCCCACTGATCTAATCACTACTCCCATTGGTTTGATCACTGCTCCCGTTGGTTTGATCAACGCTCCCATCTCCTCGATCTTCTGGGAGACTCTGATGTCCGGGAGTATCCTACATATTGGTTCTCAATTGAGATTCTTGATCTCCTTGGATACTCAGATCTACACATTGCTCAGGTGATGGGATAGAGTTGTTGAGTTTAGGAGGTGGTCTCACAAGTGCCTTACAAATGTCTGGAAAAGATATTGCAACTTTGGTAGCTTCATTGCAACCGCTTGCATTTGTTCTGAAACTTGGACAGCTCTCCTCATCGAATATGATATCGCGGCTGACTATGATCCTTTTCTTTCTCGGACACCACAGACAATAGGCCTTGGAGGTATTAGAGTAGCCCATAAAAATAGCTTCTCTTGCTTTGCTATCCAACTTCTGGCGCCCTTGCTTAGGTATGTGGCTGTAGCATAGACTACCGAATTCTCTGAAGTAGCTGAGGTCTGGTCTTTTCTATGCCACATTTGAAATGGTGTCGACCCTAGAATAGTTTTGCTTGATAAACAATTAAGGGTGTACACTATTGTATTAACAACTTCAACCCAAAACTCTAAAGGCATGCCTTAATGGTGCAACATAGGTCTAGCACTTTCCACTATCGTCATGTTGTCACACTCTGCAACTCCATTATGTTCTAGGGAGTATGACGTCGTGAGTTCATGACGTACACCTTTGATAGACAAATAATTCTAAAATTTGTGAGATAAATATTCACTCCCATTGTCTGTTCGCAATTTCATAATCCTATTTCATGTCTCGTTTTTCACAAGCCGGTAGAGGCTTTGAAAAGTAGTGATGATATTTTGTCTATCTTTTAGGAAAAACACAAATCGATAACCAATGTGGTCATCTTTGTAAGTGATAAAATACCGATGGCCTCCATACGATGGAACTTGGAAAGGTCCTGAGATGTCAGAATGAAAAAATTGACTAGGTTGAGAGCTCCTTTTTCTTTCAACATTCACTGGAAAAGAAGTTTGATGAATCTTTCCATGAGCACATCCTTTACAGATGAGTTCCGATTTTGCTCTCTCTAGCGCCGATAATCCACTTATAACGTCGTCCTTGGCCATTTGCTTTATTGTATGAACATTCACGTGGGCTAAGCGATAGTGCCACTTCTGTAGATCTCTGTTGGAACGAGTGCTAATCATACGAGTATCAATACTTGACTCAAATACATTATCTGAACTCTGAGTAGTGTTAACATGAATATCCATGCGCCATAAGCCTTCATGTTTATGGGCTATCATAATTAAACGTCCTAATCCATCATCTGAGATCATTTTGCAAATATTTCTGACATGTAAAATTGCAACTCATTTCTCTGTTAAACGACTGGTTGAAATTAGATTTTGATGAAGCTTAGGAATTTACAAAACATTCTTAAATCTAAGAGGAGTGACTGTGTCATTCACTTGAGCCTGGACAATAATGTCACCTATTCGGCTATTCCCCTCACGAAGAGCTTGCGATCATCAGCGATTGATACACTCCATGTTAAGTTGCTAATCGGTTGAAAATTGTGAAGCCATTGTTGTTTATCGGTCATGTGCTTAGTTGCTCTTGAGTCTGCAACCTACAAATCGTCTAATTCTTGTTGTTCTGAGCTAACGTAGAAAGCTTCACTTGATGCTGCTGAGGACTCAAATGAATTGACTTCATGAACAACGCTAGTGCTAAGATTAGCATGACTACATTTTGCTTTACTTTTGCCTTTCTGTCGATTACTATGAGATCGCTTAGGTGACAGTGACTCCCTTGAACTTTCACTTTGGTCACATTCTCTCCCGAAGTGTCCTCGACGACCGCACTTTGCTTTTTGAACTTAGCCAACCGCTCGGCTCATTCTTTCTTTTGCTCAACTGAAAGTGAAGGTTTCAATGAGGTGCTTTTCATGAAAAATGCCGAATCTGCTTGCACATCAAACAATCCTTCTCAATCTTTCTTCTTGTTCTGAAACTTAACTAATCGCATTTAGAGATTTGTCAGTGTCTCTTCTGTAGTTGGAGCACTATCCCATGTAAGCATAAGAGGATCGTATGATGGAAGGAGGCCACATCTGATTTTAATTAGCTATTAAGGATTTTTCTGTTACTTTTTCTCCCATATCATTGAGCTGTTTGTACAGCTTCTATAATGTGCTAATGTATGATGCTATTGAATCCCCTTCACCTAGCTTACAACAAAAAAAATTCTTGTGCAAAGCTATGACGCATTCATCTAAATGCTTATTGTGATACGCTTGGAACTGTGTCCACATTTCACAAGAGGTTTCACAATTTATTACTTCTTGTTTCAGTTGTTTGTGATAGGAATCAATTGATCCTAAAATGGCTACAATAGCCTGCTTATCTCTCTACTTCCACTGTGACTTCTGTTTATCACTCATAGTATCTAGATTCTGTTTTGTTCCGTTTACGATTGAAAACAGATCACGAGACTTGAAGATAAATGACATTCATTTTCTATAATGCAAAATTTGAACCGTCATATCTCTCGACTGTATTGACCTCTTTTATCTTAGACGATGTAGCCATATTCTCAACCATATTGCGTAAACTTCTTAGTGAATTTGTATCCCTCTTGGATTTCTCGCTATCTTCCTCAAGATATCAACTTTTTCTCTATGTCCTACTCTCTAGATTAACTTTACCCTCTCAACGCAGTAGCACAACTAATGTAGCAAGGCCCATAACCTATTGAACTCTAAGAACCAGACAAGCATTCAATACTCGTGAATCACATGTTTAACGAACTATTTTATTTCTCAAATTCCGTTGTGCACAAAGACAAACAACAAGACAGACAACAACAGTACTAAACACAGCCACAAAGGTGGGGAGTCATACTCTCGGAGAGAGACATCAACGTAATCAAGAAACATCCACAACGTGATGAGTCTCATCCACACCTGAGCTACCAGATAATGATTGCTTCAAGTACGTTCGTAACTATGATCGACAGAATACAAATCGTTCCCAATAGAGAGCTCTTGAAAATGAGCCTCAAATACACTAAATTTTGGAGAAAAAATCACATTCAAATTTCATTCAAAAAATTGTAAAAGAGATTTTTAAGAAGCCATAAATTGAATGGGGTTATACATGTTAGGACCTTTAACCTCATATTTTTGGGGTCACCAACTTTTTAGATTTGACTTGTGAAAAGAGGATCAAAAAACTTCAAATCACTTTTGCAGTTTTAACACCTTCATGGTCAAGCATTATAATCTTTTACTCCATATGTGACATTGTTGTATTTTTTTTTCCTATGAGATCTCTACCATGTCTAGTTTGAATTTGAATGGTTACAATTCAAAAAAATAAGATACAACTTATCAAAATGTTGGCTTTTTGTTCAACTTAGAGCAAATTTCAAGATGCTCAAAATAGGCCTTTGGGCATTTAGGGGTTAAGGAATTATGTATAACTAAGGGGGGATCGAATGATCGATACATAATTTTTTTAAATGATATTTAATTTTATTACTAGTAGAAAACATGGCTATGGAATAGACCAAGTGTGGATATTGAAACATTGTCTACTCAGCCATGTTTTCTACTAGTGTTTGAATTTGCATTAGGAAAAATCTGACCTTTGCAAAAGGTCGCTAATTGTTTATTTTTGGCACCCTATGGTGCAAATGCAAAAAAAAAATTTTAACTTTAAAAGATAGCCGATCTGATGTATCATTGACATGGCATAAGTAGTCCACGTTAGTTTTCAGAGGAAAAAAAAATCATCATTTTTTCTCTAATTGCATTGATGCCATCCAAAACTCGGCTTCTTTGAGGCTTGAAATTTTTCTAATGTATGAATACACTATGGATTTTTGAAGTTCATGTATGTGATGTATCCCAAATTGATTTTTGAATTCATATATGCAAACAGTATAGTTAAGACAAATTGTATCTATAATTTTTCTAAGATTAGACTAATTAGTTAAAAGAAAATGGTTTGAAATGAATATATTTTCCTTGGTGTAACTTTCATTCTTGACTGAACTAACAAAAAAAATTGTATTCTTCCACTAAACTAGCTATAATCTTAATTGTAGTTGCACCTTAAAATGATCCTTATTCATTCTTATCTATACTTATCTACCAACATTCACCATTCATCATCCTTATTAACTTCCTACCAAAGTCATCTCAAACTCCCATGGCATTTAAGATAAATCATTTTTTTTAAACTAGTTTAATTTTGTTGAAAAATATTTTTAATATGATTTACAAACATTAAGTAAGCAAATGCTAAGTTTGTCTAACAATTATAATATTTAATTCTTTTATATCCGACATGGTTATTTTATGGTTGTAAAAAACAATCAAAAACTGAAAATTTGTTGAGGTGATTTTCTTTTAGAGACACAAAATAATAAATATTATCATAACCACTACATGATAAAATGGTCTTTAGGCTATGATTTAAAGAGTTCTACCAATGAATGTGCTAAAGATTTGGGTGTCCCAACGCAAAGATATTAAGCATTGTCTACTAAACAAGTAAATTGACTTTTAGAACTCTTTCTTCATATTTTTCAAACTATGATTGCTTCAATTTAAAATTGAAGTTACTATCTATACAAGTAAAAATAGCATGGTCATGGGCAATTTCGTTAAAATAGCGAAATTTTGTAACTTTGGCAGTTTTCACAGTTCCGAGCAGCCGCTCAAAAATGTTCAACTTTCTTAGATTTTTGAAATCTACAAGAGGTGTAGATGTTGCTTTCAAAGTTCAAATTGTGCGGTTTGGAATCTACAATAGTGCTAAATTTATGAAATCTATGAAAGACCAAGATTTATGAAATCTATACCTTTTTTGGATGTCTCTTTTGCAATTTAGGGTGGTTGCTCTGAAATTGGCACATAGAATACCGCCATTTTAACAAAATTGCCCATGGTCCCAAAATATATAACAATCAAGAAATAAATTCATTCTATCTAATTTGCAATGACAATATGTTATGAAAAATTTATGTATCAAACTTAGAGTTGTCGTACATTAGTGGCTTGTAAATATAAATTGCTATAATCAACACATTGCATACTAAGAGCAATCAACAAATCTCAAAACCAAGGCTCCACAATAATATACCACAAATATGTTCTTTAGTGATTAAATGTTATTGTTTGTCACTTGGCAAAAAATGTCAAGTTAAGTTAAGTATTTAGATATTTTTTATCACTAGTAAAAAATTATTCATTGTTTGAAATAATTTTGTACTGAATCTATGTACATTTAAAGTAAGTATATATATATCTCTCTCAAAAAATTTGATAAAAAATTAGTATTTTAATTCTTAATTTAGAAAAAAACTATTTTTGATACTAAAGTGTCAAATGGCCCAACATGCTATTATACAAAATGTGTGTAAGATTTGAACAAATTTTGTATACATGATTATTTAACATTATAACACGTGCAATATATGTGACTTAAAATTTCAATTACTATTATGGATATAGTATGATATGTATCCATTTTTTGATTTGAAATATTAATAACTTACATTCAATAATAACTCATTGCAAAAACTACACTCATTGTGGCTTTTTTTGCTTGATTTTGCTTGATTTGATAAATTTTTGCAATTTAATTTAATGTAATGTAATGTAATTTATTATTGAATTAGAAATGCAACTTTAGGTAGAATGACCTTACCCCCAATGATCTTAAATTTTTACATTCTATGATAGTTGGACCTTAAGTTTCATTGTCATTTGCATGCTAAAATATCCATTTAACATAGTCTGATATTAGATAGTCCGTAGTGGTTTAATCCTTGGAGTTTCTTGTCACATTTGAGCAAATGCATACATAAATGTTTATTGTACACAAAATGTTTTTTAAGCTTTCAATTATTGTTGGAGGTTATTATTATAGAATAGTAAACATCAAATCTTGTAGTCATTTTTATGGACACTTGCCTCAATGTATTTTAGTACAAAACTCTAACCATCTATAACTATCACAAATGTAAGATTTTATGCTAAATTATTAGATAGTGATTTATACATTCAAAATTTCATTAAATTTTATCATAAGTTTGATTGTTTAAGATGATGACTACCATCATTTGAATTTTAGTTTCTAATAACATTGACCCCATATGCATCAATGAGCACACCAAAATGGAAAAGTGTGTAATCTTGCAAATTTGTTAGACCTTTAGATTAAAGAAATTATCATGCTTCAAAAATAAATAAATAAATCTAGGTGAATGTAAACTAAGGTTTAATTGGTTCATCAATGAAACCTTGATGAAAACATGATACATAAATTTTTTTCTCATTTTAAATAATAACACATATGTTGTAATGTGTAATGGAAAACTTCATCCATCTAAAAATAGCAAAAAGGTTTAAAAAATCATAATGAATGCATTCTATTTTGGAATGATTGCTCAAATTACATTTCTATATTTGTGTTAAAAAAGATTGTTACAAAATAATTTAACAAGATATAAAGCAAAGTCAATCTACAATAGGCAATAACTAACTAAAAATTCAAAAATTCATTCTTTGTTGTGTAGACTTTCAAGGATTAATACTGCAAAAAAAACCTTGTTTTACTAAATGTAGTTTCTCTTTTATTTTAGCTTCAAATGATGAACTATTTCATCAAAATTGGTGATAATGTAGACAAATTCCAATTAATGAATTCCCTTATGTAATCTTTTTTGGGCAGAAAAACAAGAAAGGTATATACAAATGGAAGAAAAATAAATAATTTCAAATACCTTTGTAGTTTCAATTTGTTTTAAATAAATATGTGATTTACAAATAGAGAGATGTTACTAATATGCTTTTGATATATTTTTGACATCAAACTATTTATTACTCATTTGCAACATCTATAAACATACATATGTATCTAAGAACCTTTAAATATTTTTTCAATTTTGATCATGTACACAAAATGAGTAAAATATATGCTAGCTTTGAAGGAGGAGGAAACACAACTAGATGTTTTCAAGCTATGACGGAGTATTTAAGGACAATGCAATGCACTATAAGGGTTGTTGCAAGAAAAACTTGTCCTTTTTTTTGTCCCTTTAGCCTTGGACAAGTAGTTTTTTGCTCATAACTTTTGTATCGTATATCCATTTTCTATAAAATTTTAAATGAAGGCACATGTAGTAGTTAAAGACATTGAATAATTGTTTTCAATATTAAAAAAATTAGTTTACTATTTTTAAATTGCCCCGGATTGGATGTCTACCTTGGCCATTTTGGATTTTTTTAGTATTATTTTGGATCCAAAAATGTGAATTTGAAGGTGAAAATTGGGAAATAAGGACTTCTACAAAACTTACACAAGTTTACAAAGAGATTTTCTAAAAATAGTAAAATGTCAACCTTCCACATATGCTCAAAGTGCACTACCTTTGCGCAAGTGCGAAGGACATAATTTTTCTTTTCCAAAGTTGAAAATTGTTGAGAAGGACCACCTTCAAGTTAGAAAAAATGAATTTTTTTATTTTTTTATTTTGAATTTATTTAATTTTTCTTAACTATTACTTATTATTTATATATTTGTTTGATATTTTCCATCGCTCTTTTTTTGTGCATAACTTTTAGAGATAAAATTTTCTAAGTTTGAATTTTGAGAGACATACTATTTTTAATTCTTTATAAATTATCCATATTTTATTTCTTAGGTAGTAAGACGATCCGACATTCATGCCCTTGTTTCCCCCCACTTACATTGAAATGAATGGTAATTGTTTTGGTTGCCGATGTCGGTACAAATATTACTGACTTTAATATTATTTTTGGACCTTTGCGAGCTTCTCTAGCACATGGAATTCTACTTTGTGAAGACATAAAGTAAAGACCAACATAGACTTTAGAAAGAATTGGGCCATGGAATTATACATTCAAATAGAAGAACAATGATAATCTAATCCTAGGGCCACCCAATAAGGACACGAAGGACTAAAAGTGTTCAATGAATGACTTTCAATGAAACTATTAAAATAAACAATACACCTCTTTGTTCGAAAATTTGATAATTTTTGACAAACTAACTTGGTGAGCCTTGTTGATAGGGTTGTGTTCTTCTAAGCTTAAATGATTATGTATTCTATCAATAAACTTAAATGACACTCCAACTTTATTTAAAAGTTTTTAAATTCTTTTGGAAAAGATGGATAACCTAGAACTAAAGTACAAAAGAACCAAAACACAATGGATTCAATCCGGTTCCAAGACAAGTATGATGAGACTAGAAGTATGAGACTTAGGAATGTAAATACAGTAGACATACTAAAAATGCCATTTTTCTACTAAAGGTAATTTCTATTGTTAGATTGGTAAATTAATTTTATATTTTTACATTTACAAGTAATAGAAGATTTCAATGCACCAAAGAATACAACATTTGGATATTGTATGCAACAATTATGAAGGGTCAAAGTTTTATTGTTAGATGTTTTAAAGTTATTTTTCAAGAATAGGTACATATTAATTTAGGAGATGCACACAATGTGAGCATCTTAGAAAGTGACACTTAACCCTGAAACATTGGGTTGATCATTGAGAAATTATTTTTTTTGTTACTATTAAAAAAATCCATGAGTACTCATTGGAGGTCAAAGACCTCCGTTTTTCACTAAAGATTCCAAGAATGAACATTTGCAATTATGTCTTATATAGAAAGATGATCTATCATCCATTGGACACTTTTAGACTGTTGCATTGTTACAAGGTTAACCCCTAAATGCCAAAGGCACTATATTTTGGCATCAATAAAATTTTGAAGTTATCCCTTAAAGGATTGAGGCACATTTTAGGCAGAAATTGTGTAAAATTTTCCCTTAATTTTTCGAATAAATTTGTATAAAATTTCCCTTAGTTTTTACAGATTCATACAAATGTTTATAATTTTTCTATTCAAGATTTTGTGCAAAGGTGGCCATTTGCAAATCTTGATTTTTGTATTTAGTGCCCTTGAACTTGCACCTCAAATACATTAAATCTTGGAGAAAAAACCACATTATTTAGAAAGTCATTTAAAAAAATTCCAGAGTAGATTTTGAAAAGCAATAAATTGATTGTGGTTGTACAAGTTATGTCCTTTAACCTCATTGTCATTGGTGATTTAAATTTCAGATTTGACATGTTAAAAGAGGATTGACAGGCTTGAATTCACTTTCACAATTCTAACATCCTAGCTAATGATTAAACATTATAATCTTTTAATCCATAAGTAACATTGTTGCATGTTTTATTTTCCCTATGTGATCTCTAACATGTCTAGTTTCAATTTGTGCAGTTACAACTTTAAAAATATTGATGAAATTCATCAAAATGTTGAATTTTTATTCAATTTAGAACAATTCCAAGAAGTTCAAAGAAAGCCTTAAATGGGCATTTAGCATAGCATTTAGGGGTTAAGACATGGTGCAATTAGACGGGGGAGGGGGATACCATACTATCCAAATAAAATAGCATCTTGATGATATCATGTGAAGTGGATTCACCCAAAATTGCATCCTATCTAAAACCGCCATCATTATTATATGTACAATCTCAAAAAATAAAATTTTAAAATTTTAAAAATTTTAAAAATTTTAAAATTTTAAAATTTTAAAAATTTTAAAAATAATTTTAAAATATAAAATTTAAATAAAAATTTAAAATTTAAAATAAAAATATATAGATGTATGTAGAAGAAACAATTTTAGAACCTCTACCAAAAAGCCTTTGATCCTTCCTAACTTTCGCATACATTATTCAAATGCCACGTTCTTTGGTACATTACTACATTAGAGCCTCCTTTCACTTGACAACAAGAATATATGAAAATTTAAACACTCTAATAAGAATAGTTTGTACTTGAAGAAACGATTTTAGGACATCCATCAAAAAAAAATCCTTTGACCCTTCTAACTTTTGCATACGGTATCCAAATGTTGAGTTCTTTGGTGCATTGGAACCTCCTTTCATTTGCCAACAAGAAAAGATAAAAATTTGACCACTCTAATCATAATAATATGTACCTATGTAGAAGAAACGATTTTAGGACATCTATCAAAGAATCAACTTTGACCCGTCCTAACTTTCACATACAATATCCAAATGTCAAGTTCTTTGGTGCGTTGGGACCTCCTTTTCACTTGCCAACAAGAAAAAAAGATGAATATTCCACCACTCTAATAATAGTAAGTGACCAAGCACACAGTTGCAAAAAGCGAGGTACCCACCTTCTTTCGAGCTACGCTCGAGTCTGCGGCATCATAGTCGCCTCGCACTTGACCCCACTCCTCCGTAGAACTGTTTTTGAGACTCCAAGAACGCAAGAGCCATTTGCTGAATAATGTCGTGAACTGCACGTTGCATGTCCAATCGGCATAGGATTCTGAAAAACGAGCGCATTAAAAAAACGGTCTGTGGTGGCCACATCATATATACCATGATCGCAGTGAATCGAAATTGCGCCACGGATTGTTGTTGGTTGGCTCAGTGCTTGGGTTGAGCTGACCCTACTAGACTTTACTCGTCTTTGTCCATCAACTTGACTTTTGGTTCAAATTGCACTGTCGAGGACCCCATGAATCATTCCACTATTTGGAATGTCAAAGATCAGCAATCCAATTTTCCCCCATTTTGAGGCGCTCTTTTTCAACTACTCACCACATGCATGTGGCGAATAAGACAAAAGCAGCTGGGATGATGATCAACAAACTCGACGAGCAGTCCACTGGGACTGATGAGCAGGGGAGCCGCGTCTCCACAATTTGGGTACTTCATGAATGGAGACACCCACTTTTTGTGCTTAGTAGTTGCTATTATTAGACTGTTCAAACTTTTCATCTTTTCATGTTGAATGGAAAGTGAAAGGAGGTTCCAAACGCATGAAAGAATGAGGACATTTGGATACCGTATGCAAAAGCTAGAAAGGGTCAAAGTTGTTTTTGGAAGATGTCCTCAAATCGTCTCTTCAACATATGCACATATTATTATTGTTGTCATTAGAGTGGTCAAACTCTCATCTTTTCTTGTTGGCAAGTGAAAAGGAGGTTCCAACGCACCAAAGAATGCAACATTTGGATATAATATGCAAAAGTTAAGAAGGGTCAAAGTTGGTTCTTTGGTAGAAGTTCTGAAATCGTTTCTTCTACATAGGTACATATTCTTATGATTAGAGTGGTCAAACTTTCATCTTTTCTTGTTGGCAAGTGAAAGGAGGTTTTAATGTACCAAAGAACGCGACATTTGAATACCGTATGCAAAAGTTAGGAAGGGTCAAAGTCGGGTTTTGGTTTTGGGTAGCTCAAGGTTCTGAAATCGTTTCGTTTCTTCCACATAGGTACATATTTGGGTTTTTTTGTTTGGAGATGTACAGAAAGTGATGCTGGTGGTTTTGGGTACCCCACTTTAATATAATAAGTTAACCTAAAATAATAAGTCAGATCACCTTGGTTGACTACCGGTACCATGGATTGATTTACAGTACTGACTTTGTCGGAGTCATCAGGGTAGGTTGGATGGATTTCATTTGTTTCATATGATTTCATCTGTTTCGTATGAACAAATGGATGGATGAAAAATAAGGATGAAGAAAAGAGTAATTCAGTCAAATGTTTATTAGACTTTTGAGTGAAAATCATCTCCGCAAGGAACAATTTTCGAATTTCATTCCAAGGAATTATTCTCATGCCTAGAAGTAGGTTGAAGAAAAAGATGAAAAGAATATCCCTGAAATTAGATGAAGATTCAGTGCAACAACTGCCATTGATTGTATCAAATGTTGGACTCACCGACATGATTGAGGGGGGCAGATACAACTGAAAATAATAATTATGAAAGGCATTTGGCATGTCTGGGCTTGGTCAAACTTCATTAGATTTCTATATTACTATCCGCTTTTTGAAAATTTGATATTCTTTACATGCTATGTCTAAAATTTAATCTCATTTTGTAATAATCAAAAACATCAAATTGAATTTTATGTGATTTAAAAAATTATTATTATATAAATTATTGTATTTACAAAAAAAAATTAATAGTATAAATTTATTAAGAAACATGGAAATAATAGAAACAAACATCATGGTATAATTGATGTACTCATTGTGCTCACACCATTGAGAGAAATTTGATTTTAAAAAAATTTGAAAGTAGTGTACTTTGAATTTTCAAGATGCTATCTTCAGAGTGTCACAAAAATTATAATTTTAACAATCTTGAAATCTAAACTGGGCAATTGGTTCTTTAGATTTATATATACGCGGGAATAGTAGAATCATTCCATTTTGATTGATGAGATGAAAGTTATGAGGAGTCTTAGTTTGAAGGTAGCTATGGAATCTCTACTCTAAAATAAACTTTGAAGTCCTTTATTTAGCTCAATTTTCAATGTTTTTGAAAAAAAATAAAAACATTGGATGTAGATTGTTTATTACAACATTACAACCGTTGGGATTGGCAGTTTTTATTTCAGTATTTAAATTCTTAACAATTTAGTGTTTTGAATCATTCTCTACCTCTTTCTACTTACTATTTTTTTCCTAATTGTTTTACAATTCTAAATAATCTGAAAATTTTCAAGCATGTAGCCAATTTGCCCTGAAGAATGAATCCAAAGAGTAACCACCATTTTAGACATTTTTTTCATACCAATGTGACCTTGTGATTTGTGAAGTGCAGCTGCCCGGATTTTAGCAGGGACAAAAAAAGGATTTTTGTCAATTCAAATGCTATTATCTTGCAATCCACACGGTAGAAATTTCTGAAATTTTTCCACAATTTCTCAAACAAGTGTACTAGAAGATTCTACGGTTAAATTTTCCCCCCAGTTTTTTTTTTTCTAAAATTTGTTACTCATATTAGAAATAGCAGTTTTGGAGTGGTTTTGGTGAAAACATAGTCTCTGACCTTTAGGGGTTAAAAAAATTCCCCGTAAAGGAATTGTAGGTGTCCAATGTTATGAGAATGTTATGAGTTTGCGCCAAACTCTAAATAATTTAATTTAATTTAATTTATTTAAAATAGAGCTTTAAGTTCATGTAGTTTTGAAAAAAAAAAAAATAACAAATAACAAAAAACAAATTTTTGTGTTACTTTTCATTCTACTAATCTTCACTCTCTGTCCGTCCCGTCCCGTCCCCTCCTGACCATATTCGGTTACAATTTCACTTTCTTTTTCTTTTCAGTCTTTTCTTTAAGTCAAAGGGAGTCAGCAGCCCCGCCAGTGCCGTTACAATGAGTTTCTCTTCCACTCGTGTCAAAAAGAAACAGGACAAAATGGCGAAGCAAAAGCAGAGTCATGCCGAAATGGTTGCACACTTGCACCTCTTTTGCAAGCTAAGAAAGGAAAGAGACTCCTCCTGACGCACTTTCCACCTTGTTTGTGGTCACGAAAGGAAAGTCATACAAGAGACAAATCGAGGAATAGGACTTGGAGCTGTGGGCATTCATACTACAGCACCGACCTTCGATCAGTTCCGTGGGGACTTGGGACTGAGTGGAGTGCCGGGGCTTCCGTCATCAACTTCATCCGTCCGTCACAAGCGCGCAGAAGTCAAGTCAAGTCAATCAAGTCAAGGTTACGGTAAACCTGCTCTCACAAATTTCACCACCAACTCGCTCACTACGTTAATCTTTCGAATCCCCGGTTTAATTTAAGCTTTAACTTACAATGGCTGCTACTGTTTTCATTCCAATCCCGCATTATGCACCATTACACGAGAGGCTTTAGCTAATTAATGGCAACACGTCTGCCGTAGTGACTTTGATAGTTTTAGTTTCCCTATGTAAATCTTGTTCCGCCCCTGTCGTACGCATAATTGTCTTGTATTTTATCTCTCTGCAGTGAAAGTTCGTTCAGTTGGGCACTAGAAAATAGTATCCATCATGCATTATCTCTGACTTCCAAAAATTACAGCCAAACGTGTCCTCGGGCGACGAGCTCACTTCTCTAGAAGCGAAACGTTTGATTGGCTGGTTTTCTTGTTTCAAACTTCAAGGATATTTCAAGCTCACACATGCCTAGAAAACCTTGTCAAAGGGTCCCAGATTTGCAGGGGAATATGTCCTACTGAGTGAGATCTGAGGCGAGAATAGTGGAATGATGAGAGCGCTTTGAGCCCTAAAGCTCAGGCAATGGCAGAGGAAGCGCGGAGTCAGGTATTTAGATTTCTCCAGTATTATTTGGTTGGTTTTGGGGGTATACTTTGCCTTGTACAGTATAAATTATAGAAGTGGAGTGAGTTCGTCTCGATTATTGGAAGTGGAGCTTGTCCTGCTCTGGGCCTACAGGCTTGCCAGGGGAGCCTCACTTTATCCCAATCAGACAGAAAAAGGAAGAAAGTGCATGCGCTTCGCATACGAACGTTTCTGAAATCCATGCAAGAAGTGCGCGATGAATGAGGACAAGTGCTCTTGTCTGTAATGAGCCAAGTTACACTGATTTGTAATTCAAAATAGTATGACTTTGCTATATTTGCACAAAATCAGTGCAGTGAACAAACTCGCCACTGTTGCAAGCGCTATCTGGAACTGTGCATGCATCGACAACCCTCATCACTGCCGCCATAGCAGAACCGGCCATCTAATAACCCCGCCCATTGCGAATCCATCCCCTCATTACGGAGTGTCTGGAATCAAACAAACTACCAAACAATGAAACCTACAATCAGTGGCGTGTGATCGAAGTAATCATGCACAGAACAGGACGTGCCATTTGATGAGGTACCATTTGGGGTTTGCGCCTTTGCGGGCTGGACTTTTTTTCGGATCCATCCATTGTTGTTTCATCTTTTGTTCTCACTCACTGTCTCGGAAAGATTCGATGCTCCGTCTCGGGGACAAACAGGCAGCCAGGCAGGCAGTCCCCGATTCACTGTTGCTAGCAAGAGCTCGCCTGCCGGCCTAAAACGGCAGTGGCGTGGCGCTTTTTATAGCACCGTCTTTCCTGTTTGGCTTCCACAAGTTCACAGCTCACAAAGGTGGACCGTGGGCGTCATTCTCGTGATACTAATCAGGGAAGTTAGTAATGCTGGATTACCCTGGTGCCGACCCCTACTGCTGGATTACGAGGTTCTACGGAGTATGGAATCCTCGTAATAGTAGCAAAAAACATCCAAAGTGGCAAAAAACCGGTCGTTCATGCGAGTTGCTCTCCAGTTTTTTTTTGGTTTTTGAGACACAAAAGGAACAGAGGTTCAATTGCAAAAAATAGGAGTTGCTCTCCAGTTTCATTGCGTGACATGATTCCAGATCCCTCCCCTGATTTCTGTTGTTTAGGCTCCGAAGAAAGCATTTTTCACGGCTTGACAAGCTGACATGCAACTTCCGTTGTGAACTGTCCAGGAAGGGACTATTTCGGGACCTGCCGGCTGAAGTCTGGCGCTGGGCTGCCCAGTGTGTTTGTTATGCACGATGTTTCGACATTTGGCTACAGCCAAAAGTGGTTGCCTATTTTTTGGAAAGGAAAATTTTCATTTTGGAGGACAAAATGGCCAGATTACTGCTGTATTTTAAGAGCAGTAGCCAAAATTTACCTACTTGTCATCTAGGATTGATATAGATATCACCAAATATCACCCAAGTATCACATGAGTATTGAAGAAATAGTTGGCTACTTGTCCAAAATGATCAAATACAACACTGGGGCTGTTGGAAGCTTGCAAGAATCACTCTTTTAGTGCACTAAGGTAACAGATCCAGAAATCGCCCACTTAAGAGCTGAAACTGAATTTTGGGAAGGCGAAACATCTTGAAATATTTTTCAGTAAATTTTCCTTGAAAGAGAAGTGAATTTGGCATCTAACCTAAGTCGTTTCATATTTTTTGGAGCTTTTTGAAATTAATTATGAAAATTTGAAGTTGAACTGTTATAGGGCTCCAAAATTGTCCACCCCTGAAATGTGCATTGTTTGTACATCAATGAAGGCTATGAAAAAACAGCATGTACAAATTGTGTACATTTTACAGGTCAGTGGTTCTTAATGCCCGAACTATTCTCAAGCCTTCTACCTTATTGCTCTACAAAAGTACAAATATACTTCAATACTTTGTACTTGTTACCTCAATGACAAGCATTAAAATTTGATATATGTTATAGAATTTCACCTCCTTTCTAGATCCTCAAAGAGAAATGTTAGATGTGAATAGTTACTATTTCTTCAAGGTCTATTTTGGATGAACATACTTCTAGCACTTCAAAAATTCATAGTCTATTCATATGGATGAAATAATACATACGAGAATACATACTAAGAGAATCATTCTAGAATCTCCATCTAAGTTCCAACAAGATCCACCAACAATTTTGGAAGCTTAATAACAGAAACCATGCTCTTATTTAAAGATTTTTAGGATGTAACTATCTTAGCTACATACCTAAAAGAAATTGAAGAAAAAAATGCAGTATTTTATCCTTCTAAGTACTCCAACATCTACATTGTGGATGATAAGAAGAGTGCTTCAGATCAATGTTTTGTCTAAATACCTTTTCATTCATCTAATGTAAATCATCAATCTTTAAAAACATAACTTTTTTTTATTACCAATTGGATGAAATTGAAATAAATGATGTATATGGATCGTTGCAAGGAACACCTATTGACTACCGCTTTTGGCTCAAAATAGCCTATTTTAGTGAGTATTGTGACTTTGAGAATAATTTTTTTAAATGAACTAAAATATGGATAATTTGTAAATAACTGAAAATAGATGTCTCAAAAAATTCGGACCTAAAATCTTTTATTTTTAAAAGTTATGCAAAAAAAAAGCACAATAGAAAAACACTAAGAAATCGGACACTATAATGTTTCATTTTTAGAAAATAGAAAATAAATATAAATAATTCAAATAAAAAGTTGATTTTTCTAAATTGAAGATGCTGCTTTTTGACCATTTTCACCTTTGGGAATAAAATGAAGGCCATATTTGTTATATTGAGACTTTTTGCAAATTTTGAGACAAAATGCTAGTTATTGAAAATTCATTTAAAAAAATTGTAATTGAAACCAAAAATAAACAATGGTAAAATAGTGATTCTATAATGGAATTTTAAAAGTTGGTATTGATACCTATTTATAAAAAAATATTAGTAAAGAAATAAAGCGATTTATCCTCGAGTCGAGGATAAAAATGAGACTGCGAAAGGTCTCAATATAACAAACAAGACCTTAGTTGTATTCTATACGCTTGTACAAATGTAGTGCACTTTGAGAACATATGGAAGGTGGATAATTTACTATTTTAAGATAATATTTTTGAATACTTATATAATTTTAGTATAAATCTTTGTATCCCAATTCTAAGCTTCAAATTTTGTTATTTTGGATCAAAAATAATACTAAAATTTTCAAAATGACTAAGATAGACATTCAATTGGAGATTTGGGGATTGTTTCAAAATAATAAAATAATTTTTTTAAATGCAAAAAATTACTTAATATCTACAACTACCACATGTACCTTCATTTCAAATTTCATGTATAATTGAAATACGATGCAAAGGTTATGAAGAAAAAACAACTTGTCCAACGCCAAAGGGGTAAAAAATAGGACAATGATTTTTTGCAATCACCTATTTGTACAAAGATATAAGCAAAAATATAAAGAAGCTAAAAAAAGATTGAGGCATTACAAAATAAACCTTTAAGTGCCTACTTGACCATAATATTATAACTATAATGACTATAATAGTCATTGCAAAACATAAGAATATAATGACAACAATAGAGGAAAAAAAATCTAAATTTGAACTTTTTTTTTAATCATTAAGTAGGTATTTTTAATCATTAAGTAGGTATTTGAGTCTAAGATTCACTCCTAATTTGATGATTATTAGAAAATATCCTTACTCCATTGATATGTTTAACCCCTAAAAGACTCTAGGTGTTTTTCAAGATAAATTTTCAAAATTGCCACTATATAGTGCTTTGGCCAAAATTGAAAATAAAGACTTTTGTTTTTAACTTGACCCCTAAAATTTTTTAGTAAACCATTATGACATTATATGAAAACAATATCAAAGGGCCATCAAACTTTGGATGTGATTTAATAAAGAAAATAAATCTTTTTTTGAAAAAAATTTGAAAAATTTGAAATTTGAAATTGATTTGGCACCTGATTTTTATTCAATTTTAAAAAAAAGTTTCAAAAAAATATATCATTTTTTTATTGCATTGTTGCATTGTTAATGGTCCAGCTTTAGTGGCCCTCTTTAGTTGAGCCCCCATTACATGTTTTTCAGCCCCTGTGGAGGGCTGCGAGTTCCCCAGGGTTCCCAGAGTCTGAAGCTGTCTGGAACTGCGCCGCAGCAGCTGCGTGACATGGCACAGCGACTGCCACGTCATACAAAAAGAAAATTGTTTTTCAAAAAAAAAAAAAAAAAAAAATTCATCTTGTTTTTCCATTTTTTCCATTTTAAGATTTTTTAATTTTTTTGATTTTCTTTTTCTGACAGCGGCTGTTCTTTTGCTGCCGGGGGAACAGCGCCGGAAACAGGCCCGAAACGGCCCTCCAGACCTCCCAAAAATCATCTAATGCATTCTTTCTCTAATGATAAAATATGCATTTGTAAAAAAAAGTGATTCTTGCTCAAAGAACATAGTTCAAGAAGAATCAAACTTTGTTAACTATATTAGACAATCTAGAAAATAAAACTTTTTTTAATGCTATAATCTTGCAATTTGCTTAATTAATGACTTTGAAATTTTTTCCACATATTCTAATATTTTTGTTTTACATTTTTGTTTTTTGGATCTCAAAAAAATAAAGTTTTCAATGCACAAGAAATTATCAATAAATGGTTTGTGTATTGCCAAATTACTTAAGCTCAAATGCTCAATGTATTGTAGGGTGATTTAGAGTAAGGTAGACATCTTTTATGCTTTTGAGATTTTGCATGAGTGTACCTAATAGGATATACAAGTGAAAGGTGTAAATCTTCATTTTTGTCTAGAGAAAATGATTCAATAAATGAAAGTTCAAAGTTTGTTGTCTCAATCTTGCAAGATCAGGTTTTTTTTTCAAACTTCAAATGTTATAATCTTGTATTCCATGATTGTTAAATGGGCTTAAGCTTTTTCCACATAATGACATAGTGATCTAATACACTTTTGTATGGTTGGAGTTTTTTCTTAAAGTCTCAATTGTCAATTATGGTCAGAATTGACAATTTTTGACACTCTCTCTTGAAAACCACACTCCTTCTTTCAGAGATTAAAATTTTCTCTATAATGTTTTGCAATAAATTTAATTTAAAAAATATACAACATAATTTGAATCATATTCCTAGAATATGTTAACACCGCTAAATCATGATTTTATACTACTCTAACTTAAATCACTTTAGAAATCTTGATATTTATCCAAGATATTCTTTGGAGGTTTAATAATTCAACTAAAAATCTAAAGTGTTTTTACTCTTCACAAAAAGTGCTGCTTTCAGATTTATAGAAGCCAAAATTTCAAGATCTTGACATCGACAAACCAATAAACTATGAATCTGAAAACTTTGAATATCTGAACTTGTAAATTTAGAAGGTCTAATTTACAAAATTGAATACATTCACTCTGTAAATTAAAAAATTTAGAAACTTAAAACTTAAAATAAACAAATAAATAGTTTTTTTTCAAGTTTGAAAATTTGCAAAATTTGTAATTCATTAAAAAACATTTAGGGGTTAAACCATAAATTTTGTAAACTTTAAATTTTGAAATTTAGGATGTGTAAATTTTAAGCTTGTAAACTCTTTATATTTTGTAAAATACATACAATATTAAAATAAATCATTACAGAAAATCCCACTAAAAAGTAGGAACAATTGGTCAGTATTAACCCCTAAATATTTTTGACTATATTTTCACCCAAAACACTTCAAAACTGTCATTTCTAGTACAAATACCAAATTATAGAAAAAAAATTCTGGACACATGTAATTCTAGGATCTTGTAGAACGCTAGCTTGAGAAGATGTGGAGAAGTTTTCAGAAATTTCCACCGTGAAGATTGCAAGATATTAGCGTTTAAAACGACAACACTCCTTTTTTTGGTCTTGCAAAAAATTGGACAATTGCACTTTACAATGTCACATTTTTATGAAAAAATGCCCCTTTTTCTTTGGATTTATTCTTCAAGTCAAGTTGGCTACATGCTTGAAAAATTTCAGATCATTTAGAATTGTACAATGTATAGGAAAAAATAGTAAGTAGATAAAAGTAGAGTATGATTAAAAATACAAAAATTTTAAGAATTTATTTTTGGAATTGAAAATTTTTAATTTTCAACTTTTAGTGTTTTAATAAAAAAATCTACATTGCATGATTTTATTTTTTTCAAAAAAATTACTAAAAATTGAGTTCAATAAAGGACTCCAAAGTTTATTTTAGAGTAGGAATTTCATAATTGCTTGCAAACTAAACTCCTCATAACTTTCATCTCATTAATCAAATGGAATGATTCAAAGCTTTTCACACATATATAAAACTAGAAAACCAAATTCAAATTTTTATTTCTCCAAAAAGAAAATTTAAGAACTCTTTTGAGCTACCTAGATTGCCCATCAAAGGCTGAAAATTATATATCACACAATAACTTCTTAACCATGAAGTCAAAAGTTATGAAAATTGTTGGACTTTAATGGCAAAACTCGTCCATATGCTATGTGAAAATTCCAAAGAAAATAAAACTCCATTTGTATTGAGCTGCCCCAAATTGCTATATTGCCAAACAGTAGACTTTGGTCCTAACTTTAGGGATTAAACAATATATGAATGCAAAGATCTTCCAAACACCTTGTGTTTCTTCATACATCCAAATGTTTGTAGATTCTTGTGCTTGTACTCTAACATTTGTGAAGTATGGAATTTTAAAACTCTTTTTCATAAATATTCTATAGTTTAAAGTGTATAAAATATTTGTTTGCCTCAAAATAATACTTTTCTAATTCTAAAAAAGGAACTTTCAAAATTGACTAAAGTAAATTAGTTTGATAAAAAAGAATTCAACCATCATTTTAAGAACTTGACATTTTGAACCTAAAGAGAGAAGAAACTTTTGAAAATAAAACAATCAATTCAAAAGCATTAGAAGGAGGAATTTCCAATTCTTGGTTTTACATTTTGTAAATAAATATTCATGAGTGAATTTTTTATTTTTTACTTTTTATTTTTATCTACTATAAATTTGAATTTGTCTCCTCAACCCCCTTTGGTGTTTGAAGTCATTTGACTTCAGTCATATTCTTGTTTTTTGATAAATCTCATTAAAGTTTTTTGTAATATTATGAGTTTATAAATCCAATTTTTTTATATATTTTTAAATTTATAAACTCGTATTATTACAAACCTATCAAACAATTTTCAATATATTTATTATCATTTACTAAGGTGTCGGGTGGTTGATTGCCCATCAAATGATTTCTTATACAAATTATTCAAAGAATACTTTTGATTCTATGATTCCAAATTTTGAAATGAAAAAATGAAATATAGAACTAAAACTCAAATGTATGATGTCTTCTTAAAAAATTTCAATGGAGCTCTATAGGTGTGAATGTGTGATGAATCCTTAGACACTAGATGATGGATAATTAATAGTTCATTCTAAGATTATTTAACCACTAAAGTATGCATTTTCATTGAAAAATTTATTTATGGATTACGAGCTCATGTCATAGAATTTGCCTCTAAAAAGAAGCACGTAGGATAACACCCGCTACTTAAACCTTTATGATTTAGATAGTAGAACTATCAACAACAATCTTCATTCATATTAGACTATTAGTCAAATGACTAGAATTTTTTTTCTGCAATTTTTGATAGTATATTGCTTGAAACTAATGTAAAGACTAAAGAAAGTTCTTATAGCTTTCTCGCTAGTCAATTAAATTTTTTTGTTTTAAATTATTGATTTATATTGTTTTCTTGATTTCTCTAAACTTTCATACAACTACAAAAAGTAATTGAAAATTTGAAAAATTGTCATGTGCATCATGGATTTTAGATGGAGTGGTACAAAATAGATCAATTTTAAGCTTATATTGGATTGGTACCATCCTACCATTCATAGAGGTATGTTTCAAATTTTTATTTATTTTTTCTATCATTTTTCATAACCAACAATATAATGATTATTTAAAGGATGAAAACCAAGATTAATATCTATTTGTTGATTTTTTTTTCCTATAGATTTTCAAATCAATTTTCCAAAATATTATCAAAATTTTCAAGTTGAAAAAGACACAATAATTTAAAAGAATGTTTCAAAGTCAAATCTTTTACTTTAGGAAGGATTGAAAAGAAAAAGTTTAACAATTAACATTATAACCTAGGAGATGCTTAGGAAGTAAATTCTTAAAATTGGTGGAAAAATAGACATATTAATTTGGTACAAATTCTATGGTCAGAGGATATTATAAACATGTCTTTCCTACCTTGTTTTCTAGAACTATTGTTTTGTCCTAGATTTGTTTAAATATCAAAAATTCTTTAGGCTTTAACCCCTAAAAACCCACTTGTCCCCTCGGGGGACAATTTGGGTCCGGGTAGGTTCCTATTGTCTCAATTTGAAGTGAAATTTTTTGAGATTTTTTGAGGTTGGATAGCTTTGCAAGAGCTTTGTGGATATATAATTTTTGTTTCAATCGGATGCCAGATGAAAAAGTTATGGCACAATGAGCAAGAAATGGAGATTGGCGGGCAGTCCAAAAAAAATTACAAAAAGTCAAAATAATTTTTTTTGAATTTTTTTCCTAAAAGATTATGTTCTTGCCTATATATGAAGCTTTGGTTCATTCTATTTGGAATAGGGATGAGTAAGTTATGGACAATCTTAGTTTTTTGGGCAATTTAAGCATCTTCTTGAAAAAAAACTTTTTGTTCAACTTTGAATGCTAATATCTTCCAATCCGTATGGTCAAATTTGATGAAATTTTTACTACATGATCTCAAAGAAGTTAAGTACAAGATCCTACGGTTAAATTCCCAAAAAATAAAATAAAAATGGTTTCCTTAAATGAATACAACAGAAGTGGTAGTTTTGAGTGTTTTTTGACAGAAAACACCCTCAGGGTTTTAGGGGTTAACATAGAATGATGTTTTTTCATTATGAATTCTAATTTTGTAACCTATAAAGTATGTTTAAATTGTCTCTATGAGGCCTCTTTCCAATTTCAAATCCACATGCATTGACCAATTATATACTTGATTTCGGTTATGTTAAGACACCCTACAAGGTTGATTACAAGCATGTATTCTTGAAAGCAATTCAAGTTTGTTGTTGGCATATTTTTAAAAATAAAATAATAATTTTGTATATGAGGTGAAAGTCAAATGTTTTTTTAGTGACCTACACTATAATTACACTTCATAATTTTTGTATGCTTGTAAATCATTAATCCTTAAAGGATCAAAATTTAATAACCTAACCTTGCATTGGTTGGTAAAAGTTGTTCATTGATACTCTTCAAGCAAACCAAATTTTTTCACTAACTCCATAAACTATCACCAAGAGGGTTATTATTCAATTTCTAAGAAAAAACGGAGTTTGCATAATTAGGGTTTGGATATGCATAATGTATTTTGGCCATAGGGATTCTATGGTTTGCTTGCATAATTGGGATGCAATTTTTTTCATCTATTCACATAAATCTTCATCCACTTGAAGTCATTCATGGCAAATTATTTCTTCATATATGCAAGGTCAGTGCCACTCTTCAACAAAAACTTTTAGTAGAAAACACAAAAAACACGCTTTTTTGTCAGATTCCAACACTTTGCCTTTCTTATATGTCCTTTATTTTTGAAAATGTCCATTTTGTTGGACATAGACCTATATACATTATAGGCAAAGTTATAGTAGCCTTTTGAGGTTAGCCTCTAAAGTCCCAAGGCCTTTTCCATTTAAAAACTTTCAAAACTGCTATTTCTATTGTAAAGAGCAAAAACTTTACAAATTGAGTTTTTTGCAAATCTAACCATAACATCTTGCACTAAACTAGTATAAGAATGTGGGAAAAAAATTTAAAAGTTTTTACCTCATAAATTGCAAGATATTTGCATTGAAAGTGAAAAAAGTGGGATTTTGATCACATTCTTTAACTAGATTATTTGGCTTTGAATCCTTTTAACTTTAAATTTTTTCACTAAAGATTTGATTTAAAAATAAATCATGCTGAAGATTTGAGTTGAAAGTCTAGGATAAAAAATTCAAAAAACACATACATGATTTTCATTCTTTAAAAAGTTGTTAAGTAGAAGTTAGTATGAGATTGAAGGAAAAATTAAATTGTCAATAGCTCTAAGAAAGAATTGAAATGCACTAATTCCTATGGTAAGATTTTTCTAGCAAACAAATGTAATCATGTGGATTTTTTTTAAATTTAAAAGAAAATTTAGTTCATAAATGAATCCAATATGCTATTTTCTCAAAAAAAATTTATGAGTACTTGCAAAACAAGAAGCTCCCTAACTTTCACATCACTTATCCAAATATAATGAATAAAAATTTTCTATGTAGACAAAAATATAGTCTATGAGAAAAAAAAGTTTAAATATTAATTTAAAGTTTTTGTGGATCTTTTTTGCTACCCAGTCTGTTCCATTTTGAGCTGATTGTGACAAAAATAAGTTCCTAGATACCAATTGAAATAAAATGTTATTCCTCCAAAAGCTAATGTGATTTTATATCTTGTAAGGAAGTTTCCAAAAATCAAGTCAAACATTTAGATTATCTAAGCCTACCCCAAATCCATGTGTCTCCTTTAGGGACACTGAAACTTTAGGGATTAATCCCGAATGACTTAAGGGGGTGGGTGGGTGGAGTTACTTTCAAAATGGGCCCAAAATATCAAGTACTTGTGCAATTTTTTTGATCATTTTTACTTGAAATTAGACATAATTTAATCGTAGGACTTAAAATCACATTGAAATTAAGTACCTTAAATTTTTTTAGATTATTTGACTGCACTATTTAGTAGATATTTTAGTTTAAAGTTTTATTTGGATTAATGGAAAAACAAGGTAATGCACTTCGAAGGAGCATATCTTAGTGATAATATTTTGAAATGATGTCATTTCAGTGTTTAGTGAAAGATAAGAGAATTGGTAATGCTCATCTAAAATTTTACAACATTTTGGTCGTTTTGCAATTTTGGGGTGGAGCTTGCAATGCGCAGTGGCCATTGATATGAAGTGGTCCTAAAATGGATATGTGACAGACTTTTAATGGACTGAAGATAAAGTGGGAACAACTTAAAGTGTGTTAAAGATTGCTTGAAAGTTTAAATGTGGATGATCGAAGCATGTGGTTGGATTCATTTTTAAATGTAGTGATAGGTGGGCATTTATGTATTTAAATAAGAAGTTAACATGCCAACTACTTTATTTGGAGAATGCAAAATCTAAAATTGATTGGATATAAGTATGGTCGTTTTAAGGACCCTTGCTTGTTAGCTATTGCAAACATTACATGTTATTAAGCCCCTATGAAGGGCTGCGTGTTCCCCAAGGTTCCTAGACTCTGAAATTGTCTGGAACTGCGCTGCAGCAGCTGTGTGACGTGGCCAAGCGACTGCCACGTCATACAAAAAAAAATTCAAAAAATTTATTTATCTTGTTTTTCCATTTTAAGTTTTTTTTATTTTTTTATTTTTTTTCAAATTTTTTTTCTAACAGTGGCCGTTCTTTTGCTGCCGAGGGAACAGCTGCCGAGAACAGGCCCGAAACGGCCCCCCAGACCCCCCAAAAATCATCTAATGTCTCCATGCTTTTTCTTGGTTTCCTCATCTCCCTTTATAGGCCGCATGTGTGCTGATTTTGCCAGACCTACTGTCATATAAATAGGTGCCTAGAACCAAAACCTTTGAAAAATCATAACTAATTCAATATTGCTTGGAAAATTATGAAACCACTTGTGTTAGATGCCGCATCCATTTATCTTTCTCTATAAAATAAGCAAAAAATCTTATGGTCTATAAAAGACTATGAAAAAGGTGTAACAGCCCGTAAATGGTCCCTTTTAGAGCATCCTACCATAGTGATTGTAAAAAAACACAAGAGTGGGCACACTTGTCTTCAATCTCCTTGAGTTCCTTGGATGTACACTTTTTGAGGTGGGCAACAATTACAGTGGTTGGGCTGATTTTTCAGTATACGCCCAAACTCATTGATTGAGCTCTCAAAATATGAGCCATGAAGTACATTCACCTTATGAAAATTCTACAAGGCCCAAATTAACTTGGAATTTGATGAAACTACCTCCATTGGATTCTTGATGCAATATAATTTCTATTAGTTATTTTTATTGTAAAGAAACTCAAAATTTGATAATAGGCAACTCTAAAAAGAGGGGCTACGACCAAAAAATGGTCACTTGGATTATTATCCCTTTTAGGATGTTAAAACCAGAAATGACCTACAATGGCTTGTATTCTTTCAACAATCCTAGTACACAAGACTTTATTTCTTACACAATATTGTTGCAAAAAATTCTATGAAAATCACAAAACAAAGGTGCACTCCCAAGCAATCTCACCAAAAAATTCTTTGTTGAAAAAACAATTTTGCCTACATACAAATGGCCTTGGTACTTATAAGTTGCAAGAGTATCTAAGGTGTGACCACCCATTGCCAACCAACACCCCATTGGCAATCAATAGGGTAGTAGAAATGCAACAGAGGTTGGGATTAGTTTCCAAACATGAATTCTTGATTTCCGACCATCAATTCCTCCATTCTCTGCATGATACATCAGCTTGGTTTGGAGTGCCAAAGTGAACAAGAAGTAGACTCTTGAATGAGCGGTTTTAGAACAGTCTAGACATTGGCTATGGGTCCAGCACACTTTTGTCCTTCCAAAATTCATAGTAATTTTAGTTCAAGTGATAAAATTACCAAATTTTAGCAATCTTCTTCATTTCTATCCCTGCACCTGTGAAAATATTGCCTTTGCCCTCTTGTACTCCACATCATGTCTGTAGTGCCTTATTTGGTCGGTTATGGGTGGTCACACCTTATACTCTATGAGCAATGACTGCATCCTTTACGGGTTAAAAGTTAAACAAGTTGGGGAAAACCTTGGACACCTTAGGGAGAGTCCAAGATTCTTGAACGAGTGTGGGAAAGAAAATCTTGGTGATCCACTTATCTCCTTCCACTTGCATTCCTTCAACAAGTTGAGAAGTCCATTCATCAATCGGGTCCGTCTTCTTTCACGGCTGTGAACAGCCAAGCTACTACCACCCCGGGAAAGCCGCCTGCAAGAATGCGCCAGACATGGTGCACTCGTGGTGACACTGCGCCACACGGAATAGAAACCAGGTTCGTCCAAACTCGCGAAGTAAATTCAGTCTCAAGTTTGACTGTTTGAAGCGACAAGTCCAGTAAATTTAGTTCCCCCGCGCAACATGATTCGTTCACTCTCTCTCTTTCTTTCTTTTTCTTTTCCTGTGGAATCATCAGGGAAGGTAAAGGTACCGCAGTTTCCCAAGCCTCCTTTTCCCCTCCTTTCCCCGCCTCCCAACGAAGTCCCTGATACTGCTTTCAACTTGAAGGCTGCTTCCACGCTGTGCACTCCGCCGGCATTCCTGCTTCCCTGCTTTCGTGAATCAAGACCTCAAGCCGGTACTCGGGACGAACCTCTGTCAGTATGTTTAAGAAGGAAGTTAGGGAGTAGACGATTTCCGACACATACAACCTAATGACATGAACTCCGTAACAAATTCTATGTACATTTGACTTTTTGGCTCTTGACAAATAATATATATTTCACTTAAATCAACTAAAAGTTTTGGGCTATTTCAACTTATAGCCAAGTATATTTTCAAGGGATGTGTTCTAGGCTCTCATAGTCTCACCAAGAGAAGATGTACATTTTAGGCAAGAATCTCTACAAGACTATATTAGAAACGGAGCTAAAACTCTAAAATTAAATGAAATTACCATCCAACCAAATTTGTTTGGAAATACAGTATCTATGTCCTGTTATGAATTTTAATTTTTTTTTTATAAAGTGAAAATAATAATTCGATAGTCGAGCAACTGATGGTCGCGATGTCAACGGTTCCGCGGACCTCGAAGAAGGGTGGCTCCTGCTGTAAGCTTGTTCTGTAGCAATAATGAGCTTCTGTTTTGAGGAAATCCAAAATGGGATTATCCATTGCTTAAATAAAGCAGACATGAAATCAATGAATAATTGTGACGGAACAAAAGGACGGGACTGAACCTGAACAGTACTGTTTAAGTTACTGTAGGCAGTGGTTCCAGTCAGTACTGTAGTTCATGGTTTGCTGGCAGGCAACTGAACAGGGCCGGGGCAAACTTCAGTTGGTATCATTCTCTATCCAACTGAACCTTTAAGTTAGTGATGGAACTTCTTCTTTATCTGCTTCAATGAAATCCACCATTGAAGGGCAGTAGAACTGAACGGCCGGACCGACGGTACAGTAACTTTACGAAACATATTTGTATTGCTGAAATGTAGATGATCATTTCTTTCCTTTTCACTGGTATATTTTCCTCCTTCTTTTGAACTTCTATTGATATAGGATAGCCTACTTTTGACCATTTTTGAGCACAAATGTAAAGGCCTTCATCCGTAAGTTGTCAAAGTTCAGAATCTGTAGTCAATTTCGAGTTGTTACATTTTGTACTGTAAGTCTTCAACTTTGAAAGTAATATTGCTACTAACTACCATCAAGGATAAAATGGAGATCTGTAATTGCACTATAAAATAGGATTAATTTTTATCAAATACAACTTAATATTAAATTAAATGACTCTTAATTATTAGTTATTTGAATATAAAATTTATAAGGTTTTACTCAAAAATTATATTTCTTCACTAATTTGCATGTTGACCACTCCCTCTAAAGACGTGAACAACAACTTTGTTGTTTTCAACTTTTCATTGTTTCATTATGTTAGTTTAACTTACTCAAATGCATTTTATTTTTCCTTCCAAATAGTTATTATAAATTTCTATATCATTTTTGGTTTTAATATTACGTATAAAATAATCAATAGGAGAAAAAAACAAATATACATAATCAATTCTTTTACTCACCTAACACAAATAATTTTGCAAAACCTTACACTTGAAATGCCAATTATTTTGAGTTTAAATATAAATGGCATAAATATAATTTGGCTTGAAAAATTTTCAAATTGTAATAACCCTTTTGATTTAGATTTCTTATGCATGATACATAGATTTTATTGCCATAAAAAATGACTTCTTGGTATTCATAACTAATACTCCCTCCGTCCCAAAATGATCTTCCTGTTAGACAAAATGTTCTGGATTTAGACTGAAAATAACATTTTAAAAGCTTGTTTTGCACTACATATAGAGTTTGGTGCACTCCTATTGTCTTTGAAACTTTGAGTTTTGAAGCCCTTTTTAAAGTGTAGTTTTGGATTATTGAAAAGTGAATTTTTTTGGGTATTTTCAAGGAGCACTAGTGGTTATTTAATTATTGAGTGTGAGGTCATCATTTTGTGGGTAGTTAGTATAAGTCAAAGACCATATGTGGACCTATATTTTGCCTCCCAAAGCCTTCATCTCCTTCAATTAGATAATATTCAAAGAGATGCAAAAAATAAAAACAAAAAGTGTTGATTGACCCCTTCAATCATTTTATTTGTCTTTTGATTAGTGATTGCATAGATGGAGGGGGAACTATCGCTTTGAATTGTTTTGTTAGTCCTAGAGAACAACCAAAAGTTAAATTTGACCAATTTGCAGCTCACAAAATACAATAGGAAGATCATTTTGGGACAAAAAATGAAGGCCAACAAGAAGATCATTTTGGGACGGAGGGAGAAGCATTTTGCATATCATTTATTTACAAGTAGTTTATATTGATAAAGGTTCCCTTACCAACTCACTGAACTAACCTAAAACTTCAAGGCTACGTGATGCATGCCCATTCAAGGTATAGATTTGAAATCCAAGTTTGGGCAGCCCTCCCATGCCAGGACCTCAAATGTCCTCTAAGGAAGGGTTGAAGACGTTGAATTCTCCTCCCTCCGAGGAATCCCGAGGAAGCATATTCCTCACAAAACACAAGAGGAGACACCCCGGAACGATGCAAAAGGCAAGGCGTGGATCATCAAGAATGTCATTACAGAAACTCAGACCCTGGGCCCAAGGCTTGGCCCATTGTTTCCCGCCGCCCCCCCCCCAATTAAAAAAATTCAGACCCTGTCAGAGTCTGGTCAAACTCCAAAGTTCTGAGTGATATTTATTTACCACCCGCGGACGGAAGACCCAAACTGAAGAATCTAGATTCACTCCCCTCTTGGCCTCTTTCGCATCCACCGACGCAGATTATTCACTCCGTCCACGAATATAATCAATTGTTTGAATCCCATCTCTGTAGTAGATTGAACACGTCACCCCACAAGACGACACTCTACTTTTGTTTTCCTTTTCTTTCTTTTCCAGGGAGACGACACACTCAAGGTTCGCCCCCTCCGGAATATCCACCCCACTGTGGTGTTTGTTTTTGGCTTTACTGTGGAGTGCAAGGCCTGCTACTGTGCGTGTTTTTCCTTCATAATACACCCCCTACTTTCTATTTTTTCCACTTGTTTCAGTTGGATACTGATTTTACAGTGGCATGGCGTTTTAGTGTTGCTAAAGCGAAGACGCCGGTCGTGAGCGGGGGGCTATAGATAGGAAAAAGGAGTGGAAGGTGAAGGAGGACCGGGCTTGGAAGCTGCACGAGCCAGATGCCCTGGTGCAACAAAAAGGGTAGCTAGCTAGCGAGTATTCGCAGGCACAGCATTCGAGGTGGTGGCCTGGCCTGGCGGGTGTTGGCAGGTGTTGGAGACGGAGGAATCGTCACGTTCTCCAGGACAGTGAGTGAGTTGCAGCAAGAAGCCACAAAACAATCAAAGGCTTGAGAGTGCGAGGAGATCATATACTAGGCAGCGGTTTTGGAGGTTCTCATCGTGGGAGGGGGAGCTAGTGGGGGTTCCATGAGCGGCTTACCTTCAGCTGGGGGTGGCCATGGCGTTCGGCACCGCCTAGGCTTACCTGATGTGGTCTCGGAGTTCCTGGCTCCAGCTGCAGCAACCCCCGAGGCCACCAACAAACGCAAGCGACGGCCTGCTGGAACGCCTGGTATGCTCCACGATCTCTGGGGAGCGATTCCAAAGATTGAAATTCATTCCAGCGCAGCTAGCTTGACGTTGGAAAGAGTAGAGTTTGGTAATTAAGCGGTTGTTTGGAACCGTAGTTTTCGTTATACTGCCTTTTGCTGTCACTACCGTCAGAGATAGACCACTGCAACGCTGAAAATCTTGTGCGATCCCCTCATCAATCCCGGTCTGTTTCCATTCGTATCTTGGCTTGGATATTATATTCTGAGCCAGTGAGCCCAAGTCTTCTGTTGAGGGACTTGGGAGCTCTTGATAAGTAGTACGCCGGGGTTTGAGTACGTCAAGTTGCAGAAGTTCGACCCTTCACTGTGGCCTCTGTCAGATAAGCCTACAACTAGTTCGTTCGTTCTTGTGAAGCTAGTAAGTGTTCACCTCTCGTCTCAGTGTGTTTGTGAGTTTTAGCACTCCGTTGGACTGCTCTCCGGGGAGCCAGTATTGTATCACACATGCTGCAACCACACAGTGTTTCAAAATCCTGTCCGGCGCTGAAAATACACAAGTATTTTTCACAGTGGTGCAGACAGACACTCAGGCATCTTTACAAACTGTTTTATTTCAAGGCAAAACGAATCGTGCAGTCGTCGTTGCGTATATGCAATGACCTGGTTAGACGAGACATCGAGATCCTCATCTCCCTGTTAGCCTACATTCAGTGCGAGTTGAAGTCATTCACATAGAGGAATAGATTGGTGGCTCAAGAGAAGTTTACAGCTCCACTTTTCCTTCACAATTGCACTTCTAATCCGGCTTAATTTTGAGTTCCTTCACGTGCATCATAGTACATTTCTTCAAGCTTGTGAGCCGTGTATTGTAACATATTCAAAGACTAACCAACTGAGTGTTAAGAGTTACAGTCCTGAAGAACCACAGGGTGTTTGACTCGTGACCATTTTGCACGCAGATCCGGATGCGGAGGTGGTGGCTCTCTCCCCCAAAACGCTGATGGAATCCGATAGATACGTGTGTGAAATCTGCAACCAGGGGTTCCAACGCGACCAAAACTTGCAGATGCACCGACGTCGCCACAAGGTACGTAAATCATCTCATATATACACTAAACGTGCATGAAAACAGAAATGCAAATGCGCACCTCGCTCGATCGCTGGTGTTTCAATTGGTTTCTGAGCCTCATGCATGGTTGCAGGTTCCGTGGAAGCTCTTGAAAAAACCCAACACTCTGGGGATGAACAAGCGCGTGTACATCTGCCCTGAGAGGTCTTGTCTTCATCACGATCCAAGGCATGCTCTCGGCGACCTTGTGGGCATCAAGAAGCACTACCGGAGGAAGCATTGCACGGAGAAGCAGTGGAAGTGTGTGAAATGCTCGAAGCGATATGCAGTCCAGTCGGATTACAAAGCGCACTTGAAGACCTGTGGCACCCGAGGCCACTGCTGCGACTGCGGTCGCGTCTTCTCTCGGTATGTCTCCAATTCAGTTCCACGGTCCATTTTATTGTGTTCCTTCTGGAGTACTTGCAACGTGTCTGCCTTCCTGAACACTCACATGTATGTTTCTCACTGTCTTGCTTGCACTGACAAGACCAGATAATGAAGTCCCTACTCTTGTTCATTAGATTTCTTCGGGTGAGGTAGTCATGTTTGTATAATATGGGGTGTTTCAGAGAGCCTAAGCTGCGACCAATAGCTAGAACTGGGCTACTGAAACTGCACAAATGAATTTCACTGAAACTCACCATTGTATCCAATATGTAGTTTAAGTTTCCTCTGGTTTTCTGATTTAATTTGATCGCAGTCTCTTGTGGAGTACTTGTGAACTCGCTTTTGCGCATTTCAACTTACATGTTGTGATGATACACACATCGCAGGGTGGAGAGCTTCATCGAGCATCAAGACAGCTGTGGAGACGCGAAACAGAGACAGTCCCCAATTGTAACCGAAAGAAAGCCACTAACATTCCACCAAGACGTCACCGACAGACTCTCTTACGACAGTCGTAGTCAATCCAGCGACACCACGCAAGCCATCTCGCTCGCACACTCCGGAATCTCAGACACCGCCGGTGCGAGATCCTCCGATTCCCAATCTTTGCACCCCCCTGCCGACGTCGACGAGCACTCCCGGAGGTTGTTAGAATCGCAACAGCCCGCTTACAATGCTGCTCTTCCTGCCTGGCTCATTGAGCTTCGGGGCAACCAACTGGCGCGCCTGCCACCATCCAAGCCACAATCTCCACCCACGAACTCAGAGTTTCCGGGCCTCATCAGTGATCACTACTCCTTCAGTTCTGCAGTTTCAGTGGTTTCCTTGACGTCAACCCTTCCTGAAGATCTTAACACGCCGTCGTTGAGCCTCTCCATCGGTAGGACGGGATCAGGATCGGGGTCGGGATCTGTATCAGTTGATCACGCTACATCAGTCGACATGCCGTGTTTGCGGCTCTCCATCGGACCTTCCAGCGCTGAGATGTCGGCCTCCTGTTGCCCATCACCATACGCCGACACGAAGCCCAGTTTTGAGAATTCCAGAGAGTCGTTAACTTTGGCTCCTGCTCCGGCTGGCGGACTTCGTAATAGTCCGCTACAAGACTACAAGTTGTCGAGCTCTCAATCCTCTAATTCTTCAGCAAGAGCAACAGCTGGACATGGTCTAGCTCTGTGGAATCCAGAAAGAGAAGCTCGGAGGCCAAGTTTGGAAGCTGGACCAACTGGGAGTACTACAGTAACTCCAGACCAGCAGGCAGCTTCGCTGCGAGATTTCCTGGCGCAAGCTTGGCGGCCTGGGGCAATGCAGGGTTGTGGGAGTCGATGATCGAAACTGTCGTACTGATTGAAGTCTGTGGAGGGGAATTGCATTCGACGTCCCGTGTACTGAGAGGTCGACGTCGATCACGCGGACCGTGAGTCAGAGACGTACACGAGGTAGGACATGTTTTGACGAACTTCATACTTGAAATCCCTCGTTGCCACTCGCGGCTGAAGGACTAGCTAGGACTGTACATATACACACTCTGTCAGCGATGCACAAGGCTAAGTAGATAGGGATTTCTCAAAATGAGTTTTGAACTTTCGATGTTTTGAACATGGTAATAACTTCATTCGGAATGGGAGTGAGTGACCAGGCTTGTGATTTACATTTAATTCACTATGGGAACAATTTTAACTAGTTCAGTTAAATAACATCCACCGTTGCAGATTGTGCGTCGTTGGATGAGTGTGCCGAGTGTGGGTGTGAAGAACCGCGATTGAACTATACTTCTATGCCTAGGTTTAAAGACCGACCGATGGACGTTTTAGCATGTTTATGTTAATTTTGTCAGGTTTTACCCTGTTCACGAACTTGAACCTTGGAAGAGATCTGCTCGGAACCTCAATTTCTTCAAGTTGGAGATATTTCATGGCTTTGGCGCGGTTAGGCCAAGCGGTCTTTAACCAAATGTATACCTGTCCTAGTTTGTGTCCTGAAATTACACCCTAGTCCGGTAGACCCTTGTGAAGATATGAATCATGTGTCACAATTTTGGCCTGTGGAATATCGCCAATTTAACGAAATTGACGTCTCTGAGTTTTGATCATTGTATTGGAAACGCTGACAGCTAGCGTCAGCTCCTTTGATGTGAGAAGCAAGACTGTGAACCAGGATCATTCGTCAACATTGTACGTTAATATGGCGGATTTCCTGTTTCCGTGCAATTGACGCTGTTTCGTTCGCCTCACTGAAACCTCAAATTGTAAGGCGGAAACAGTCCCTGTTTTTGGAGCTCTGTGCAATTTTGGTGCTCTGAAACATCAATGCCATGTTAGCGAATATGACCATGCGGCATACGCACAGTTGCACATACCATCTATACTTGGTCATTATGAAATTTTTGACTACATATATGCTGCTACAAGGATCAAATTCACTAAGTTAGCATGTTTCAGAGTGCCAAAATTGTGCCATAATTACTAGTGCTCAAAGTTCAAGGACCAGGCAGTGTCATCGTTTTAACGAATTTGACGAATAGTCCTCCAACTTCTTTTTAAGGGTACAATGATCATACTTGCTAAGAAATATGACATATGTAGATCTAAGGATCCAGAAGAGCGACTGAAATTGTATCAATTAATTTCTTGTAATTTTGTCATTGTAATGAATATGACGGTGAAAGCTTGAATGGAAATATTTGTGATGAATTAATTCCTAGAATTGGAATTGAATATATAATTGCTAGTAGACTCAATCATGAGTATCGAAAGGTCCAGTGTAGGCTTGTGGAATATCGCCAATTCAAGGAAGTTGACGTTAATCGGCTTGATGCTTATCATTGCATGCCAATTCACAGCTGAAACTGCCCAACAGAGTACTGTTGAAGCAGGTTGCTGGATGCAGGAACTTAAAGCAACGCGAGTTACATTGCAGGCCAGAGTTGCTGAGCTGGGAATTGAATTGGTAAATCCTCAGTCAGTGCCCTGAGATCCCCAAACTCGAGGTACGGGAAGGCAGTCCTCTGAATGTTAGAGAAGGAAATCAATGTACGTATGAGAGAAAATTGCGTAATCTAGCTGTCATAATATATGAAATCTTAGATAGTATACAGTTAAGCATCTGTTAACCAAACTCAGAAATTATAGACAGTAGAGGGTCAATTTTGTTACATTGGCACTTAGGTCTACTGCAGATTTGCAGTCTTAGTTTTCAGAGTTCTCACTAATTGATTGTCACAATTTCGGCGCTTTGAATTGTACCAATTTATACAACAAGAATTGACCGTAATTAGTTGCCTTAATTACACACTCGGTACAGCATAAGGTAATAGATGAGGCCGCCACTTTTGCCTGAATAAATTTGCGTCGACACACAAATTGGCACCTTTAATAATATTACAATTGCTGGAGTCACTAGCTCACAGGCCGGTTGGAAAAATCTGAACGCCAACGTCGCCAAGTTACCAAAGGAGCATATAATATAAATTAGTTAGTAGCGGAAAGTTTATAACAAAAACACATACGAGCAAGGCGTTAAAAGAAACGAGGAAAAAAAATCTATCAAGTAGTTTTCAACATATTTGTTACCAATTTCTGGATCGATCTTTGACTGTGCTAGCTGGATCCACAGCAAACTTGGGTCAATTGTAAGAATCATCAGTAAGTAAAAGGTTATATAGTGCGAACCTCTGCATCTGAAAGTCTTGTCGTCAAACGAGGGTCATGTCAGTGAGCGAGGTCAATGTTGAAGTTGCTCATGCATCGTCCATGTGCACGTCATAATTGACCACAGTCCGCCTGGTCGATCTTAAATACATGACGAATGGATCAATAAGAATATTCACGGTACAGTGATTTGTCCGAAGGAATTTAAATTCCCGAGGAAGTAGCATGTGGAACGAGGCAGCAGTATTGTCAGCCCCGACCTATCTAGCTCACAACATTATATATGTGCAGCCAGGGGAATGTTAAGACCAACTCTGAGAACGTACTAGGCTTCTAGTTAGCTAGTATCCCAGAAATTTGTGTCTCCACCGATCGATGACATTTGGTCAGTGAGGGAGTACCAGAACCGGTCCAGACGGCAGGTCCATAGTGTCATTCCAAAGTTAAAAGGCCAGCAGATATCGTCCGCCACTCGCGTTAGTCGCGTACGAGTACGAATGCCTCTCCTGGTTTGGACCCCAGGTGCGACTTAGACCAATTCCTAAACTGCAAAAGTGTGGTATCCTGAGTTTCTGACTCCTTACGTCCCCCTTCAGATTTTTATTTTATTTTAATAAATTTCCAAAGCACATATGTAGTTCGGGAGTCCTGTAATTCTGACTAGAGTAATGCCTGGCTCTGACCTAGCCTTGACAGTCGAGTCTTTACCATGATGAGCACGACAACTACGAATGGGGTTTAAGAAAGGAGAATAATCTCATGATTCTCATCACTCAATACTTCAGATCAGTTCATTACGAACGCACAGGGACCTCATATTGAATCCCCAGTGTGCTAAATGTTCACCCAGGTAGATGGACCCTCACCAATTGTGGGATCATCTGCCCTGGTTGAAATTTTTCGCACACTGTGGATTCAAGATGACGTCCCTGTGAGAAATATATATATATATATATATATATATATATATATTCGTTAGCATGACAGATTAAAGTTCAAGAACTTGGCAGTTACTATACCTCAGATGGGAACCTCCGAACCTCTATCAGATTCATACCAGTCTTCATGTTTTAGAGCTGTGTCACCTGTGTGCACTTAGAAACGTGGCATTTTAACTACAAAGTCAATTCATTCGTTAAATTAGCGATATTCCTTTACTTTCGCGCCGTTCAGTACACGTGATCTGAAACCAAATTCTAGACCAGTCCTAGTTTGTGGCCTGAAAGTAGACCTTTGCGAAGATATATGTCACAAATTTGGGCTTGTCAAATATCGTCAATTGACGTTCTACTGTCATGATCGTCCATCAGCTTGGGAAGAGATCGAGTCGATCTCAGTTTAAGTAGAGCATGCATGACTGTCCAGATGTCTTCTTCATGTAGTGAAATGATCCCTTGGTAAACCGAATCAACCTAGGTGATTGAAATGTCAGAATGTGGATGGTCCTCCGCAAGGTCAAGCTATGTTAATAATGGAATTCATAAGGAAATAAAGCACTTACACTTGAAGTTACTATAGCTAGATATTGGTGGAGGTAATGACTAATGAACAGACTATCGGTACCTACTACCTAAAGGATAAGAAACTCGCTCCTGTACGTCCGGATCCTCATATGCCGGAGTAAACTACATTTACACACCGGGTTTATTGAATGCACGGCATGTAATCCTGGTTGAACATCCTGCGTCACATACGTACGGAGTCGTATATGTAAACGTACTTGGAACTTGAATCATAATCATCGCATTCATTCTCTGGATGTGACCTCAACGGCTGAGCAGCCCAACAGGCACGTACTGCTTACAGAACATCACCAACATAATATATATATCGATCTTGTCATGGAAGTGACGTACACTGTAATGCTCTATGATTTAGGGATTATATATAGGTGCCTATGCAGCTTGAAGCTATTATAGCTTAAAATCCAGTGACAGCGATTGGCAACCATGTAGGTGAACTCGATCAGTATAATTACATATGAATACGAAGTATTTCCAACTTAGAAAGTCACGTACTTCAGTTCCAACTTCCAAACAATTCGTCACCAGTACTCGATCACCCGCTTGTGCGAAACTGCGAACGTACGAGCTTCGTCACTGAGCCTGTGGGAGAGTTACCCTGGCATCTGTAGTGATGTCCACTTGACAGACATCAAGTAGTGCTCAGCTTTACATTGTCACCTTGCTGCAAAGTCACTGTACATTAATCCCTCCTTCGCAACATCATTTCGGAATGGCAGTAAAAGCTACCAAGCAAATGACTAAGTTACAATACTGTAATACTATATAACTATTTCTGAGATGAGCAATATATCATTCACAGTGTACTTTATGCCGGTCGTTGATCCTCAAGAAAGCACCTGGACTTTGCTGTTATTAACAAGCTGTCGACGTGTACGTCTTTTACCAGACACGGGTTTCACGTAAACGCACATATAGCAACTCAGATTAATTGTTTCAGGTTGCCATCCGGCTGTTTCTTTGTAGAGACGAAAAAACATCATCTGAGACTATTACCTCATGGGTATATTGTACATATGTAGTTATGTACACACATACAGTACACACAGGCACTCAACCAACTGAATACTAAATATTAAATTTCTCGGTACTTATTCGGATTTACGGTCGATACACAGCATGATTTAAGATCAATAATTGCATGTACAGCTTACTGTACACAATCTTTATATATTTAAAATTGTAATACTGATCGAATTGCATCTTGCCATCGTCATACTGGTTAGAAACTTGGAATAATGATTCAATTTCAAGAGATTTGGCACTTTTCCAGGCGCTCGATCGACATTCGGAACCTCAGCTAGTTCTACATATGTCTCTCGTCAGTTGTCTACTATTCAGATGAAGCTCCATGTCACTCCCCTAGCTTGAATAATGTCACACCTTTTGCCAACTTAACTAACATGAAGATAACTTGTTAAATAATATATATAATATCATATTTCCGTAGCAACCTAGCTACTAGTAGCGACTGATTGTTCAGGAGTAGCAGCTGGACCACTGCTCCGGGTCTCAAGTGTGATCTACTGATCAAGCAATCATGGGTTCTACTGCTTGCAATTGACGAATGCAGTTGACCGTTCACCGGGCCCTCTTTGCCACGTGCAAAGCCACGGCTCGCTGACTCGCTCTAGCTGATCACTCATTACCTGAAAAAGAGTCGCAAACTTAAGTCTGGTTTAAGTAATCACGTAATATACATCGACACAAAGCTAGACCTGAGAACTAGCTAGGACTGGTATAGATTTACGTTTCAGGCCTCGCTTCCTGAAGTGCCAAAGTCGCCTGAATGCCGCCATTTTCAATAAGTAGACAATGGCGATTCATGTTTGAGAGCACCTGTTTAAAATATGTGGTTCACGTAATCACGTGCCATGAGCTCAGAATTAGGATTGGTATACAGGTGTTTTGGACACTTTTATATTCAAGTTTTTTTCCGTCACAAACTCAAAATGCACTCAAATGTAATGTTGTCATGTTTTCAGAAACTTGAAAAGTTTCCACAACAAATGCACATGGGTGGAGGATCATTTTTGGAGGAAAAAGGTCACCTATGCTACTTGACGACTTGAATACTATCCCAAAAAATTTTAAAAATCTTAAGTGGTCAAATCTCTTTAAATTGGAAAATTACGTAAAGAGAGTATTGCATCATGGCATCATGAGCACTAAATTTAAATATCTCATTGAAAACTATAGTTAGTGATCATTTTTAAAATCTTAAATATGAATTTTTACAATTAAACTATTGAAGTACTTGTATTTTCCAAATTCGTACTATTTAAGGATTTTTTGGAATTTTTTTACTCAACTTTGAATTTTAAAATCTTAAATTAGATTTTAAAGATTTAAAAATTAAAATAGACATATATACATTCAAATGAATGTTAATTACATACAAATTTTTTGGGCATATTTGTCTTGAATTTTTGGATGAAGGTCATGAATCATTTGTGAAAAAAAAGAATAAATATGGTAGTGCAATTTTGAGGGCAAATATTACAATTTTAATACAAAACTAATGCAAATTGACTTAATTGAGTGTATAATGAGACTTCGTACACCATAGTGTGAAATTACCCATGCATTTGAGGTATCAATTGCTCAGGTGTCTAATTGAAACAATTTTATGCCAAATTCATTTTACTTCTATCCCACTTATGAGCTTATATAGCATCTCATTTGTTATACATCCCTTAAAACTTTCAGTGTATTAAATTCAAGTAGTTTAGGCACATAGGTATACTTTGTAACACATATGTATAATTATGCAAGGTGAAGAATATCTCATTTATGAAATTCATAGCCAACATATAACACAAAAGTTGAAATTCAAATGTCCAAATTGTGCATGTAAAAAGCTTTTCTTTGACAATGTCAGTAAAGGGTTTCAATATTCATAAGCTTGCCACTGGGAACTCTGAGTAGAGTAGCCCCCCGGGCTAAACAATTTGGGGGGGGCTAAACTGAATCGAAGTACCCCCAAGCTATTTGCAGCTTGGCTACCTGTGGCTTCTTGTCTGGCTGAACTTCAAATGTAGACCTAGCTTCTTGCACAATTTCAAGGCTATTTCTTTAGCCCCCCTCTCTTTTTTATTAGTGTTGGAGCCTGGAGAGGGCTACATTGAGGGCTAAAACACCTGAGTCTACCCCGGGCTAAATGCTTCAAAGTTCCTAGTGTGCTTTCAATAAAGTATTATGAACTTCAAAATTATTCAAAATTGTGACTATCATTTTTTGAAACTTGTACTACCATCCATGACTTATCGATTTTTCACTCGCCATGTAACATTTCCAAAAATTTCATATTCCTTCAACAAATTGGTGATGCAATAGGTGAGCGGAGGGGCTATAGATAGGAAAAAGGAGTGGAAAGTGAAGGAGGAACGGGCTTGGAAGCTGCACGAGCCAGAGCCAGATGCCCTGGTGCATCAAAAAGGGTAGCTAGCTAGTGAGCATTCGAGGTGGTGGCCTGGCCTGGCCGGTGTTGGAGAGGAATCGTCAAGTTCTCCAGGACAGTGAGTGAGTTGCAGCAAGAAGCCACAAAACAATCAAAGGCTTGAAAGTGGGAGGAGATTATATACCTAGAAGTACAGTGGTTTTGGAGGTTCTCATCGTGGGAGGGGGAGCTAGTAGGGGTTCCATGAGCGGCTTACCTTCAGCTGGGGGTGGCCATGGCGTTCGGCACCGCCTAGGCTTACCTGATGTGGTCTCGGAGTTCCTGGCTCCAGCTGCAGCAACCCCCGAGGCCACCAACAAACGCAAGCGACGGCCTGCTGGAACGCCTGGTATGCTCCACGATCTCTGGGGAGCGATTCCAGAGATTGAAATTATTTCCAGCGCAGCTAGCTAGACGTTGGAAAGAGTAGTGTTCGAGGGCTCTGGGTAATTAAGCGGTTGTTTGGAACCGTAGTTCTCGTTCTAATGCCTTGTGCTGTCACTACCGTGAGAGATAGACCACTGCAACGCTGAAATCTTGTGCGATCCCCTCATCAACCCCGGTCTGTTTCCATTCGTATCGTGGGTTGGATATTATATTCTGAGATAGTGCGCCCAAGTCTTCTGTTGAGGGACTTGGGAGCTCTTGATAAGTAGTACGCCGGGGTTTGAGTACGTCAAGTTGTAGAAGTTCGACCCTTCATCGTGGCCTTTATCAGTACTTTAAGCCTACAACTAGTTCGTTCGTTCGTTCTTGTGAAGCTAGAAAGTGTTCACCTCTCGTCTCAGGCTAGGGTGTTTGCTAACTTTAGCACTGTTGGACTGCTCTCCGGGGAGCCAGTATTGCATCACACATGTTGAAGTCATTGACATATAGGAATAGATTGGTGGCTCAAGAGAAGTTTACAGCTCCACTTTTCCTTCACTATTGCACTTCTAATCTTAATTTTGAGTGTGTTCGGAAGTGTGCATCACAGTACATAGTTATCTTAAAGCTTATGAGCCTTACATTGTAACATATTCAAAGACTAACCAAATGAGTGTTAAGAGTTACAGTCCTGAAGAACCACAGGGTGTTTGACTCGTGACCATTTTGCACGCAGATCCGGATGCGGAGGTGGTGGCTCTCTCCCCCAAAACGCTGATGGAATCCGATAGATACGTGTGTGAAATCTGCAACCAGGGGTTCCAACGCGACCAAAACTTGCAGATGCACCGACGTCGCCACAAGGTACGTAAATCATCTCATATATACACCAAACGTGCATGAAAACAGAAATGCAAATGCGCACCTCGCTCGATCGCTGGTGTTTCAATTGGTTTCTGAGCCTCATGCATGGTTGCAGGTCCCTTGGAAGCTCTTGAAAAAACCCAACACTCTGGGGATGAACAAGCGCGTGTACATCTGCCCTGAGAGGTCTTGTCTTCATCACGATCCAAGGCATGCTCTCGGCGACCTTGTGGGCATCAAGAAGCACTACCGGAGGAAGCATTGCACGGAGAAGCAGTGGAAGTGTGTGAAATGCTCGAAGCGATATGCAGTCCAGTCGGATTACAAAGCGCACTTGAAGACCTGTGGCACCCGAGGCCACTGCTGCGACTGCGGTCGCGTCTTCTCTCGGTATGTCTCCAATTCAGTTCCACGGTCCATTTTATTGCGTTCCTTCTGGAGTACTTGCAACGTGTCTGCCTTCCTGAACACTCACATGTATGTTTCTCACTGTTTTGCTTGCACTGACAAGACCAGATAATGAAGTCCCTACTCTTGTTCATTAGATTTCTTCGGGTGAGATGGTCACGTTCGTATAATATAAGCTGTGATTAATAGATAGAACTGGTATAGACTTGAGGATTCCACGGGGCTACTTAAACTGCACAAATTAATTTCACCATTTTACATAACGAATATGGAGTTTAAGTTTCCTCTTGGTTTTTTGATTTTGAACGTAGTCTCTTGTCAGTCTTGTGGAGTATTTGTGAACTCGCTTTTGCGCATTTTCAACTCACATGTTGTGATGATACACACATCGCAGGGTGGAGAGCTTCATCGAGCACCAAGACAGCTGTGGAGACGCGAAACAGAGACAGTCCCCGATCGTAACTGAAAGAAAGCCACCAGTGTTACACCAAGACGTCACCGACAGACTCTCTTACGACAGTCGTAGTCAATCCAGCGACACCACGCAAACCATGTCGCTCGCACACTCCGGAATGTCAGAGAGATCCGCCAATTCGACCAAGGTACCCGCTGCCGACGACGGCCACCAGTACTCCGGAAGGATTTTAGCAGCCGAGCAGGCTCTGACGACGACCGCTACTTACAAATCTATAGCTGCAATGCCTGCCTGGCTTATGGACCGGCGCAGCAATGAACTAGAGCTTCTTCCACCCCCTGCCAATTCAGCTATTGCCTCCCATTGCTCCAGCTTTAGGACACAAGCGAGCTGCATAAATTCCGCAGCCCCCGAAGATGTGAACACGCCGTCCTTGCAACTCTCAATTGGCTCCCTTGTCGACACCAAGCCAAGTCTTGGTTCGGCACAGAAAGAGGCTTTTGCTTTGCTAAGCCTGCAGCAAAGTTTTAGCTCTGAGTATAATTCTAGACCGAGATCGGGTGATGCTGTGACTCATGAAATTACGAGGACGGGGTTAAAGAGCTCTCATCCTCACCTGGGAAATGATCTCGTCTTGTCGATTCGGAGTCAAGGGATGGATGGGCCTGGAACAGCTACAGTGAATTCGGTGACTGATTCTCTTGTGCAAGCGGCTACGCTGTGGGCAGGGCCAGATTCAAGCAAGGCAATTGAGTTGATGTTTGTTCCGTCGTTGAGTCGACATTCGGAAATGGTGGTGAACTGTAATCCGAATGGTGCTAGGAGCTATTCTTCGTTCCACGAAGATCGAGGCGGGAAGATCCATCATTCGGGTAAATGTCGTTCCACATTCCATTAATTCCAATTCGCGTTTGGGCATGTTTGGTCATCTTTGTTAAAATGGAGGAATCAAATTTCAGGTTCTAAACTGGGCCAGCACTTGTGTTGCTGCACTTCTGGTGCAACCCAGGTCTGAATTGGACCTCAGAGCCATAGCAGGGCTAGATTTTGTAGCTCGGAAACACTTCATTTCAACTAACATGACTTTGGATTTCTTGAACTTTATGGTCATATTCATTAATGTATGGTTTTTTCTGGCAAAATAAATTATGGCATGACAGTATTAATCTAGACATCAAATCAGATCTAAGTTTTTGCAAGTTTTCTATTTCTTTCCATCCTTCCATGAACTCATTGAGAACCTTGCACCATAATCTTGAAACAGCTAGTGAGCAGGCTAGCCGCATATATAGTTGAAGAGTAGACATTGTTTTTTTCGACATGTACAGATGTACTTCATGTAGCTCGGTAGCTCCCACAAGCTTTGAAACAATTCAGTATCCAGTCACTCGGTTCATGCCGGCTCTCATACGATTTAAACTTATAATCAAAGCTAAATAATTAAATTCGCAGGTGTGAAGCAGGGCTGCTAGCTTATTCTGAAGTCCCAAGAGTTCGAAATCTAATCGATCATGCGTGCATGGCATCTTTATTCGATCACTGCAGAGTCATCAGGAACGGGGTACACCGCACGAGGACCAAATGCCCGTGAATCACGTCTGGATCCTGCCAGCAGGCCGTCTCTAGATCACATGGACGTCGCTGCGACTGCTCCCCTTTTCTCTGCCTCCCCGCCCATCAGGAGTCCTGAGACCAACGACGGCCTGCGACGCACACGAGTCGACCGAGCTCGACAAGCAAGCGACGAAGCGCAGAGAGAACTCGCCCGCGCAGACCGTCTCCGACGAGAAGCGTTTGAGCAGCTGCAGCTGGCCTCGGCCGATCGCGCCGACGCCGAAACTGAGCTTGCCAAAGCCCATCGACTGCGTGAACACTTTGCTGAGCTGCAAACGGCCCCTTTGAGCTTATTTCGAGACCAAGGATTCTCGTTTTGTCATTCCTGTAAATCGGCAATTCAGAGACAGCTTCCGAAGTTTGGTTCGAGCTGAGATTTTAATTCATGGCTTCATTAATTCTGGTAGTTTAAGTTCAAGAGGGTCTCGTCAATTCCGTTAAATTGGCAAGATTATGGCCTGCCAAATATTGTGACATTCATCTGCACATGGCTCTAAGAAAACTAGGACTGGTACAGATTTATGTTTCAGGTCGCGCGGGCTAAGGTGGTGGAACTCTGCTAATTTAACGAAATTGATGTTGAGCACTTGCACTTACAGTAGTAGTCTCTACTGCACCCAAAATTGTTTTGTTTAATGTAAGAGATTTGCTCAGGAGAAATCCAAAATGTCCATCTCTGAAGTTTTTGAAGGATCTCATACTCAATGTCAAGTTTTAGAGTTTAGGGTGGTCTCTTGGATTCTTGGATTGCAATTAAGCAGTCTTAGTTTATTGAGCTAAGTTGTGCTCTTAAATGTTGTAACTTTAGCACTTTGAAAGTTGTCAAGTGAGAGTTTGGGAGACATTCTCTAAAGTGTATCAAACTATCAATTGGACTATTGATGTACAACACTACAACCTTATATCTATGAAATGACAAATTTAGTTAATTTTGCATAGTTTGAATCACCCATTCAATCAAAGGAATTAAGGAACCAAAGATCTATATCAATTGTTGTTCTTACGGTCCTCTGAATACTTCAATATCCCAATTTTGTCCTTCTAAAGCATGTTGTTTTAACAAATATGACTATATTTTTCTTTTACCACTCCAAAGTACAAAATAAAAAATTTATTGCAAATCTTTGTACAAACTAGTTTCCAAATTCACATCATTGGTAGTAAGAAAATTTAATTCTATTTCAATTTTTACTAAATTTCATAAATAGATCATTTTGACATACATTAATTTTATAAGGCAAAGATATTGGAATATTGGACGCTTGCAAGATTAGAATTACAGTGTCTGTTGGATAGTAGATTTAGTCAAATATTTATAAAAAAAATATTATCTTTATGTAAAGTGATATTCTTCCAATTTGAATTAAATGAAGGAACTAGTTTTGTCAAGTAATTGCTTAAATTGTGCATGGATTTTGGATCCACATATGTATATTAAGTTTTTTAGTACTATAAATTATTTTTATTAATGATTGGGATGTAAGGTTTGAAAAAATTTGTAGACACATTTGAAAAAAAAAATAGCTAGATACAAATATTAGTGTAAAAAATGAATAGTTTTAGTACAAATGGTTTTAGCAATGAAACATTAGCACACTTTTCAAGTAACCTAGGCTTATTTAAAACTTTCCTCATAGTCATTGTGGATATAGCTTTTCTTAACGCAAAGTTGAGACTTTAATTTGGTTGAACAATTATAAAATAGTATTTCATAATTTATAAATAATTCGAAAGTGTAATTTCTAAGGTGGGATTATAGGTTTGATTTTTTAAAACTTCATAGATAAACTTAAATTTGTTGGAATATAGACTAATGTCAAAACAAATTTCTTCCAACTCATTGAATATTTAAAACATACATAATTTTAAACTAAAAAACTGTAAAAGAAATCATTAAAAAAAAATAATATTATTTGATTTTAGCCATTGGAAATTTTGCATCCTTTTTGAAATTTCATATAACTCCTCTAGTTTATATTGAATGGACATCTAAAATTATCAGGGTTGTCTATCCAAACGTGATGTGGGCATTTTGCGTCTTGATGTCACGTCACATCCGTCGTGACGCGTCACAAATCCTGACATCCCTAACCCTAACCCTAAAATTTCAAAAAAATTTGAACTTTAGTTTCATTTTTTTTTACAAATATAAATGGAATATCAATTGTACTACTACTATTGAACATATTAGTCTAATGTACAACCTTCTATGTAAAGAATTTTGCAAAATTCCTTCAAATTTTTAAAATATTCCGTCATGATGTTGTTCGAGCAAAATGTCACGTCACGCTCGTCCAGACGTGACGTGACATAGACAACCCTGAAAATTATAGAATGATGACCTATAAATTAAAATGTAGATATTTAATGTAGATGAGATTCTTTTGTTATTTGATTTTCATAGTTTATCATTTATTGTAAAAAATTAAGATTATTTAATTACTTTGACGAATTGAATTTTGTCAAAAAAATTGACTTAATATGAAAAAAATATGAGGAACAAAAAAATTCTATTAGAATTAGTCAATTGACTTTAAAGATAACTTAAAATTATATTTGAAAAATTAAGAAAAAACATGTACTATAATGGCATAATTCAACCAAGAAAAGGAAAAAAATAAGATTTATCAAATATTTAAATCAATGATATTTATAAAAAATTATATTATATTATATTTTAAATGAACGTTTGAAAGAACTAAAATATTCACTGAAAAATAAAAGAATTTTCCAAGGATATATTAGGAATTTAGTTAATTTATCATCATGGTAATGAAATATTAATAGTTTAACACTTAGGACTATTATTTGGTGGTATTGTGATAATGGTTCAATTGAGATGGTAGGCGATGTAAACTCCCTTGTGATTGCACTTGGATATTATATGATGTGTTTTTCTACAATAAGGATGGTTTCTCTTAAAATAAAATTATTTTATTTATAATTATAAAAATATGATCAATATTTGATTTCTTTCATTTTTTTTAATACTACAAAGACTAAGTTATAGAGCACGGTTGCTAGCATATGAGCCTAAGAGCCTATGTTATAAGAACCTATAGTACATGTATTTTTTATAAATATAGAATATTTATAATATAAGTGTCTATATTGTAGGTATCTATGTTATAAGCACCTTCCATGGTTGTAGGATGTTTATATTATAGGTGCCTAATTATATTAGTGGTGTCTATATTATAAATACCTATGTTATAATCACCTTTTATGGTTATAGGGTACTTATATTGTAAGTATATATATTATAGACACCTTCAATAATTGTAAAATACCTACTTACATTTAGGCTCAAGGCTCATAGGCTAACATTTCTAGGCTCACATGCTAGTGTTGTTGAGCCATAGAGAAGAGGTTTTTAATTAAGAGAAATAAAAAAATTGCAAAATCTGAAGAAAACAAGTTAGTTGACATTTTGATGTGTAAAATCTAGAAAAATAATTGAAAAATAATTATTAAAAATCAATAATTTGAACAATTATAAAAGATGGTTGTGCTCCAACATAATTACCAAAATAATATTTTTCATGTTAACTTTCAATTTGTATAAGCACCTCGATAAGCACAAAAAATTCACTTTGTAGACTTTTTTGTACCACATAAAATTAATTATTTTGTGTCCTTCATGCAATATTTCTTAAGGTATGGCCTACCTTAGACTTGTCAAGAAGGAACAATATTAGCAAAGATCACAAATTTGATAACAAATAGGTTTATTTTACACCACATATTTGTCCAAGATTCTTTTTTTCATTATCTCAAATATTTTTGTAGAATTTTTTAACACTCAAGGTAGGGTTTGTCAAATTTCATCTTTAGGGTCTCAAGTTTATTTATTATTTTATTTTGTTGTATTTTGGGTTCATACTTGTGAGGGTTCATACTTATAAGAGTGATGTTAGTGTTCATGCACATGTGAACGCATGAAATGAATAATATTCCACACGGATGATGCTCAAGTAATCCACATCAAAACCTTGGAGCCTCTGCAATAATAAGACAATCTCATTATATGATAATTTTACATAACATTCACAAACATGCAACAATTCCCTAATACCCCTAGTAATCAACTCAAATCTTTATTTTCTAGAGATTTAAGTGCTACAAAAAAAAATTATAGCTTCTTCATAATATCTCCAAAAAGTGTATAATACTTTTAGTCTTATACCTAGCCATGTCAAATTCCAGTTAGATTCAGTAATTACTAAAGAGTGTGAGTAGAAACACAACAATAGATTCTGGAGCATTCGATAAAATTCGGGTCATGTAGAAAGCCATTTGACTTTTGGTAGTAGTGCAAATACAACAAAAGCAAAAATTTAAAAATTTAAATTTACAAAAATTAAAATTATTATTTTTTACTTTACCTCAGATGAAGTACAAAATTAATTTTTAATTTTTAAAATATTTTTTAATTAAAATATATTAGTTTTTTATTTCCATGCATTTGCATTGTTGCTAAAAGTCAAATGACCTCTGCAGGTCCCAAATTTTTTCTAATTGTAAGAACAAAGATTAACAGTGCACATAAAGCCAGGTTTGGCCATACCCTTAATCTAGTATTAAAGAATTATCCCCTCTAAATACTAAGGATTAGCTCCAAAGAACTTAGAATGGATAATCAAAAGTACCCTCAATCCTTAGATTAGCTCTAATGTTTTATTTTTTAAAAATAACTCGAGAAAATTCAAAAACAATTTTAAAATGGCCATTTTTTCTAACTTGAAGGAAATTTTGATCAAATAATTATGGTCAAAGATAAGAAAGTTGAGGGCAAATATAACAAGTTGATAGGATAGGATATTGATAGAGTTTTAGAGAATAATAGTGAATGAGGAAAACTTTAAAAGTAGGCAAGATTGAGAAAGAAGGAATTGAAGAGTTTTCCCCCAAAAGTTATAGGTGAGATAAATAAGAAGGTGGTACAAGAGTACTCAAGAAGTTTCAAAGAGTTGCACAAGATAGTGTTCACAACAAAAGTGTAGAAACAAACTTAGCTAAAGACTCCAAAACTTGTATTGACAAGATTGTGGTTCCTTGACTTCCCTCATCTTGCCTTCAATATATACAATCACTATGACTTGAATTTTCTTCAAAAACAACTAGTAGCCTCTAAAAAGAACTAAGAAATCATAAAGGTTATTAGATGTCTTCAAGAAGCCACATAAAATATTATAGGAGTTCCCTAAGGTATTAGAAGGATATATATGGTCTTCAAAGAAGGTTTGACTTTGGAAGAGCCAATTGAAGGTTTCAAGTAGTCACATAAAATATTATAGAAGTCCCTAGGAAGATATGTGGAATAGTCATCAAAGAAGGTTTAACTTCTACAAACTCCTACAAAGGTAGGAAAGGCTATCCAAGATGATAGAGGGTGCATTTTATGTTCATGACACTTACATCTCAAAAAAAGAAGATCTATGGTCTTTGTCTTCATTCAAACAAAGCCCAATTGATAGTTTGATACTCATGTGTAAGACAAAGATTTTATTTATTTTCTTAAATCTTTAATTTTTTTGGTGAATAATCTTTGATTAAATTAAACTAATTTCTAATTCCAAAATTGTAGTACTAAAATTTTCAAATGGCAAAAAACGAAAAATGAAATTTGATTATGAGTAGTAATATATGTTTGAAACAAACACATATATGCAATTATACAAGGTGAAAAATATTTCATTTGTGAATTTTATATATAACATAATAGTTAAAACTTACATGCCCAAGATTGTTAATGTGAAAAACTTTTCATTTGCAATACTAGTGAAGAGTTTTAATATTCATGAGTTTTCAATAAAGTATAATATACTTCACTATCTAGTGAAAAGATGCCTTCAACCTTGTTGTGCCCCCTCCCCCCCTAAAAAACAAGAGCCATTAGATCATCATTGATCCAAGCCGTCAATCTAGGATACGGATGCGGATACAGATATAAAAGATGGATACAATACAAACATAAACAACAGGTACGGATACAGAAGATGGATATGGCAATATCCCATATGAATTTCATATCCCATATGTAATCTGAAATTACAATTAGAAAATGTGTATGGTTAAGGTTAAGGTTGGAATTGGGGGGGGGATTAGATTGTTGGGGTTGGAAATTAAAAAGAACATTTAAATTGGGTTAAAATTACCTTGTGCCTCACTATGTATTCAAAAGATAGATACCTCATAATTGTTTCAAAATTGTGAGTATCATTTTTGAAACTTGTAAAACCACCTATCACTTATGAATTTTTCACTTGCCATGTAATATAATCACAAATTTCATATTCCTTTGCTTCCTTACCAAATCGGTGATGTAATAGGTGATGTAGAAGAAAACCACATAGATAATTAATTTTTATAAAGTAATATTAAAAGAATAAAACGTGATGATGGACAAAGATGGTGAAACCATTTAAATGTTCTATAATTATAACACTTTTAAGATAAATGTTGCCAAATCTTGTAGAATCAAAGAAAATAAATATGATCAATTTGATAATTTGATGAATGTGAATTTAAAATGTTTTTTAAATATGCTAATGTTAATTCTATAGAATTTATATAAATGGTGGTGAATGTATGATAGGTTCAGTCAATTTTTGTTGTCGTAATTTGATAGGTGTGTACTATGAAAAAAAATTGAACTAATATACAATTATTGGGAACTACTTTCAAGCTATATAGATGAGTATATAGTTATAACATTCTTAAACTATATAAAATTAGTTTTATTGCCAACTTTAGTTTTATATAATTCTGAATTGATTCATAGATTCTTTATATTGGTAGTTGGCACAAGAGGTATATCTAGACAAAGAAAAATGGACTATCTAATCTTACATTCATCCATGAATTTATTAAATGTAATATTGTCAATAAATAAAAAATAGGTGGGTTTCTAAATCTCTATTTTTTTGACTTTAAATATTTAATTTGAATTACTTAATTATAATTATAATTTATCTATAAACTGAATCAAGTAGTTTTTGCATAAAGTTGTTTCAATTATTGTATTTGATTCATTTAGAATATAGAACTTACAAAGATTCTATTCTGGAAGTGCTATTTATCAATAGTTCTAATTTTTTTTCATTTAATTGATGAATACAAACTAACTGTATTAACATTAATTCCTCAATTAATTCAAAGCTAAAATTGTTTGAATACAAACATAATTGAATGTCTTCAACTATAATTATATCATTTTTAGTATCAATTCCAACTCTCGCATAATAATTTTTTAAATCTTATCCATTAATTAATTGAAATTATCAATGATAAGTAAATAGAGACTTTTATATAGTTTAAGAATTTAACCAAGGCAAAAGTCTCTCTTTAAAAAAAATTTAAGTGTTCAAGTATATTTAAGGTAGAATTTATTAGAAAATTCTATTTTCTAGTGCATTGAGCATAAAAAATTAAAAAAATATTGAACTACTATAACATTGATAAATGTAAAAATCCAAAACTATTAGACCAAAACCAAATGAGAATTTTGTATTTTAGAATTTTAGAATTTTTTGGAATGAACTATTATGTATTTATATTGAAGTGAAAAAAAATTGGAATCATTTAATAATAGTTCTTTTAAAATGAGAAAAATCAAGATGTAAAATAGCCATGATTGCTTAATGAGAAAATCTTGTATTTTTTGGAATTATAATACAAATAATGGCCAAAAGTCTCAATTGCCAAATATGTGCTATAGAAAATAGTACAAATGTTTCTTGCAATCACCCTGTAAGATCATTGAACAATGAGCCTTCCATATTGGTAAGGATCTTGACTAAACTCTTAGACTTTTAGAGCCAATAAATGTGAACCTTATATGTATTTTACTATTTTATATGTAATGAAAGTTTTGCAAGGCTTGTATTAAACCTTAATGTTATATGGATTTTATATATGATGGGAGGTAAAGAAAAGTCATTATTGCATGAAATAAATAAATCTTCTTACTAGAAACCATTATATTTTTAACTTCAAAGAACTTAAAGGATAATATGTATAAAAATTCTAAAATTATACACAAAAAAGCATCATTAGAAAAGGTTTGGGTGAGTCTTGTAAACTTTGCATTATAATAATTGTTACAAAATACACTTCTTTGAAGTAGGATGGGATACTCCACATTGGTACCAATTGACATTTAGGGCTACTTTGTACTATAGCCGACCAAGTCGAGAGGCCATGGGATTGAGTGGCCAAACTTTGTTGACAGTCCAAAGAAATGAGGAATAAATAGGCAATAAAATGTAGGAATTGGAGCCTTCGGCCGGCCATAGTGTGAAGCCTCCAAAGCAGGGTTGTCTAAACCGACGTGACGTTGGCTTTTGCGTCTAGATGTCATGACGCGTCCGTCGCAATGAGACCGGATGCGGCAGGATCCATTTGCAATGCTGACGGGCCATCCAGGCCGTGGATGAAGTCCGTCCAGGGCGTCCACGGGTCCGTCCAGGCCGTCTACAGGGACGTCCAGGCCGTCTACATCCGCTGTCAATGGAAACATTCATCCGCACACTGCAAATTTTCATCCGTTTTTCACATTTTGTCGATGCATTTCATCCTGACGGACGCTGGGGTTTGATCCCGATGTCTGGACGGGCATCTGGACGTCCGGTCATGGCGTGACAGGGACAACTCTGCTCCAAAGGCCAAGTCCAAAGTCCAAACCTTTAGCAATGAACTCCCACAGCCTCTCAACTTGGCCGGCCATAGTGTGAAGCCTCCAAAGGCCAAGCCCAAAGTCCAAACTCTTAGCAATGAACTCCCACCTACCAATCTAACAGTTGAGATCTTGTCACAAGTTGATTGACTCTCAGCTATAGTTTGGGTCCCATTTTTACTCAACATAAACTTCCTTTGGGAGTCCGTCGCCATGTAGGCAATTTGTTGCCATGTAGGTAGTTGGAGGGTGATGGCCTTTAGACTTGTGCCTTCTAGTATGAAGGGTCAAGAGGCCAAACTTTTAGTTTCTTGAAATTTGATTAGTGGAAACTCACGGCCTCTCGACCTTTGGCCGTAGTGTGAAGTGGCCCTTAGAGTGTGTCCTACAAGCACTTGTTCACTTTCAAGGGCACGGGCACTGAACTAGGCTTGGCCTTGCCATATTTTTATTTCTTGATGTGCCTTCCATCCTACACTCTATTACTTAGTGAAAACCATTATGACAAAGACAAAGACCACTCTTACAAAGATTTGCAAAGGCAAGAATCACCCAACTACTACTGCAATGTCTCCAAAGAAGTGGTCCTATTTCTAATATAGAATCCACATTGAAGCACCAAGACAGTCACATACTACAACAAATTTAAAGGAGCCTCAAATAATAATTCTTTCCCAAATTCTTTATTTACAACATTTTTGTAATGGCCAAGTGGTTAGGTTGCATTGTGAGTGCTCTAACCCATTACAAGAAGTTTGAGGCCTTCAAAAGGTTGTTAACCCCTAACGGACCGTAACTATGCTATCACCAAAAATGCTCCAAAATTCTCATTTCTAGTACAAGCATCAAATTTTAGAAAATAAAACAAAATTGGGCACATGCAACCATATGATCTTGTTGTAAGCTGGTTTGAAAAGATGTGGAAATTTTTTTTAGAAATTTCAATCGTGTATATTCCAAGATATTAGCATTTGAAGTGACAAATGCCCTTCTTTGGGCCCTAAAAACCGGGTAGCTCCACCTCACAAGATCATTTTTATATGCAAAATGTCCAAAATGGTGGTGCTTCTTTGGATTCATCTTTCAAGATAAATTGGCTACATGCTTAAAAATTTTTAGATCATTTGGAATTGTATAACATGTAAGAAAAAATAGTAAGTAGAAAAAAATAGAAAATGATTCAAAATACTAAATTGTTAAGAATTTTGTTATGGAACTGAAAAATACCAATCTCAATGGTTGAAATGTTGTAATAAACATTCTACACCCTATGATTTTATTTTACTTCAATAATATTGAAAATTGAGTAAAATAAAGGACTTCATAGTTTGTTTTAGAGTAGAAAGTCTATAACTGCCTATAAACTAAAACTCCTCATAACTTTTGATTCATTGATAAAATGGAATGATTAAAAGTTGTCCACATATGTAACCCTAAAAAACCAATTTCAGATTTTTGTATTTCTTGAAAAAAAAGGATTTTTTCTTATCTACCCAAATTGCCCATTTACAAAACAAAATAACATATTTGGCCATGACTTTTGACTCATATTTCCAAATGTCATGAAAGATATGAAAAATATTCCTTGTGCCTAGCTTCTATTAAAATTTCTAGTCATAAGTACTTGCCCAAAATTTCTATGTTGCCAAAAAATGCACACTAGTCCTTTAGGGATTAAAGGAGGTTCTCCAAGTTGGGAACCTTTAGAGTGCTTGCTAGATTATTTAGTTATAAAAATTTAATAAAAAATTTAATTGGTTTTAATTTTCTTTTAAATTATATATATATACGGTGACGTAAAAATTGAGTACAAAGTTCAAATTTTTTCATTCAAACAATCGTACCATAAGCATCAATGGACAAAATTCAAAAGTAGATATATGGAAGTTGTAGTGTAGGACATACTACATGTTACTATAGAAGTTTGAAGAAAAAAATAATTGTGGTTTGAAAGAAAATCAATTTCAAAGTTAGCCATTTCTAAAGCTTAGTTTTGTTCAATATGACTTGGAATTATTTTATCATTTCCCAATTTATTCTTAGAAACCCAAAAAAACTTTTTGTATCTTGGCATGTTGGTATAATCGTTTCAGATTGTTGTACACAAAAATTAAAGAAAACTAATATTTACAGAATTTAAAATATCAACAGTTTGATAAACATGTAAATGGTATTGGTTTTCACAATATATGAATATTTTTTGATTGAGAGCATGGGATAGCATTAGCCATTGTAGAGAGAGTACAGGTTGCAATATTGACCATTGTTACATCTTAATGCCCTTGCATTTGAAATATTTGTTGAATTGGGCAATGCATTCAATTTATATTTCACATCCATATAATGCATTTTTAGGTTTAATTTGTTTGTCCAAAGACTAGAGTTCATGATGTACATAATTGATCCAACAAATTAAAAAAAAAACAATCATTGTCAATTTTGTCAAAAAATTTAAAAGTGCCAAAAATTACACTAACCTTCTTAAAATTAGCAGTATTTTTTTACAATATTGACAATCTAAGAAAAAAATGGAAAAAAATAAAATAATTCCAAGTCAAATTGAACAATATTGAATTTTAGACATGGCTAATTTTGAAATTGATTTCTTTCAAATTTATTAACTTTTTTTTCAAACTTCTATGGTAACATGTAGTATGTTGCACACTACAACTTTTGTATAATATCTACTTTTGGACTTTGTCGATTGATGCTTATGGTATGGTTGTTTGAATGAAAATGTTTCACCTTTGTACTCAGTTTTGTTTGTCAATGTAATTATAATAAATTATAGTAAAAATCATTATAAAATAATAAAATAATCACAATCCGATGTGGCAATAGTAGTGCTACTCACATCAAATTATATAATTTTGAATTTATTTTTAAAATGATTTTTTTAATATTTAAAATTTAAAATGATTTATCTACATTGTCCCATGTAAATCAGGCTGTGCAATTTGTTGGAATTTTTTAAATTTAAGCTTAAAAAAAATATTAACTTTAACTTTAATTTTTTTTCCGGTCAACATTCTCCATTGTTAAGGAATTGACGGCCTTCTTCAAGCCTCAAACTTCTTGTAATGCAGTTTGAAAAAAACACCATACTATGATTTGGGAGGTAGGCCATCATTGAATCTTGGTGCCACATCCATCCAATTCTATACAAAATCACCAACTATTTTTGCCATCATCCCTTAGATTTTTATAAAGGTTGTCATCATCACTTCTTGGGATGTTTTACTTAATCTGATTGTACTCTCAGCAAGCATCCAATCCTTCATGAGTGCTTTTAACCATTGTCTTAAGCCATTTTAATTCTTGAGCAAATAGCCTTATAGTGACCCAATTTTTTCCTAATGCCTCACTAAACACTTAAGTTCTAAACTTATATGAGTAAAAAATGCTTGCAATCTATTAAAAATAAATGATTGTTGCCTTCAATGTATTGTTGTTGGTTTAACTTATTTGTAATTTTAGATAGTGGTAGATTTTGGAGATTTAAAAAAAAAAAGTGCATCCACAAAACAAGCATTATGAATTTGTCTTTGTATGCAGTAGCCCAACTACAGGTGATCATATTTATTATTTTTAGGTATCCTTTCATATTTGCTTTAGATTAAAAGTGAAAACATGGCCTTTAAAGCTCACCACAAGATCATTAATTTTAGGTACTCCAAAGGTCAAAACCCCCATAAAAACTTGAAGTGTGATAAATTAACAAAATTAACCTTTAAGTAGATTTTTTTTTATTCAAAATATATCATATACAACATAAAAAGTGACAATGTGCTGTGCATCTTCTTCAATATATATTCAAATTCATTCTTTCTATAATTGAAAACTTATAATAGAATACATGAGGGATGCACAACTTGTGACACCCATTTAGTACAAATGGTTCATGGAATCACCCAAATAATGAAATGAAAAATGAAAAATTAGAAGAAAAATTAAATTATTCTATTTCTAATTTTCTTTAAATTCAAGCCTATAAGAAAAAAATATCTATAACTATCCAAAAATTCAATTTATCTAGTCAAATTTTATTTTAGTTCTTTTATAAATATAAAATCCAAATTTTAAAAAATTATATCTATATATTCTATAGATTAAAAAATAAATTTTATTTATTTTATTTATATTTTATTTCTTCAATTTATTATTTAAATTGGCTAAAAATTCTAAACTTTGGTACTTTTTAAGTCGGGCAAGGTAAAACCCAAATTAATCTATACCATTTTTTGTTCTTAATCCTTAGGACCAACTATTAAAAACTATAAAAAATGCATGAAAGCAAATATATCCCTGGTATATAGAGCCTTGTTTTTTCATCTATTTAAATGTTAAATTGTGTGTCAGTTCTTGTGCTAGTTTTTTTAATAATTTTACAATTACAAAAATAAAAATAAAAATCTGTGCAAATATCCAACAATTTAACCCCTAAAGTTTTAAGGCCATTTTCTTGTCAAAAAACATTGACTTAAAGCTATCATTTTCATTTTTCAATGCACAGAGTAAAGTATAAAGTCAATATGTTTTTTTTTCCATATCCAATTGCAAGATCTTGCATTAGACTAGTATATAGATTATAAAGACTTTTCTTTGTAAACATTCTATAATTCAAAGGGTAGAGGTAGAACTAGTTTCAAAACAAATAGTTTTTTAAAGTTAGAAAATGGTCCTTCAAAAACAGCTTAAATAAAATTAAAAATAATTTTTTTCCAAAAATCACTATGATTAGAACTTAATATTTAGGACTTAAAATAATTTAATTTTTTTGAAAATCTCAAATATTCAGTTTATAATCAATTTTAGAAGGAATTTTCAATTTACGGCTTCAAGTTTCATTGAAAAATGTTGGTTTGTGTACTACCACAATCTCTAGTCACCTTTGGCACATTTTTACTAAATAATTATTTTAAATTGGAAAGTTGATTCAAAGGTTCATTTTTTTATTGATAAGTCATGTGGCTATTATGAAATAGTTTTACTTAACTTTTGGCATTCCATCAATTAATCTTGGAAGTTAAATGGTTGTCTTCATTGCTTAGGTAGTAAGAGCCATGGTTTTATGTTTAATTTTCTTTGGATTTGGCAAAGTGGCTTAATAATTTCCAAAACCATTCAGCTTCAAGAAGTTTTATTATTTCTCATTGAAAATGACTTCATGCTACAATAGTTGATTTATCTATATGGATATGATCTCTAGATCATATTTACAACTATTGTTTGGAGATTCAATATTAAATTATTAATGTAAATTATATTTTATAATACATTTTTACATTTTTGGAAATCTTGGAACTATGGCTTGGTTCTTAAAACCTCAAGGACCAAGTGGCTACAATTTATCTACTTCAAACTTTTAATGGCAAATTCTTGGTAGGGTGAAACAAATCTCAATATTTTGTAAACTAGGATCTTGTTGAGTAACAAGTTAATAAACTTATTGCATTTTTTGATTTTCAAAATTTAAAGGTGAAAAGTATTAAAAAAATTTGTTTAGAAAATGTAGTCCAATAGAAATAGGGATCAATAAAATGTTTGTCCAATGAAAGGAATAGTGGGGATTGAAAAAAGCATTCTCTTAAATATTTACAGTCTTTAAACTACATAAATAAATTAGGTCTAGAGACTCTTTATTTAAGTTTGTATTTTTAGCAATTTAACCCCTAAAGTTCCAAAGTCTCTACGAGGGACTATTGAAATTTTGGATAGGGCTTGTTTGATCTCAATTTTTGACATGATTTTTTGAATTTAAAAAAAAAATAAGAAATTAGATTAGCTTTGTGGAAATATAATTTTTATTTCAATTGGTGCCAAGGAGCAAAAGTTATGCCACCCTAAGTCTAGAAATTAGTTTGAGGGGTAGCTAAAAAAAATCACAAAAATTTAATTTTTGGCTCCACAATTATGCCATTTTTAACGAAGTTGATAATTGTGCAGGTCACGCATGCATGTGAAATAATCACATTCAGGGAGAATCATCAATCAGTACGTTCGTTAAATTGGCACGATCCCAGCGCCAAAAATTGTGACCCAAATCCACACAAAGCTCTGCAAACTAGCAAATATTGTGACCCAAATTTACTCAAAGCTCTACAAAATAGGACAGCTATAGAATTTCAGGCAGCACGACCTGGAAGTGCCAAAGGTGCGGAATACGTACACCAATTGACGTTGGGAGCTTGCTACGCTCACCGTCTCTTGCAACTTCACTGGAGCCAAGTTTGTTTTTTCCATTGTAAGACTTATTAGATTCCCTATTGAGAAATTCAATCGCCTAGGCCTCTGTTGCAATGTACTGCACAAACATACGATCTGACAACAAGCACCAACATCATTCGTAAGTAGCCTGAAACAACTGCCGTTTTTGGCTCAAAATGGGCCTAGTATTGTAGTATTGTGACCTTTTAGGATATTTTTTTCTAAATGAAATAAAATATGGATAAACTGTAAAATATTTAAAACAGTATATCTCTCAAAATTCGGACACTAGAAAAATTTATCTCTAAAAGTTATGCACAAAAAAAGAGCAATGAAAAATATCAAGAAAATAGATAAATAGTAAAAAATAGTAAAAAAACAGTAAAGATTATTTAAAATTATTAAAAATAAATTCTATTTTTTCTAACTTGAAGGCTCTCTTTCTCGACAATTTTCATCTTTGGGAAAGAAAAATTGTGTCTTTTGCACTTGTGCAAAAGTAGTGCACTTTGAGCATATGTGGAAGGTTGACATTTTATTATTATTAGAAAATCTCTTTATAGGCTTTTGTAATTTTAGTAGAAGTCCTTGTATCCCAATTTTCACCTTCAAATAAACATTTATGGATCCGAAATAGTACTAAAATTCCCTAAAATGGTCAAGGTAGACATCCAATTAGGGGCAATCTTAAAATAGTAAACTAATTTTAAGAAATTGAAAAAAGTTACTCAATGTCTGTGACTACCACATGTACCTTTACTTCAAATTTCATAGAAAAAGAGCATACAACGCAAAAGTTATGAACAAAAAATACATGTCCAAGGCCAAGGGGACAAAAAAAAATGACAAGTGTTTCTTGCAACAACCTCCTGCGTACTATAAAGGAAAAGTATAGGATGTGTAAGTATGTAAGTATCTCCACTCGTACATGCTTAGTAATATATATCAAATATTAATTACATATATTCTTCAAATATTGACATACGTACATACATTTTATGCAAAGCAAATAAATTCATCCACAACAACCCAAGGTCATAACATTCTTGAACATCAAGGCTAGATATCCTTTGCTTCCCATGAATCTAGGCTTTAGTTCCTTCATGGCATAGTTTTTTTGAATTGTGGATCCTTGTAACACAAATTATACTAATAACATTACTTTTGATATATTGGCAATATTTCATTACTTTGTCGCAATTTAAAGCCAAAATTTGCACATGTCTTGGTTTGTGGCTTAAAAATTAAACCTTTGTGAAGATACATATCACGATTATTTTTTGGCTTGTGGAATATTGCCAATTTAACAAAATTGATATTTTACTACTATGAAAAACTATCCCTATTCAAGAAATTGAATGTTATGGTCTTTATGTCTTTCCTTGAATCTTTCAATCTTCAAAGTGGGGGAATTTGTACAATTACCTACTCTAGCTCTCTGGCTTCAATCATATAGAATTACCAAACTAAAGAAAACTTTTGCAGATTTTTGCAGTCAAACATGTATGGTAGAACTACCCCATAACCAATCACTTAAGCAATTCTACCTATGTTCTTGAGCAATATAAAGCAATGTAAATTTTCTACCATGTAGAATGATAAAAATCACAAGGATTGCAAATCTTTTGGTAATTTTATGCCTTGAATTGAAATTACTATGAATTTTGGAAGGTGAAAGTTGGTTTGAATCCATACTCAATGTATAGAATCTTCCAATTCTAATCATTCAAAAACTACTTTCCTGCTCACTACTTCCTACTTTCTTGCTTATTACTTCAAGACATGTGTCATGACCTTGCTTGTAGATTTCATGTAGAATATTTAAAAACAGAATTCTGTACCTACATATTGCTCTGCTCCTATTGCCAAGTCAACTTGCATCTAAATCTATTGATGTTGGTAGATCCGCTAAGGTAGGAGTCTGTAAAAGCAACTTGTCTCTAAAAGCGACCTCTAACAAAGAGGTACATCTTACTTTCTTCAATGTACCAACGTTGGACATTTCAAGAGGGGGTTGCTATTAGAAACCATTGTGTTTCAACTTCAAAAATTTGTAACTAATTCCATGAAGGTCCAAAAAATATGAAACAACTTGGATTAGATGCCAATTCCATTTTCTTCCTAGTAAAATTTACTGAAAATTGTTTCAAGGAGTTTAGCTTCCCTGAAAATGCAATCAGCTCTTAAAGGGTTGCTTTAACAGCCCCTTACCTTAACCACGCTTGTTTGAGTGACAAAAAACACCTAAAGATACCAGCAAGACAACAATTACAAAAAACTACCAAGTCACTACACTAAATAGTGAAATTGAAATATATTTTGAAAATTTTTTGGTTGCCTTAACAATTAGGTTGCCTTCACCAAAGAAGTTACCTCATGACCCACTGCTTGTCCAGATGGAGGCATATGCAATTCTCTAAATCTGAGCCACGAACCAGTGCACCAACCCATGCAACACACCTGGTTTCTATATTACCACATCCTTCTATAGTAACTATACATATTCATATAGTGTACAATGTTGAGAAATTAGTCTAGGGCAACCTAATTTCACTATTTAGTGTAGCTCAACATGGGCGCCAAAGTTTGAAAACATTCTGTCTGTCGTCAATGCAATGTACGTTTGCATGCATGCAACTATAGGGACCAGATACATGCATAAGCCTGCTTGACTTCCTCACCACTAGATAATATATGTAACTCAAAAGCCCCCCCAAAATGTAACAGCTTTTGTTTCCTTAACAGGTCCTGGAGCATATGACCAGAGACCATCAGAGACCATCATTGTGGAATGTCTTCAACTTTACACATGGCACAGCAAGGCCTTTACAGACTGGTTGAGTCTTTTTGACAGCAGATGAAAATATGTATTGTCAAAGGATTAGGACTTTACCATAGTAAGAAAAATGTCAGTAATCACCAAGTCAGCAATATCTTTGTCCAGTCCTTCAATGATGCAAACTGGTCATTATCTCAACTCAAACACCATTTAAATAAGCAAAGGGAGAAAATGGTCTCCGTATTGTGATACAGGATGTCATGCTTTCATGACATCAGACCTATCTGCAGCATCTAATGGGTGCTACTACGAACTATGAAAATTTTGAAGCTCAATTCAGTTTTTTAAAGAATAATATATATACAAGCCACTAATTAGATTTTTTCAGTCTGCTACTTTGCTTCACGAGGGCCTCACCAAGTAACGTCCAAAATGTAGACTTGCTTGGGAACCGTCCATCGACTTCTTGTGTGCTCCAACCCGATTTTGAAGATTCAACCACCCTCCATCTTCTCCTTCCACGTTGAATCTGTAAATTGACATAACCATCCATCAAAGCACGAATTATGATTTGCACCCCTCCCAAAATATAATTTTCTTACGACATTTTGTAATTCATATAATGATTGGTCTATACCGGTAGGTATTTGACCTAAAATTTCGTACAGACTTCATATTGTATTAGAAAAATTTCAAAAAAATTCAGTACTAACAGAAAACATTTAGTTCTGGCAGAAAAAAATTGAAATATATTTTGAAAAATTTCGATTGCCAAATTATGCATGAAATTGCAGTTTCTGTGGAAGGTTGGGGCGTTTTTAAGGGTTAAAACCAAACTCCAGGGCTTCAGGCGCGTCACTCACATTTCGAAGGAAAACTCTAAACTTCTCCAAGTAGATGCCACATATAACCCAAACTCAAATAGTAAAGAGGGAATTAGTACTGAGGCACTGTACCTGGCAAATCTTTCCATTATCCAGCCAGTATTGAACTCCTGCCCAGTCAATATGCTGAAACAAATGGGAGTAAACCGCTGATACTGGATACAAGAAGTTGTCCACTATTGTGGCTAAAAAGACCTGAATTGAAAACAAAGGGATCAGAACCAGACTTGCTAAACAGCGAACAAAAATTAATTGTATTCCCGCTGCATAAAGCTGTCATTCTATGGAGCACTCAGACTCAATAGAAAAGAATCCAAGAAGATGAGAAAAAAATAGTTGCTCCTAAGGTAGGAACCCATTCCTGTGACTTTAAGCTGTTAGGAATAGTTTCCATCATTGGAATATGTTTTTATTATAGTTTTAATGCTCGGTTTTTTTCACATTTTTGAGAAAATTTCAACGAAATAAGAAGTGCATTATTTGGATAGTGTATGCATTAGTTAAAGATTGTTGAAGTTTTCGGTACTAGGGTCCCAATCTCGATCCTAGACTACCCTTGAACCAAAAGTATTGCATCACAAGTATTACACAAGGTATCACATAGAAGCAATTTGTACTAAAAAAGAACCGTGTAAGGATTTCTTATTCTTACATGTTTAGATAGCATGTGCGTGGTAAATGGATGACTTTTCAACCCGCGGAAACGGGTAAGTCAAGATAATCAGTCAGACAAACAGAAGGGCAAGGGAGTAGAGGCAAACCTTGAAATAATTATAAGAACTGATTGACACAGGATCCGCTTCCGGCGACATGACATTGCATAAATCGATCACCACCGTTGATAAGTGACGCATAGACGCCAATTCAATTAAGGTCGACATTATCACACACCCTACCAACAACAGACCTGTAAAATAGCAACCATCCAGCTTAATTTCCAGTCTCACAAACAAAGTCTTGTCACACTGGCAGATTTAGAATCAAGAGAACGACATCGCTTCGTACAACCATAACCGTCCATGCAGCCCGCCATGCAACCATAAATGGGCAACCATAAATGGGTTGCTGTACTATGGATGTCACATTAAGGACCGTAAAGGGTAAAAGAACTTGCACATAAGAGACTTTTTGTCAATTAGATGGATGCTACAGTTTAGTTCAGTAAGTGGAGATACATTAAGGATACTGCACCTAATTGTGACCTGTTTCTAACCTGAAGTTTCTTGCTTAAAAAATTTACACCTCTAGTCATGAGAACCTAGGGTCAATTTTTGGTACACCTATTTCAGCACTTTAAAAATTCTTAGTTTATTTATACGCTGCCCATAAAATGCATTCTAAGAGTCTAGACTCCCTTTTGACTACCATCAAGATGGAACAAAACCTTCCATAACCTTCCATGCTCAAACCCTTATTCAGACGATTTTAGGTGCTGTTACCTTAGTCATCACTGTGCCTATGCGCCTAAATCAGTTGTGGGTACGAAAACCAGTGCCACATGTTCAGGACTCACCTGTGGTGCAAGAAGAGTAAACATTGGCGGATCTTCCCATCAACACCCGCATTGCGACCATAAGGTGAATACAGGCGGTAACATATGGAAATACAAAGCTCCAAGATAGCCAACAATGCACGAAGAACAATCCACGGTTCATCCAATAATTGAACGTTGTGTTGTATGTTTCCAGAACTATTGTCTGTTTCCGCAGGTAATTCCAGTACCTGGAAAGCATGAGAAGTCAGTTGTAAATCTCAAGAAAGCTACCTGCATCAAGCCAATGGTTACCATCATTCTCATTTATTTACTTCCCTAACCAACCCTTGACACATGTTAAAGAATGTAAATATCACGACTCTCACGCCCGAAACACATGATCAACAATTCGAGTAAATTAGAAAGCGGTTAGGTTACTCTTCCATTAAGGTAGGATGAGTCAAAGGTATGATAAATCCTACATGCTATGCAGGATTGGATTTAGGTTCAGAAAACCTATGTGATAAAAGTAGTGATGACAAGATAAAGGACAGACAAGAACCAAGTACCAGGCACTAGTAAGCAACAAGCCAATGAAGACAAGTGTTCTGTTGGTCAACAAGAAGTTTGAAAGCTTATTGTGCCAACGCACACCTACTTTAAAAAGACCTAACATCATTTCCCGAGAATTTCCAGTGCTTCATGTTGCCTATCGTGTGGTGGTAGCATACGAGGATGAATCAGAGCTTGTGCTCGAATCAGGCATAAGAGGCACGATGCATACAGATAAATGAGAATAATACCTGAGAAAACTCAAATCCTTCGCGAGAGGATGAAAAAAGACGGCTCTTTCCGGAGAACTGATAATGCGTCCATTGGCTCCTGCGATATGCAACAATCATAAAATTACTTAAAACCTGAGGTGCCTGAATTAAAATAACAAAGTCACTTTGGAAAACAGTCAATTAAAGTAACTTCCAAAACATATTTCTAAAGAGCATATGTTGGTCACAATTTCTTCTTTCTATTGGTACATTTTGCTACATTCCTTGAAGCTTCCTAAATGATTTACTTATAGCTCCTACAGATAATTTATCATTGAAAGAATAATAGAATCCAAAACGAAAATCAAGAATGCGAATTGTCAATGACACTGATACAGTAAATTCCTAGTAGAAATGAAATTGGTAGCTCGGGGAAAAAAGGTAACACTAACCAGCCACAGCAGCTAGGGTCATATCATCTGAATATCCACCTTCTCGGAGGCCTGTGACCATTCCATACCGATCTGTCCTGAAATCGTCTGCATGCATCTACAATCCCAATCTTCAATTACATGATACAACGATAGGGTTCCTTATGGTAGAAACAACTAACTTAATGATTTCACATCTACCTCAAATTATGCAGTTCAACAAGGGCGGTATTTAGTGTTCTTTTTTCATTCTAAAAACCGTCACCTACATATCTGACGGGCTTGGAAAATGGGACCAGTGATCACAGAAGAAGAGCCGAAAACACAAAAGAATTTGTTACCATCATGCAGCCACCCCACAGGAAAAACGTCCGCCCCTGGCCCCCAGTAGCAAATCCTATAGAGCACGGCTGGTGCACGCAACAGGATGTTGATAAGGACAAAGCTCTACAAGACAATCCATAAACAAGAGGAATGAAAATTCTACATGCAGAAAGATTATCGGCTATAATTTTGGCAATGTGCACAAGAAGGTCATGAGGATGAAGGAAGAAATACCAGATGATACTCATAAATGCAGTAGCTTCCAAGGCTACCCGAAGGTAAATCAAAAGGGTATCCTGTCAATACGAAAATCTGCAACGAAATGACGCACAAAGCCGGTCAGCCACAAAGAAAGTTTCTCAGAGGCCAAAAAACAAAAGCAGCTAGCTAATACAACAAGCAGCTAGTCACAAGTGTCACAACTCCATCTTCAAAAGTACAATTTTCATGTCTCTTTCCATATGATCCTCACTACAACATTTTCATTATTTTAAGCATTCGAAATCATAAATGTTACAAAAAATTCCACAATGTCAACCTACCAAAGATCATTCTTCCATTGATTGAAAATTTCAAAACCCTATTTGGCAATCTTTGAGTACCACTGTTACTCTAACCACATGTTACAATTTTACTAGACATAAGCAATTCACTCGTTCAAATGTATGAGGTAGGGCTAGCCAAAACATTATATGCTTGATTGAACAAGACTACAAGACGCCGTGAAGATCCACAGCACCATACCTCAGGGTACTTGATCATGTGAGCCACAAGGGCACCAATAGTCCCCGGACAGAGTTGCACGTCATCATCCAAAAAGAACACATACTTGCTGTCCTTATGCATGGCATCCACACCTGCCTATCAGAAGACCAAAATGCAAGAAAGACATGTCTTAACTCTTCACAGCAGTACACTTTAGTCGATGATAAAATGAGACTGTTCATTTCTCGTGAAGTAGAGTTCTACAAAATATGCTAGCATTTTTCATTGAAGCTGAACTATACAACTATGCAAAACACAACGAATCTCTAGGATATCATTGACCAGTTCTATAAAATGGAAGCCTAGTAGGCTTGCAGTATCTGAGACATCTCTCAGAAGCATCACCTCCAGTGTTATCGTAGCTACTTTAAGCTCAAGGACCAAAAAACAAATTGGATTTATATCGGGTTGTGATTGGTATACCAGCTGGTTGTATATTTTTTGGCTGCATGTTGTCGAATACCCAGCAACTAGCAATTTTATATCCACTTCACCCTGAGGAGTGTCGGAATTGCAAGATCACAATAAAGATACAAGTCAGGAAACATATTGCAAACCAACGTTCTTATGTAATGGGCAGGTGAATTAAACCCTTGCAAACAACTAAAAGCTTAAGAGTGATCAGCACTATCAACGAAAATGTTAAAGACTCTCAAAAATATTATAATAATGATACTAGAAAACACCGATACAGCTCACCTTCGCGCACCATATGGCTCTTGAAATCCTAAAAACACATCATAGCCTAAAAATATCTGTCGACGTATCTCTATGTGTTCGTAAAATCTTCTTGAATGAAGCTCCAGCCTTACTTCGTCACGTGGTCTATATAATCGTTTCTCTTGAACATATCCAGACGTATCATTTCGTTCCGTAACAGATATTTATACCCCGAGCTAATAAAGGAGACCACCACCTAAGAAGCTTCTGATATTAAGGTAGTCACAGTAGGCAGTCTTATGAAGCTCCAATAATACATGGCATGCACATGCTCGAAAGTAAGAGCTACTGCCTGTGGAGCAGTTTTCAATTCTACTGAGCCTAGTAGAAAAGACGGTAAAAAGGTGTAAATGGGAATCAAGAAAAACCTCCAGATCATGCATCAACTGCGAGATCGATTCATATGCTGGGTCCTCCTTGTTTTCCACCACAAATAGATATTCTATAGGCCCTCCATACATCGACAAAACCTGCATTCAAGAATCAAGTTCAACCACATTTAAGAAGTGTTACATCTGTAAAATTTTCAGGAGTGAATCCTTTAAAAATGCTTGTCACATAAACCCCTCCCTGATGTATTCTAGACCTAGATATCCTCCCTCTATCCTAAGAAATCAGATATTTTCTTGAGCTTAAACCAGAACGTAGGTAAAAAAGGCTCACACAACAACAGATGACACAATAAACGGCTGCACTCAAAATTTCAAACTGAGACTTCATTCTAAATCTCAATCAAATGAATAGTGTGACATCTTATTAGAAAGCTACTGAAAATGCGCCTCTAATGAGCTCTAACACACGCCTCCTACTTCAAAGTATTGAGATCACAGAAAGCAACTGAAGGTGTGTAGCAAATATAACAGCAGGTTACATAGAGAGCCGACACGCAGTTCCTTTTTCTGAATTTTCTAATTCATTTCAGAGTCAAATCTTGCACGACATAGCTTGTCGGAAAGCAATGAACAATGCCCTTCTAACAAGTCACTAACCATGTTCTGACACTAAGTATTCAGATCACACGACTAATTGAAGATTGCTAGTTAGGGTTTCAAATGAAAACGATGTCAAAAAGGCGCTTATACCAGCCATTTCAGTTTCAAGTTAGCATTTCCACGACAAGACATACCAAAATGTCATCACAAAGGTATCTTGTCACTTAGATAAGGACACTCACAATCGTCACTGTCCCAAAATCATCACCCTCAATAGATAGATATTCTTTAGGAGGATATAGACAACCTAAACATAACTTCAAGTGTCGATTTTAGGACATCAACAAGCATAGCTATAGACTTTTATAACTTTTGCATATCACATCCAAATAATGCGCTCTTTCGTGCAATGAAACCCTCTTCCATTTGCTAACAAGGACACATAGATCATGACCAGAGTCTTAATCATCTCTAATAAAAAAACTTCCAGATTATCACAGGGTAATGCGGGCACAGCGTTAGAGTGTCGATGATAGCACATACCTGAGTACGCCAGTTGCTGACATTATGCTCTCCAACTCCTTTCACAGGCATCACTACTGACACTCGGGGCAGCTTCGCTTGCGCGGCGTGCTCCAAGTCGTCCACATTGGGGTACAGGTATGCCAAACTGTTCCCCGCAGCTTCGGCAGCGCGTATTCGCCGAAGCTCCTGAGCTCTGTTCAAGCGTGACCTAAATTTTAGCAACAAATCACTAACGACAGCCAACAATCGACCAAAAAATAATAAAATAGTAAAATAATAAAAACTTACGAGAACGACAATCGGAAAAAAAATCTGGAGAGGCAGAGAGAAGAACCTTACTACTGAATTGTAAGCCCAACCAGCTGCGAGCACCAAGTAGATCACACATCCCTGGCAGAAAAAACAAAACCAAAACCACTTCAGAGCCCTAAATTTGAAAATAAGCACAGCATGTAATGGCAATCAATTCAGGCGCAAGGATTCAAAGAGACAGCGTGAGCTTACAATACCTTGAGCTGGAAGAAGATGGCGAGCGGGTGGCAGCAGAGAGAGCTGGCCCATGCCAACCACGCATCCAAAGCTCCTCCAGCTGCGGCCAAAAACGCCATCGCCGTCTCTCTCTCTCTCTCTCCCTTCAATCTCCAAGTTCTGAGCACAAGTCTCCCTTGAGACCCGTAGTGGCAACGGGCTTTCCCCCTCCTCGGAAAGGGAGGAGGTCCAGAAAATTACCATTTATCAGCTGAAAGATTCGGAATTGGGGGGAGTTTGACTTCTTGAAATACTTTGAAAAATTCAAATTTTTTTTGAAAGGTAAATGGAATTGGCATATAATGCAAGTTGTTTTGTATTTTGGGGACGTTTGTGTAATTAGTTATGAATTTTGTATCACGTAGGGCACTAAAAGCGTTTTGTCCCCAATATGTTCATTATCGGTACATTGACAAATGCAATTGATACATTGAAGAAAACAATATGTACCTCTATATTAAAAAACACTTTTGGAGGTGGAATCTCTTTTTGGACTTCCTACCTCAATACTCACTCAATTGGCACGTAGATGGATTTGTCCTATTACAAAAGTTAACCTTAACCTTTTAAAGACAAAGAAGACCACAGTTTGGTTTCATTTTAGGAGTTTTAAAGAGTTCTATTATGGAATTCTTACACATTCATATCTTTATTTTTTTGAAATAACACATGCAACATTCTTCACTCAATCTAATGATATAAAGATTTATTTTGTTTCAATTATATTTTCGACAATATGATTTGATCAAAATGGGCATTTCAAGATGATGAATTGCTTGTCTTTATTTTCTAAAGGACCAAGGCTTTTTTTTGTCAAAAACATTCAAATTTGCCAATTCTATTATAAAGTACTCCCTCCATCCTCAAATGATCTTTCTATTGGGCTTATTTTTCTGTCACAAAATGATCTTCTTGTTGTGGGAGAAAGGCATGTGGCAAGGAATTTCCTACATATTATAGAAGTACAATGGCCAAATCCTTAAAACATGGTGCTCATTAAAGTTACCCCCTCCCATTGGAGAAACATTTCATTGAAATAGGGAGCTAATGAATGTTTGAATGTTTTTGACAAAAAAACATGTAGCAAGGTACCAGAAATGCACAACGCACAAGGGAGAAACGCACCAATAGAAATAAGGAGATATTCCTCATTGTCTTTTGGAATGAAAATCCACTATTCTTCCATCACTAGATATAATCATCAAATTCTTGTGAGTCTAAACAAACTTTTAAGCAATGTTTTTGTTTTATTGTAGAGCTTGTGTTCCTAGCAACATGCCATTGCATTAAAGTTGGAGGGACATCAGGATATTTATTCTTTTCTATCAAAACTGGCAATATGTCACCAAAAAATCCCCCTGCTTGTAAGTCTTTTAGATGGCCATTAGTATCTTTTGATACATTATCATTGGATTTCATACCACAATGATGAATTGGGGTACAACTTCTTGGAAAGAAATCATTACGTGAATATTATTGCCATGCACATAACCATCTTCAAAGTGTGTTGACATAAGTTTTGGGTTAAAAAGAATTGACACTTATAAATTGAATAGAGCTGTATGTCTGTTCAATCCCATTAGTATGGTTTCAAAAATCATTTAGACAATACAACAATATGGTATTGTATAAGTAAGTATCTATTAATACTTAAAAGGAGCACTAGGTGTACATTGCATTTAAAAAAAATTATAAAATAGTATGTACAAAGAGACTACTGACATAGTACAAGGTAGTAGACATATATAACAAAGAAATTCATTGTAATTTAAAACCAAGTACAATGGAATCATTACAAAATGTATGAACATACAACCATTGCAGAAGCACAATCTCGATAATATTTGAACTTATCTTTAATCTTCTTCCTACCTAAATCGATGTAAGGCAACCCTAATAGTACCAAGATTATCATCACTTATGTCATAGGTAACCTCCCCACCTTTGCGTCTGCTTGATTTTGGAATCATCGCAAATTTATCATACAGCACAAGATATGTGTCAATATGAGCTGGTCAAGAGTTGTTGAGAAATATGTAGCCATTATTCCACTTTCGATAATAAGTGCTTCATGTGATGAGGCTGTGAGCTTCAAACTCACATTGAATGGGCATCAAATGCACATGGGTTGCATTTGATCCCATACTCAACTTCATACTTCCTCTTGTACACTGTAAAATATAGAACTCCATTCCCTCGATATTGCTCTTCACGAAAGGGACAACAAAGTTGTCATTTGGCCAAATGAGATCACCAAATCCCTCTCTTTTCATGTGTATATCATGATCTGTCACGTGGTCAACAATTTCTTGGAGATTATATGGTTTCAACTTCATCAGATCCCAGTTTTCAACATGAAACGTATTGACACAGTAGGTAGGTCCAATACTGGAGGCTCTGTCGTCGAAGAAAGCTGCAACATCAAGACCCGAGTCAAAAGTGCCAAATGAAATTCTAGCAAAGCCCGGATCAAGAAGCTTCACATAAGAAACTAGGACAAAACTCTCTCCAGGCCACGTTCTCCATGCTCAAGCATCCATGTAAGAGATTGAAGTGTGAAGATGAAGTGCTTTCAAATTGCATCATGAATTAAAAGAAAGTTGAAACACTTGCAAGATGCAGGAAACCTGGAAATACAGAAGGCTGCAATGCCATGAACAAAGAGCATAAGTTCTACGCTGTCAAAGCATTGATATCAATATGGTAAATCTAGTTCCACAAGTACACTTGAGACCCCTCTCAGGAACATACCGAGGTATTGGAGAAGCTTACGTTCAGCAGCATAGCTGAAGGAACAACCTCTCACTGTCGGCAAGCTGTTAAATCCCTGGAGACTACAGTACTGTTCCACAATTCAAATGGAAAGAAACAACACGTTGATGCAAACAAGATGAGAATCATCGAGGCCAAGAAGAAAACATAGCCCCAACCGAACCCTTCTTATGAGCTGAACAAGCAGGCTGTTTTGCGCAAATAACACTTCAGTCGGTTCATAAAGAGACATACTACATGATAGCAATATGCTTTCTACTTTACTTCCTTCGTTGCATTATTAATTTCTTGTATATTTGGAGGGACATCACTGGAGAACGCTCGTCTCAATTCTAAGAACCATGGTCAATATCACATGCAGCCTGGGGACTACTAAAGTCTTCAAAACATGGTCTGTGACTTACTACTCACATTTACAGTTATTAGGTCCTTTAAACATTGAACTTTTTCGTGAAGTCCATCATGAAATTTATCGGCCTTTAGCCCAATGAAAATGATCAGTAGAAGTATAAGTGCCATCTAGACAAGACCCATCCTTGAAAGTCTATTGAGGACAACCATATAAGTCCCTTCAAGAGAAACCTACCATCGCGCAGTCTAAGGTGTACGAGCGCTTGATGAGGTCCTCGGAGCTTCTCAAAATCTAAGCGTAAATGTTGATCTTCGTTGCATTATTAATTTCTTGTATATTTGGAGGGACAACGCTCGTCTCAATTCTAAGAACCATGGTCAAAATCCATCAGAAGTGCTTCATCGATTCTTCTCATTTGTGACGCTCCCTTCGCTACCGCTCCCAGCATCGACTGACTTTGGCAAATCCGTTTCCTGCACTTGATACACCACCAGTCCAATTAGGAGTAACCAGAAGTAAGCTTCTACTATACCACAGTACTATTGTCATGAATTCGGCATTACAGCTTCAGGAAAAAATAATGCACATCCGTGTTAATTATAATGCTTTCAGTTGTAAGATTCTAACACTCGGTTGAATTACCAAGATTACAGTGTAGGGCAAAACTAAGACCCGTGCTTCTACCTCTACTCCACTAGCTAGAACGAAAATGATTCTCAGTCCAATATTATCAGTGTAAACTAAGCAGGAAAGTACGATTAACAACCTGTTGCGAGACAGAGGAATTGCTTTCTTGATGAGAAAAGGAGGTCCTTACCGAACGACTCCCTGTTTGGTGTATGACGGGCTCCAAACGCATTAGTCTATCCTCCATAGCCTCCAGTCGCAGTCTCAATGCTTCCAAGTCTGGATTTCTCGAATTCAGCATGGCTGAGACTTCTTCAAGCTCTACACCTACCTCGATCTCTAATTCCGCGGCAACCAATTTTTCGACTCTAGCATCTCGATCCTGCAACCATTGGAGTCAGGCTCACCGTAATACAATCCGCCTTTGTAAACTAAATACCAAAAGGATGTCACATCCGTGAACTTATGAAAAGACAACCTATTCCACAGCAAGCTCCACTGTGACTTGAGAGCTCCGTTGATTCTAAAAGTAGAGAATTCCAAGAAATCACCTTCTGCATTAGACGCTGCTCATAGCGAGAATACTGAGCAATAGCGTACACAGCTGCAAATATTTAAAACCCCCCATAAAATACACATCCTGCTTACAGAAATCTTTTGTCAATTGAAAATGAAGCAAACAAGAGCTCTCAAATCTAGAACGTGTAAAAAAGAATACCATTTCGAATCTCATGTAGACGAAAGACAAACAAAAGCAAAAGAGCAGCATCTCTAAATTCATCGTACACCAAAATAAACTAATGCTAACAAATATTAAAAGAATACATTCTGACTCTCAATTAATCATACCTCAAAAAAAAGAGCTTGAATACAACACATACCTTTGACGGTAACTAAAATAGAGTTTAAATGTGAATCTCTGCCATCAACAATGGAGGTCTCTGAGCTAAACACATCTATTGGTGGAGAAGAGAATGAGGAAGATTACCTAAAGGCGGCAAACAAGCAAAAAAAAATTGCACGAGGTGAAAATCCCACCTGATCAAAACCACAATAAACATGAGAAAACCGAATCATATGCCAGGAACACAATAACCATTGGAAATTGCGGAAAGAGAGAACATACACAAGGAGAAAAAAAGAGACTTGTGACGATTACAGGAAAGGACATTCATAAACCTAAATGTACTTGTCAAATGTGACTCCACAACAGATTCATAGACACCACACCCTAAAACCAGTCTCTGATTTTGCAATGCGTTATTCTCCGTGCGTAATGAAGACTTTACAAAGAGCGTACAATTACTGAACACTTCTTACTCTTGATCTTAAGGGCAATACCACTGGACATTGCGGACAGAGAGACCATATACAAGGAAAAAGAAAGAACTCGTGACGATTATAGGCAAGAGTTGTGTGTACGGTTACTATCAAACCTAAATGATCAAGTGGCTAAACAATCCACTCCTAAACCCTAAACCCTAAAAACTCTGAGCTTGAGTTGTTGCAACTGCAGCGACTGGTTTATTCATCAAGACTTTACAAGAAGAGAAAACTCACTACGAAGCTCTTTTCCTTGAACTCGTCGGCAACCCTTACCCGAATTTGCGCTCATCCTGAGAAGTGGACATAAGCAGCCGCGCAGCTGTTTGAAAATCCAAGCGATCTTCGCGAGCAGCATCTTCCATACCCGTACGCGTTAAGGTTTTGTCGCTCATCCAGTCTACATCGGAACCAGGTCTATCAGACAGCGCTCGACAAGGCGCCAAACTGTTCAAAACTCGCCATGAATACCGTCTCTCAATCGAGAATCCAATTCTCCTTAGCGTAGCCTGAACCGCCATCTCCAGAGACACTAATTACAGAAAACGATCCATTCCAAGAAAACCTGTCGCCAATTCCAAGAACCATTCGCTCATTCCCATGAAACGGGGAAATTTCCGTCCGTGAAAATTACTGCATCCCCGTACCAGTCCTAGCACGGCATTCCATCACCCAATCGATGCTCTATCTTTGAGAAGACGAAAATTCAAATAACGCTCTCATTGGTCCCCCAGCCAAAGAGACAAACAGATATCATCCTCAATACATCATTCATCCTCAATACGTCTGGCAATCCTCTTGAACCCTCTCTCAACTCTTCACCAATCTCTTTGTGCTTCTTGCGTAGCAACATCAGAATAATTTTAACCTCCATCTCCCTTTTTGAATGTCCTCTCTCACTTGCTCCTCTACTGCCTCTCTGTTTGCCTTTTTTGCTTGCCGTCGTGTACTTCGTGTGATTTTCGGAGGATTTAGACACCTCGGACACTATTGTTGACATTTCTTCCACCGTCTTCCCTCCTGAAGGCTGTGTCGATCACCGAATTCTCCATCGCTTCGCAGGTTCGTGACCATTATTTCCTTGTCCAGATAGTGTCGCAGTCCAGTTTGGTGTCGGAGGTGGTGTAATTGTTGTAGCTTTGAATGTGATCTTATAGATTAGAGCAGACTGCATCGCACTCTACGCTTTCGCTAGGGAGCAAGGTTGTCGAAATTGGACTCTTGCTTCGTCTGGATCACCCTAACCGTTCTAGCCTCAGGGTCACCAGCAACAGCAACAGCAACAGCAACAGCAACATCTTCAGCATCGTCTGTTCTGTTGTTCAATGGTGTGAACTCGTACGTAGGTCTAATTAGAGCTAAACAGGAATCGTCAAGCTCGCTTTTGGTGAGCACCCACTTTGCTGGCTTTAGGTTTAGGGCCACTACCCACTCTCGACATCTCAAATTGTGCACAGGTTATGGGGAAGCTACGGAGATCGCCCCTTGAATGGGGTATAGATGGTCTGGTGTTACTTGGTCTTTTCTATTGACCTGAATCTCTGTTTTAGGGTTTTCTACTTGTGCAAAGTGCTAATGACCATGAGCTGTTTGGTATGTTGAATTTGTAGCTTGACGGTGTTTCCGCTACGTAGCTTGATGGCTTTACTTGTTCTTTTTCTGTCCGAGAAGTTACGTAGTCCTAGCATAAATACCATGGATCATAATTCTGAAGCTTTTGGAACTAGGGTTTGGGTTCAGTAACCATTCAGTAGCTTTTACGGAGGAAGGCGAGATGGTGTCCGGGCTGGTGGTCAAAGAGGATGATCTTGTCGCCCTTGGCACTAAGCTTGAAAAATCCGTGACTGGATTCACCCTGTATGTCTTCTTCCTTGGTTAAGCCTCAATCTTGTACTTTTTCTTCAAGGATCCTGCTGGTGTTTTTTATACAGATTTCTCTGTAAGTTTCTTTTTTGATATATTCTTTCTCCTCATTTCTCACTTCTTCAATGGTTTTACAGCACAATGAACGCTGATTATCCTTCTGAAGCGCTAGCTTGTATTGTGAAAACAACATTAGCTGTTGATCCTGAGGTATGCACCATTTAAAGGGATTTTACGTGATCACAATTTCAAAGTAATGATATTGGAAGAATCAGAATCGGTTGTGAATGTTCATGTGACAGTGTTGATGAAGCCCATGAATCACTTTCTTGCTCCACTTTCTAGTCACAGGTCTTGGAGTCGGTGTAAATTGTCCATGTTTTGGGTCCTCAGCACTTTTCGGCTTCTATGTCGTGGGGTTTGTAGTATTTGATCAGGATAAGTTGCTGCTATAAGAAAAAACAAAACTGTTGATAATTTATGCTGATAAAGAAGAATCTGTTGCATTTGCTCTACAGCTGCAGCCAGATAAGGTTCAGAGGGAAATGTCGGTTCAAGGGACTCGGCTCTCCGTGTGAGTGTGGCATCTTCATAACCTGCCCAATGTCTCCTTTTTATTGAGCACTGTCGTTCTCACCTGTCAGAAGTTCCTCTATTTGAGGTTGGATTTCTCTTGGTTGTATTGTGAGCTGTGTGAACCAAGAGGTAGCTGCTGCTTCAGCTTTAAATGCATGTGGCATGAATCGTTGGTTTTGGTCTATTTAGTGACATCAGAAGGGTAGCATGAAGAATGACGAGCTTTGAACATTTCTTCGGCAGGACATTCACCGCAGTTGAAGCACGGTTCTTGAGGGCATCATTCAGTGCTTTTATGGAGTTGCTAATACTCGCCACGAGGACTGTTGAGGAGTTTGGGCCGTCATCTCCTTATGGACAATATTGCCACCTGTAGCCACGCAGCTTGGACCTGATATTCATTCAAGTAGATCTGCAATCGCCGCATTTGAAGCACGGTTCTTGAGGTCATCATTCATTGCTTTTGTGGAGTTGCTGAAACTCGCCACCAGGACTGTTGAGCAATTTGGGCCGCCACCTCCTTATGGACAACACTGGCACGCAGCTTGGACCTGCTATTCATTCAAATAGATCTGCAATCGGAAGAACCGTCTCTTCCAACGTATGGTCGCTTGACTCTGCTGCAGCACCCGTAGGAACGATGATCTCTGTGTCGGCCGTCGCCCAGTCCTGAAGGTAGTGTGGTTTTTATGCCTTCCCCAACTCTGGTTATGCCTTCCCCAACTCTGGCTCAAAATGTGCACCAACTTCCAATTGAATTAGAAGCACACGACAGCATCTTAGGCTGCTCTACTGCCGAGAACGCCATTGTAAACGGGCGTAGTACTTGTTTTTTGTAATTGCCATAGAGAGGGCTGTGTAATTGTTTGATCAGGGTCTGCTCTGGGGTTTAACCCATAAACGACGCTGCAGACGTTTTGTGTCTGATGAATGACAGAATCCTTGTGTGCGACTATTCATCCTCACAACTTTGTTGTGAAAAGGGGAGGTCTTCTACAGTAGCTTCACTTTCAATGATTGCTTTTGCATTTTTTAAAGCCAATGATTCCCTTAGTATGCAAAGGGATGATTTCCATGGTCACGAGTTTGTCCTATATACGGTAAGGTTAACCGCATAGAATTTGAACTCAATTTGTGGTGGTGATTGCAACTCTTCAACAGAAATTTTGTTGTTTGGACAATCTGAAGATTGAAAAGTTGAAGAAAGTTGAAGAAAAATCATCTAAATCTATATAGTCTCATGAAGTAGATTCTTTGAGTCAACTTTGTGAGCTTCTACCTTACCATATATATGAGTTTGCATAAGATTTGTAAAAACATCGTATAAATTTGTTATATGCACTTTAGGTAACTCAAATCCAGAGCCTTATTGTAGAGAATAGCACATGCCATTGGCCAATGAACTTCCACAACATGACTCCAAATTCAAGTTATGTAGTACAATCTCAAAAAAGAGACTATGTTCTTGGGTGTCTTAACCCCTAAAGGTTTTTGACTATGTTTTCACCAAAACCGCTCTAGAACTGCCATTTCTAATACTAGTGCCAAATTTTAGAAAAAAAACATTTTTTGACACTTGTAGCCATAGGATCTTGTAGTAAACTTGTTTAAGAAGATGTGGAAAAAATTTCAGAATTTTCCACCAAGTGGATTGCAAGATAATAGCGTTTGAATTGACAAAAATCCTTTTTTTGTCCCTGCGAAAAAACGGGCAGCTGCCCTCCACAAGGTCACATTTGTATGAAAAAATGTCCAAAATGATGGTTACTCTTTGGATTTATTCTTCAAGGCAAGTTGGCTACACGCTTGAAAAATTTCAGATCATTTGGAATTGTACAACATATAGGAAAAAAATAGTAAGTAGGAAGAGGTAGAGAATGATTCAAAGCACTAAATTGTCAAGAATTTATTTATGAAACTGAAAAATGCCAATCCCAACGATTGTAATGTTGTAATAAACAATCTACACCCAATGTTTTTATTTTTTTTCAAAAATATTGAAAATCGAGTTAAATAAAGGACTTCAAAGTTTATTTTAGAGTAGAGATTCCATAACTACCCTCAAACTAAGAATCCTCATAACTCTTGACTCATTGATCGGAATGGAATGATTAAAAGCCTCCCACGTACATATAAATCTAAAGAACCAATTTCAAATTTTAGTTTTTCTTAAAAGTGATTTTTAAAGAATTTTTTTTTGCTGCCCCGGCTGCCCGCCGAACAATGAAAATGACATATCATGCAATAACTTTTTAACCATGTAGTCAAAAGTTACGAAAATTGTTGGACCTTAAAGCTACTCCTCGGGCACGTGTTGTATGAAAATTTCAAAGAAAAAAAAGAAAAATTCCGTTCATAGTGAGCTGCCCAAAATCGCTATGTTGTCAAATAACGGTGTTTGGTCCTTTAGGGGTTAAGGGTGGTGAAGATAGTAGATTTAGATGTTGACAATGACTAGGTACAATTTTTGACTTGTGCTATTAACCTTGTAATGTTGTTGCGGACACTAAGTGTCCAATAGATGACTTTACTTGAGAGAGTAGGATGGAAAAAAATATTTTTCATCCGATTTTTTGGAAAGTTGCTTGAGTACTTTTCTAATGAAAAGTATTTTGCAAATTTTAGCACTGGCAACTCTCTCAATCGTTTTATGCTTCATGATAACTTGTGGAACTTTGCTCTATGATGGAGCATACCTACAAATGAAGTAATAGTAGACATAATACAAATGACATAGTTGTGTTAGTTATCGTTTGAAACAATCAGGACCTAAAGCAATGTTCCTATACAAAATCCTTATGGCAATTTCTTTTTTTGATTTGGATACCAGTTTCTCCACTAGTGTGTGTATAGCATTAATTTAGTTTGTGAAAAAAACATTAAATTAGTTTATGTTGAAATGGACAAACAAAATAACTTCCAAAATTGAAGAAATTTGTGTCTAAAATCTTTATCAACCGTAAATTTGGAACTAGATAGCCAAGCATCTACGATCAATAATCATGCAGCTATTAGTAGAAAATGACAATTGAATCCAACCATCCTAATAACAAAATTGGATGAGCACAAACTATAACTTGCACAATTGCTTTTGTCAAAACAAACAATACATAAGTTTACATTGCTCCAAACTTAAAGGAGAATTAAGGTATTCATTTTGTTTCAAAAATGTTCTGGATTAAAGTTGAAAATAACATTTAAAAACCCATTTTATGTTGCAAGTAGAACTCAGTGCACTCCTAGTGTCCTAAGAACTTTGAGTTTCAGAGCCTTTTACAAAGTACAAATTGGGAGTAATACTATGCAGTGAAAAAATGGATGATTGAAAAAGATATTGCCTAGTTAACCAAAAAAGAAGCAATCTAATAGAATAAGGGCGGATCTCTAGCAGGAGAAGATACAAGTAGAACCTCTCTAAGTTGATACTCTATAAGCTAATAAACCTCTCTAACATAATAATACCTAGTGATCTAGCTTGGGGATTATAATAAGTGATAGCACATTGTTGTATCTATATATGTGCACAACAACAAAGGTGTTGTTCCAATATTGTTCTTACTATGTTTGTTTTGAGATTGACAAGTGTCTTTAACAACTTATCCATAAAATCCAATGTCTCTTTGACAACCTATCCACAAAATTCATTACGCATCCCAGATAGCATCATATACATAAAAATTGCAAATTCTTGAATGTGCAGACTCTCTATAAATCAACAAACCTCTCTATTGTAATATTGGCAAGCAGTCCAACCCTTGTTACTTTAGAGAGGTTATACATGTACTAAGAACAAACGCTTTTCAACGCCCCCCTCTCGCTCATTAATAGAGTTGTTGCTAGTGGTAAGTTTCTATTTTTACAAGTAATGTGAAAGTCAAAATTTCAAGAGCACAATAAATTAATCGTGAAGGAAACACCAATTTGAAACATGGGTGCCAAAGGAAGGTATAACTAAGAATAGTACAAAAGAAACACAGCCTCAAACTATCAGTTTTGGTGCTCCAAGGAGTTTTGTCCCATGTTTTTTCCAAACTCCAGCTCGTGGTCCTGCTTGATACATACTTTACGATTAACCCTTAAACGTCGAGGCGGACGTTTTGCGGCCGACGAATGACAAGAGAATCTCTTGTGTAGGACAGAAGTGCAACTATTCATCCTCCAAATTTTGTGGGAAAAGAGAAGATCATCTACAATACTTTGACTTCCAATGAGTGCTTTTGCATTTTTTTAATTCAACAATTCACACGGTGTTACAACAGATGATTTCCACGGTTATGAGCCCGTCGTTGAAGGGTTAACTCTAATGAGTTAGAAAGGATTCTCTGCTACTTTGCCGTTTCAGATGATGAAAATTTGTTGATGCAAAGCCTCCACTGAGCCAATGAAACTGAAGGATGATCACAAACTGAAGGCACAATGGCGTGACTAGAAATAAATGTATTAAACGCCAGATAAAATCCTGCTGCAAGTAAAAGGATACGAAGCTCTGGATCTTGTGACCTCCCTCTAAATTTTAGCAATTGCAACAGATGGGTCACAATTCCTTCAACTCTCAAGCTATGCTAACAAGGTCAAGACGCCGACAAGACCCCTCCTTCAAAAAACTTGACTGAAATCAGTCCCGCCCTTCCAGCTCCTTGATATCAATCCGCTACATGCCGTCAAAACTTGATGAAAACAATTTGCCCCGAGTTCCAGAGCTCAAACTGATTCATAATGGTTTGAGCAGAAGAAATGGAATGGTAGCCATCAAATCCTGCTGTACGGAAGTCCTGGATCTTGTGACCTGCCTCTAAATTCGTGTAACACTTGCAATAAGCGTGTCGCAATTCCTCATTCTAAAGCTTTGCAACGAAATCAGGACCCCTCCAAATCACAGAGATCACTGATATCGATCCATTCTATGTCGTCAAACTGGATCTGCGTGTCCCGTCCTTCCCCAAGTGCAAATTGATGATTCATACTGTCTCGAGCAGCAGAAATCAAAATAGATTCAATGGTGCATCAAATGCTGCTGCAAGTAAAACTATACGAAGTCCTGGATCTTGTGATCTACCTCCGAATATTCAGCAATTGCAACAAATGGGTTGCAATTCCTCTTCCTAAAGCTATGTACCAAGAACAGGGGCTTCATCAAGCTCATTCACAGCATCTTCATCGAAAACGTCGCCGAAGTCCGGGACTTCCAGCGACTTGATGTCGATCCACTCCATGCCATCGAACTTGATGTGCGCGTCTTTGCCCCCGAGCTCGGGTAAACTGAAATCCGAACCCGAGGATTTGCTCCGAGTGTACTCCGAGTCATTGTAGGAGATGTCACACGCCTGCGAGGTCGCCGCACTCGGCGGGTTCGAGTGAAGCTCATCCACAGCTTGTAAGCCCAGCTCCAGCTCCTGCACCACCTGGCTCATCAACGGCCTGGAAGAAGGGTCCAAGTCTGTGCACCGCAACCCCAACCTCGCCATTTGGAGTAAGATCTCGTGGTTGTATGTTGTGGAGCGCAGATTGATGTCGAGAATCTCGTCCAAATCTCCCGAATCCAATTTCAATCGAACCTGGAATACATTTTCGTCTGTGAGTTGGTATCACCTCTGAAAACCTAACCCTAATTCCAAGCGACTAATTTCTGTTTTGTAATTACGAACTTCACTCTTCTGTCTACTGGTGTGCGTTCGCAAACAAGGCAGACATCTGTCCGTGAAGTATGCAAGTATGAATAGTGTTGCCATTAAGCGATTAGATTTTGAACAGGTGACTACAAGATGCTGCTGTAAAGCTTAGAAGTAGTGTGGTTTGGTGAAGAGTTGAATTGAAGTAAGATCAATCTATAAGTAACATGATAATATCCAGCGAATCGCACTTGAGATCACCAAAAAACACCAAGAATAATGTTCAAATTTGGCTTGGTTGAGTTTATTAGGGTGAGAGCAGATTGGCTTACCCAGTCGGTGATGTGGTAGGACACTTCGTCTCTCAAGCTGTCGCAAGCAGGCTTGCCAGTGACGAGCTGCAGCAGCACGACGCCGAAGCTGTGGACGTCGCAAGCCGGGCCGACGTTGGATTTGATGTAGGACGGGTCGACGTAGCCGGGCGTGCCCGTGGCGCCCGTCAGCATGTGCGTTGCGTTGGGGCCGAAGTTGGCGATCTTGGCATGGAAATTCTGGTCCAGGAGAATGTTGGTGGGCTTCACGTCTCGGTGGATGACGGGCGGCTGGCACTCTTGGTGCAGGTAGGCTAAGCCTTTCGCTGTGCAGATGGCGACGTGCACTCGCTCTCGCCATGTTAACGACAACCCAGACCCTTCTGCACGCACACCACAACGTCAGAGTGTAAGCTTTCTGTTTGCAGCCCTAAACCCAAACAATTATCGAATCAAATTCTCTAACCCCTAAAATCTTACGCAAGAGTAGTATTCCCAGGACAAGTAAGATTCGGGGCTCACCGAGGAAATGATCGGCGAGATTTCCATTAGGAACGAATTCGTAAACCAGGATTTGCTCGCCCTTCTCTTCGCAGAATCCACAGAGGTTCAGTAGATGCTTATCGTGAAGCCCAAACAGGAACTTCACTTCTGCAAACAACAAACCAACAAATGAGGGATCGATGGACTGGATGAATTGAAGGATCAAATGCAAAAGAGGTTCCATCTTGAAGCTATGGACACTGTACCTTTCTGGAAGTCGGAGTGACTCTGATGAGATTCCCGTGTGGCTCGTTTCACAGCCACGATTTCGTTCGCTGACAAAACAGCTTCGTAAAGCAGGCCGAGCTCTCCGTAGTCCAGTTTGCACTCCGCGCTGAAGTTGCTAGTGCTGCATTTGAGCTCCTTGAAGGTGTAGTACGTGGTGACAGGCGGTTGTCCTACGCCTTGCTTCAAACTAGGGTCGACATACTCTCCAGCTGAGGTTTGAGAGCAACAGGCGTTCAAAATCAGGTCATATTCGTTTCCATTGGCGTCATTTTCACAAAATTGGCTCATTTGGAAAAGGGCTTTCAACAAGAAATCGGAGGGGTTTGAGATTCCAGTGTGCAGTTTAAGACAGCCTCAGATCGATAACCATTCTAGACTTAAGAGCTTTGAGGTTCGAGAACTGGAGTAGGTAACCTGAAAGTAGAACCTTGTTTGGGGAGATAACACCCCCCAGTCACGAGACTACCGAGGGATGTTATTTCCATAAGGAGGCTGTACATTACCAGACATAACCTCAATGGTTAAATCCTATTCAATCGTGATGACTCAATGGTCTAAAAAGGCACTATAACACTAAAGAAAAACGAGATGGCAAAATCCAACCCTGCTCTCCATACCCACCGCTTGGTTGCCACCTCTACAAAATTCAGATTACGAACTCTCAACTGCAGTTTGAGGTACCCATCTGGAACTCAAACAATTGTGGTTTACACTCATCGAACGTCTCAGATCTGTAAACATCCTAGATTTTAGAGCTTTGAGGTTTCGATTCAGCAACAAAAAAGAATCCATCTGAGCAGATTTCAGCATATTTATGTCACATTTTCGCACAAAGAAATCCACCAACATACCAGATATGACGTAAAAACCAGTAATCATTACAATTGCGGGAAATAAAAGAGTGATCCAGGTTTGCAAACACAAATTCCGGTAGGTTCAGGGCTGACACTCACATCCACCCTTGATCTTCTTCAAAGGTGACCCGAAGCAGGCAATCAGCTTCATGGTTCCCATTCCGAAGACGACTCACTCATGAATACTCGCAACTCCTCAACAGTTGAAGCAAGGTAGTGGATAGACCTAGCTACACAGCTGCCCTTCAACAACAACCAGCCCAAGGGAGAATCATTAGGTCATTCGAAACTTCAAAATCTCACCAATTAGGGCGGAGTGCAGCTAACCAGACATCCAGTGTACATTCTACACTACAGTAGAGGTGAACGTCCCAAGGAGTGGCACTCTTCCCACCAAATTCACTGCCACAACAGTGACTAACACCCTCCGGAAGTCCAGAACCCCCCAGCTTTGAAAAACTCGAAACGAAATAGAGTACGAGTGTAAAAGCAAGGCGAAAGGAACGCCCAAGCCGTACTCAGTACAATAACTTCGCTGGAAGGCGAAAGGGTTGAACCGTTGAACCACAAACCTTGGGAGGCTGTACAGTCAGCACCCTTGGCAGCGAGAATAATTCTTCGTCGTGCAATAGGAATACGAGAAATTGGTCGAAAATCTAACCCGTTCGAAAACCTAATCGGAAACCGATACCACTCCTCCTCCTCCAAATCCCGGATTTACATGCACGCTTCCCACACCCTCACCTCATGTAACCCACACAGAATCTCGATCAACCTCAACAGGAACCCAAACCCAGTCGACACTACCGCCAAATCCGCCACCAGAGCTCCAACCAGTCCTGGGATTCAATCCCCCATTCTCCAGGAACGCTTCTCAACTCTCTCATCCCGGAGCCTCGCACTAGGCCAACTTCTAGCATCCCAAACAGACGTACTTCTATACTCACACAACTTTCGATCTCCACTCCAGAAAGGGATCGATCACAAGCGAAGTCGCGGGATCATGGATGCATGGATCCCGAACTCGCTCCGAGCCATGCATCGACCTCTGTAACGTAACGCAATGCTGGCGATGGAGGATGCGATGGGGACGTGACGTTGAAGAGCTAGGCCGTGGAATTGGCGATGAGATTTGAGAAGTCAGCGAGCAGGTGGGGATTGTGCGCGCGCGGCAACTGAAGAAGGAGAGAGTGGGGTAAGGTTAGCGGACTTATTGCGACGAAATCAACTGCACCAGCTGGATTGAAGTACGGGAAAGTCGACGGATATCTAAGGCTTGGGGATGTGAGTTGTGCGCGCTCGTGTGGTCAACATTGCGGGGGCGGATGCGCTGCAAAAGGGCGGCCTTGCGGGACTGGGGAGCGGCAGGAGTTTGGAGAAAGGGGAACGGCTGTTCCGGACCTCTCTATTGTCACAGTCTGGGCGCCCGACATGCACGTGATAATAGGGAGGTTAGCACAGACTATCAGCTGATTTGTTGCCTGGTACGGTAGTAACGGGGGACTTACAATTTTTTAATTTTCTGGGAATTGGTACAACGCCCAAAACATGTCTACTAAGGAAAACATGTCTAAGGTAGGAGCACCCATTTTTCTCCACGTTCCAGAACCCGTTCCCTTTGACTACCCCCCAATCTGTCCATCAAGTGTCCAAACTCCACTCGTTAGGTGGTTTTGTGGCCCTTGGATTCTATGTGATTTGTATTTGGAAATGGGGCCACTGAGCATTGGTGTGGGGTGCTTTTCTTTTTTGCACTTTGACCAAGATTTTTGAAGGCATTTTTTAGAATTCAAGAGTGTGTTTTTTGGATCTTACACTCTCCCATTTGCCTTCCCTTCTATCTATTTTTTTCCACACAGACTTCATGATTTGCTCTTCATGGCTTAAACAGATAGTTATGGGTGCTCCCACCTTACTAAGCATGAACCCTTAACTGCTCCTACGTCCAATTTCTAGATAATGAACAGATTCAAATTTCTTGTCTCTTTCTCGTTGTTGCTTGGATGAAAGTCATCCTAATTTATAGAGATACTTTATCAAGTTCTTGTCCTATCTATAGGTTGGATTTGGTATTACTAGAGTACATATTTTTTTCTAAAATTACAAATGTGGAAGTATGTCAAGTAGTTGACCAAGTCAAAATTGTATTGACTCTAGTTCAAACTTCAAAACTGGATTTGCAAAAATGAGGTTGTAGATGTAAAGAACACAAAAATTTCAAAAAATCACTATGCCAAGAAAACTTCTTGCCAAATCCATTTGTGAGCTCCCAATTTGTCACTTGGGACTCATAGAATTATTTTTTTGGAAATTTGTAATTTAAAGTTAAGAAAAGTATACAAAAAGACATAAAAAGAGTGTAGAACCAAAATAGGGTTGTGACATACCCATCATAGTATTTGGTCTAGATTTGTGTTTAGACTTAGAATCCCACCAAACCTGGCCTAAAAATAGGTAGAAAGAACAAAACGGTTAGAGTTGGAGGATTTGAGTCACATAGGCCCAAAAGGACTAAATTCCACCATGAATGTGGCAATTCATGGCTAAGTCGGTCTGAGGGATCCACAACGAGGCCACTAGGTCAGGTCCTAGAGTTAGGTTTAGAATCCCCCAAACCCCAACTATTAGCATGTAGGAGACACTGACGTAGGACCGAGCCCGTGGAGGAATCTACAGCCCAAGGATGGTGTCCTAGGGTAAATCCCATGCCAGGAGTCCAACGACAAAATCGATTCGCCAAGATTCCTCTATCTGCAAAAGATTCCCGCACCATCGCCAATTCAAGGAGATGGCCAGTTTCATCTCCACTGACCAATTGTGCCAGGTACGGAAATGCACCTACACATCCTTCACGTGACTCCCTGAGAGGTCACATGAAAAATCCCGTCATCTTCCGACTTGCAGAAGAACCTTTTCCGGGTAGTCAACCCTGGTAACCTCCAACGGGAATTTCATGGAAATTACTCAGGTTACTAGAAAATTTCACTAAAATTTAGACTAGCTTGTTTTATGTTAATAATGCGCTCCATGAAGTTTCACAACATTCTGGTAGCGGCAAGTACCTCAACCGGCGAGATTCCTTGAGAATTAATCACGTGGCGGGGTCCCCACCACATTGACCGGCATCTCGGGACCATACGATGGCAAAAAGAAGTCAACCAAGAGTCTTGTCCGGCTCTCTCGCACCTACCGGAGACCCTAGGCTATTTACATTTCTCAAAATAGGAGACCCCCAAGATCTAGGATTTTACCACAATTTGGTTTTTAAACTAAATTAGCCTACGATGGGTTTTTGGCCTCAGTACGGGGGGTACGGGCGTATCGGACTAAACACGGCGATCTGGAGCCAATGGCGCAATCCGTTTGACGATTGGAGTTAATCTCCAAAAGTTAGGAGGTTGGTCCAGCGTAGATAGGTAAAAGTAGTTTTTAGGGATTAGGATGAAAATCTTTGAAGATGAGGATGAAAATCCAAGTTGATAAGATTACCTTAGAACTCTTGAGGGAGGGGGGGGCCTTGGAAACCTATTTAAGGTCCCCATTTTTCTCTCTAGAACACCCCCAATACTTGTTTTGGGTCCGTAGGTCCAAGTTATCTTGGAACTTTTGGCGTTTTAGGCCAAAAAAACTTCTACGGTGTTTTTGGAGCACTTTTGGCTCCCGTTGTTGTTTTATTTCAAGCTTTTGAAGGTCCTTTGGGGTCCTTCTATCTTACCTTGTACCTTGTTGTGAGTTGAGCGGGTTTTATTTACACTTGTGTGTCTTTCTTGTGCCTTGTATTAATCCTAAAGCCACTCCCCACCATACCTTGGCGATGCCGCTTTGGAGGGCCTTTAGTTCGTGAGTGTTGCCCATGATTATGCTTACCTTGTGTATACGGTTGCCTTGGATGTGAGCCCTAATCATAGTCACTTTTTTTCCGTGTTGCTTGTGAGTGGGCCCTATTGCCCTTGAGGCGGCGATGCTTTGAACCTATAACTTACCCCAGTCTTAGAGTGTGTGTCAAAACAGACCCTAGATGGCGGAGCTTTGAACCTGGAAACATTGCAAATCCTAGAGTTGGTATCAAAACCAAACTTACGGCAAAGCTTTGAACCCCCGTATATTTTAGTTCCAAAGTTTAGTTCCCAAGACCTTCTTGGGAAAGTCCAAAATTTAACCCCCAAGAGTTGCCCTAGGTTGTAGAGAAGTGAAGAAAAAACCCCGTCACAAGATAGTTTTTTTTGTTGTTATTAAAAATTCTAGCCTACCCCCCGCGACAGCGAAGCGTTGACCTTGAACGTCCGGTTTAAAGTTGTGTTAGTAGGTTCCCATACGGGAACCCGAGGAGAAAAGATTATAACAAAAGGTAGAACCAGCCCAAGAGTCCAGCCAGTAAGGGGAGTCGGGAGTCCTAGTCAGCAAGGGAAGTCCCAGCCAGTCCGGGGAGTCGGGAGTCCTAGTCAGCAAGGGAAGTCCCAGCCAGTCCGGGGAGTCGGGGTCCAGTCTAGGGAGTCCAGCTAGTTGGGGAGTCGGGGTCCCTGTCCAGTCCGGGGAGTCCCAGCCAGTTGGAGAGTCAAGATAGCCAGCAAGGGGGCGGGCGTCCAGCAAGGGGAGTCGGGATAGTCTAGCAAGGGGTGTCCAGCAAGGGGTTGTAAACAACAAAAAATCCAGCCAACAAAAATGATTAAGGGAGATTAGAGGGAAGTTAAGGGTCTTAGGGTCAAGAAGGGGGGAAAAGGGAGAAAGAAAAGAGAGTGACCGCTCCTCGTGCCATAAACCTGCATGCACTCAAGACTCTCACCTCCTTCCAAGAGACAAAGACAAAACAATGAAGAGGATTTAGAGTGAAGGAGACTAAGTAGGAGGGAAGGGGAGAAAGAGATGATAAATAGTGACCTAGGCTAGGTTAGGTGGATTTAAAGAAGGAAATCTTGGGAATTCATAGTGACCATTAGGAGGAGGATTAGGATGACACGAAGATAAGGTTGTATAAGAGAGTAGGAGAGACATTAACACCTCCTTGGGGTTCGAATCTATAGTTGTAAGACACCCATAAAAGAGTATGTAGAATAGTATTAGTGCAAAAGAGAGAAAGGGAAAGAAAAGGAAAGAGAAAGGGAGAGGAAAGGAAGGAAGAAGTTAGTCACATGGGTGTACTAGTTGTCCAAAGAATAAACGGTGAACTTGGGAGAGATTCCCACAACCCAAGGACCACCATGGAGTATGGAGATGTGCATACGAACGTGGACGAACTTCTCTCTGATACCGGCATTGATGGGGTGAGTTTTTGAATTGATCTTTGGTGTGTTATTCCCAATTAGCTTTTGGTTCTTTCTTTAAATTTAGCCCTCTTCACGTGAATAGTAAACTGTGATAGGTAAGGTAAAAATTAGAAATAGAAGCTAAATTGTAGAGTTAAATTTAGGAGTAAAGATTTAGAGTTAGTTTTAGGAGTAAAAATCTAGAGTTAAATTTAGGAGTAAAGATTTAGAATTAGTTTTAAGAGTAAAAATTTACAGTTAAATTTAGGAGTAAAGATTTAGAGTTAGTTTTAGGAATAAAAATCTAGAGTTAAAATTGGGAGTAAAAGATTTAGAGTTAGTTTTAGGAGTAAAAAGCTAGAGTTAAATTTAGGAGTAAAGAATTAGAGTTAAGTTTTAGGAGTAAAAATCTAAAGTTAAATTAGGAGTAAAAATCTAGGATTAATTTAGGAGTCAACCCCGAGGATAAAAGTCAAAACATAGAGTCAAAATAGGAGTTAAAAATTAGAGTTAGCACTCGAGAGTAAAAATCCAAAGTTACATTTAGAAGTTAGAGATTAGAGTTAAAACTAAGCTTAGGATTAGCTTGTAGAATTGGAACTTCTGAGAGAAGTAGTCTTAGAGGTTCGTAGAAGGAACGCGAGGGTTCCCCTTTCACGTAGTTAGGGACGTTAGAAATGACGCCAACTACCCAGCCAACCCTAGACATAGGGTAGATAGTTAGAAAGTTAGGATTTACTATCACCCTTGGTCATTGCAGTTAGCTTGTTAGTTACCTATGCATTTCTAGTAGTTTCGCTGCCATCCACGACACTTAGGAGACGTTAGCAAAAAAGATCCATTACTTGGAAGGCATAGTGGACCGCGCTCACAACACCCCCATATATTAAAAAAGTGGATAAAGGCATAGAACCTAGTCGGTGTTCGCTCGATTACCAAGGGTGGGTAATCTTGCGCCCACACCATTCCAACAAGTTTCACTCCAAAAAATAATAATATTTTGCTTGTAATTAAATTTAGAAGGAATTTTAAAATTTTCCTTTTGAAATTCATAAAAAAATATTGGTAATAGCATTAGTGAATCTAGTCATACGGATGGAATCAAAAATTTAAAATCTACAACTTTTATTTGTATATCAATTCCAAAATATTCTTCCAAAAAGTACTTTATAATGATTTTTTCAAATTGACAATTCTAGAAAAGACTTGGGACGTTTTGGGATTAAGATTGATATTTTGTCTAATTCGTCATAAAAATGACAAGTGAATCAAGCAGTTACACTTTTCAAGTAAAGTACCTATTCTATTACTTAAGCATCATCACATCACTACAACAAAACGAGTGTTTTATGACTGCAAAATATGACTGCAATGAGTCATAAAAAAAAAAAATATGACTGGCCGTAGAAATCACTGTAGATGACTGCAATATAACTGACATGAGTCATTACCGACGAGTCGCTTTGGACATTAGTCATATTGACAATCATATTTTTTGGAGAGTATAATTATCCATAATTAGTCGTATTTTTGCTAACAAGGCGTATATTTTGACTATTTGGGGGAGCTTGATTTTTTTTTGAGTTGCCCGGGCAAATGAAAATAAATCCTACGTGGCATGTGATTCCATGTAGTCATATTTTTGGCTGACGTGGAATATGATTGTAGTTAGTTATATTTTTGGTTGACGTGGAATATGACTGCAGTTAGTCATATTTTGAAAAACGTGGAATATAACTACAGTTAGTCATATTTTTGGCTGACATGGAATATGACTGTAGTCAGTCATATTTTGGCAAACATGGCATATGATTTTGTACAGTCATATTTTTTGTAGATGTGGAATATGATTCTTGTGAGTCATAGTTTTTCCTAATGTGAAATATGACTCTTATGAGTCATATTTTTGGTTAATGTGGTAGTTCATATGGATGTTATTAATAATTGTATGACTAATTGTAATTATATTTTTGGAAGCACAGAGTCATATTTTGATGTACATAACCATGAGCATTATGACTAAAGCTAGTTATATTTTGGTCAATATATATTATAAAATGTAATTCAATCACGTAACATTCCGGATGATTGAGAATCCTATTTTTTTAATTTGTTTGTGGTCTATGATTGAAGTGACTAAGGTTCAAAGTAGCTTCAATTACAAACTACAATCACATTTTCTATGCATTTTAAATAGACATGATACATTGAAATTATACATCAAAATGATTTAACAATTGAATAAAAGACTTTATATAGTTAAAAATGAATACATATGATTTTAGAGATATACTAGAGATAATCATATTGGAGATTTAGAGAGAGAGAATGCAAGACGGAAAGCAACTCTCTTCATTGACATCTATTAGTCATCAATACAAAATATATATACTACAATGAATCATTCACAAAATCCAATAAGGCCTATATTCTTTACAATAATGTGAAGATGGCTCTATTGGGTTGTAAGTAGCCTCCAGTGACTTTGTTTCAACTTTTGGTGCCTGCATAAACAATAAAAGAAATGGGAGGTTAATTTTTAGTGAATGAACAACAAAGCTCAACCTTCAAAGGCTTACAACAACACAAAATATGTAGTTCAAATTTAGGGTAGGAAAAATAAGAATGGTGATAGAGAAAACCAGAAGAAAAAATAGACAAGTACTAAGAGATAACAACAAGCAAGAGTTAAAATGCAACAAGAAACAAGAAACAACAACTAAGACACAACAAGAAACAAGAAGCAACAACTAAGACATAACAAGAAAACAAAAAGCAACAACTAAGACACAACAAGAAACAAGAGTTAAGATGCAACAAAAAGAAACGAGAAGCAAGAATTAAAAAGAAACAAGAAGAAATACGAAGAAGAAAGAGTTAAAATGCTAGAAAAAGAAAGAGTTTAAATGCAACAATAAGAAACAAGAACTAAGAAGAATAAAGAATTAAAATGCTAGGAAAAGAAAGAGTTTAGATGCAACAATAAGAAACAAGAAATATGATTAGAACTAAGAAGCAACAAGAAAGAAGAGTTAAGATGCAACAAAAGACAACAACTAAGAAGCAAAAAATAAGAAGCAATTACAAGTATGAGCTAAGAGACAATAAAAGGCAAGAAAAAAGGGCCAAAAGAAGTGGTGGCTAGGGTTTCAAAAATCAAAACCTTAAAAAAAATGGCGGCTAGGATTTTGAAACCCTAAAAAAGTGGCGACTAGGTTTCAATATCCTAAAAAATAGGTGAGTAGGATTTCAAAATCTTAAACAATGGTTTGTCCAATTTTTTTTGAATTGCCCGTATTTTTTGGGGGTTGCCCAAAACCAAAAAAATGTCACTACTATGGAAATATGACTAACAATATGACTTAGCGTTCCGCAAACATGTTTCCTACATTCCCTATAAAGTACTTTGGTATTCCTAATAGTCGTATAGTATATACTTGTAAAGTAGAAGGCCCAAAAATGACTGACAGTCATATTTTGCAGTCATATTTTTTCTCAAGGTGTTGGCCTTCAAGAATATGACTGCAACCAGTCGTTAGTCATCCTCAGTCATATTTTTGCAGTCATAAAATATCCGTTTTCTTGTAGTGCATGTAACTTCTATCAATGCAAAGGTTGCTCCCATACAGCCCAAAGGCAACAAAGTGTAAATTTGATAGACATGGTTATCCACTCGTGTCAAGTAAGGCAATAGTAATCAAAGTGTAGAAGGAACCATCCACCTAGAAGAGAGAAGATAAGCTAAGCATGTAGAATTCTAACAAAGAAATGAGAATGTGATTTAGTTGTTGAAGACTTTAGTAATAAAAGAGGATTAAGAGGAAATCTAGGAAGGATTTCATTTAGCCATTGGAAATCTCCATCTATAATTACTGAATTCTAGATTGGAAAACTAGGAAGTAGCTTTTTTTGAATTTCATTTGGAATTTGAATAATTGTTCTTTACAAATTCAATTAGCAACAATGCTAGCATGTGAGCCTATGAGTCTTGAACCTAAGTGTAAGTAGGTACTCTACAACTACTAAAGGTGCCTATAATATAGACACCTATAATATAAATATCCTATAACTATAGAAGGTGCTTATAACATAGGTACCTACAATATAGACACATATAATATAGGCACCTATAATGTAAATATCCTTTAATCATAGAAGGTACATATACTATAGGTACCTATATCGTAGGAGTTGAAGCTCCTAGGCTCATGTCTCAAGATCCTAAGCCTACAAGTTAGCAACTGTAAATCAAGTAGTAGCCTTTAATAATTGAAAGGAATAGAATTAGAAGGGAAAGAAGGAGTAGGAAGGAAAAAGAAAGGAAGTTAGAAAGAAAATAGAAGAATGGAAACTTGAAAGGAAGTAGGAAATGAATTTGGAATTAGTTTCTAAAATTTGCATTTAAGTAGTGAGCACAAAATCAAGAAGGAACAAGATGGCAAACGAGGAGACCGCCAAAGCATTTTCAAGCACCTCTCATATGAGGTTCACTCTAAGGTAAGTGTGTAATTCCATTGTTTTTCCTTTAAATCTTTTGATTAAACCATAGCTAAGTGATAATCTAGATTCAAATTGTTAGAACTAGATTTTATTTCAAGTTTAGTTTTAGAAACTTGTAGAAGAGGTCTAAAGCTTCTCAAAAACATAAGACACTTAGAAAATAGACTTAAAACAAGCAAGATAAGATTGGATGAAGTTTGAAAATAAAAATGGATGAAAATTAGGAAAATTCATCCAAAAAAACAAAAACAAAAACTGTAGAAACAATAAAAATTTGTAGTCTAGAAATACAATTATAAGTTGATTTCAAATTGGAGATTATAAATAATTAGCAAATGAAGTTTGAAGTACCAATTAGGAAATCAATCAAATTAAACAAATTAAATTATCTTTTATTTTGGAAAAAACATAACTTTTACATCGCATGTCATAAAAAACTTGCATTCCTTCAAGCATACAACTTTCTATTTGTATCATGAATGCAACCTCATACCGCAATAAAGTCCTTGCACACCTTTGTATATAAAAGATATTGAACTTTAAAGTTTTTAAAAATTAAAAAATTAAAAAATATTTTTACTTTTATTTTGGTTGTGGCAACAACACATAATACACTAATTTGAATTAACTTTTGTAGTAAGTGTTCAAAATTATTGTTACCAACATTATTTTATTGTTGTTGAATTGATATAATACAACAATATTTTAGCCTTATAATTTTACAAAAAAATGACTTTGATAAACTAATATTGCAAGAACTAGTATGACAAATTAAGGATTTAGGTTGCTTGGCTTCAGATGAACTACACAGGGAACCAAATCACATTATATTTTATGTTTTTATTTCCTATTGGTTCTCTTCAAACCCCAATTTTCAATTCACCAATTAAAAATGCCAAACCCTCCTCCATATGCACTACAATAAACCAAAATTTTTTTAAGAAAATAAGCTAAACATGATTGATATAAATCCTAGTAAAATCCAATGAATGTTTGTTCACCAATTTAAAGGACAAACTCTTCTATGTACCCACTAAAATAGCACAAAAAAATTGAAAAAAAAATTGAAAAATCTGGTTTATGTAAATCATGATGCAATTCCAATGTTGAAATCAACAATTGAAGTGATAAACCTTTGTACCTATCCACAAAAGTAACCAAAAATAAAAATTTCTAAAATATGTTCAATTCACAATATTCAAATCTAAGTTTCTATATTGATTTAAATCCTAGTAAAATCCAATGCCAAACCCTCATCACATTATATTATAGGCTACGATAGTGGGAAATTTTTGCCAAACTCATTTACACTCTGTACTACATCAAATTTTAGAAATGGATGTTGCTCTAACCACAAACTTGACCTACACCTATTGTGGTTGGATGTTGTAGGTGTCAACAAGGTTGCGTGTAAATATTATTTTTTGCCCACAATAATACCTTTGGATTCTTGAATGGTTGTCCTTCATTCTGTTGAATTTTGGAATTCTAACTAATTTGAAGAGATTTTATTTCCTAAATTAAATAATTTTAAGGTATGTAGATTAAGGATTTTTCACAATTTGGGAAATTTATCCTATTAGTATAATAGATTCATTCCAATAGAGAATTTCAAATAGGATCTACAAACTAGCCAATCAACACCAACTAGGAGCACAACTTAAGATCCCAATTGGACTCGTACCAACTAGGCCTAATTACTATTCTACACTCCGCTCTTAAAGGCCACAAAGGTCAGAGTAATGGTATCTTTTAATCTTGACTCTTTTTACTTCTTTCAACTTGGGATACTTTTCACCAACTAGTGCATTCCCTTTAACAGCATCACTTGAACACAACAACTTCCGATTTGGCCAAATGCCTTTGCAACGTCCTAATGGGTTACTTTTCTTTATCCAAGCTTGCATTGAGGCTTACCAACTTGAATTTAATTCCCTATTCTCTTCTTTTCTCCATATTTGGCATTTCACACATCACTCACTCAATCTAATAAATATCTTACAATTCACACTCATCAGAAAAGCTCACCTAATATTTCCAACTCGATAGGTTTGCTTTGAATTCCTATTTGGCTTACACCCATTCCAACTTTGCTCATATCACATCACTCTCATACACAATATCTTGCAAATTTGGATTTCTTCACAAAAATTTCAATAGGATTAGCTCACAAATTTATTAAATCTTACAACTGCAAAACTTCTTTAAACATGTACGTCAATAGAAAATTGCATTCACACAACATAATAATTGATTTATCAAAAATTTACTTACTAGTTCTAATTCCCCACTTGGACAATTGAAAACAATCAATCACACACTTTATAAACCATCTCAAATACACAACATACTCCATACATCTAAATTCCAATTTGGATTTCAAATCACCCTACCAACTGGACCACAATAGAAACCAAAAAAATTTACAATCTCAACAACTCCAATAAAGAATACGCACACATACATTACAACAATTTTCCAACCTTGACTTAACATCCACATTCACAATCAACTTCTACACTAGTTGTAACACAATATAATTTTATAACATTCATCACAATACAACACACATAAATTCGTAACATGTGAGTGTTTCTAACTCCACCCTTGAGTCAGAAAGTTACACACGGATTCTAGCGGCTGTTTCGTTGGAGATTCACTCCTAATTGGGTGTTCCTAAATAATTGTTTGCCTTTCAAGCAATGGACACTTTTGTGACTAATGATCCTGTAAAATTTACTATTTATAAGGAAAAAAATATGGGTTAACTAGTTAAAACGTTATGGTTAGGTAAAAAAGAGAAAGAGAAAACAAAATCTAATCTAACTAAAATTGTATCTAAGTAGCCTTTTAGAATATAAAATTCCCTTCCCAGGATGGTAAGAAAAACTAGATTCCAAAATTCCTAGCAAAAGTTACCACAGGGTGAGTTTGGCCCCTTCGTTGTGCTAACCTTCATCCACTAATCTAAAATAGCAAATCAATCCAAAATAATTCTAAATTCTAAGTTTAAGTTAGTAATTCCTTTAAGTTATGAATTCCTAAGATTAATTGGAATCTTGATCTATTGGAATGTTTTTCATCCAGAATTGGTTTCAAATTTCATCCAACCTTTTATCTTTCAAAAAATAAAGTATTTTCAAAAGTAAAAAGGGATCTTGGAATCTTTATAGATTCTTTGTTTGATTATTTTCTAAAGATTCCTTAAAGATTTTTTTGGATGAAATCTTAAATTTCATCCAATCTTATGGTTACAGTTAATTATTAATAACTTTTCGTTGTTGAGTTAAATTTTAATTGTGATTTGACTTTAGAGACCTCTAAATTACCTATTAGGCTCTAAATTCTAACTTAAATCCTAAAATTCTAATCTACAAACTAACTTCTAACAACAATGATTTTAACTTTAATTTGAAAACAAAAAACAAAGCAAAAGAAAGGGTGAAATTAACATACCTCCGTGTCCATCATGGTCACGGTCCCATCATCCTAGTTCACTAGCATAATGGACTCAAAATAACCGTCGTCTTCCATCATGTATACTCCGTCTATTTGATGAAAGTCTGATATTAGAATGTGAAGAAAATCTCTTTCCTACATCCTTTCTGGCTAATTTCCTATAAATAAAGGGTTAGTCTAAGTATTTAACTTAATTCCTTTGAGTTTAGGAATTTACGTTAAATTTCTAATGGTCTTTAGTTGATTTTTAAAACACTCTTTGAATTAAAATAAACTTCAAGGCCCTATTTCCAACTACCTTGAATGTTTATTTTATTTAAGAATTGAATTAAAAGATTAACATCTTCCAATTTTAATAACATTCCAATGAATAGTTAGTTTTGTTTATTATTCATTAGTTTATTATTTTTGTTGGATTAATCTATTATTTTTGTTGACTTCTTGTTTTTTCCTATTTGGCTTATTAGGCCTAATAAAACAAAACTTAAACCAACATTCAACCAACTAATTTGCACCAAAATCCTAATTAATGACTAAAACCAAATTCTTCAATAGTAAAAAGAACTATTCAAAGCATTATTTTGAATGAATAGTAAATGAATAGTAGAAAAAGAATAAAAAACAAAAATAAATTGTCCCGCAATGAATAGTAGATGAATAGTAACCGAATAAAGACCAAAACAAATCCTAAATGAATAGGAAATGAATAGGAAACGCACAATAAAACAAAAAACAAAACCCACGTGAATACTTAGATTCGTTAGAAAAATTAGTATTTTAATCCTAATTCCTTCTGAAGCTGCCACTTCGTCTTCTTATTATGTTTCCTTGTCAAATTCTTCTCATTTTTGTTGTTTTGATTAGGATTATGAATTGTGGTTTGATGCAGGGGAAACTTATGCTCTAGTTACTTGCAACCAAGTGTTCCTTTGAGAGTTCAAAATTAGTGGTGTGGCTATCAACTGCTTAGGCCTTATTATACCTTTAATTCGGTTAAGAATTTTGGATTTAGTTCTCACCAGGTTTTGGAAGTTTTCCAAACTAGACACCCACGGTTTCTGAACTGGACCTCAAGTTTTCAACTGACCACCACCCCTGCTGTGCCAACCCCTATTGTGCTGATCCCCTGCTGTGCCAACCACGTGGCGCGTCGTGAGTGGCTGCTCCCTCCGACCGGTTCCCCAGCCCGTCTTTCTGAGGTCCTGGTTCTCTGGTCTTAAACTGGACTCTGGTTCTTTTGGTTTTAAACTGGACTTTAGTTCTTAACTAAATGATTAATAAAAAGAAAGAAAGAAGCTAAACTAAACTTCGCTAAATAACTTAAGGCTCCAATTAATCTAAAGATTTTTCTATGGGGTTGAGGGGACTTTTAAAACCAGGCAATTAACTAACGAAGATTTTAAAGATTTTGAGGATAACTAAGCAAGGATAAACTAAACTAAAGAAAAACTAAACTATCGACTAAGTTCTCATTTTTGGCAATGGAAGCAAACAAAATGAAGTGAGCAAATTCCGGCGGAAGAAAAGGAGGCACTTGGTGTTGTGTTTTGGCTTAAGTAGCCCAACGACCAAGGGTATTTTTCAACTTTCTCCCTTCAAAGTGAATTGTCTTAACCCCTAAACGTCCAAACTGCCTTTTTTGGCAACATAGCGATTTGGGGCAGCTCATTGCATATGGAATTTTTATTGTTTTTTGCTAAAATTTTCACCCAATAGAGTTATTCGTAAAGTAAACCTGAGTTTAGAGGTAAAATTGGGGTTTGAACCCCTGCTTTACGTAAAAAAGCAAGTGAAAAAATAAAAAGCTCGCGCAGTCAACACTAGCAAAACAAAACTTAGGACCAAACTTTCTTTCGCATCGAAATGGTGCCTACAAAAGTTGGGACCTAAGTTTACCTGTCAAAGAAATTGTACATTGACAATTTGTGAGAATGGAGGGTGGAGAGGTTGTTTTTATAATGAAATCCACTGTTCTTTATGAACTCTCAAAGGATATGGGTTTATTTTAAGATTGAGCTCCTCCAAGCTCTTACAAGTTACTTACAACTCCAACCATTTACATATCCCATATGGTTTGCTTTACCTCCTTTCACCAATTTGTATAAGAGCTTGTTTAAAAACTGGGTACCAAACTAGGGATGACTTTACGAATAACTCTAACATGGGGACAAGGTTTATCTTTAAGGCCCAACAATTTTCATAACTTTTGACTTCATTGTTCAAAAGTTATTGCATGATCTGTAATTTTCAATGCTCGACGGGCAGCCCAGAAAAAAATCTAAAAAATCTAAAAAAAAACTTTTTCAAAAATAAAAATTTGACATTGGCTCTTTAGATTTATATATACTTGTAAAGCTTTGAATCATTCCATTTTGATTAATGAGTTGAAAGTTATGAGGTGCTCTAGTTTGCGGGTAGTTATGGATTCCCCACTCAAAAATAAACTTTGGAGTCCTTGATTTAACTCAATTTCTAATATTTTTTGAAAAAAATAAATCATATAGTGTCAATTGTTTATTACTATATTACCACCGTTGGTATTAGAATTTTTCAATTTTATAATTAAATTCTTAACAATTTAGTGTTTTGAATCATTCTCTACTTCTTTCTACTTGCTATACTTTTTCTATATGTTGTACAACTCCAAATGATCTAAAATTTTTTAAGCATGTAGCCAACTTGCCTTGAAGAATGAATCCAAAGAAGCACAATCATTTTGGAGATTTTTTCATACAAATTTGACCTTGTGAAGTGCAGCTGCCCGTATTTTTACAGGGCTAAAAAAATGAGTTTTGTCACTTCAAACGTTAAAATCTTGCAATCTACACGGTGAAAAATTCTGAAATTTTTTCCACATATTTCCAAACTAGTTTACTACAAGATCCTACGGTTATTTGGTCCAAAAATGTTTTTTTATCTAAAATTTGATGCTTGTATCAGAAATGGCAGTTTTGGACTGTTTTTGGTGAAAACATAGTCTCCGACGTTTAGGGGTTAAGGTCAAAGCTTTGCCGTGCAGGAGCAACCCCAAGCTAAACTCGTAAGATATATTTTGAGTGGCTGTAGGAATGTTTTAACTTTTAAAGGAGGTACTCATGAAAGTGTTTAAACCGAACATTAAGAACTAAAAGAATTCCCAAGGTATTAGATGGTTTTAATTCTTAAAAGAGGTACACATGAAAGTGTTTAAACTGAACATTAAGGATTAAGTCAAACCAAACTTTGTTATACGACAAAGTTTGGCAGGTATCTTGAGTATTAGAATCTTTTGGTAAAAACTAGCTTCACTGCCTTAAGAATTCTGACTCAATGGCTGTTGCAAAACACAAAATTAGTAGGTAAACTAGGTATGCAAGTTTTGGAGGATGAAGCCTCCCAAAAGCATGGTTTTAGTGTGGTATTGATGGTTTGAAAGGGAACCCCGAGTCCTCTAACCAAATCCTCCACTAAAAGAAAGTAAAGAAGCAAATTGAGAAAAGATGACCAAAATTTGGCCTAACTAATCGCTTCCAACAAAGCCGGTAAGCAATTTGAACAAAAGAGAGTCTCTACACTCCGACAGAGTGTCGGTAGGCAGATAATGAAACAAATGGGGCATGAGAAACTTCGTAGGGGGGCCTTATATACTTGCTAGAAGGCCCCGCCACCTTAGTTTACCATAAGATATTAGTTCTTTTACTCAAAAACTACCCTATGCTAAATTCTAAACTACCCTAAGATATTTGCTAAATAATCTTTGTTTAATCATTAGAATCTTTTAGAACAAGCCTTAATTAGAAAGGAAATCTTGTCTAAATAAAATCTAAGATTTTTTCCAAAGATATTTAGGAAATTAACTATTTTGGCTTTGAGATATTTTGCAAACAACCCTAGGATATTTCCAAATATTCTTAATTTAATCTAAATTGGCTTTTAAAGGAAAGATTTGAAATCTTAACTAAATCCAATCTTCGACTTTTACCAAGATATTTTGTAAATTAACCTCAAATTACCGCTAGAAAATTGACTAGCCAAAGTTGCCTAGAAGATTTGTGAGAGTAAGAAAACATTCCTTGTTTGCGACATTCGGACATCGCTAGCTCTTAGTCACCGGTCAACCCGCCGCCATGTTGTAAATTCTTGTTAAATTTGATGTCATTGCCGATTCTAGTACTTCTGACTATCAAAAAGTCTTCAAACTTGACAGGTCGCTTATTTAATATGTAATAATTTAATCTAATTTTTAGTGAAATTTTACCGCACTGTGGATAATTTCTATGAAATTACCATCAGTTTCAAAGGCGGTTGACTTTCCATGGAGTCATCATGGAGTTTTGTAAAATCCCGAAATTTTTGGCAAACTTCTAGGAAGTGTCCAAAAGCCAAGGGCAAAACCAAACCTCCAATAAGGATGCTAATTTTAGCAATTCTTTAATAAGTTCCGCCCGGCAGGGAAATTATTCTGGTACCGGGTTTGTTGTGGATAATTAGCTCCATTGTTGATCTCTTGGCATGCTTTTATCCTAAAGCACCTTTCTATAAGCTCCAATTACCTCGCCCTTCTTCTACTTTGCATTCTGATTCATATTCTTCACATTTGTAGGTCTTCATGTAATTAGTCCATATTCTACATGAATTGGATCTAGATACTTCTAAACCTGGATATAAACTCTTGTAGTTTAACCAGGTTGTCAAATGCACTCTACATGTCGAGATTTACATGGATCAGATACTATATTTGGCTAACTCTCACATCCTCACATCTCTCGACAATGTTAATCTAGACTATAAGACTCTAAACTAAGACCTAAACCTGAAAAAGCAAAGTATTTTGTGCTTTCCATGATTTTAGGAAGACTCCTCACTAATCTGGCAAGGACTTCTACCAAATTCCTTTCAACTGACTTATTCATGCTATTTTGCATGAATTGACGCTAAAAACTATCATTAAAGCGCAAAAAATAAACCTAGAGTTCCAAGTGCTAACTTGAGGGCTCACATAACACAACAAGTTACAATACACACAAATTGAATACACATTCTATTAGGCAACTAAACTTCCAAAACTATATTAATCATAAAGAAAATTACAAAATAGAAAAGCCAATGTTGGGCTAGACTCGCAATTGACACTTTCAACAATGGGTGCCAGAAAACCAAATCAGAAGAGACTAAGTACCAATTTGGATGTCCTTTGAATTCCATATGAAATGCCAAGGACTACAACCAATGAGATCACCCTCACGTGGCAAGCCTATTTAGTAACCTACCTACTCAAAACATACTATTCCAATTCAACTTCCAACAACACCCTTTTTTACACACTACTATACAACCAATAAGCTAAAATGCTTGAAATTGATACTTCAAAACTGCAAATGGATTCAACAAAAATGTAGCAATAATTTCTTTAATTCTACAAGGTAGTTAAAAATGAAAAGAATCATTATTTACGTTATTGAATAGTAAAAATACACTTTAGAAGTTGCCATGATCAGTTCCAAACAAATTTTATTTTTATTTAGATATAAAGGGATTAACTTCAATAGTTACCTAACCTTCACCTAATTTCATGCATATGCAAGTTTTCAATAATGAAAGAATTTGAGAAGTTTCATGCATAAAGAGATTTGGATCATAATTCATAGCTTTGTTTGAAAGTCATCATTATTAAATTGTTCTTTTAAGTTGCAATACATGATACATCTTCAATTTTTTTGTAAAGGTGAATTATTCTTTGTCCTTAAAGGATCAAAATTTATTTTAGTCTTGTGGGAATTGGTATGGATAAAGAATTTATTTGTCACCCATCATCAAGATCTATTGAATGTATAATATTCAAAACAATGTATTTGAATTTGAATTTGAAAATACTAAATATCTTTTGACAATGTGAAATTTTTTATAATATAAAAGTATACTATTCAATTGATCATTGTATTAAGAAAATTTTCATTTGAATTAGTAAATGTATCAAGGTGTGTTGTCATTTTTTTTTCCTTCATTCATATATAAATGTCAACTATTTTTCTAAATGTTATTTTTAATTACAAAGATGTCTACAACATTTTCATCAAAGCATAAATTTCTTTAAATAGAATTTAGTAGAAAAAGAGTCTATAATTGTCAAATTTTGAAATTAAACAATTGTTGGAGAAGATCTTGTACATGGACATCATGCAATTAAAATAATATATGAGACAAGCCTAATTTCTACAATGAAAGAATATTGACACTATAAAAAATAGACTTCTCAACTAATTGTTTTTTTCCTTGTTAATGAATATAATCATTTTTATGCATGAATTCCCAAAACAACTTCATGTCAATGCTAAACACTACTCCCTTTGTCCGACTAAAAACCTCCAAAATTCTTCTTTTTGAAGGATTAACTGTATTTTTAGTCATAGTGCTAGCAATACATGTATTCAAGAACAAGGTATCATTTAGAGATATGCAAAATCTCCAACTTAGACATTGTCATTTAGGCACCTAAAATCCATGTGGAAAGTACGATATTTGAGCATAATTTGTAAATGCTGCTCTATCATTTTAAATAATTTAAAGGGTGGTGGCAACAATAGGATTCTAGAAATGTATTTCCCAACCTAAATATGTGCAATAAAAAAAACTAGCCCACTTTACAAACAAATTTTTATAGTGTTGAAGTGGTCACTAGATGCATCATCAACACTACTATCTAAAGAAGCAATTTGTACAAGGTGCCTTATATGAGTAAGACCAAACTTGCTAGGCCCAAGGAATGCTCATAGATTGTTTCACTTGCCCCCACAAGGTTGTTTAATACAACGAATACTTACTCAACGTTGAAAATTAAGAAACGAAACTTTTTAGTGGGACAAAAATTCTACTTGATTTGGAGGTTATTAGTGGGACAGAGGGATTATTATTATGTACTTGTGTGCAATCTATCATCATTGAGTTGACTTCTTCTCCAAATTGCGATTTGGTCTTTCTCTTGGAACTTTTAGCCAAAATTTAGGGTCAAAAGTTTTTTTAGCACTGAAGAACATTAGTATTGAGAATACTAGGAAAAAAAACACTTGATGAGAACAATGAAGAATATAAAAATAATATATATTTCTAAAACTTCAAGTCATAAAATTTATCACCAAAATTTTCATCATATGAATAGCTTAGTGATTTTTTTGATGGAATATGATATATTGTGGATTCTTAAAAACTTATTCAAGATTTCAAAAAATTCAAAAATACATTTTAAATTAAAGGGGCTCCTAGTCAACTAATTCCATATGAAAGAAAATAAATTCTACAATTCATGTAACAATAGCATCCTTGACCGTAATTTAAAATATTAGGTAATCAAAATATCAATGTAGTTCTTGAATTATATCTAGAGTTATTAAATTTATATAAGAAATAACTCCATAAATTATAAACCATAAGTGATGATTAATTTCTTTAAATTGATTCAACAAGACAAAAAAGACAAGGGAATATTATAATGTAATGTAAGGTTGGATAAATTTTAAAGATACAAAGAATATTAACCCCTAAATGCCCAAAGCCTTTTATGAACTTCTTGGAATTTGATCTAAATTGAACAAAAAGACAACATCTTGATAAGTTTTATCAATGTTTATCAAATTCTAATTGTACAAATTCAAATTAGACATATTAGGGACTACATGAGAAAAGAAAATACAACAACATCACTTACAAAGTGAAAGATTATAATGTTTAACCATGAGGGTGTCAAAACTGTAAATACGACTTGAAGTCTTTCAATCCTCTTTTCACATGTCAAATCTAAAAAATTGGTCACCAAAAAAGTATAAAGTAAAAGGACATAACATACATAATCCCAATCAATTTATGACTTTTTAAAATCTATTCTACAATTTTTTTAAATTAATTTCTCTTGTTATTTTTCCTCTATAATTTAGTGTATTTGAGGCTCATTATCAAAAGCCCTCAATTGACATTAGAAATCAAGATTTGCAATGGAAACACTTGCACAAAATCTTGAATAAGAAATCTTAATCATTCATTATCAAAATTGGATTTTTGCTGCTAAAACTAAACTTCAAAAAAAATTTAAAATTTAAACTACTAAAAATAGTATTTTGATTAGATTTTATTTAACTTCAAAGTATTGTCAATACCACAAATGTAGTGCCTCGGGCATTTAGGATTAAATACTACATTATAAACCTAACAACTACAAATACCAGTTTAAGAATACATTTCTATAAGAAAAAAAGTGTGCTTTACCAATTCAATATCCATTATATAACTAAAGGTACAAAATTATAATATAACACTCCAATCAATCTTGATTCCTAAGAATTAAAAGAATACCAAACCCACATAATAGCAATGCAAGCACATAGATCAAAAAGTACCATGTGAATTTACCTTAAATTGAATGAAGATTGGGACTTAATGGCCAAATATTCCATGGAATGGTATCATATATTCTAGCCTTCCATCTACAATACTTCTCTTATGGCTTCAAATGTTGGTATCTTCTTTTTTAAAGTTTAGATCTTTAAATTTAGTGATTTGTTGTTAGCTACTCGTGGTTTGACTTGTTCATTCCACATTGCTTGAGAAGAAGAGTCTTGTCAAATTTCTTCTAGTGCAATGTCACCTTGAGACATATTAGTTCAATGATGACTTTAAGATATCACAATTGTCTAAAGTTTCAAACCTCAAATAATTAAAGATTGAATTGTTCACATTTTTTATAAGGGTAAAACCATTGTTTGGAAGAAACATTTGTGCTATAATAATGCTTTTATAACTTCAAAGATCTTTGTTGAAAGTCATTTGTAGAACATTACATTCTTGGAAGTGGTAGAATTACTTATAATTTCATTCAAGTTTAAATTGCTAAAAAGTTGATTAACTAACTTGAATTCTATTTTGTTCTAATTTAATCTAAATATTTAAATATTTAAATACAAAAATCAACATTGTAAGTATATTTATTATTGTTTGAAATGTCTTTGACTATAAAAGGTGTAAGTGCTTGAAGTGTTTTATTTACAAAGATATCACAGAGACTTAAAGAACAAATATGTGGAAAAGTTTTTTCAAAAGTCAGATTATAATTTATATAATTTATTAATTTATATAATTATGTCAACATATTTTAGGATTATTATAATTTTTAAAATTGATATTAATAAATCCATTCAAACTTGCATTCAAATATAATGTACTTTTAAAGTTCTTGGATAATTGCATGAGTGATATCTACAAATTTCGTGTCTCAAAAATGCAATCTATATTAGAAAATTTACATACTTCCATTCAATTTTAGAATTTAAAGATTTTCAAATGGAAAATAATACAATAGAATAGAAAGATTGTGTATTTATACAAGCTTTGATATATTGTAAATGAATCATAAAATTGTAAAATTTCAGTTTACAATTTTTCAATACAAACATTTAAGTTATTCTATTCACTCTGGTTGTTTGTTTAATGAAATCATTAGAGCTATAAATAAATCATATATCAAACTAGAAGATAGAACAAATGCAATCAAAATAATAAATGTAGCAATTAGTATCACAATTATACAAATCACTTGCAAAAGATTCATTTAATTAAATAATTTATTTTTAAACAATAAAAGAATTCTTCTATTAATTGTATATTTGCTTTTGAATAGTATGAGTTTAAAAAATATATAATAGAAATTGTATGAGTAAGATACATGAACTTTATATTAGTAATGCCCTAATTCCAACATTCTAAAATCTTATACAATGAACAAATGTTTGTTATGCCTAAATACCTACTATATTTGAATATACAATCTTATGTTGTTTAATAACATCTAAGACTTAATTCTTTTTAGTTTTTGCATTCAATATTCATATTTTGAATTGTTATATTTCTTAAAGCCACTTTTGATTATCATTATTAAAAAAAATCAAATTATGGATAGTAACTATGGTCATTATAAAACTGTCATTTTAGAAACTTTTGTTGTACTAATAATGGGGCATCGATTATTATATTGCACAAATAGATAAATAAATAGCTATTATATTTTTGTATCAAACAAAAAGAGTTCACACATTCTAATATACTCAAGCCTCCCTAATTGCAGTGCCTAATAGTGCTTATACTTATAAATGAAATTCTAAATGTAGTTTGACAAGCCAATAATACAAAACCATCATGTATTTAGGTTTCTCTACATAAATTCAAATAATGTTTGATGATAATTATCTTTTAAATTCTATTAAATATTGTTATAGAAAATCTTAAGAAATCTAAACAAATAGTGGCACCATAGTAATATATGTTTGCAATTGATCATAGGTCAATGAAATATAGACAAAATATAAATGATTCTCAATAAAAATCCATGATAGAGTGTGCAATTATAGATTGTTGAATAATAGCTAAATATAATATTATAAAAATAAAAATATGGATATACAATATAAATTAAAATATATGGCTAGAAATTTTTTTACGGGCCTTGAAAATTATTTTTATATTGTATAATCAATATAAATGGAGGTATTAGTTGGTATATGTATGATGGGTGATTGTGTTAAATAAATTGATTTAATCAAATTACTACATGTAGTTGTAGGGTGGTTTTGATTTTGAAGTAATAGTAATAGTAAAACTACATGGTTGAGTTTTTAACTTCACCCTTGATTTTCAAGGTACAACTTTTAAAACAATGATAACTAAACAAATGGAACTTTTCAATAATTCACTTCACGTATAAAGACATGTAAAAAAGATTGATGACATTATATACAGAGATATAGATATAATTATATAGTTATGAGGGGAGGATTCTTGAGTTATTTTTGAATTAATTTTTTTTTTTAAATGACTTTTTTCTTTATTTTGATTGTGGCAACAACACACGGTGCACTAGTATATATGAAATATACTTCATTATTACTATATTTTGAACATCAATACTTTGCTAACATTATTGTGTATTTATGCACAACTTCATACCATAATATACAATGTACATGTATATAAATCCACATTTCAATATATAAAGAATTTTTTATGATAATTCATATGGTGGTTGGGGCAAAAGTTAGGTAAGAGAATAATACCCTGAGAGATACGGTCAAACCCAGACGAATCCACGGCCGGAAACGAAACGAACGGTCCAGGAGAAGTTCCCTATCCGTTCTCACGTCACTCTCATTGGTACTCCCGTTCTCACAACACGAGGACGCGCTCCCCAAAGAGGTTCCCCCGACCTCAGAGAAAATACGACAGAATCATTAGTACCAAAGGAGCTAATTAGTCACTCACTAAGTTAACTTAGTAAGTCACTACAAAGTACAAACCCCTGTCCAGATTCACTTCATTATGCGCCACATTCTAAACCTCTGCAGTAGACTACAATAGACTGCAACCCTGCGATCCTTCTTCACTTCCCCGTTTGCTTTTCCTCGCCGATTGCGCTCACATCACTGCAGGTTTGCAAGTTCTCTCGTGAATTCGTGAAATTCGAATGGTCTAGGGTGTTTATGGTAGTTTCTTGGGAGTTTTTTATGCATTTTTTATGCATTTTTTGATGCATTTTGAGGGGATTTGGAGGTTTTGGAGAGGTTTTGAGGGATTTGCGTGCATGTGTGGTGCAGGTGACGATGGCGGCTGCAAGGGCAATGATGGCAGGCTGCGTATCGCACTTGCCACAATGCGTGGGCTCAGTGGCCGTGGTGAAGAGGCAGGCATTGGCCTCGTCGAGCTCGCTGTGTGTGCGGGCGGCACCATTGCGCCTGGCGTTTGTGCAGAGTTCGGCCGTCCCCGTACAGGGACGGAGATTGCACGGCTGCCGGGTTGTGCCGGCGGAGTTTCCGACCTCGGTGGAGGGCGATGTTGATTCCCTGGAGTTTCGGCTGTTTTTCGCGGACAAGTCCGGCAAGACGGTCAGTTTCGGGTGCCAATTCATGTGGTGGTCTCTTCTTAATCGACTGTGGTTGTGTTACTGAATTCGTTACTGCTGTTGTGGCCTCTGGTAAATCGTATTTTGAAATTCTGTATCACTTGCCTCCATAGGTTCGATTCTTCAATAATGGCCAATGTGTACAGCTGTGTTTGACAGTACCAAGAACGAAGCTTTCAGCTCCTTGTTTGCAGAAGTCTATATGTCATGCTCTCAAAACAAAACCTCTGTCGTAACGTATAGATATCTTACAAGTTTGAGTGCTTGAAGGCTTTCATGTTCAATCTATTTAGGTTTTAGGGAAGACTATCTAGAGGTCGCTTTGGGGTTAGAGTTGGATTTAAGTGCACTTAGTTTGAGTATGGAAGTCTTGAAGTAGAGCATTTGGAGTTCATATGTAACGTCCAATCATTGAATTATAACAGTGAGAAAGTTACAATCGACGTGTCATACTGTCGACATTTAGTCTACCGGACTTTAATTACAGGATTCTATATCACTGAAAATTAGAGAACCAAACACCAGATAGTGAGATCGTTTTTATTATCTTTTATTTTTTAGATCAATTACCGTGTGAAAGGTATGGAGAGTTTGGAATATTCATTTCTTTCTTTCATTGTTTGGAATGTTCACAAGAGCACGACAAGTTGCGTTTTAGGGCTGAGCTCATTCTAGGTACACATAGTCAGTAATGACACCTGATACCAAGTGCATCTCGTAGTTCAGTGTTAGTACATACCTGTATTCGGTTCAGGTCACTGAGAATTTCTTTAAGGCTCAGAGGAAGGTAGAGGATACTATTTGCGTCCATCTTTAACACTTTAACCGAGATGTAAAAGTGAGATTCTCGGTAGATCACTCAATAGAGCTCTCTGGAGAGATCACTTTGGGTACCATATCCAAACTCTCTTCACATCAAATTGAACGGACAGTAGATACCCCATTTACGTTCAAAGATCAACAGCCATAGACCTCTTCCATTGCTAATTGAGGGTCAACCAAGTGTAATGGAAGAGATGAGATGCTGTCGGTAACAGGGATCAATATTGGGAATGGGATCACCCACCTGGAGGTTTTAGAGTCCTTTTAAATGAAATCAGCTGCGGGATAGAGTTTCTATTCATTAAAGTGATAGCTAAATAGTGACTGGTTGTTACAGGTTTCACCATGGCACGATATCCCACTCCACGCAGGAGATGGGCTTTACAACTTCGTGGTGGAGATTCCCAAGGAGACTAAAGCTAAGATGGAAGTGGCCACCGAAGAGCCCAACACCCCCATCAAGCAGGATACGAAGAAGGGAAAACTCCGTTACTACCCGTACGTGTCCATTACCATCAATTTGAGTTTACTGAGCCTTTTGTGCAAGAATCTGACTCCGAGCTTTATCATTCTTATGTCTGTGGTTGTGTTATTTCTCTGGGTGATGGTGGGAACAGATACAACATCAACTGGAACTACGGACTTCTCCCCCAGACATGGGAGGACCCTTCTCACGCCAACAGTGACGTGGAGAATGCTTTCGGTGACAATGATCCAGGTTTGCGCGCTGTTCTAGCTTGAAATTGATGATGCCTATGACGCTTACGTCATAATGTGACTTTGGTTGGGTTTGTAGTCTCAAAAATGCAGATCTTGACCTTGAAGTGCTGAAACTGAAAAATAGAGACTCCACTAAGGTCTACTTATTGTAAATTTCAAAAGAGTTTTTCATTGAAAAATGTTTCGAAAATGTCTATAATAAGGCAGACCTTCTAAAGTGGAATTTCTATTTTTCAGGTGAAGCAATTTTTTATTTTTTCCAGAATGCGCTGCTGTCCTTTACTAATATCCGTGGTTAAGGGAATTAGACTAGTCAGAAGTGGTTGGCATATGCTTTCTGCACAGTTTTTAGGGATGCACATTTCTGCACAGAAGCACTTTGTTTAGCAATTACTGGTGGCCTAGCTGTTGATTGTAATTTTGCTCGCTCTCTCCTTATGGACCCTGTTTCCGTTCATGACTAGAGTGTTTCTACATGTGACAGTGGACCTTGTTGAGATTGGAGAGAGGCAAGCTAAGATGGGAGAGGTCCTCAAGGTGAAGCCTCTAGCAGTGTTGGCCATGATTGACGAGGGTGAGCTCGACTGGAAAGTTGTGGCCATTTCCGTTGATGATCCGAAAGCTGATCTGGTCAACAATGTGGCCGATGTTGAGAAGCACTTCCCAGTAAGTCTCCGAGCTTTAATATCATCTTACTCATTATTACGAAACTGCGTTGGGAGGAAGCTGACCTTATTTCATTACTGAAGCAATGGACTGTAGACTTGTTGCTTAGTGTTTCTATAGGGCTTGTGTTGAGAAGGTTTCCGGTGCTCAAGATAGTTGTGCACATCACACACGCCACACTAATGTTTTCAGGGCTCCGGTTCCAAATTATTGAGACACTAAATAATAATTAGTGTCTCAAGTATCAAAAGTGGTTGACAAGATTTTGCAACGATTACCTGACGGGAGGAGTTTCATCAGTTACTTACATTGTTCTGTGCTCGGTTACAGGGAACTTTGACAGGAATCCGAGAGTGGTTTAGGGATTACAAGATTCCAGATGGAAAGCCTGCCAACAGGTTCGGATTTAATGACAAGCCCGCTGACAAGGTAAAAGATCCCATTTGATCCTCGTCTCGATTTCCTTGGATAGTTTTGTGGAATGTGCTGAATCAAGACATACTACTTTCTGTCTCTTTTTCTGCAAAGAATGCTCGATAGTGTCACGCATTAGCTGGATATTTTAAGCTGTGATTTATCAGGAGAAGTGTAACTTCTCAGTTCCAGTTCACTTTCCTTCTATCTGAGACACCAGATCATGTTCCCACTTTAGATGAAAGTTTACTGGAGTGCCCAAACTAAAATAGAAAGCTGGGATCTCGTATACAATCGTAGTAACTTCCAAAATATATTTTGATTGTTCAAAAGTGTAGGGCATGGTTCTTCTTTCGATTAGTGTATTTTATTATCCTACCTGAGAATCTTTTAAGTGGTTCATTTAACCTCCTACAGATTTGGAAGTAGCTACTTGTGACCATTTAGCCACTGAGCAACCTCTCTGCTCTTTGTCTTGCAGGACTACACACTGAAGATTATTGAAGAAACCAACGAGGCATGGGCAAAGCTGGTGAAGAGGTCTGTCCCAGCGGGAGAACTTTCCCTTGCTTAGTTTCTCTTCTCCTGCTCTATTAATCTATTCACCAGATTTACCTCTGTGCCATTATTAGCTCTTACAGAAGCTTCAGTTTTGCTAGAGTTTAGTGTTGCGACCATGTGTTCATCTTGTAGTTGCTCTTTGAGAGGACCTGGAGTTGGTTGTTTGCTGCAGAAGCCGCATCTTTCAATAGAGTTACAACCTTGGGATGGATTGCGTCGCTGCATGGGTCTTTCACTTCTCTGCCTATTTGTGGGATCATTTGCTCTCTCTTAGCTCAACTACCACATTCTACATGATCAAGTGCTAGCATGAAACAGATATCATTTTTCAATATAGGTGGATCGGCTGACCGTGTCAGGGAACAGATGCTCTAACAGTTTGTCCTGGGATAGGAGAACAAATTTGAACTTGGAACTTGTTGGTGGAATGATTACTATGACGTTTGGACATGGTGAGAATAAACCGGCTCTGATTGTATGCAAACATACAGTAGCTCTGATATCTTAAAAAGTAGGGCTTCTTTTCTGCAACAGGTCAAAATGAGCTGAAATGCTGCTTTGCAGAATTCTGTTTATTCAAATGAACGCCACGCATTGAATTTTCTTCAAGAACCAGTGGTTGTCTCCTGTATTTCCTAGAGAATGAGTAGGATGGAAACTTGCCGCCAATTTTTTAAGGAAGAGGCATGGTGAGGTGGCATTAAGGTGGTGCAAAAGAAGTAACTCAATTAAAATAGGAGTATGTAATTGTGACACTCACCTAATTGTGACATAGAATATGATGGCACCAATTAAAATGAATAAGGCTCTCAAAATTGAGCCAATTGGGTTGACAAACTTTCAAGTTATTTGTAATAGGCATAAACACATTAATCTTCTTTTTAGAGTTCTCATTCACCACAAGGGAATGTAGTTGAGTAGGCCTTAGAATTTAAGGGCCAATCACCACCTTGGCAAGTACACACCTACATAAGACAACCTCTTCACCATACATCACTATTGTTCTTGCTATCTAGGTTCAAGTAGGCTAGCTAGGGTATTTTTTTCTATTGATTCATTGGAGTTGATCTTAGGTTTGGAGATATTTCTTTCCTACTAATGTTTCACAATATTAGTAGATTGCAACATCAAATTCTTAGATAATGTGAAAATGTAACCTCCAAAAGATGAAAAAATAAATATACTATTCCCTCCTTTCTATAATATTAGTCTTTTTTTGTAGTAATTAAAGTATTAAGGATTTGGAAATAAATTTTTAATGCATGTTATGATTAAATGATTCTTTAGGGTATATGTAATGTGTCCTTTTTAAGTGTAAAACAAATGGACGTGGCTATTAATTGCAATCAAAGAAAGATAAAAAAATTAGAGGTTGCGATAGGATTTATACAACAAGGAAGACTTCTTGTGCAACTATTTTGCCCTAAGTGTGTATTTAGATTTGTACAAGAACAACTTCAAATTAATACATTCAATGAAAAAGTTCAATGTTTCTTGGTCTTTGACCAAATCAGCTTCAAATTGCTATAAAAAAAAAATTCAATTTCTAAATTTAAGAAAAAAGTATAATGTAGATAATAAACTAGGCTTCTTATACTTCATTTCATTAGTTATTGTCAAAAATAAAATAAATCATCTTCAATCCTAAAATTAGGTTTGAAGTACTTTGCAAAAAAAAAAGTGATTTGGAATGAATGAAAAAAATCAAAAGAGACTAGTATTATAGGGTGAAGAAAATATTATATTCTCTTCTACTATTCATAGAAAAATATTTTGTATTCTTATAGTCACAAGCACAATTAAAAAAGACAGGCATATTATACATTAGAAAAAAATGGGGCCTCAAGAAGGTATGTCAAATTGCAATTTTATTATTATTTTAATTCAATTGTTTTTGTGTTATTAGTTTAAATTTGGCGGACTTCTTGAGGCCCCATTCTTCTTCTAATGACTACACTAAAATCAATATACATTCAAGGTACATTTGAATACATTTTCAACATATAGTACTAGTGTTTTTGAAAAACAACTACTTGTATTGCTATTGTTTCTTGCAAATAGTATAATTTGAAGCATGTGGTGATCTCAATTATAATAAACTCATACCACATACTATCATTGAAGTGGAAGAATTGCATCCCATTCAACAATAAATTGTTGAAATCAAATAATAAAATTAAACATGCTGGTGGTTTTTTACTTCATTTATTTTGGTACCTTTGTAGGGGTTCAAATTTTAATGTAATTGCAAAATTGCAATAAGTGATAATGGATTATATTTGACTTTCATTTTTACTTTAAAGCTAAAATAATGTGATGTCTTCATTGAATTGTAACTAAGTTCTAAGAAAATAAACATATCATACTTTAGTTACTGTACCAATAATTAATGAACACAACAACTATATACAATATTAAAATAAAATAAAATTATATGATTTACATTGTGCTAGATGTTAGTAATTAAAGATATTGATGCCAAATATAAATTTTAATCAAGTATTGATAACATTAGAAAAATTATCCTTATATGTAGTGACAATTAAGTTATGGTCTTGAACAATTTTGACAGGCATTTAGTTTAACTATTGATAAGCTTCATTCTCCGTAAATTAGTTAAATTGAATGCTTTAAACGTACTATCCGCTCAAGAGTCACACAACCCATTTAAACTAGACACATCCATATCTCATAAATGAAATAGATTTTGAATATATATGGAACAAATACATTTATGTCCCATATTTTTTTGTCATGAACATAAGTGTTTGAGGCTTAGAAATTTTTAAGAAAATAAAATTAATATCAATATCACGACAACCCATTTCAATTACCCCCTCCTAGGTAAATGAAAAAAACCCAATGAAGACACTTCCTTACTACTCACTCTATTGTTGGTGTAATGAACAAAGTGAACGTTTGGAGGTTATATTTTGACATCAATGTTTGTATATTTTATTCAAGACTTTCTTGTAAATTACACTAATTTATTGAATCCATATTTGGCATAAACTTTATGTTGGATTCATCATAATGATATAAATTAAAGTCTTCATATGCAATTTAGTAGATTTAACACTTAAAAACAAAATTGATATCTTCTATTTAAAGTTGATTTTTGATTTTTGATTTTTTAATTAATATTTAATTTGGAAAGTAAAACAACAAAAAATTGTACTAACACATCTATCTTAAGCCAAAAAAAATTTGACTAATAAATGATTAAATTTCAAAGCTTGAAAGTGCAAAATGGATCATTTTCATTCAACTTATTCCACAATCATGTTTTTTAATATTTTTAATTTAATTTTATCTGATTTTAAGACCTCAATTCAAGAAAAAAGACAGAAAAAGTGGATCACTATAAAATTCATTTGTATATTAGATACAATTTACATCTCTTGATATAAAAGAATTAGAAATGAATATTTAATTATTATTAGTTCTCAATTAAATTTATTGAAAATAAGTGATATTCATGGTATTCATTATATATCAAAACATGTCAAAATTATAACAACGATGGTATCAAATCTTACATCAAAACAATAGAAAAAATGAATGCTAAAATACAATTGAATCAATTGTTGTAAAAAATGACCGTGTTTTTTGACATTTATTTAACATATTAGAGACAACTAGAAATCATTCCTCTTTTTTCACCTTGTCTTTTCACTTTCACATCCTATATGTACATATTTGAAAATTTAATGAAATATTTCTACATCCTTTGAGTAGTTACACCTCTATACATTCAATCTTCAAGTAAATCCATGATTGGAATTAGACAATAGGCAATATAGAATTTAAAAGATGAAATCAACCAACACCCTATTACATCTACTATTTTCACTTACCTTTAAGAAATGAATATCAAGTGGAGATTGCAAGAAACATGAGACCCCTACAAAAATACTTGTAAATCTAACATAATTATATTTTAAACTTTAAAAGAGCATGAAATATAGAAAATATTTACAGTCCTGAGAAGATTTCATCTCATGAAGAATAAATGTATAATAATTTTCTAAGTAGAAGAACTAAAAAAATATAAAATCTAAGGAAATATTTATCTTGATATTTTACTATTAATATAATAGATAAATTATTATCTTTTTAAATCTTCATATATCTTTTTAAATCTTCATATATCTTTAAATCTTCATATATCTTTTTTTAAATCAATCTATTATACTGTATATTCATTTTTTAAAGTGAATGAATTGAAGTGATGAAATAATGTGTAAAATCCAATTATGATCTTTAAAGGTGTAAATTGAGTATTGTACACGTTTCATTTTTCAATCTTTATATGATATGTTTTAGAACTTAGCTTTAAAATGTCTAAGGCCTTTTTTTAGCTTCCTGAAATTTGATCTAAATTGAAGAAAATGTCAACATTTTGATAAGCTATATCTATTTTTTTTTTTAATTGTAACCTTACAAATTCAAACAACATGTTAATAACCACATGGGAAAAGGAAACACAACAATATCACTTACGGATTGAAAGATTATAATGTTTGATCATGAGTGTGTTAAAATTGCAAAAGTGACTTGAAGTCTTTCAATCCTCTTTTCACACGTCAAATCTAAAAAATTGGTCACCAAAAATTATGATATTAAGCAACATAACATGCATAATCCAATTATTTTTTTAAAAATTAATTTTAATGTGATTATTTCTCTAAGATCTATTATATTTGAGGCTCATTTCTAAAAGCCTTTAACACTATGGAAAGTCAAGACTACGATGGACACCCTTGCACAAAATCTTGATTAGAAAAATCATAATCACTCATTTTCAAAATTGGATTTTTGATGTTAAAATTAGACTTCAAAAAGAATTTTTCAAAAATATAAACTATTAAAAACAACAACTTGGTTAGATTTTATTTAACTTCAAATTATTATCAACATCAAAATTTGATGACTCAGGCATTTAGGAATTAATGCTCTTCTACAAATTCAGTTGATACTCTAAAATAGAATTCATTCCATTGAATGATCAATACTACTCAAATCTCATAGATGAAATAATTGATTGAATGATTTATTCAAGAATTTTTAAAATTGGGTTTAGATTTGATTTTTTTTTCTTTAAAATTGTCTATCCAATATTTGGATTTGAAGAGGTATGTCTTTTTATTTCCACTTTAATATTTATAAGGTCTTTATAAATCACAATGGATCTTTCCATATCTTGATAAAATTATAAATTCAACATATAGATTTGAATATTGTAACACAAATTCATTGCCAAATATGGCATATAAACACAATATGAATGTCATATTTGATATCTTGTATCAATTCTTTTTTGGCAATATGCAACTATAGTGGATTTTGTTGTCTTATTATATATTAATAATAATTGCATTTTGATAATAAATTTATACTTATTCATTTTAATTATTAAACACAAAGATATAAAAAAAAGATAATTAGATTAAATAATTAGTGGAAGGCATAAGGTTAGTAAATAAAAAATAAAAAATAAAAAATAAAAAAATATAATTTGAAGTAAAGCTATTTTATTAAACAAAATTATAAGAGAATATTTTTTGTAATGTATAAAAATTCTTTCTATGATTTTAGGGATTCAGAAAGGAACTCCTCTAAGAACTTATAATTTATTTTTTAAATACACAAGAACACTTTTTTTAATAAAAAAGATCCATTATTGTTAAAGCTATAGGTTTTATTTACAAAGATTTAAATTTAGAGCCACATAGCACTTTACTAAATTAGTGGTTCCCATATTATTTTCAACAAAAACATATTGCCAAAGGCTAAAATTTCTAAACAATATTTGATGCCTAATTGAAGGTTCTTCTTTTTATTCTCTACTCAATTTGCACTTTCAAAATCAATTCAAAATTCTAGATGATTTTTAATTTCTAAAATACTACCATGACTTGGTAGTCAAAAAACAAATGGCAAAATTATTGAGATAATAATTTTTTATTTTAAAATTGTGTGGATAAATGAATCTTTCTATTCTTAAACATGTGCCAAATCACTTTCTTACTTTTATAAAGAACAAGATATTTTCAACTCTTTAGAAATAGTGAAGTTTCATCTTTAAATTATTTATTAAAAATTGAATAAATCCTACAAGTTGTGATGAAAGACCTTATGTCAAAGAAATAAGTTGAAAATATGTAAAAAAAAATTCAGTAAATATTTCTTTATATTCATTCTTGTTATAAATATTAAATCCCAAAGGACCAAGCAACTTTTTTTTGACAACATAACATTTTTAGTCATCTATTTACAAACAATTTTTTTGTTTTTTCTTTGAAATTTTCATAAAATATGTAATCAAGGAGTAGCTTCAAAGCACAATAATTTTCATAACTTTTGACTACATGGTTAAGAAAATTATTATATAATATGTAGTTTCTTTTTCAACGTAGGTAGTCTATGTAGCTTAGAAAAAATGACTTTCTTAAAGAATAAAAAAAATGAATTTGATTTCCTAGATTTGTATATAAATATAAAGCTTTGAATCATTCTATTTTGATTAACAAGATGAAGTTATGAGGAGCTTCATGGACATTTGCGGAATGTTTAATAAGAAACAAACTACTAAATCCTTTTCAAAATTTAATATTCAATTTTTTTGAAGAAAATAAAACCATAGGATGTAAGTTATTTATTACTCCATACAACTTTACAACCACTAGGATTGTAATTTTTTAATTCTCTAACTAAATTCTTAACAATTTAGTATTTTAAATTATATTTTACCTCTTTCTACTTATTATTTTTTCAAAATGAATATGAAGTATTTTAATTTTAATTTTTCTTTCTTTATTTTCCAACTTATTACTTCAACATAATATAGAAAGTTGCAAGTTGTAGGGATTTGATATTCTTCGGTAAAAATTTTGAAAGATGAAACCTAACCATTTGGAAAGAATTCAAAATACTTCTGTTTGAAATTCCAGTATCATCATCTTGCAATCGGTAAGGTTTCCTACTTTGAAATTTTTGGAGGATGTACTTAAACAAGTTAACTAAACTATCTTATGGTTGAATTAATTAAAAAAGAAATACAAATAAAGATTTTAACCTTACTTTGGATATGAGTATTTTGAAGCAATTTTGGGCTTCAAAACAATGCGATCCTTTAGATCTGAAACACAAAAAGGTACAATATGATGGAAATAGTAAATTTATTAAATAGATTTGAGAAATGTTAATTTCAATGGTGGTAATGTTGTAGTAAGCAATCTGTACCAACATACTTTTCTAATGTTTTCAATATTGAGTTTAAAAATGAACTTCTCACTATATTTTTGGAAAGAGTCTGAAGTTCATTTTTGAATTACCTCAAAATAGAAATCCTTATAACTTTCATCATAATGATTTAAATCTTTTGATATCCACATAAATTTAATCCTTATAATTTTCATCATAATGATTTAAATCTTTTGATATCCACATAAATTTAATCCTTATAATTTTCATCATAATGATTTAAATCTTTTGATATCCACATAAATTTAGAAAAAACAAAGCTAAATTTTTTTTGTTAAGAAAATGTGGATTTTGTGTGAAGCTCAGCTTGCCTTTCACCCAACAAAAAGCAAAAATTAGGATATTTGGATACAATGTTTGAATACAATATCAAGTGTATTATGAAAAAGTTTTCATAGACACTTATTATGAAATTACTCCAATTAGATGTTTTATAGAAAAATATGCAATAATTAGAGGCACTTGATTCATACTTTGAACCCATATACAACGCTAGGGACACCTTTTGTCCGATGAATGTCAAAGAATCTCTCTATACAAAACAAGAATGTAGATATTCATCCTTCAAATTCTGAATAAAAAAGGAAGGTCTTCTACAATAGTTTGACTTCCAATGTGTGCTTTTGAATTTATTTTATAACCAACAATTCATAAAGTTCAAAAATATATGATTTCCATAATGACCAACTCATCTTTTAAGGATTAAGTTGGGTACCCCCAAATCGCCACTTTTGCTACTACACTTATCTATTATTATTAGACTAGTCAGATTTTCATATTTTCTTGTTGACAAATGAAAGGAGGTTCCTATGCTCCAAAGAATGCAACATTTGGATACCACATACAAAACTTATGAATGAAATTTTCTATGTTATTAGTTCTAAAATTGTTTATTCAACATACATACATATTGATTTTGGTTATGTACAAAGTAATGATGTGGTGCAATTTTGGAAGCACCCACTTTATACCTCAAAACTATTCATAGACAACACCTTCACCTTTCATTTCACCTTTTATACAAACAATTTGCTCTTAAATGGACATTGAATGCATTGTAAGCATCAAAGCATGCAATCCATTTGACCTTGGGAAAACTAATCATCTAATAGAAATCCTAGAAATTCTGAATTTTCAAATTTGAATCAACTATTTTTTAGGCACCATGAGTAGACTTTGGTAAGTGGTTAAAAACAACACCTTAAGGAATGTTGGGCCTTTTTGATGGGTTTCAAATGCCCCAAAATATTTTCCCTTATTTTTCCTTGAAGAAAAATTGATGCAAAATCTAACACAAGTAGTTTCATATTTTTTGGAGCATTTATGAATTACTTAAGAATTTTCAAAGAACTATGCTATAGGCACCTATTTGTGATCCTAGACCTTGCAAAACTCACTCATGTACAGTCTGAAAAAAGATATGGCTTGACCAAAAACAAACACTACAGCATTCAAAAAGTAATACACAAGGTTCCTAAATGCAACCCTTACTAAACTTAAATGGATCCTACATTGTTTTAACATTTGTAAGAAGGCAATTGGGCAATCAATTCCCATTTAGAAAAATTAAATGGACACACCCTAGCTTTGAAATGGACCCTCCCTGGCTCTTATTCCATCCATTGACAACCCTTAATTATGCAACACTATGCACTAAGAGAGGTTGGCAGTTTATTTTAGAACCATTTACTCTCCATTTCAGAGCTCCCTACATGACTGTTTCAAGAAGAGGGTCACATTTAGAGCCACCTACGTTACACTCAAATACCTTGTAGAACATACCATACGGCTGGGAAGTACTTGCCGTACTTCGAAAAATAATTAAAATAGTCCACAAATGTCATATGAAGCGTTTGAGATCTGAAGTTCATCATTCAGTAAACTCAGGCAAGTCCTATTTTTAAACACCCATTTGTGGGGACCCAAACACCCAGTTGCTGGCTTTCACTTCATCCACGACTTGATAATTGATTCACAGTATCAAATTAAGGAAAAACCCAATTTTAACTCTTCCGACGATAGAGAAGTTCCTGCAATTGCAACATCAATATCTATCAATTTGCATCAATACAAGTATCAATTCTTGAAACATATATCGATCAAACAGTGTAATTCCAGATGTGTAATTCCAGATGATGCATGTTCATCTGCAGAGAATTGCATTGTTATCAAGAGTTGCTTACATGTGGCAATTCTTTGACTTTTCATCCATTCATGAACCAAAAGAAGGAAGAGTTAAAGGACGCAAGAACTTACCAAATTACCATGGTAATCCCAGAAATCATTAAGAACACTTTCAAGTGTGTGGCCTGAAGACAAAAGCATGACTTCTTTACCACTGTCTCCTCTTGAAACCCACGCTTTCCCTTTCGAGAGCTTGCTCAACCGTGGAGGAGGCTTTGGAATAGAAACCTGCTCGGTCTTACTCTCCACAAGGATTTCCAAATCTGCCTCTGGCTGAGGAGACAAGCGAGTTGCAAGGAACTGTGGTGATCATACATTGGAAAGGTAATCAGAACAAGATTACTATTATAAAATTTGAAAACACCACTTGCTCATGAAAATGAAAATGCTATATGATTTGAATAATGCATAAACGCATAATAACATCAAGCTTCCTAAAATATGATTTCCATCAAATTTGTGAAAAACCAAAGCTTAAGTTTATGCGCTTCAGCTTGGCTGCTTTCCTAGATTGTAGCACTTCCCCACATAGAACCGTTATACAAAAGGGCGTAAGGGTCGGAGCTATTCTTCTTCAATGTCTAAGATTGTGGGCACAAGAGGCATAACACATGCCCTAACAGGTCCGAGTCCGTTTTAAATCTCCTGGCGCCACAACCTACCGAAGAATGCTAAATTTCTTATAAAATTACTCGAGTCATCTGGAATTCTGTCATGACATGAAATTTTTTATTTAGGAAATCCAACACGAAAGAAGAAAAAGGAATGCAATTTGTTCCAGCTCAGTTGTAGGGCTAAATAATTACCTGGCACAGGTGATCGACGGTCATTTTGGGTGGACAGCAGAGATGTGGCCGCTTGAGGCTTGGGAGGGTGTCTTCATCATCCGATCCATCATTTAAAGGTTGCAAGTTCAAGTGCACAACAAACTGCAACATATTGTTTGCAAAAGATGTCATACGATTGCAGAAATAACATCACTTCGGTACATAGAGAAATAGGGGAAATGCAAAAGAAAGAACATGTATCGTTCTTGAAGACAACTAAGATAAAAATTATATTTAGTGTTATAGTCACCCAATAGTGTCACTACCCTACCAAAAAAACTGTAAGTGACACTATTCATGAACTTCCAATAAGAGTCTACAAGTATGGTGGACTTTCAGCATGCGATTCATAATTGATGTCACAAATGCTAAATATCAGTATCAGTGTAGTCCTTCAGTAAAATTGAAGGTGGGAGAATCTGAACTAAAAGTTGCATCATTTCAGAGGAGATCCCTACATCACTAAGAAACATTTGCATTATATATTCTTCAACACCAAACAAGACCGCTGAAAGAAATTCCACGTCAAGCCACCAAAGTTGACACTGTAGAAATAAGTACGCACTTTCTTACTCAATGGAATCAGAACCCAGAAATAATTAGTACGCTTGTACATAATACACTGGATAGCATGTCACACATTGTCTGCAATGTATTTTCAAGCAGGAGCTAGATCAGCTTAACAAGATATTCTGATTCATTCAGAAGCTCCGATTCAAAAACATAATAAGGTGGTTAAGAACATGGGACAACCAGCAAAATTGAAATAGTGCAATCTATTACATTCAAGGACAGCCTTGTCTCACCTCATCGCCTTTCTCTATGCGAGCAGCAGCCAACAAGGCATCGGCTAAATCCTTCGTCCGGGGCAATGACTTCATGCTTCTAGTACCATTGGCACCAGGAACGCCGCTGACACTTCCGTATCGTGAACTTCGTGTACCTTTTGCCCAGCTCTTCAACGTTCCTCCAATGTTGGTAGGCGAGGCATCACCGTCACTCTCCCTTGCCAACGAGTCAGTTGGTGATTCACCACCGGAGAAAGAGGCAGGCACCTCATGTTGGTCACGAGTGGCTGCTGCACAGATACAGGAAGGTTTGAGGGTTTTTCCCTCATCATCACAAATATTCATCATTTCATACTTGCTAAGCGGATATAAATGTTCCTACACCTATTCAGCTTTGAAGCCAAAAAATATAGCACCACCACCTCTAGCTGTTCAGTACATGCTGAAGTGCTCTTTCAAGCAGTAAACTGAAGATCAAACAAGATACATCAAAACTCCATTATTTTCCAGAGACTACCAAGGCAATAATCTTGGGTATCATCACCAAAATTCCACTAAGCAAACTTCTCAGATATAAGTGCCCAGCAAGACTTATCTGCCCTAAAAATTGCTCACAAAGAAAGAAAGTGTTTCAAACTTTTCAGGAAAGCAACTTACCACTAAGTGACTCATCCTCACTATTCTCTTTACCACTAGAGTAAGTCTGCACTCTGGGTTTCCGTCTCTTCCGGTTCGGCTCTGCTTCGCTCTGAGTTTCATCGCCAGAGGTAGTAGTATCAGCTTTGTCATCATCATAAAAGTCATCATCGTCCTCATAACGTGCTGAGCCCTCACTGTACCTGTCAAATCATTCCCCAGAAGAGAAAAAGGTTCAGGTATTCCAGAGATAAGAGGCGCGCTTGGAAACTAACGTGCAGTTAATAAACTCAGATTCCTACAATTCCTCAATTGACATGGTCACTGGTCGCAAACAACTCCTGACCTAGCTCTGCGACCTCCTCGCCTTCCACGACCCCGACCTCTTTGCCTGTTTTGACCTCTGTGACGTGCGATACCGTGAGCGTTTCTCAAAATAGCTGCAGCTGTGGTACGACGCCTTGCAACGGCTTCTGTCTGTCGCCTGAACGTATCAGCAATACTTGCCTGAATCTGTTTACAGCCAACAGTGACATTGAGTTTAGGAATTTGTTCCTTGTTATGTTTAAGAATTAATGACACGATTCAAGTAAACGGGCTATCACAGGACAAACGCTTAAAATGCAATAAACGATGTCATAATGCGTTATACAAGTGTATATTGATCTATTCAACTCAATGCACCAATGACAATGAAAAGGCAGCCTCAATGAAGACAACAATTGCATCGCAATAAGGTCAACAATTGAGGCCTTGACCTAAAATAATAAACACTCTACCCTGCAAATTAAGATTTACTAAAGACACAAGCATTTGATGTAGAACCAACTACCAGACATAAAAAAACTAACCAATATACGAGCACAATCGTTAACAAGATTGTGCAAGATATAAGCTCAAGGCTGCAGAAATACAAACCTGCCTATTTACACGAGCTTCATCTTCATAAAGGGCAAGTTCCTGTTGCAGAAACGTGAAGGATTTAGAGCCTCACTTCCAGACAGACCGAAGGACAACACTTCCTCAAAGAAGTCCATGATAATGAAAGAAGTACCAGAATTGTTCCGATGATCGCAAAGCAGAGTCCAGTCGCTCCTCATATTTGACAAAAGGAAGTAAAAGCTATGGACTTGTAAAGAAAGCTTAGCTATGATGCAACACAAAGAGAATAGTAGCAGTCATACAGTAGTACCATAGCACTACTAACTTTCAATATCACTGACATGAATGGCATATTAACTCCATGTTCGTACAATGACTCACCTCCTCTTCGTATTTGTCGAGGTCGGGATAAATAGCAGCAACCAGAGCATCGAAGTTTGGATCATCCCTCAAAGATCGGCGACTTGCACAGTGTGTGCGACAAGCAGGACATTCATTATTTCTGCAAGTATTGAATATTGTCACTTAATATGTTATCGACAATAAGACTTTTGCCAGTTATCGTTGCCAAACCAGCAAGTAACAACTATAAATTTGCAACTTTTGTAAACGAGATACTGTAATGAACTTGAACGAGATAGCACATACGCTATAAGAACAATGGAATTCCAGCGATGCTCAAATATCATCACTACCAAGTCAGTAATCCATGCTAAGCAAAAGGGTCGGGGATCAGAAAAACTATTCTAAGTGCAAGTACAGAATTACCCAAGCCGCATGGACTTGTCAATGCATTCCCTGCAGAATCGGTGAAGACACTCCATAACCGTACGCGTTTTTCGTATAATCCCTGTTAATAAATACAACTCGATAAGAAAATAATGTTTCTCTAACCACAAAATTCAATCACATACATCAAAGTACATTCCACAATACAAGCTCCTTGACAGGAAGGTTGAGCTTACCCAGACAAATCGGACACTGCATCTCCTTGCGAATGTCTGAACGACAAACCCTGACATAACTGAGATGACAAAGATAAAATCAGCGTACCCGAAGCATATTCAACCTCAGGAAAATAATTCGAATAAGCAAGCATATGGACGATGCTTTGATAGATTCCATCCATCTTATTACTAGATCAAAGGGCGAATCTTTATGGGAATCAACTCCTTCTGAATTTATTAATACATAAATTGCAATCCAGAGAGATACAAATCTAGTCCTTCAGTGTGTTCAGCCTAAGCACCCTAAACATATAATAAGCTATTATTACCACAAAGACCAGTAGTGGTGACGGCTATTCTACTCGAAGCGTGAACCTGCTCAGATGGCTATTATACTCTGAACCTAATGTCGACTGTGTCACCAGCAACGAGTCAAGGTGAAAATGCCAAGCACTACCAGTCTAAGAGTTAATCACAGTAACATGATTCCCTCGTGTTACGACTGATCCTCCACAATATAAAGAAGACGCTAATTTTTGTAGTCATTGCTGTATACTAATTCACTGCAATATGCGAAATACTTAAATCCTAAAACGTCTATGACGGCAAAACTCTGTTAGAAAGCAAATAGGCCATAAAATTATTGAAAGTAGACTCTGAAGAGCACTAAGGCGTGCGAGTAACGAATTGCACGACATCGACTCTGAAGTAAACAGAAAGGGGAAGTTCGAATAACTTACTCCTTCTCTTCGCCATTGGATGGAGACAAAGGAGCACCTAACATGATCACAGAACCAGATTAGCAACAGAATTTTCGTACTCGCTCGTAAAAGCACAATTTCGTGTAAACAAATAGGCATACAGAGAACGTGATCACCGCAACAACCCGAGCAAGAAGCTGACTGATAGCCACGTACTAACAGCAGCCCCGATCGAAAAAGAAATCAACACCGAAGCTTTCCTTTCGGTCAAACTTAATGAATTCAATCCTATTAACGAGTATACAGTGAACGGCGACAGAAAGAAGCGTTAAGAACACTGGACCTCCTTCACTAGAGTTGTATCTCGACACAAAATTTTATTTTATTCTAGCACAACAAAGAAGAGTAACATCTAAGAACGTCGTCATGTCGCTCCACTCCATGACGAGCAAGAAATCAAGTTCCCGTCGAGCAATTGGAGCTGGCAGGCATCTCTTGCTCACGAATTATACGTAAATAAAACACTATACCAAAAAATGGTATGAGAAACAAACAATAACAAAACAATAGCAATCATCTTTTACCATCTGCATTCGCGGTGGCGTTCGGGAGCGGCTCGGGGTCCGCTCGCCCTTGAGCTGGCATTGTAGCCTCCACGTTTTCTCACTTCCTCACGTCTACACTTCACACTTTTATTTTTCTCTCTCTCTCTCCTTCTCTCCCTCGCGCTCTCTCTCGTTTGTTGTCCGCTCCTGAAATAATCTGCACTCCCTATTTGCGCCTGCGCTGCTACTCGGAAACAAACGAAGAATGGAAAAATCTGGAAAATAATCTTACGGTGCGAATCGCTGATTCTACGCTCGCTGGCCTGAATGATGTGCACATGTAGGTATTCGCGTACGTTCTCTCTCTCTCTCTGCTTTCCTCCTCTATGAGCGTCTCTCTCTCTTTGTAGTTGGCGATGTTGTGTTTCTCCGTTTGCCAGTCCGTGCTTTAGGTGCCCACCCTTTCGTTCTCTCGCTTCACCCGTTCTCTCCGAGCCTCGGCCTCGGTTTCCGAACCTGTGTGGTGCCGAGCCTAATTCCGAGGCTGCTAACCTCCCTCATTGCGAACCGGTACTGTATAATTCGCTACATACAGTAATGTGGAATAGGGAAATTATGAACATTAGCAGGAAAAAATGGATTACTCGTAGCCTGAGGCCTTTGGTATCCCGCTCTTACTAACCCTCCAATTATCTTGACTTCGTCCAAAATTTTTAACATGTGAAGTTATAAAATAAAATACAATTTAGAGGAACAATTTAGTGATGGTTTTCAAACACCTGTTGTATATAAATAATCCATAAATCATATTCATGTGGTAGGATTTATGATTGCACTAATCAACAATTAACCCCTACAACAGTTCGAGGCCTTAAATTGCTTCAAAGTACTCAAATCCAAGGCAAGGCTAAAATCTTTGTCTATATTTATTCATAAACAAATCCAATTGTAGGATCCTTTAGTTAACTTGTTAGAATACACCCTCTTCAAATTTCAAAATAGGAAACTTTACCAATTGCAAGATCATGATGCTTGAATTTCAAAAGGAAGTATTTTGAACTCTACTCAAATGGTTAGGTTTCCTCTTTCAAAAAATTTACCCAAAATGTGTAAGCTCTACAACTTACAACTCTCCATAATATATATATATATATAATTTCAACAAAAAATATTTTATATTCATGCTTGAATAAAATAGTAAAAACAAAGAAATAGAATATGATTTCTAAAACTAAATTTTTCAGGACTTATTTATAGAAATAAAAATGCCAATTCCAATGGCTATAATGTTGTAATAAACAATCTATATCCAATGCTTTATTTTTTTTCAAAAATATTAAAAATTGAGTTAAATGAAAGACTTCAAAGTTAATTTTCAAATAAAGATCCATAACTACTTGCAAATTAAAACTCCACATAACTTTCATCTAACTATTATTCAAAATGGAATGTTTCAAAACTTTCCATGTATATATAAATCTTGAAAACTAATTTCAAATATTTATTTTTTATAAAAGTGACTTTTTTTTGCTGCCCAAATTGACCGCCAAGCAATAGAAATTACATATCATCCAATAAAGCCTAAATCATGTATTCAAAAATTATGGAAATTATTGTGCCCTAAAGCTACTCCTTGACCACATGTTGTGTGAAAATTTAAAAGAATTTTTTTTGTTTGTAATGAGTTGCCCAAAATTGTTATGTTGCAAAAAAAACATTGTTTGGTCCTTTAGGGGTTAAGCTTAAATATATTTACATTGTTTTTAAAAGGTACATTATTTAAACAAAAATATCTACAAAAATTAATTCAATTAGTGTGCATCCGTATGATTCCACTATCACAGTAATTTAGAAACTATGTGAAATTGTGAATTTGTAAAGAGCACCATCGTGATAGCTCAAAGTATTTTAGATTAAATTCATATATTAATGTAGTTTACACAATTTAATATTATCTCCAACACTATGAATGTCATCCAAATCTCATCTACATTCATCTAATTTGCCTACATTTGCCTCACTTAAATGAAATTTATCCATTTATTCACATTAACTAGACCACATTCATCTAACATTGATCCAAATTAGTGTGAGTATCTTGCTTTTACTTTTCCAACCTTTGACTAAATGCATTAATTTTGATGAGTTCTTTGAACTATAAAAATTATTCAAATATTGAATAGGTGAATAATAAAAAATCTTTGAATAAATGAAATGGACATCTAAGTTGGATACACTAGCACTTGAAAGGATAACAATCTAAAATGGTTTGTTTAAACATTCCTAGGATAAATAGGTCAAAATTATATAACATAATGTTGATGTTATTTCAAAAGGTGGAAATTCAAATCCTTCACTCTGAGAATCATAACAATACTAAGGAATAAAAAAATTCTCCACAATGAATGGCTAGAGGTAAAATATGTTATAATTCTTGAGGCTTAACCCTTTAGGCCCTAAATTACTTTTTGGGCAATATAAAGTTTTAGGTCACCCATTTACAAACATAATTTTTTTTTCTTTAAAATTTTTACACATCATGTGGTTGAAGAATAGCTTCAAGGCACAACAATTTTCATAACATTTGACTACCAATTTATGGTTCAAAATTATTATATGAGGTATAGTTTAGAAAAATCACTTTTGATTCAAATAAAAATTTGAATTTGGTATCTTATATTTTTATATATTTGAAAATATTTAAATAATTATATTTAACTAATAACGTTAATGTATGAGGAATTTTAATTTGTGGACAAATATAGGATTTCTTCCCCAAAATAAACTTTAAAGTCTTGTTAAGCACTCAATTTCTAATATATTTTTTTACCTCTTTCTACTTACTATTTTTTTCAAGCATGAATATGGAAAAAAATCAAAATTTTTACACATACTCCCAACTTATTTTTTATAGAGAGATGCAAGTTGTAGAACTTACACATTTGGGGTACAAAGTTTGAAAGAAGAAATATATCCATTTGGGAAGAGTTGAAAATACTTCTTTTCAAAATTCAAATATCATAATCTTGTAATTGATAAAGTTTTTTATTTTAAAATATTATAAGTATGTACTCTAACAAGTAATTAAAAGATCATAAGATTGCATTTGTTAATGAATAAATATAGATGAAGATTTTAGCTTTTCTGTAGATACAAGTATGTTGAAGTAAATTTGGACTTTAAAACACCTCAACTTTTTAGGGGTTCTTCTATCCAGATTGAAGACAATAACATACAAAGTTCTTGACTATATTGTTTACTAAAGACATCACATTTGTATGGACTATTATTATTACAATGTCCAAAATTTTGTGCTAATTCTATTTTCTATTTACAATATAAAACCATTTTGTTTAATTCAAAGTTATGATAATGAACAAGTCAAATTAATTCAATAATTAGCTAATTTAGAGGCTATACAATAATAACACTAATTTGAAAAATTACACAAATTTGTAAAGCTTACTAATATGGTATTTATTATATTAGTATTTTATCATTTGTGAACACAATTTTTAATCTATTCCAAATAGTGTGATTGTCATGCAACTTTCATCCAACCTTCATCTACACTCATTCAATTTCACTCAAATACTTGCACTACCTAGATCACATTCATCCAACATGCATTCAAATTAGTGTGAGATGATCCAACATTATTCAAACTATCATATTAATTGAATGTCTTTTATAGTGAATTTTTTTTAAATGATTACAAAATGCCAATTTTCATTTTTACTTGACTGTTAATAATTTTGGCATGCAAGTGAAGGAGATTATAGGCTTGTTGGTATTAAATAAATCTTGAATCCTTCAATTTTATGAGTATTGTATATTAAATTTTAATAAGAATACGAATTATTAAAAATTTATCCTTCTCAAATATTAATATATTGTAGCTAAGAAATAAATTGTAAATTTTTTTTCCAAATTATTAAATTTTCAACATTATGTGAGTTTAATTTCACTTGTTTTTAATTGATTTTGTTGTAGATAATTTATTTCATTTTTTTGAATTATTTCTAATTTTTTCACTTGATTTTGCCTTCGACTTCGACTGTTGTAGCCTTAAATTTCACTCAACATCAATTATAGTAGCCATGATTACTTTCACTTGATTTTGAATGTTTTAGCCATGAATGATTTTACTAGATTTTGATTGTGATTGCTATGGCTATAATTAACTTTGTTTTTTTGAATGATTTCCAATTTTTTCACTTGATTTTTCACTTTCATTGTTGTAGCCATAAATTTCACTTGGTTCAACTGCAATACCATTACTTTTGGACACTTTATTTTTGTTGTTGTAGTTGTAATATTACTTGATTTTCATTGTTGTTGCCACTGATGATAGACTTCACTTTTTGAATTACTTCCAATAACTTCTCTTGATTTTGACTTCTCCGGTTCTCCCTTTATAGCCATGAGTTTCATTTGATTGTCTCTAATGTAGCCATTGATAATAAGTACACTATTTTGAAATATTTTCTATAGAAATTGCTTTTGGCTATGATATTGGCATGTTTTTATTTTTTAAATTACACTAATCAATCATCAATTGTTGAATGTTAAATAATTTTTCTTCATAAATATTGAATGTATCCAATTAAAATTGGTAACATTTAATATTAACAAGGTATTATAAGAATTTATTGAATTACTATAAAATGTCAAAGTAATTCTAAGTTCCAATAGCTAGATCTTATTGTAAAATAATTAATAATATCTTCACCATGAAAAGAATAAATGATAATTGATCACCTTGTACTTTTCATTTTCTTTTGTTTCTCTCATTTTATCTATAAATTATAAAATATTATTTTGTAATACTTGTTGTGAATGTGCATATTTGGATTAGAAAAAATATATATATTCATAACTATATATCCAATGAAATGTACCAATATTATACATCTTTGTATGAAATTTCAGTAATTATGTACATTATCAAGTACATTCTTTATATCATTTTCTATACAAAATCTAGACAATTTCTTATTTTGTAGTTGATTCTTTTGTTAAGTGTAATCATAAATATAATTTATAGCAGATTAGAAAGCTAAATCAATTTGTTATAAAGAAGAATATAGAATTTACAAAAGATTGAGTATTGGTTATTTTGTAAAGCCAACATACAAAGCGGGTGTTATTAAATGAAACAAGATAGATTATGTGTTTTGTCCAAATTTTTTATTTTTAATAATCTTTATATAAATAATATAACCTCATAAATAAATTTGTCACAAACTCTTAAATGTAGATTGCTTAAATTAGAGATTGTATGTTGCATTTCATAAGGTTAAGGTTCTTTTCATGTCCTAAATTTTCTACTACTTGTGTCTAAATTAGTGATTCTTTCAAAAGTAGTAATTTACAAAATACAAGTATGCTAACTAAAAGTTTACCTTTAATATTGTGTACCCTTACTCAATCAGTGAGCTTAGTGCTTCAATCATTCAATCACTCAACTTAGTGTTTCAATTAGTAAGTGGTTGTACATTCCTTAGCACATTTATATATATACTACTTATTTTGAAATACTCAAGTCTTTTGCATGACAATTTTTTACATAGGCTTAGATCTAGCAATTATTTTGCTATTGATTCACTACACTCTTAAATATATAAATGTGTTGTATGAGTGGCTTTACTTCAATATTTTTATAATGTACTAACTATCTTGTATTCACCTCGGTCCCTAAATTTTAATGGGCTTGATGATAGCATCATTTACACTTTTATGTTCAATGGAAGGAATCACCTTTATTTGAGTAATTACAATAAGCAGGTAGGTAGATGCAAGAGCACAATGTTCAATATTTTTTTTGTTTCAATACAAAAACAAGTTGGACATTAAAAAGAGAAGAGAATCATCAAACATCACTTGCTAACGCTTATTTTTAGATTCATTAGCAACAAATAGAGGCACTTTAGTAGAATAAGCCATTCATTAATATAGGCCTTCAAGCTTTGAACTATAAGCATTTCATAGTATTTTTGTTTGATATGAAATTTCATTAGTTTTTCTAAGGGTAATTCTAGCATTTTATCAAATTACAGAAGAAAACATTTAAGATATTTATTATTGAATTGGAAATAGTATTTAATAAAATTGAAAATATATGTACATGTTTTATAAAGCATTTACATGCACTACTTTGCTTTGTTTCAAGAATTTTGAAAATTCTTAATATAAAATGGAAATAGAATTTGAGGTAAAGGATAATTTTTACAAATACCGGTACTTGAATTGAGGATATATAATCATTCAAAAAAAATCTATAAAGAAATCTATGAATGACTAAGGTAAAAGATTTTACACTAGAAAATTAATTTTTTATAGTGCCTTATGTACAATTGTATATCAAATTTAGAAATCTCATTAATAACAATTGAGATAATTTTTATAAAAAAACACATTACACCTTTAGATTCAAAACAATATTGTTTTCTCATTTATACTATTTTTTATTTTTTATTTATTTTATTTATCTTTAATTTTCAATGTCTTAGAATAGATTTTAAAGAATTTAAATAGTATATTTTTACTTCTTTTTTTCAATTGTATATCTTAAATATATGATGAGATTAACCCCTAAAGGACCATAAGGCCATCACATGGCTTTAATTTACAACTACATTTGAAAAAAAATTGATTTGTGAACTTCACTAACAGTCCATAAGCAATAAAGAGATCCTAAGGTAGGAGGCTCTGAAATCGCTTAGGCATTAAGAACCGCCCCTATAATGGCTCTTGAATGGAACGAGGTGATCTTTAAATGGAACGAAGTGATCCTTAAATTGATCGCTATAGTGCTATGAATGAATTAGAAAAAAGGAGTCCCAGCCAATCATCGGCTTTGTTTTTTCCCATCTTGCAAGTGAGCGGTTTATGGAAGACCTAGGGTCACAAATAGAGACCTACTATACATCTCCTTTGAAAATTCATAACTAATTCAATATTGCTCAAAAAAATATGAAACCACTTGTGTTAGATTCCTCGTCTATTTTTCTATCTCTGAAAAATGAATTAAAAATACTACCAACCAAGGAAGCATATGAAAAAGGCAGATCAGCCCTTAGATGGGCGATTCAAGAGCCTCCTATCTTAGATGATTTTCTTTGTTGAATTCATTGGTGCAATCCAATCAAGAAATGATTGAGTGTGCAATTTTTGGTAAATTTTTTGAGAATGGAAAAGGCATTATAGGCCATTGTTTCACATTCTCGTATCTTTTTCTCTACACCTCAAAATGATTTGAAAAAATTACACATCAATATTATGATGATATGCACATTTTTTTGGGAAAAAAAATCAGTATTTTTAGAGCACTATTGAGCATTATAAAAAAAACATTTTGATTTTAGTGTACACACAAAGTACTCCCTAACCAAACATCTTTCATTAATCTTGTGAACAGTGGCATTTTTTCAAAAATTGTGCGATTTTGTTGAAATTTTTCTTATAAAAAAGTTAAATAAGTCTTGTTTCATTTCAGCGGTGGCTATCATCAAAACTATTCTACATGAATGAAGAATTATGCTTATTACAAGAGTTAGTCAAGAAAACAAGGACTATGCTCAAACACACCTAGTCCTTTAGGGGTTAAAAGGGGACCAAATTTAACAAAAGGGAATTTAAGTTCAGAAATCTGCAAATTAATGAACTTCATAGTCACTGATTTTTGTTCACAAAGTAAATCACACATCTTCTTAGACCGTTACCTTATGAACTGGGTGGGTAATCTCAATTATCATCAACTTCACTTTGGGCAAGACTCCTGCCCATAATTAAAGCACCATGACACTTCGGACGGTTAGCATGGATAGCAAATGAACATTAGAACTACCCGGTGAAAGCATGTCTACAATAGATTTAAATGCAAAATATCATTTTTCTTATATTATTGTGATTCTACCCCCAAAAGAGGCAGCAAGGTTAAACCTCATTATCCATTCTCCTAAGTATAAGTGGTCAAATTATCCCTCAAAAGACTCTTAATTCACAATGGTCTTCAAAGTGCTAAACCTTTGCAACGTTCAACCGCACAAAAGCTCTGAAAACTAGAACAAGCAAAGCTTTTACATTTCAAAAAGCCCATCATGAAAGTGTCAAAGTTAGGAATTTTTGCTAGTTGTCGTTGTAATCTTATCTGTGGATATATCCTAGCATATGCATCAACTCCATCCCAATTCAATAACATCAAAGACAATTTGATTCATCTATTTCCAATATAAATAATGTAACAACAGGCTTTGACTTTCTTGCAAAGGTGCATATCACTCGCAAATTATATCATCAGGCATACTGGTACAATTGTCTCTGTAATTAAATGCATCAATATCTGGCTACACAAAATTTGACTAAGAAATGATAACATCATTTTGTTAATACAATGTACAAATCAGAGCTCTAAGGTAGTCATTTTGTTCATTGTTATAATCCTAAATTGTAGACTACGTAAGTTAGAGTTTCATATATCAGGTTCTGAGATTGGAAGCTCTAAGCACTGCCTTTTTGGAGATTAGAAACTATTGCTTGCTATTTTTTCACTATTGCCCCTCCATTGCATGTTAAGATTTTGACAAAAACACTCCGATTTGGCCCTCTTGACCCCTAGAAGCGTGTGACATTGAACTGGGTGGTAAACATGTCCAAAGACAAGCTTCAAACAAGTAAGTCATTGTAAATTGTTGTCGGAACTCTCCTAACGGATGGTACAAACAACTATGTTTTTCACAGCCTCATCTTCTGCTTCTTTTGGCAGGGGCTCTGGGTCAGCATGAAGCATTAACGTTTCTTTCTGTCAATTCCAACATCTTTATATTATAAATCTTCACGCTGCCTATTGAATGAGTCAATTCCATCTCTATTGAAAATCGTATGAAGCTTTCTCCGTTTCAAACATTTGTAGCACAGTTAACTAATGTGGCTTCAAGTACCAAATTGACCACAAATTGGCCTAACATCTTGTAGATGATAGAAAATGCTTGCACTCAGTAGTTATAATGCTTTACAAGTCGTAGATTATTGTGTGTCTTACCTCTAAGGTTAAGGCTTCAAATAGGGCATTTTGACGACAAGCAATACGAGCATGCAACACATTTATTCTATTCAAATCCAAGGCGCCCATGATGTCTACCAAGAGCCCTAGTCTATTGATACATGCTTTGTGGACTTTCATTTTTCCTTCTTCTTGTTTCACTACCACTTGTTTAACAATTCTATATAACATAAGTATGTTTTGACCAATTTTTTTAATATATTTTGCATAGCTAGATGCACAGAGTTTCTTCATGATATAGTTCCATTATCAGGATTTAGTCTTATGCTCATGCAATTTTAAAATCATGTCCATTTGGATTCACGTCTCTTTGAAAAGCTTTGGTGAAGATAGCATGAATTCCAGATTCTTCACAAGATCTAGATATCAGTGAATAAATTGACACGATTTTGGTAGTTGGTGTGTATTCAATTGATAAATTGATTGGAGCTGTAGATGCGAATATACCATTGGATGATTGTACAAAACACAAGTAGAACCCAAGCTTGTAGAATGTGCAGGTGATGCCTCCTCAAGCGACTCCTTGTTGACATAGACAACGCCCATAGTGGCGGGATTACATAATGGTCTGAGTTCAGTGTTAAGATCATCCACATATGTTTGAAGCATCGTTATGTGCTCAAATGCATCCAACAAAATAGAGACTCCCTCTTCTTATGTGAATATCAAAATTTCAAATTTAGAAACCAAGTTCTATTGCTCTAATTTATGTAGAACGATTGTATGACTAAAGAACATTTAACATTCATGCATGGGTAGATTGTGATTGAATTCAACAGAATCAACAAACCTTCTAGCTCATACCCCTTATAGTCAAATAGAATGATATAAAATCGAATGACATGAATCTCCAAGCTAGGTCGAGAACTGTGCATTGAATGTATGATGCCAGATCAACGTACCCTTTTAGAAGTGTCTGGAAGGATTGACTGTAAGAATGCAAGCTGCTCGTCGAGCTTTGCATTCTTATGTCAACGTTCTGGCATCATATCATCAACAAAAACGCCATATGTTTGTTTTCCCGATCGTGGAACCATTGGCTCAAATGCCTTTGGAATATCCTCGTTCTCAAAATAAGATGAATCAACGTTTGAAAAATCCTCTTCGAGCTACTCAACGCCTTCATCAAGAGTCATCGGGTACAGCTTTGCTAGCATAGACTTCCAACCTTGATATGTGATTACTAGAAGAAAACTCAAGTGTTTGTAACGGCTTGGTATTGATCGGTAATTTAAGGCTAAAGTTATTGGTGCTCAAAACATATTAATTCCTTACAAAACATAACAACAAAGGAGAAAAACTTGAGATAAAAGTCAAATGATATGAATATTGAGTTGAGATAAGTACCATCGAGCATGTGTCTTTAGTTAGTATTATTTGTAATATCTTCATGATGGATCACTTTTATTAAACACTGCTAAATTTCGGTGGAGCAGCTCCAATGCCAAATATCCCAACACGTAGTGATTTTAAAAACATAGTGAAACTTGGTACTAAAGAATTCATCGTCCTATAGTAATTTGTTGCAGGAATTACATCATTAAAATTTAAAAGTATCCAACAAGGGGCATGTTCATGAATTACAGCTAACTTTTATAGTTTTATTCAATATTTCCTCTAATTTCATTTCTATTTGTTCTTCATCCTTGCAGGGTCACGACTTTATAACATGTGCTAGTTGCTCAGAATTATCACTAGACAAGACGGTTTTAGAGGATGAAATACTAAAAAGGATGCCATAGGCATTTGAGAAGAAATTTTCATATTTTTAAAGGACTCTTTCTAAGAGCATTTACAAATTCTTGCATGGTTGTTAACAATTGTGTTCTTGACAGCAAACTAGTTCAATATTCTTCATGCTTTGTTGACAACTAATGGACAACTCCATTAATATTGTTCGTAGCTCCGGAAAATGCAACTTATGACTAATATATCAAGTGCATGATGTACTTTACAGTCTCTAGACTCAACTGAGAGCTGTGATCCCACCTTCTGAATGAAAAAGTGTGAATATGAAGTCTTCTTCCTTGAAGAGTTAACTATCATCGATTTCCACCAATTGAAAAAAAAAAAAAAATAGATCAAGAGATTGGAATCCATTGGAAGTCTAAAACTTGAGTTCAACGTTGATGACAAAAAATTTGAGGAGAAGCTATCTTTTAGAGCTGCTCGCTCTAAAGTTTCAAAAAGAACGGTGGTAGATTTATTAAGTCAACAAAAACTGGAAAGGTAGCGCACGACTTATGGAAAATTGAACAACATTGCTGATAACACGAATGCAAACAACACTCCACTAATGCCTCTTTCGTAATGTGCAGAATCCACCAAATCAATCCTATAGGCATACAAACCTCAGAAACTAATTTTCTACTCAGAGAAAACAAAAGCATTGTTCTAGCTCATCTACAATGATGTAAACCACGAGCAAGAAAGTTTCTTGATGTAGAAGGGCACTCAACAAAACAATGTCATTGACACTGACCAACATATTTGTATGAGATACAAAAGGACCAAGAGAATATAAGATGCTCTTTATTCCCAAAATATATGGAGAATATTATAAAGTCTGGCATTGGCAATCGGATTCCAAGACCTTAGCAACAGTTGTCAGTTTATACAACAAGAATTCGATTCCAAGCAATAGATCAAATCCTCTTCAATATCTGTAGTCAACAAAAAACGTCAGACTCAACTTGTTTCAACAACAAAATGCCATCATAAATCAAATGCAATTCAATAAAGTTATTTGTGTAAAACAAATACAAAAAGATAAACGCAAATCAATGCAACGACCAATTAATGACATTAAGACTTCTGAGGTGCATGGATATTATGGCAAGAACATGGTCAACTAAAAATCAAAACGAAATCATCTGGTCATCTTGGCGGCCATCACTCTCTAGTCTCTTTGGCCCTGTAGTAATATATCTCCTAACTCGCCTTCCCTTTCTACACACTACCAAGAGATGTAGTTCTATATGGCAAACACAATCAAACCTCAGAACAAGTACACCGTAAATAGTAACAGGAGTTGGTCTAATATCACCAATTACACTTGTTGAGCTAGTAACTTATTGAACTATTATTGTCTCTATTGCAATTACACGTAGACAAGATGCTTCAAGCATAGGACGTGAATCACATGACTACACGGTTAAAGTCGCACGACACACATTAATTACTTGCCCTTGCTTGTGTCAAACACTCTCAACTCAACCTCAACTTGATCACCACTCAAGTGCAGGTACGTACCTATTCAAAATTGAAACTCCTTGCACACTATGGAATAAGCTTAAACCCGTACAAAAACAATTCTAAACAAAAATAAATAAATCATCAATTGACCGTCATTTGCATTTTGTTAGCTGTCACGCTAAGTGTCCAAGTACCAAAAGACACGGCCACAACAAGCAACGAAAGGTTTGTTCCAATCACACGGATACAGAGTAATGGTAGGCCAAGCTAACATGCACTCTCAAAATAAACCGATTCGATCATCCTTTAAATGCACCTTCTCCAAATAATCTAAGAAACTCCCTATTCCTAACGTGATTGCACACAGAGGAAATATATGAAGTGCATAGCACCAATCAATTGCCAAAAAAAATCAAGAAAAGTCACAAGTTCATTTGCACAGAGACAGGTGATCGAGGGGTTGAAGGATCGGACGATGATGGACACACAATGAGTTACAACAAGCAACAAAAGGTGTGATAAAACTTGATTAATTTAACTTTAATGAGTCTGGCTAATAAGTTGTTAGCCAACAAGGGAATTGTTGAAGGAATGTAGTGCCATGGCTACAATGGTCCCGACGGCGATGCTTTGCTCAAACAACAGAGGGAGCGTGTGTTTGGTTGGCAAAAGCGGCAACACATCAGCAACATGGGATTGATTGTTTTTGTTGCGATACGGAACTGTTGATGACAGAGGCGATGACATTATTTCACAAATGCAAAAGGCGAGGGCTTGACATCGTGCGGGGGGAGGACATTACAATGAGCTTAGTAAGCTTTCCATTGTTCCAACCTTGTGTTCAATGACAAAGCGGTAAGACAAAATTTGTGCCCATCTTGCTTGAAGATACCTTGTTTGGCTATGCCCGTCTTCCTTTCTTCTCAACCACTGAATGATTGCATTCACAAATGACCCGTACTTGTCATGGTGGTGGAAAGTCAAGGGATTGCTTTCCAAAGTCCATCAAATCTTCTTCTTCTCTCTCCAATTAAACCAAAACTATTTTTATTTTATTTTTTAGAACTGTAGGGTTATAACATTTGTGAAAGATCATCCTTATAAAAAAACTTTGTATGATTTTGTATAATCTTGTGTATGGTAATTTCACACTAAAAATTGTAAAACTTTGGCATTCAAGTGTAATTTCTATTGTTATGATTGTTGATTTTCATTAGTGAAGTCCTTAGGGGATTCTAGATTTTAGGCTTGATGCCGTAGGGGGAAGGTAAGTTTAGTAAGCTTCTCATTGTTCCATTCTCGTGTTTGATGACAAAGTGGTAAGACAAAATCTACACCCATCTTGCTTGAAAATACTTAGTTTGGCCATGCCCATCTTCTACCTTGTCATTGCATAATTGCATTTTACAAATGACGTGGGCTTGTCATGGTGGTAGAAAGTCAAGGGCTTGCTCTCCAAATCCATTAGACTATTTATTTGCTCTCTTCAATTAAATCAAAATTATTTTTATTTCCTCTTTTAGACTTGCGGGGTTATAGCATTATTGAAAGGAACTTTGTATGATTTTTTGTATAGTAACATTAGTAAGTTTAAATTGAAAATTGTAAAACTTCAAAATTTGATATATTATCTATTTAAAAAAAAATTTAATTTTTTAATGGTATTCGTCAAAAGGACTCTAGAATTTGTTAGTATAGATTTTTTGGACATTATTTGAAGAAATCATGCATTCTCAAAGTGCCAAAAATAATTATATCCAAATTTGAACCTAGGCTTTCTCAAATGGATGCTAGTCTACATAGTTTACACAAGAGTCTATAATGTCGATATTTTTTAAATGGATTGTAATTAGGTTGAGTTTCTTAGGCTCATGTGGAATATTTTTGAATGATAGAATGAATAGACAACAAGGTGATGGAAGAATCAAATAGTTGGGAGAAAAAGAGAATATTTTAAAAGAAGTTTAAATGGTAAATTTTGGATAAAATGGCATATTGTTACACATAAAAAATTCTCTTGAGAATAAATAATAAACTATTCAAGAATATTGTGATTATTACATGTTTTATTAACATTTAATATTAATTTATTTTTTCAATAAAAATAATCAATTAAAAATCATAGACAAGATAATTTTGAATTCCACAATATCAAAAAAAAAATTAATATCAAAATCTAAATTTTGTATCATTTATAACTTATAAGCATGTTAAATTGATTATACAATCTAATTGAAAAATACTAATTAGATAGAAAAGACAAAATAATGAGTGTGCTATTTGCCTATTTGGATATGATATATTATTTTTTCACAATAATTTTATTTCAATAATTTGCTTGACCTTTGCCTGAGATAAAATTCAACATAAAAGAACAAGAAATAAAAATATTCCATCTCATTATTTTGATAATGTGATGTTAATCTATAATGATTTCTATTTGTTTGTTTTAAATATTATTACTATGTCAATCAACATAAAATACATTACTGCCTTCATCTTAAACAATTGACAACCTATGTTGAAATTTTTGGAGAGTTTAATCTTTATTTTTATATTTTGATTAAAAAATTAACTGAATTATTTATTTTTTGATTTTGAGAATTAAATTTTGTTTATAAAAATAAATGCATTTCAAAAATCCCTTCCACAAGTAGTTAAGATAAAAATCCAAAAAAATCACATAACAAAAACTTAACATTCTAAACTTGAGTGTACAGTTTCTTCTAAAAATCATTAATGTTTAATTTATAATTTTATTGGCATATTTGTAGTTGAATACTAACATACACAAGAAATCATATTCTACATTTATGATCCAAAGAAATGTGATATGGAATTTTTCATAATTGTCTATTTTTTTGTTCAAATTGACTTTTCAAAAAATTCTTAGAGTGAAAAACTTGTGTTATAGATGGAATATATTTATGCATTTTGTAAATTTTTTGTATGTAATTTAAAAATAAAAAAAGATTAAAAATTAATTAATTTTATCATTTATTAGAGATGATTTTGGATTGCCTAAAAGTAATTTTTTTAATGATCTAATGGCTTATATATTTTTAAGCCAGATGATTTTGTCATAGTGCATTTAAATTATTTTTAACCCCTAAAGGACCAAACACCGTTTTTTGACAACATAGCGTTTTTGGGCAGCTCACCACGAATGGAATTTTTATTTTTTTTCTTTGAAATTTCACACAAGATGTGCTCAAGGAGTAGCTTTAGGGCCCAACAATTTTCATAACTTTTGACCACATGGTTAAAAAGTTATGGTATGATATATAGTTTTTATTGTTCGGCGGGCAGCCCGGGCAGCAAAAAACACTTCTTTAAAAATCATTTTCTAGAGAAATAAAAATTTGAAATTGATTCTCTAGATTTATGTGCACAAGGAAAGCTTTGAATCATTCCACTTTGATTTATGAGATGAAAGTTATGAGGAATTTTAGTTGTGGGTAGTTTGCGGGTAGTTATGGAATCTCTACTCTAAAATAAACTTTGAAGTCCTTTATTTAACTCAATTTTCAATATTTTTGGAAAAAAATATAAACACAAGGTGTAGATTGTTTATTACAACATTACAATTGTTTGGATTGGCATTTTTCAATTCCATAATTAAATCCTTAACAATTAGTGTTTTGAATAATTTTCTACTTCTTTCTACTTACTATTTTTTTCCTATATGTTGTACAATTCCAAATGATTTGAAACTTTTCAAGCATGTAGCTAACTTGCTTTGAAGAATGAATCCAAAGAGTTACCACCATTTTGGACATTTTTTCATACAAATGTGACCATGTGAAGTGCAGCTGCCCGGTTTTTTGCAGGGACAAAAAAAGGATTTTTGTCACTTCAAATGCTAATATCTTGCAATCTACACGGTGAAAATTTCTGAAATTTTTTCCACATCTTCTCAAACTAGTTTACTACAAGATCCTACGGTTACATGTGTACAAAAATGTTTTTTTTCCAAAATTTGGTACTTATACTAGAAATGGCAGTTTGGGAGCATTTTTTGTGAAAACATAGTCAAAAACCTTTAGGGGTTAAATAGAGTAGTAAGTATGGTATAATAATATAAAATGGATAGGTAACTAAATATAAAAATTCATTGCTACCACTGCTAGATTAGTATGAAAGAAAAGCCTACTTGTACCAATTGTGCTTGGTGACTCAACAATACTCTTCAAGATTAATTATATTTTTTGTACTTTACAACACAATTAATCTATTTCATCATAATTTTTATTTATTTATATCAAAATCATAATAAATATCCATTTCCAAAGTCCAAACTTTCATCCAATTTTAGAATTATAAAAGCATTTATAACCTCCCTTCCCCCTATTGTCGTATTTTGAAGTTTAAAACCGTATTATAACGTGCATGTTGCTAGAGAGCTTGTATAGTTGTATTTAATCTCTAATTAGGAATAAAATTGGGTGTATAAATTATATTCTATTAGAAAATTATAATAATCATGTAAACTATAAACTAGTTCAAGATTTTTTCTCATAGATTATACTTTGTCTGCATAGAAAGCTTTCATTCTATTCAGTGGATTAGTGATGTGAAAATCATGGACAATATTGTTTTTGGGGCAATATGAGCACCTTCTAGAAAACATAATTTGTAAGATTCATTTCTAAACTCAATTTTCACAATTTAATGGAAAAAAAATTTCACAAGGATAAAGTCTTATGCTAGAATAATCTCATTGTTGAGATTAGTGTGTTTCAATTCCATCTTAGAGCTATTAATGGTTTAGTTTTTCCTTCAATCTTGAACCTACATCTACTTAATATTTGATTTTAATGAGTGAAAACTAAGTGTTTTATTTTTGAATTTTTTCTAAACCCTTAACTCAAATTTTCAACATAAAACATTAGAAATTCAAAATTAGTAGTATAAAAAAATTTAAGCTAAGAAGATTCAAAGACAAAAACAATCTAATCAAGCAAGCTGCACTTTCTTCTTGTTTTATTCACTATAAATGCAAATATCTTGCAATCTGCAAGGTCAAAGTTTTTGAAATTCCTTCTACAAATTCTTACACTAAGGTAACAAGCTCTGAAATTGTACATGCTCTAAAATTGCCCAGTGCCCACATCATAAAATGTACATTGTGTGTGTATGTTGCTTTTTCATAGTCTCCAACAATGTACATTTTAGGAGGTAGGCGATTCTCGAGCATTAAGTAATTTCAACTTCAAATTTTTATAACTAATTTCAAAAAGCTCCAAAAAATATGAAACAACTTGGATTAGATGCCAATTCCACTTGTCTTTTAACGAAAATTTATTGAAAATTATTTCAAGAAGCTTCCCCTCTCTAAAATTCAATTTCAGCTCTTAGGTGGGCAATTTCTAGATCTATTATTTTAGTCTAGTGCAAGACCCTATAGTTAGATATACAACAAAAAGTGTTAAAAATATATATTTTTGCTCTTTGCAATAAAAATGGCAATTTTCAATGTTTTTTAGTTGATGGAAAAATGCCTTCAATTGCGACTTTACAAATTAATTTATACACTATTAGGGTTGACAAATTTAAACGTCTAGCCAAAAATCAGACGTCCAAATGTAGCGGGCGCTGCTCACCCTCAACATCTAGCGGTCAGCATAATGGATGGAAGGGCGGAAGGGCACATGGCCTAGCAAACCAACGGATGGGCACACATGCGGACGGGTGGATGACCTCACGAACAAGTAGGCAAACAACTTGGCAGAGAAGCAGACAGCCTCACGGGCGGGTGGACGGGTAGAGGGGCCTTTCGCTGGGTGAATGCCTACTACATACTGCCAAAAACTTTCTTTTGTCATTTCTGATTACAATTTTTTTGTATTCTTGGGGCATGCAATATACCGTTGAAAAGGCCTTGAAAATACCTTTGTTATGGTATTTACACGCCCTAAGAATCCCAAAAGACAAAAAAAGTTGTATGTTGACGCATAGTAGGCGTCCGCCCAATTGTATGTCCACCCTCTCATCTACCTTGCCGTCCGCCTTAAGGACAGGTGGACAGCCAAATAGCTGAGTGGACGTCCACTATGTATTGCCTAGAATCTCCTTTTGCCGTTTGTGACTTCAATTTTTGGAGTCTTGGGGCATGTAATATACCATTGGAAAGGTCTTGAAAAATACCTTTTTAATGATATATCACACGCCCCAAAAATCTAAAAAATTGCAATCATAAATGACAAAAAAATCTGTCTGGTAATTCGTCTGTCCAGTTGTTCGCCTATCTGCTTTCATCTTTTAAAATATTGGATTCTAAAAAGTACAAATTCACTTACAATGACAATGACTTCTTTTCAATGTTACACACATCTAATGTAGCATTAATGTATGAATGTGTAAATTAAGGTAATTTTTCTACACAATTAAATCTACAAACTCTAAATCCTAAACCCTAAACCCTCAATCTTTTTACTTTTTGTGATTGCACTTAACAAGGATATGTAATCCTTTGTTGGACCATTTTATTTTTATGTGAGAGTTAGAATAGGCCCCTTATAAATATTAATACCAAACAATTCAATTAAATGCTTTTGATTTTATTGTTTGGGTTTGAGTTAAACTTTATTGGATCAAGGAAAAATTTTACTTTCCATTTGGTTTCTCAATTTAAGTGTCCTTCCCACCCTCCTGTCTTCCTTCTTCATATCTTGTTACTTCTTAGTAGCCTTAGGTCCATCCTTTGCAGGCAAAAATAATGGCATCAAGTTTTAATTACTTTGTCTCTATTATTAATTAAGCCCCCCATGATGATTCATGCCTTGGGCGGTTATATTTGAATTGATGGTCATAATTTACTTGCATTACGCGTGGTTGAAATTTGCAATGATTACGTGTGGTAGGCTTGACACAAAATAATTTGACTTGACTCAGTTGTCTCTTTTCATTGAATGTCAAATTAAAAGTATATGAGTCATCGTGCATGGTCCATAGCAATGGATGGTGGCTGTGCCATAGGCTTTAATTGACCATATGCATTAGTAGGTTGATTTGGCCTATTATGGGCCTTCTAGAAGATATGGATCTGACATAACCTACTCTACTTACTTGGCCCCTAAGACTTATTTTCTAGGGACTAAAATAAATTCTCTTGGGAACCAAGGCAATTCATTGTGTTCCCCAAGGCATAGAAGTAATATAAATAGAGGTCCACCTTAAAGTTGATTCATTGACTCACAAAGGAGTATCTAGAAGAAACAGGGGTGTTAGAGAGATGGCTTCTTAACAGGTCTTTAGTGCTTCACATTTAGTTGAAACTCTTATCTATTGAGCATTTTTCTTTGTGTGAGCTTTAAAATTGTTTTGGTTATTTGTCTAATGTGATTGCAATAACAAGTTGTTGTGGATTGCTCACACTTGACATGCGCATTCTAACCAACTTTGTATTTGTTGGATTGTATGCATGCAAGTGAGGTTCACAGCCTCTTTAGTACTAAATTTCTAGTACAACTTTCTCCAAGAATTTGCTATATTTTATAGGGGGTTCTAATTTTTTATTCATTCTACAAAGAATTACTTCTTAGCATGGTGATTTAGACTTTAGTAACCAAACATTTTTCTGCTTGGAATGGAACCAAGTTTTGGTCTTGATTTGATCTTTACTATTTTATAAAGTATTTCTCTACTAGATGTTGGTAAATGGTCTTCATGATTTGATGGGATGATGGTTGATGGCTTGATAAGATAGACTTCTATCTTGCCTATGACTTATATGGTCTTTTAAGTTGTTGATTTGCTTAAAACTTTTAGGAAGAGCCCCCTATGGGGATGTCCCTCCCACCCATCCACCGGGTTATCTAAACCCTAAACTTTACATTAGTGATTAAGCTACTAAGAACATTGATGCAATGTACGGAATATGTTTGACTTTCAATTTCATTTAAATGTGATTATCTAATTGTATTACATATGTAGACCTCAATGACTTATTTATTTATGTTTTAAATGTGATCTTGATTTTGTTCATCAATTATTATGTGGCAATTGTAGAAATGTGGAACATACAATTATAACTTGAACTCCTAAAGCTTTTCTTTAATTTTGTTGAAAAATGCATTGATAATTTGAAACAAAAGATATGCATAGTATAAGCAAGTGTATTATCTTATTATTCTATTAGAAGATGCTACTAAAAACACTTTAAGCATTTTCCCGCAAAATTTCTACAAAATCATTTGGACATGCATTAGTTCTTATGTTTTACCACACTATTTTGACTAGAAGTTTGTGGCATCCAATTATAATTCTATGGATGCAAAAAAAAATTAAAATATGGTATAACTTTCAACATATATTACTATCATCACACCTAATTGTTACATCCAAAGAAATATTATTATTGGCGGATGGCAAGGCGGACAGCTAATTGGGTGGATGCACACTATGCATTAGCAACCAACTTTTTTAGTCCTTCTTGATTGCAATTTTTGGAGTCTTGGGGCGTATAATATACCATTGAAAAGGTATTTTTAAGACCTTTCTAATTAGTAAATCACACGCCCTATGACTCCAAAAATTGAAGTCTCAAACGGCAAAAGAAGATTTCAAGAAATACATAGTGGGCATCTTCTTCAAGTAGTTGATCCTATAATTGGGCATAAAATGGACCTAAAGTGATCTTAAATTGGATATGTGTTGAACATTCAATGGACTGAAGATGAAGTGGGGTCACTTTCAAGTTCTTCAGATTTTGCTTTAGGATTCTTGAAGGGTTGGTTTAATGTGTACTGCAGTCCATTTTGAAATGTAATGACATGTGTCCATTTATGTATTTAAATTGATAGTTGGCTAGCCAACTACTTTTGTACAAAGAATGAAGAATCTTACATTATTAAATTGTTACAATCACAGCCCAAATTAAGAAAGGGAAGATCACATTTAGAACTACGCACTATCAAATGCCAGGAAATGAAGTGATCAATTAAAGAAACACTTTTAGCCCATATCACGTGTACAAAATTTTGCAGACAAAGTAAGAAAGTACTTATTATGCCAATCTAAAAATTGTCAAAAGTCTAAGCAATTAAGAACTTCTACCATCAACATTGCCTCCCAAATAACATCCACATGCAAAGCAAGATCAGTAAGCAAAACACAATGCACAAAATATTTATTGTAATTTAGGTTAGTGCTCAATGCTTCAACTTCCTGTAAATTTTCCGAGTAAAGTAAGCTGTTGAGAGCACAAAACACAAGTCAAATTTCTAATCTACAAAATACTGATGTTAATAGTTTGCTAATTTTTGTAAGAATGCCCTTTTTTTGAAAATGTGGGCTTGGTGTGTAGTTAGGGATCAATTGAAGATTCTCTTGTAATGCTGCAATGAAGAATACAAAACAACTAAAGGATTAGAATTGTATGTGAACTAGTATGTAAGGACATGTTTAGAACTTATGGAGTCTTGGATATGAATCTTGTAAAAAATAGTAACTCTTGCAAAGACTAGAACACATTACAAATAGCAAGGCTAAATAGGTTAAATTTCAATTCTATTATTAGAGATGAATAGGTACATATTTGGACAAATAATGATGAAAACTTACAATATATTGTATCTAGTGCTTGTTTTTGAAGGCATACTTGTAGGAAAGAGACAAAATTTTGTGAATTCTTACAATTGGAGGATGATGGATGATTCCAATGGAGACAATGAAAACAATGGGGGGAGTGACAGCAATGGTAGAAGTGAATACAAGAAATCCCGCAATTGGGGGTTAAGTCAAGAAGATTATATTGCATCTGAGAACTTAAAAGAAAAAGAGTTAGATGATGATAACATACTCGCAAGATTTGAGTGGACAAACATGCATAAAGATGTAAGTGACCAAGATAAGATTGAAGAAGATAAGGAATCAACAGAAGAAGGTCAACATTTGGAGGCTTACCTGTAACAAAGCCGGAGAGTCCTAGGGCAATCAAAAGATCCAGAACATTAATCTATTCTTTGACCATAGCCAAGAAGGGGATACTTGAACAAGGACAACACATTAAACAATGTTGGTATGCACTCAAAAGAAGCAACAAGCGAGAGCTTTCTAAATTTGGAGAATTACCTGGGTTTCAATCACAATATGAAGAACAATCAAATATAGAGCATAATGAAGACATTTGCTTATCACAACACAATACAACATCTAAGGTAACTCCACCTTCATTCCCTACAATTTCAAAAACACTCAACAAGAGAATCTTGAAAAAAGGAAACATGACTCAAAAACAATTGGTTGAGGCTCTCAAGGAGATTGAAGATGGCATGCCTATAAGAATTACGGCAATGAATCATAGCATTCCTTGTACTACATTAAGATGTCATGTATAAGGAACCACAAGAGGTAGAAGAAGAGGGAAGAAAGAGGTCTTATAAGACAAAGAAGAGGCATCTTTAGTCACTTACTTGCTTGAAATGTAGAATAGGGGCTATCCATTATACATAGGACAGCTCAAAGCAAAAGTCCACGAATTTATTCAAATTAAAGTTACACCATTCAAGGATGATATTCCTGGACTAGGATGGATCAGATGCTTTTTGAATAGGCATCCGGAGCTATCCTTCAAGAAGGCACAACCATTACAGATGAATAGAGCAGCAACATTATGTCCAGAGAATGTGCAATCTTTTTATAAGAACTTGTCAAAGCTATATGAGAAGCATGCATATCCACCACATCGAATTTAGAATTGCGATGAATCTGGTGCTTAAGTTGGAAAAGATGGAGGTAGTTATGTTAGAGCTAAAAAAAGGGTTCAAAATGTACACATGGTGGCTCCTACTCAAAAGGAATGGTTATCAATTCTAATATGCATAAATGCTGTAGGAGAAAAGCTTCCTAATTTCTACATCTTCAAAGGGAAAAAACATAAATATGATTACCTTTAAAAGACTGGAAAGAAAGAGGCCACTATGGCTATGTAGCCAAAAGTCTGGATGACGCATATCATGTTCAAGGTTGGATCAAACATTTCATCAGCAATGTTAGAAAATACTGTAGCATCTTTCATGCTAATAGGTATTTGCTAATTTTAGATGGTCATAGCTCACATGTCACACTAGAAGTTGTTAAGACTACTATGTATATTAAGTGGACTAGACTTTTTAACTCTCTCTAGTCACACATCCCATGATTTGCAGCCACTTGATGTGGCACGCTTCAAACCTTTTAATGTGGCATTCAAAGCTTACCGGGATAAGTGGACTATCAATCATATGGGGAAGGCAGCCGCTATGGAAGATCTTGCTGCTTGGATTGCTCATGCCCTAAACAAAGCTCTAACACAGGAAAACATCACATTGAACTGGATTTAGGACAACAGGTATTTATCCTTTCAATGCAAAATCAATGAACAAAAATGTGGACCAAATCAAACTTTCGAAAAAAACAAGAGAACAAAGCACAGAGAAGGCAATGGCCAATGATGATGACTGCCCTAATTTTCAAATTAGAGGCTTAGAAGAATGGCAGATTCAAAAAAATTCTGATGAAGACATTTCTATTCTGCCTTAATGCAATCATTATTATGTGGAAGTTGAAGAAGAAAGCGAGGGAGACAAAGACACAAATGAAGAAGAAAGAGTAGACAACCTTGATGTTGAAGATGTGCCACCTACCTATGAAGGCAATTTCTTTGAGCTTCCTAGGATTGAGTTGCCCAAAGTGAAGAAGACATTAAAAATAGGTGAGACCTTCATAGACTATTCCAAGTCCATCTGGATGACTCAAAAATATTACATAGAGTCACTAGAGCACATTGTACAATGGAAAGAGGAGGCTGCACAAGAGAAAGATAATAAGACATTAGAGATGGTGGCAAAGAAAGCATAGAAATCAAAGGAGAAACCAACCCAAGGAAGTTGAAAAGCTAGCCAAAGAATCTTTAAGGAAGTTTATGAAGTAACACAAAAAAGCTTGGTCAGCTAAAAGTATAGCAACCTATGGTGACAAGCTGCATGCTTTTATAAAGTCCATAACTACCAGGGGATTCCTAAAGTCACCTTATTGTGGCTTTTTTCCTCCAATTTGCAAAAAAATTCAAAAAAGAACCATAGAACGGAGGTGTGCTAAAAAAAAAGGGAGAAGATACTACCTTCCTCCCTCCTTTACTAGAGTTTCACAAGCCCTGGGAACATCCTACTTACCATAGCAATCCTTACTTCTACAACCAAACTTTGCAACAATTGCTACTATACTACCCTATGCCATTTGGAGTAGGGAGTTGTCCTCCAATCAACTTCTCGAGAGCCTCTACATCTAGTAATGTGAAAGTATTGCACAGCCAACAATGAGAATTGCTAACAATTATTAATGAGTAATATTGTCAAAAGAGAGCATTATCTAAAACATAGCTGCTAATTTGCAAGGTTGAAGTCATGTAAGGTCCTAGGATACACATACCAGTCTTTCAATTTTGTTGAAGATTGCAAGATATAGCTAAGGGACATTTGGAGTACAACAAGATGCACTGAAGTAAGGCACTTATGACATTTTATTTACAATCATGGATCAAGTAACTAAGAGTGGTTGCACTCATATTGTTTTTATTAAAAAATGCTATAGAAATTCTCAATTTAGTCAAGCCATGGCTTACAACTATTGATTGTAGATGATTGATAGGGATACTAGAGTTGTAAACTGACTTGATGTATGCAAATGTGTTAGATAAATGTGTTCATGTATCATTTCACTAGTCATGCATTACTACCTTCTTCACAAGTCCATGGGCCCTTTCCAATCTATGCACTCCAAAGTCAATGACCATCACATTAGAGTTCCATATAAATAGTAAGCATTCACTGACAAGTTCAATCCTACTAGGAAATTCAATCACATCTAAGATAAACCACTTTAACTGAAATTGAAATTTGCTTTATTAAATGTTGTTCAAAGAACAACAAATCAAATACATATTGCAAGGACCATGACACTTATTGCAAGGACTGACTATGTTTTTAAATGTTCATATATAAATATACTAGTCTACTAGGTGCGTTGCCTTCACCTGTCAACTCCACAAAAAGGAATCAATATGTTGAGATTGAAGACAATGCTTACCAACATATGACATTTAGTAGGTCAAAAAAGCAGCATAGGTCTTCCAAAGTCGACTTTTTTCAAAACTCCCTGACTTGCACCAACTCCAACATGTTTGTCTTTGTAACTTGTTGTGCCAACAATATTCGGAAATTCAGAATTCACTATTTTATTCTTTGTAGCTTGGGAATCTAAGAAGTCACATCATGAAATTATTTCTTTATAAAGGAAGATGTAGTACATTTGAAAGTTGAAGTTTAAGAAACAAGAATTGTCAAATCAGTGACCTAAATATGGTCAAATAGCAATACAACATTGAATATTCCTTATAAACCACAACATTCTAATAGTAAGTACCTCACAACTATATTATACTTAACAAGAATATCAAAAGCCAGAAGTGTACACATTTGCTTCATCAACTGCAAGGCTAGATTATACATGGAGAGATGAGAAGTAACTTGTATTTAAACGTCTCATGCAAGCTACATTTAAAGATTTTCCTCATCTCTCTTTCTAGCATCTATGTGCCTTTACACATCTTGGACCACCCTCAGTTTATAGGTCTACTTCATCAGCAAAACTCGGTTCCTCTTGAAGAACTCCACCAAAGTCTGGTATTCCATTGTTTAAAATCCAGAGCACTTGCAATCAAGAATTTAAGCTTGAAATTTAGTCATGTTTTTCATACACATCATTTCTTTAACTACATCCTCAGAAGTACCAAGTGATTCAAGTATATATTGTAGTCAAAGAAATTCTTGTACAATCAGATAACTCAATAATTCTACAACTGTCGACCATGAGTAGAAACTATTAGAGCTTGAAGACTTGAAACTAAAATGAAAGGAGCTCACTTGTTGATGATTACGTGAAGCACGTGCCAAAAAAGTGTGCTGTGCAAAGAAGCCAATTTAAAATGAGCACTTGCATCAGCTAAACAGTCTCACAGATCTGATAGTTACTATTTCAAGAATTGCATGCACCTTGTATACAACTCTACAAACGAACTCTAAGAGTGCTGGAATTACAATTATGATTCCGTCCAATAAAGGACACTCAATGTTTAACTTGAACATCAGAACCAACATTCAATATTTGTTAGATACAGTGATAATTCATATGAGATTGTTGATTAAAATATAATTTTTAATTGAAAATGACTGTAGCAGATTGGAGAACAACAAGAAAGAAGCACCACTTTGAACATATTATTGCAAACAACAAAGCAACTCATCCTATCTTCAAGTAGAAGATCCATTTCAAATGTGTAATAACATCCTTTAAAATATTGAGCCTTCTTCTAAATATTTTAAGAGAGTTCCACTCCACAAAACGGGCTATAGTGACTGCTAGAGTGACTAAAAAATAGTCCAAGGACATACCCGTCAAAGACACCTAGAAATCTGTTATAGATTGTAGCAAAATGGTCCATTGCACAAAGTAACACGTACAAAGTTGGATGATTGCATAAGTATTGCAAGTCAAACCTTCTAGTAGATTTAGTGACTAGTATCATAGTATGAAGATGCTTGTCTACATACACAATTGAATGCATACACAAGTTAAAAAGAAGCCCATGAATATCATTCCTATTATCTTCATGCAAAATCTACAATCTGCCATTGGCGTTAAATCCTCATGAAAATGGATTACCATATTTATTTGGAAAAAAAACAGTCACGACATAGAATAGCTATTTATCCACAAATCACGAAATAGTCTATTAACCTGGAAATGATGTTAAAATGCACACTAGTCATTTCAAGATGTAGCTTGGAGGTAATGTTTAAAAGATAAATGGTCACCAATACAAAATCGATATCAATTTACTAATTGATGCACAAGAGCAGATATATATCGACACCTCCATTATCCCAAACAAGTGAAATTTCAAGCCATGGTTGCAAAACCACAGCCACATATTATTGAAAAGAGGGTTCAGATGAAATTCACACGTACCATAGCTGACACCCATCCCTTCTACAGACTAGCATCTATGGAGTCGGATTCATTCACCCATCCAAACAGGACCCATCATCCCAACACTTGATCAAAAAACTGACTTGGAAGCGTGGAACTTCCCGTAGTCATAGCGCAACCCAATGCCTGTAGCCAAATTCACTCAGGTAGAAACGTGTCATTGTTGCAAACATATGTCCCCACGGAGTATTAGTCATGCAACTTATCATTTGCACTAATTTTCAGCACATGTTTTATGGAGGATCTATGATTAGAGGTTTAAAACTCTGCACCTTTGAAAGCTCTAGAGACGGGCACTAGGAAGAAGTCTAGGCACTCCCATATCTCCATCTTGGGAACAAAATGCAAGCTCTAAGTGAAGTTCCATGTTTGGAAGTTGGGACTTTTGTAGAGAAGGGCGGTGCCTATGGTGCCTGATGTGCCGGTGTTGACAACTCAACGCCCACCAGGAGATTCGAGATCAAGTCGGGGCCTTATCAGATTGTGTTGGGATTGTGGAAGGAATGAGGGTTGTATCCAGAGAGGCCCACCGCAACGGGGTTCTGAGGTGCTTGACAAGAAAGAAAAAAATCGATGGAAAATCAGCAATGCATAATGTTTCTAATTGCTCCTAATTGCAACTTGTTTCTAGAAACAAATCCTACATATGATTGCCTACAACGTACAACCTCTATTAATGAGAGTCTAAGCTTGCTTTGGGGTACATTTATAATCAATACTTTCAAATTTTGTAGTTTATTGTCTACATTTATTAGTTCAAGCAAAATATAAGACCCTAGTATTTAGGCCTCTCATTAAGTTAATTTAATAACAATATGAGACCCTAATATTTGGGCCAAATTATCTTCCAAACACAACCGAGTTAGAATAAGAAATGAGAGTACTGTAAGACAAACAATTATCTTAGGCTGTCAAGGGAGCAAGAAACACGATGAACTCTCAACTCCGGATTGCATCAAGTGAATTTATGTCATCAAAAAAGGACAACAAAGACTTAACGTATCAATCATGGTATGCTTGCCCAGGAAGGAAGGACATGTTCTTGTGCTTGTTTGTCAACGTAGCTCCTGGCATCAAAAAATATGGATTGAAAAAAAGACTAGACCGGCCTAATAGAAGAATGATGTGGATGACTGATTGTGGACTATTGAGGTAGTCTGCTTATAAAGGTACCTTTTAAAATTTTGATAGCATTTGGGGGAAGGCTAAATTCTTTTAGAACAATTTTCTGTAAATTTTTGTAGGAAAAAAAAGTGAAATTGGGATCTTATTCATGTCGTTTTGTATTTTTTGGACTAGTGTAGAATTAGTTATGAATTTTTGAAGATGAAACGTGGTGATCACTAAAAGCAATCACCTCTTGAAATGTACACTATTTATACATTAAAGAAAGTAAATTGTACCTTTGTGCTAGTGATCGCTTTTAGAGCAAGGTCACTTTTAGAGCACTCTACTTTAAGGTGGGTACCCCCAAAACTGCCACTTTTTGCTTCTTTGCCTATGTACTAGAGTTATTCGTAAAGTCATCCCTAGTTTGATACCCAGTTTTAAACAAGCTCTTATACAAATTGGTGAAAGGAGGTAAAGCAAACCATATGGGATATGTAAATGGTTGGAGTTGTAAGTAACTTGTAAGAGCTTGGAGGAGCTCAATCTTAAAATAAACCCATATCCTTTGAGAGTTCATAAAGAATAGTGGATTTCATTATAAAAACAACCTCTCCACCCTCCATTCTCACAAATTGTCAATGTACAATTTCTGTGACAGGTAAACTCAGGTCCGAACTTTTTTAGGCACCATTTCGATGCGAAAGAAAGTTTGGTCCCAAGTTTTGTTTTGCTAGTGTTGATTGCGCGAGCTTTTTACTTTTTCACCTGCTTTTTTACATAAAGCAGGGCTTCAAACCCCAGTTTTACCTCTAAACTCGGATTTACTTTACGAATAACTCTACTATTATTAGATTAGTCAAATTTTCATATTTTTCTTGTTGGCATTATACAAGTGAAAGGAGTGAGGTTCCAACACACCCAAAGGCTAGATAATGTCAATGCAAAGTTAGGAAGGAACAGAGTTTGATCAGTCTAAAACAATTTCTTTCACATGTTTAGGTACATAATTAATTTTGGAGATGTACACAAACTGAAGATGGGAGTTTTTGATCAATGGCGTATCTGGGGGGGCCATCTTGTAATTCTCACTGATTCTCTATTGATATCATGCAAGACAAAGAATTGGAGTTTTTCTTCTTTATACAATGCTGTCAAAGAGATGAGAATAATTATATTTAAGATTAAACTCAACCTACACCTAAAAGCATCAAAATAAAGCATCTGCTTCAACATGATGGTTTTTTAGGGAATAGAATATAGCAATGGTAATTAACTCTTGAGCGCCCCAATGCCTCAAATGTGGCCTTCCATAATTGAAAGGTTGCCATGTTTGACTATTATATAATCTTTTCAATGGTTTGGTCAAAACAATTTTGTCTATTTTCTCATAGCTCCGAACCTATCTCCACTACTAATTTCTAAAGTCAATTTCTATAGATCTCATTTTGGGTGACAATTTGATTGGAATGAATTCAGATGGATCTAGAATTTGGTAAACATGCGTAGGAAGCTCAAGGGTTAAGCTTAAAATAAGATCATCCATTTCCTCCTATTCTTAATTGTAAGTTAGGTTGCTATATTTCCAATTAGTTGTGGTGTAGGTGACAGCTCACATAGAGCAAGGTTAGCAGAAGTAGCAGAAATGTCCGGGAGGTGTACATTGAAAGCATGCAATGATCACAACATGTACATTGAAAGCCACAATTATCAATTGCATTGGTTTTGTGACCAGCCTATGGTTGGAAATAGGTTTGCCTATATATCAAGAATTGGACAAAAATAAATTCACAAAAATAAATTTCATGGTAATTTTGTTTTTGAGGAAAAAAATGTAGAAAATGATGAAATCCTTTTAAAATCTATTTCTCTACACAGGAAAAAAAAAAAACCTTGAACTTCCTCATGCCGCAGATAGGCTAAATTGCTTAACCCTAGAAGAACGCGAAGGATCCTTGTGGTAATCAGAATTTCTGAAATCGTGGAAATAATTGGTATTAAAAAAATAATAATAATTCATTTGAATTCAAAATACCGTAGAAGATTTCTACTTTCCAAAACTAATTTTAAGGATGAATAATTGTATTTCTGTCCTACACATGAGAATGCCATGTCATTTATTGGACACTAAACATTTGCTACGTCCTTTCTAGGTTAAGTGGTCATAACATTCAAGAGCCTTCAGAGAGGCTGCCTTTGCCTCTCTGAAGTCTTCATCCACGAAATGCATCCACATGTTATTAATGTATGCTTCAGGACCGAGACAATGGCAGTACATTTATGGTACGATCTATTTTTTTGGCTAATTCTAGGACAAAATGTACAAACAAATAATTTTAAAGATAGATGGTCTGTCAAAACTCAAAGACTTCATTGAGTATTATACCATTGAAATCTAACCATTTGCTATTAATGATTTATTCTGATTTTTTTTGTAGAAAAGAGAAGCTCTTTATGTACACTTGGGGTGGTAGGAGATAGAACAACCCATGTGGGATATGTAATTTAGAGTTTGTAATTTCTCAACCGCTCTTAGTTAAGTCTAAAGTAGGAATTGTGTTAAAATTATAATTTCAGACCTCATTTAGGCATATTGTAATATCTTTTTTCAAAAAAAATTGAACTAAAAGAAGTTGGGGAATCAAGCTAAGTTTCATCTTCAAAAATCCGTTTTAAATTTAGATCTTCCACTCAAAAGTTATGGACAAATTTCAGAGAAGATGTATGAAAATGTCAAAAAAAAATCCTCTTAAACCCTTCTATGAAATTTGTCTATAACTTTTGAGTGGAAGATTAAAATCTCAAAAGGATTTTTGGAGATGAAATTAACTTGATTCTCCAACTTATTTTAGTTCAAAGTATTTTGAAAAAAGGTATTCCACTATGCCTAAATGAGGTCTGAAATTATAATTTTAACACAATTCCTACTTTAGACTTAACTATGAGCGGTTGAGAAATTACAGACTCTAAATTACATATCCCACATGGGTTGTTCTACCTCCTACCACCCCATATGTACATAAAGAATTGTCTTCTAATTCCAAATCACAAAACACGAATGGCTTACAATGCAATGTGAGGGAAATCAAACACTGAAATTATTAACCTCACTGAACTGTTTGTCATTTTTTTTAAGCTATTTTTTTGTGTTATTCTGAAATTGAAAGTCTTCAATTTCCCAGTAACCGGATTGTGCAGTCAAGACCTTGGCACTGAGCAGAAGTCTGACATTATTGACGCGTGGCTTATTAGCTAATGTCGGGTGTGGAATATTCCACACCATTTCATCCTTTGGATGAAATGATGTGGAATATACCACATCATTCCGTCAGAGGGAAGGCAGCTGCTCTCACAGCTCTTGAATGTTATGGGTTGGAAATGGGTGATCATTGTGATATGTGAAGTTATGTTACTACACTAGCTGTGGGTATCCCACTCACTAATGACCTCCAACACATGTGTGAGCTGTTTTGCTCATTGCATATAAGTTATTGGTGGAAATTACAACTGTACCCTCAGATGCCAACAAAAATCAAAATTCAAAAAAACAATCAACCTCTCTACCTAACGGAAACCCTCGCAGTGTATTCTTCAACACACTTGTGTCAAAAAAAATCAAATTTCAAAAAACCATCCAAGATGCAGCCGTAGGCTGAGGAGGGGCCACATCTAATGAAAGCTAGTTAGGCATGTACTGTTATGCTCACATGTACAGTGGGCTACAATTCATTTACGAATTTTTGGATCTTGCTAAGATTAGGAGAACTTTGGGAGGCCCATGTGCGATAAAAAATAAATGGAATTTCAAATTTTGAAATTGCGTTGGAATTACCTTGAAGTCTACTTTATCATCATTATAAACACACATACATAATTGAAAATTATATAAAGAGCTTGATGTTTTCTATATACTATGTACTATCTAGTGTTGCCAACATTTGTGAAAATTACAACTTGTATTAAATGGTACCTATAAGAAATGAATCTTCACAGTTGCTTTAGAGATATTTATTCTCATACCCCTTCAATTTCTTGTATGACTTCTTGCTTGTTCTTCATCCAAATGCAAAAAATCTTTGACTATTCTCTATGAAATGGTAGATAGTGTATAAAAAGAATCCAAATTGTTGTGTAACTTAAAAAAATTTAATTTCACTTGTTATGAAATTGAAGTTCACTTTATTGCAATTCCAATACAATTTGCGGTTTCAAAATTGATTCATTTTTTAGTATGCTAAAGCTTTCTAAAGTTGTTGAACTTTCTAGTGAAAACTAAATGAAAAATTTGTAAATGAACTGTAGCCCACTATACATTCTCCCATTGTGACACGAGGAAGAGGGGGAGGCATTTGCCATGCAGAGGCTAAGGTAATATGTTCTTAAAGTGACCATTTAACCCTTAAGCGCTTCGATGTCCATTTTTTGGACGATGAACAGAGGGCTTGCAGGCACTGTTTCGTCCAACCAACTTCTCATTCATCCAATGTAACACTTGAATCTTGAAAAGACAACCTTCTTTAATGACCAATTTCATGAAGTTTTGGTAAATGTTATTTTTGTACAAAGATATAAGCAAAAATGTGCAAAATTTCAAAAAAAGATTGAAGTGTTAAGGAGTTAAGCTTATCCAATTCATCATTTATAATAATAGATATTTCAAACAACATGTCACTCATTCCTAAATTTATAGAAGTTGCATTTAGAACATGACTGCTTTTAGAGTAGACTACCTACAGACCATTTGTTCAACTTCTATAATTTTCTCTCTACAAATAACAAAAACAAGTAGAATTTCTACTTTTTTTAGGAAAAAAAATTGACGGACTCTTGATCATACTTTAGACATTCATTTTTGGTTGACCCAAACTATGGTCGAGAGTCTATAGCCATGTAAATATTTTTGTCACATTGTCAGTTTGGAGGGCAATGGCCTCTGTACTATGCCATCTAGTGTGAAGGGTCAAGAGGCTTGAGATTTCAGAAATTTGATTGGTGGAAATTGACGGACTCTTGACCCTCTACCATAGTGTGAAGTGTCCCCTAAGTATGGTAGAATCACCCATAGTTGACCACTTAAGCAATTATGTGCATGTTCTAGAGTAGTAGAAGGCAATGTAAATTTATTCCCCTATAGAAAAATAGAAATGACAGGTATTGCCAATTTTTCATAATTTATTTCCTTAAATTCAAATTACTATGAATTTTGGAAGCCAAAAGTTGGCCTCAATCCATACCCAATATATAAAGTCTTCCAATTCCAATCATTCCATAACTGCTTTCCCGCTTACTATTTACTACTTTTTTTGCTCACCTCATCAAGATATGTGTCATGACCTTGTAGTCCCAACCTTGCAAAGGAGAAAAAAAAACATTCCAAACTCTGGTTGGAAACCTGTTCCAACCTTGGTTGGAAATAGTTGCACCCTATAGGTTGGATATGGATGCTTGGTTGGTAATGGATGGTTCTATCATAAGCATAGGGATGGATGGATCTTGTTGAGTGCATTGACCCCATGAGATCAAGTTCATAAAATGGGCACCTTGACAAATGCACCACTAACTCAAAATCGTTGACATCATTACTCTGCCTACATTTACAAGATCAATGTGGAACCTCAACCTAAAAACATTTGGACCCTTCCCAAGTTTTGTATACAATATCCATATATTGCATGTTTTGGTGGATTGGAACTTTCTTTTTGCTTGCTAATAAGAAAAGATGAAAATTAGACCAATCTAATAACAATGATCACTCACATCAGCCAAAAGGGGTGGTTTGGGGGGTACCTCACTTTAACCATCAAATTAAGGTGAATACTACCAAAACTACCACTTTTGCCTACTGCATTGAATTTTCATCTTTTTCTTGTTGGCAAGTGAAAGGAGGTTCCAACTCACAAAAGAATAGAACATTTGGATCCCATATGCAAAAATAGGAAAGGTCAAAGTTTTTTTTGGTATAGGTTCTATAATTATTTCTTCCACATAGGTACATGTTGATTTTGGAGATGCACACACATTGATGATGGCGGTTTTAGGCATGGTACAATTTTGGATGTACCTACCTTAATCCATGTACGATTGTAGTTGACCATATTTGAGGTAAGCATCGTATTTTACTCACCTTTGTTTTAAAAAAAATTCAGGAAATTCAAAGTCCTATTTTGACTGTGTATGAAACCTAAATTTGATTTATTTAAAGTCTAAAGGTCTTTGATTAAATGAAGTCGTAGGTATTGTTTGGATGTAATAGAGACAATATTAGAGTGTACTCATATCATTTTAGAAGTGTCTTAATAGCTATAATAGAATTAGGTACATATTGGAAGTAGTACTATCAAAGATTGTAACCATTTCAAGGCCATGACATCATAGCCATGGTAGAAAAGCATTGAAGGCCTTTTAGGTGAGTAAGATGACGATTTTGGATTTATTTTGTGACCATCTGGTTTGGAATGGATGGAATCAAATAATTGGAGCTTTAAAGAATTACATCACTTCAAACATTTATGACTAATTCATGCTTTGTTTAAAGAAATTGATTTAAATTACTAGTACAATATTAATTGAATACTATTTGTATAATATTTTCTTAAGTTTGGAAAAAGAATTACATTTCTTCAGCCCTTTAAGATTTTGATAGATATTTTTTGGTAATAATAGGGTCAGTTATTATATATATGGTCTATGTAGAAGATATTACTGTTATCACAAAATGTAATATTTACATTTTATTATCTACATTCACAAATATGTAGAATGTAGATAAAACATCAATAATTCATCTTAACCCCTAAAGGACCAAAGTGTGTTTTTTGGCAACATAGCAATTTTGGGCAGCTCACTACGAATGGAATTTATATTTTTTTTCTTTGAAATTTTCATACAACACGTGCCTGAGGAGTATCTTTAAGGCCCAACAATTTTCATAACTTTTGACTACATGGTTAAAAAGTTATTGCATGATACGTCATTTTCAGTCCTTGACGGGCAACGTGGGCAGCAAAAAAAACTTCTTTAAAAATCACTTTTTAAGAAAATAAAAATTTGAAATTGCTTCTTTAGATTTATATGTACACGAGAAGCTTTGAATCATTCCATTTAGATCTATGAGTCAGAAGTTATGAGGATTCTTAGTTTAAGGGTAGTTATAGAATCTCAACTCTAAAATAAACTTTGAAGTCTTTTATTTAACTCAATTTTCAATATTTTTGAAAAAAAATAAAATATTGGGTTTAGATTGTTTATTACAACATTACAACCGTTGGGATTGGCATTTTTCAATTCCATAAATAAATTCTTTACAATTTAGTATTCTGAATCATTCTCTACCTCTTCCTACTTACTTATTTTTTCCTATATGCTGTACAATTCCAAATGATCTGAAAATTTTCAAACATGTAGCCAACTTGCCTTCAAGAATAAATCCAAAGAGTAACCACCATTTTGGACATTTTTTCATACAAATGTGACCTTGTGAAGGGCAGCTGCCTGTTTTTTCGCAGGGACAAAAAAAGGATTTTTGTCAATTCAAACGCTACTATCTTGCAATCCACATGGTGGAAAATTCTGAAATTTTTTCAACATCTTTTAAAACAAGTTTACTACAAGATCCTTTGGTTACATGTGTCCAAAATTTCTTTTTTTCTAAAATTTGGCACTAGTATTAGAAATGGCAGTTTTGGAGCGTTTTTGGTGAAAACATGGTCAAAACATTTAGGGGTTGAACCTTGTTGACCAAGCTATTTTTCTTAGCAATATAGAAATTTTAGGCATGTACGTGTGACTAGAGATTTTCATATCTTTGGTCCAAATTTTAATGGAAGGTGTGGACAAGGAATATCTTTCATGTGCACTAAATTTAAGGACATTTGGAAATATGAGTAAAAAATTATGGCCTAATATATAGTTTGTTTTTCAATTTGGGCAGTCGGGACAGATTTGAAAAAATCACTTTTTTCAAAAACAAAAATTTGAAATTGGTTTTTAGATTTATAGAATGATTCAAAGCATTACATTTTGATCAATGATTCAAAATTTATGAGGTGTTTTAGTTTGCGGGCAATTATGAAATCTCTACTCTAAAATAAACTTTGAAGCCCTTTATTTAATTCAAATTTCAATATTAAATAAAAAAATAAAAAAATATAGGATGTAGATTTGTTTATTACAATATTACAACCATTGAGATTGGCATTTTTCAACTCTATAAATAAATTGTTAACAATTTAGTATTTTGAATCATTCTCTACATCTTTTTTTATAGACAATTTTGTCAAAATGGTGCTATTTCTCTACTTTGGCAATTTTACAGTTCAAACGAGTGGTCTGCAATGTACAATTATATTAGATGTCTAAAATCTAAACAAGTCCTACATGTTTGAAATCTACATTAGTCCTAAATGTCACTTTTGCAGTTCAAACCATGTGGTTTAAAATCTACATCTTTCCTAGATGTCACTTTCATGGGTCAGACCAGGCAGTCTGAAAATGGCACATGGAAACCGCCATTTTAGCAAAATTCTCCATCTACTTACTATTTTTTTCTAATATGTTGTATAACTCCAAATAATCTGAATTTCTTAAAATATGTAACCAGCCTTGAAGAATGAATCCAAAGAATCACCACCATTTTGTTCATTTTTTCATATAAATGTAACCTTGTGAAGTGTAGCTACTCGTTTTTTTGCATGGCCCTCTAAAGGATTTTTGTCACTTCAAACACTAATATCTTGCAATCTACATGGTGCAAATTTTGAAATTTTTTCCACATCTTTTCAATCTTGTGTACTACAAGATTTTATGCTTTTATGTGTCCAAAAATGATATTTTTCAAAAATTTGGAACTTATACTAGAAATGGCAATTTTGGAGCGTTTTTGGTGATAACATAGTCAATGAACTTTAGGGGTTAATGTAAACTCAACCATCCAAAGATGGTAAACCCATCATCACCATCTTAAAAGTTGGATACTATTACCAACTATATATGCTTGATGCATAGATGTGTCCATGATGAAGATAACAAGAATGCAAATATGACTAAGGTAATCCATCCAATTGTGGCTATAAATTCTACTATATTTTAGAAGGATGTAGAAGTGTTAATTTTTTCTACAACAAAGAACAATATATAAAATAATAGGAAATGGAATCATGAATACTTTCACAAATTGTGAATTTTTTATGAAAAAATTCATATGGTCTACTATAAATAAAAGTATGTCACCTCCCACCATTCCACCAACCAAAAGTGCAACCATTAGAGTCACTTTACTCATTTCAAATGGCTACAATAGTTACCTAAAATAGTCACAATGATAAAGCCATAAAATGGTCACATTCTTTAACAATTTTAAACTTACAAAAATATGGCTCTATTGTAGCCTCTAAGTCATGTGCAAATTGCCACTTGAACAATCCACTAGTGCCACCCTCACATCTCTAAAATAGCCATTGCATCATAAATAAATAAAAAGAGACATTTAAACTTCTTATAAGGCCATAGTGAGCCATCTCTAAAGTTTGTGCCTAAAAGCAATTCCAATAGGATAGTTTTCAAAGCCACAATAATGGCGATGTTAATTTTGTCTATAGACTAGAATTTAAAAGGAGACTCCAATTAGCCTGCTATGCACACTTAATCCACTTTTTCTATAGTGCATTATCATTCACAAGTCTCCGGGCATGTTTAAATTGTGTATCAAACTTATATGAATTTACTTCAAATACATTTATTTTTAACTATGCGGTCTAGTGACTCCACACGTGCACTACAAGAGAAAGGGATGATTTTAGTGAGTTTTTAAATATAGTCCTAGACATAAGATTATAAGTACAAACACATGTATTTCCAGATAGTCAACTTTTATTGAAAATCTCCTTAAGGGTCATTACTTATAATCTTATGTCTAGGACTATATTTTAATATTCATTTAAAACACCCTTTTTTCTTGTAGTGGTGTGTCTACATTTGTGCCAAAAGACATAAGATTTTATGTTCAATTAAGTTTATAGTTTGGTGAAGCGGCCTCACATTGGGACAACTTCAACTAGCCAAGAGACCCCTACACCAAAAGACAAGCAACTTGATTCCCGTGGCCATTAGTGCCAAACCATCTTGTTAGTGGTAGCATAGGTTTGCTCTAAAAGTCTCATCATCACAATAGGGTGACTTAACTTAATGATAAAATCCAAGACATAAGAGTTATCATAAAAGCTCTATTAGAATATTATGACTTTATGACTAAGTTTGTGGCTATAGGAGGTCATATCTTTCTACCAAGAGGTTTCTTGTAATGATATATTTGCCTATATAATTGTCCATTTTTATGACAACTTGGCAAGTTCATACATGATGGATTTTAGTACCTTAATTTGGAATCATTTGTGACATTTTAGTCCATGTGATTAAACTTAATCTTACAAAGAGGACTATTTGTAGTCCTTTCTACTCATTTTAAGTCATCATTAATTTTTCATCTAATATTTTTATTTTTAATATTACAAGTACACAAGTTATATTGAAAAAAATTACAGGAATTAGATTTTAAATCCTAAATCCTAAAAAAATAAGAAAAAGTGTTTATTCACACACAAAAATTGTCAAACTTTTGTCAATCAATCACATAAAGGCTAAACTTAGCTTGATGGTGATGCTTTGACTTTGAAGTCATTACATAAGTTTTTTTGGGTGTAAAAAAAATAAAATTACTTGAAAAGTTTTTGCATTATTCTTCATGACTAGTTTAATTTATTGAAGCCGCTTAAAAGTCATTGGATTGATTTTTTTACTAATTCAATTTAATTTATTAGTTAAAAATGATCAAATAATAATAATCTATTATGAATCTTTTTTTAATTTTAAAATTGATAAATAACATATGGTCTCATGCGAGGTTTCACGTAACAAAATTATTACATTGAAACTAAAATATAATTTAATCTCTAAGTTTCTCATTGACCAAAATGGATTTCACAATTTTGAGCGAGCTCTTATGCATGCAAGTCTTGATGGTATTTTCTAAAATTTTCATGTATGGTGGGATTTCTTCTAGCTATCCAACAAGCCAATTAGCAAAAGAAACAAGTTTGTGGTTAGAAATTTATGTTGTTTTTCAAAATTCTTAAACTTTTGGATAATTAATAAACTATTTTTAAAATATCGAACAAAATATTTTCTTATAGAATAGATCCATATCTACAAAAATAACTTTTATTCAGTCCATTCTAATGGGTAAGGTAAAAGATATGAGGAAATATGTTTTGCAGGTAGGTATATCCTATTATTCCCCCTAAATAAATATATGGTTTGTCTCTTAATTCACTTTTCACAATTTTTGAAAATAAAAAGATGAATAGAATTTATATGCTTTTCTAAAACATTCCCATGGTTGGAATTTGTTTGTTTTAATTCCATATTAAATTTATTATCAATTTAATATTTTTCTACATTTAATACACTTTTATAAATACCAATTATTTAAAGGATGAAAATGAAGTTATTTAAAAAAAATTCCTGTAAGTTTCCAACTCAATTTTTTTTTTGTAGACTTTCAATTCAATTCAAAAAAACAATACCAAATTTCTAATGTAGTGGAAGACAAACTATTTTTTTTTAAACATTCGAAGTAGAAACTTCGCCCTTCAAAACAATTGGAAAAAGCTTATTGTTCTATTTTTAACATTTTGATCTTAGAAATGCTAAAGATTAAGCTTTAAGAAGTGCATTGCGCAAAGGTGCCCAAGAGCATCCAATTACGTATGGTTTGAAAGCCAAGTTGCATCAACAATAGAGTGGCTTAGGTTAACATTGAAGCAGGAGCAGCTACCATTGCTTTAGCCAGAGCTACTATAGGTATTGGAAACGTATTTAGTGTGCGCCTCGCTAGAGTGCGTTTGGATCAATGAAGGTCAATAGATTATCACTTGGATGGTCCCCTAACCCATAGTGGAAATAGACTAAAGGGAACTATAGCATGGGACTTGGTTAAGTTTTGTGGCACGGTTATCACAAGTGCATCAAGGTCAAGCATTATCCCTTTTGACAAAGGTGGCCCAAAAGGCTCCAAGGCCCAACTAAATTCTTGGTGCGAACAATCCTCCAAGGGGGAATTGGTAGAGAAGTAGACATTCAAATTTGGTAAAAGATCTTGAGGTTAGAAGTTGCAAAAGAGATCACAAATTTGACCATTCTAACTTGTTCTCAATATGTGTTGTTCTACAATTATTTTTTTCAAAAACATCCAAAGGACTCCACAGGTTAAAAGCCTATTATGGGTTGAAAAACAAAGTTTGACCATATGTGGTCCCGGGTAGTTCTTTAAAGGTTAAGTGAAGTTGCTAATGTGTTAAACAATCATTAATTATAGATACACATTTATCATTCTTTGATCTTGATTGCATGATGTTGGTATATCTCCTCCAATTTATCTTTTATTGAATATATTTGGAAGAGAACTAGTTAAATTAATAGTCCAAAAAATTCAAGCATCTTATAAAAAAATATTCTTAGATTGGTAGAATCTATCAAACTATGTGGAAGGTTGCCTACGGATGAAGGAATTTAGATTTGATCCCTAGCATGGTCACAACCATAACCACTAGGCAACTTGAGATACAAGACCAATCTTGGATTGGAAAGAGGTAGGGCATTTAAGTTTTGGATTTTCCAAAAAGTGAAGAGCCCCACTCGTGGCTTCTTAAGAGCCCCCTCCTCAAGTAAAAATGCCATGCATTAGTACTAGTTTGAAATTTATGTTTCAATAGGTTGTAGTCTCCATTGAATGAGGCTTCTGCTTTTGTGCAGTTTGTCTTAGCTTAGTTCCTTCACCTTCAGGAGTGAACTCCTATCTAGTATCATTTTTTTGAGTGCTTGTCTTTTTATTATGAGATACTTTACACCTAGAGAATGGGCCAATTTGTTGTGCAAAAAGCCCAAAATCTTTACTTGTAATTGGACAAAAGGCTGAAATTTGTGCAATCGGCCTCTAGGTGTAAAGCATCATTAAGTCTTTCTAATTAATAAAAAGCTTTGTACATACACAATTAGCATGAACTTGAGCATTTATATAATTTAACCCTTAAGCACTCAAACGACCATTTTTTGGTTGGTGGTTGACCTCGGGCAAAAATTTCGAGCAAAAATAAACTTTTTTTCAATTTTTCTTTTTCCAAAAGATTGGATTGTCCTTCAATATTTATATTCAAAACTAAGATTGCTATAGTCAAACAAAGTTTATAAAAGCACAAAGTGTTTAGAATTGGATAGTGATGAAAAACTTACTATTTCATAAAAGTATTGGTGTTCTCATTTCTAGATCTTATGCATTTTTTTATAAATCAATAAAAAACACAATTTTGACCAATAAAAAAAATTCAAATCCTAAAGGTAGAAAATGAAGTTATATTTACAAAATTCATTTGAAGAGAATCTAAAAATAATTTTATAATTTTGATTATATGGATACTTTCTACTTTTCATGCTTCACATTATCTTCTGTGATGAAAACTTCAAAATTTTTATAAAAACTTATATTCTATAATACATTTGTGTTTTGTCTAAATTCCTTGGGCTCCTGCTTGGGCTTTTAGAGGGTTAAATGAGGTTGTTTGTTTTGTTTGTTTTGTTGTTTGTTACAATGAAATCTCTTGGATTGTGTTCTTGGTACCATTAAAAAGCTCTCTAGGAAGAGGGGTGCACAGACTTTATTTTTTTGACATTTGGACCTATGATATGAAAGATATTGAATTTAAAAAAAATTAAAAATTAAAATACTAAAAACTTATGTACTTGTACTTTTATTTTGGTTGTGGCAACGACACAGGGTTGGAGCAACTGATTCAATCTGGTGTGTGCACACCTTTGCTTCAGTGTGATTCCTTGCTGTTTGAGGCCCTTCTTGCTCTATTATAGTAGCAACGGTAAGGTAGGATGCTCTAAAAGCGCCCATTTAAGGGCTGGTCCGTCTTTTGCGTAGGTTTTCATAAATAGAAATATTTTTCACTCATTTTTCAGAGAAAGAAAAATGGATGTCAAACTTAACCCAAGTCGTTTCATATTTTTTGAAGCATTTTTGAATTAGTTATGAATTTTCAAAGATTTCAGTTGTAGGTACCTATTTGTGACCCTAGGTCTCCCAAAATGCGTCCACTTACAACTTCTAAAGTGATTTGAGGAAATCAAGGCCAATGACTGGCTCTTGCAATAAAGAATACTTTTTTGGAGGGTTCAATCAATGAATAAAGTGGTCCATTTAAAGACCAACTCATATCTATTTAGTACCATTTTGTAGGGTTGATTTGAAGAAGCCGGTTGCTTTTAGAGCATCCTACCTTAATGACATTTGCTGAGAAGATTTCCAATCCTGCGAAACTCAAGTGCTTGCATATGGTTTAAAAACAAACTAAATTCTGAACGTCCTATATAGGAGGAGGCTCGAAAACAGTTCGGGCATTAAGAACCGCCCCCCATAGAAGTGCCCAAAACAGTGCACATGGGATGTAGAAATGGAAATGACTTCATCTGATGAGAAACTGCCAACTCATGTGTGTGATTTTAGGTTATTGAACAGGTGACATGGTTCATCATCATGTGTGATTTTACTCATAATAAAGACCTGAATTTGGTGAGGTCTGCAGAATGACTTTGAAATGTCAAAAAATTGCAAGAAAAATTGCAAGAAACACATTTGGGGCTGAACCTGCTTCTACTAAAATGTTTCTCAATCACTCATAATTTCTTGGATTGGTGTGAAATTTTAACCACAAACTAGACTAGTATGCACAACTTTTCCAAAAAATTTATTAGAAACGGACATTGTATGAAGAAGAAACAAGCCGCCGAAGTTCACTATAATCCAAAAATGTCGGGATTTTAAACTTTGAATTGCTCCTAAACATTCAAAACCACTTGGATTGACATGAAAATCTTACCACAACAACTAGACTTCAAGGGAAACATAACCCAACAAATTTTACTGAAAACTAACATTGGATGAAGGAGATACAAGCCCCCGAAGTTGCAGCCATCAAATGCAATTTTGTGGACTCAAATTGAACTTGTGAGCTTTGATTGGCTTCCAAAAAATCAGTACATCTTGTATTGATTTGAAAATTTTACCATACAAATTAGAAAAGAGTATGCAAATTTTACAATAAGTTTTATTGAATTTAAACATCATATGCAAAAGTTACAGCACTTTGAATTTGATTTGAAACTATGAGAGGAAACCCTGGGGTGTTTAGTGGTTGCAATAAATTTTGATTTACAATCGGGAGTGAATTCATTGGAAACGTACAGTGGATCATTCTTAGAATCATTGTTTTCATTTAAAGGCATTTTAGGATCCTTCTTAAATTCACTAGCTCCATTCAATGGCATGTTTTGATTGATTATAGTTGCACCTATGAGCATTAATAGGGACCTATGCACCTTTGACTTTGAAAAATCATATCTTATTCATTTCATGTTAGAAAATTAAACTTAAGATTTCCACTCCTGCATTCCTTGTTTCTCTTTCTTCCACAAAAATGTAAAAAAACTTTGGATCCACCCATTTTTGTATAGGGGTCTTTTTTCCCTTAGATGAGTGCTTTCTGAATCTTCTAACTTAGTGGATTCATGTTGTATTGTACAGTGGGGTACCAATCAAAATGGCGTTTTTGAATTTGCAGTGAAAGAAATTTCAATGTTTCCAGCTTTAACAACCTCCCGAGAGTTGAAAAATTGATATTTTTTCACAACATTGTACTTATGGTAATAACTCTTGTACCAAATTTCAAGGCCAAAAGATTCACCAAAAAAAAGATACTCAAAATCTACCAACATGTGTAGCTGTAAAAAAAACTTCACTACTGCCAACTTTAACAGCCTTCCAAGGATTGAAATTTTTTTTGCCATTAAATTTTTGAAATAGAAAGTTCTCTATGTTAATAATATATTTTCAAAATTGCAAGGACAAAAGTTCAATACAAAAAAAGATATTCACAATCTACCAACATGTGCCGTTTTGAGAAACAATAGTAGAAACCATTTCACTATTGTTAACTTTGATACCCTCCCAAGGGCTAAAAAATTGCTTATTTACTATGAAATTTTTGTCAAAAAATATTTTCTATGCTAATAACATGTGTGACAAATTTCAAGGCCAAATAATTCATAAAAAGAAGATATTCAAAATCTACCAACATGTGTAGCAATGAGAAACCATTTAACTACTACCAACTTGGACACCCTCTCAAGGGCTAAGAAATTGTCTGTTTACCATGAAATTTTTGGCACAAGATTTTCTTCATGTTAATAACATGTGTGCCAAATTTGAAGGTCAAAAAATTTATACAAGAAAGGATATTCACAATCTACTAATGTGTATGTCCTCCATTTGCCGTAATCACTGCTTGTAACCTAGAGGGTATAGAATGACATAATTGAAGAAGTTTTGTACCATTGATTAACTTCCATTCTCTTTCAGTAACTACCTTCAACCCATCTAAGTTTTTAGGGCATATTGGGCCATGTTGTATAGCATCTTTCAAAATCTTCCAAAGGTTCTCAATTGGATTTAGATCGGGAGAGTTTGCAAGCCAATCAAACTTCTCCAGAAGGCGTGTTTGTCTCCATTCTTCACATAATTTGCTACAATGGATAGGTGCGCCATCTTCCATGAGCAATCCTTGTGGCACTTTATCCATGAAATGAAGCAACTCACCATTGTAGATTACTTCAACAAAATCCTTAGCAGAGTGTCGATCTTTAGGCATAAAAACAAGTTGTAACTTTTGTCCTCTAGCAAATGCACCCCAAATCATTAAAAAGTTTTCCCACTCTTAAAAGTCGGAACTATACAACTTCATGAATAGCGCTCATATGCATTTCTCTAAACATGAACTTCTCTAGAATTTTTTTCAACTTCAAAGGTAGACTCATTTGTCCAAACAACTTGCTCCCATTCTTCTACACTCCACCCACAATACTTCTCAACAAAAATCAATTGTTGAGACATGTGACAAGGTATTAAAAAAAGTTTTTTGACTGCAATTCGATTGAAAATGTCACTCCTATGTAAGGCCCTTCAAATAGTATTTCTAGACACTTGAGTAGGACATATACTAGTAATCTCTAAGAGCGTCGATCGACAATGAGTTTTTGAGATACATATAATAGCACGAACATCTCTGTCACTAAGCTTCTTACTTCAATTTTTGGACAAATGAGTTAGTTCCACACATGTTCTGGAGTAATGTAAGGCAATGTAAATTTTTTGCCATGTATGAAGGTATGGAGTAGAAATCACAGGGATTGCAAATCTTTTTGTAATTTTACACCTTGAATTGAAATTACTATGAGTTTTGGAAGCCAAAAGTTGGTATGAACCCATATCCAATGTATAGACTCTTCCAATTCTAATCATTCAAGAACTACTTTCCCACTCACTATTTCATGACATGTATCATGACCTTACTAGTCCTAACCTTGAAAAGAAAAGAAAAAAACATTCACCAAGCTTTGGTTGGAGATTTGTTCCAACCTTGGTTGGAAATAATTGCACCTACATGTTGAGTATGGATCTGAGAATGGCCGGTTCTACTATACTCAAACAACACCAACATTGAAAACTCATAGCTTGAATTTTGGGTGAAAGTACACTAAAACAACAATCCACTAGACTAACCTCCTCAAGCGTAGAAGGTAGGAGGTCCATAAGGAACTATTTGGGAACAAGCTTATTCAATGAAGACATCCATTTTTCAAGCTTGGTAGCCATGCTCTAATAAGGTGTGTACACCTAAAATCACACCCTACCTAAAACTACCATCATCACACTATACATTTCTTTAATCAACATGTACATAAGTAGAAGATGTGATATTAAAACATCTACCTCAAAGAAACTTGACCCTTCGTAACTTTTGCACATGATATCCAAATGTCATGTTCTTTGGGTCATAGGAACCTCCTTTCACTGGCCCGCAATAAAATCAATGAAAGTTTGACCAATCTATTAATAGTAACTTGGCACAGTAGCAAAAGTGGCGGTTTGGGGGGTACCCACCTTAAACCACCCAATTCATTCTCCCGTTCTATTCAAACTATGCTCCCCATTTTTGTTATGTAATTCAAGAACAAACACCAATTCTTAAGCACAAACTTTGACAGAATTATGATATTATTTTACAAGGCGAATGGATACTAGGTTATTCAGAACACCTGCCAGTGCCTGACTAGTACCTGGGCTGAATCAAATTACTTTGGTTCAAAGCACCCACACCTACTTAAGCTTAATGTTTTTTCAACAAATTCTTTTAATACGAGATTGCTAGGATCTTTAACATTAGGACCAGTCAGAGATTCACAAGATAGCCGATCCACTTTCTCTCACTAGCCTTGATTAACGCTGGTAGCTTTTCTATTTCTACTAAAAAATGATGACAAAGAATCTGAGAATTCAAGTCCTAAAATTTTGCACTTCCATTTTGCCCTTCCAACTGGATTCTTCAGGATACTCTTCTTCTCCCTGAACCAACTCCTCCGCCACAGTCAATATTCTCACTTTGTCGTCAACGATTTCAAGAACCTGCGTTTACCAAAAATTCCAAAATATAAGGTGGAGGATACTAAAAATGTTAGGGACCTGAATCAGTTGCCAATTTGACCGAACCCTGTTACTAACAGCAACTCATCTATGCATAAACTCGGTTCGCAAGTGGAATAAACAAGAGTTGGTTAAATGTATTTGGTCACTGAACTTTGAATAAGAATGAGGTAGTCTACGTTCACTTCAATAGTGGACTACAACCTCCCAATTTGAATAATTGCAAGAGAAATACAAGAAGTGATAAAAATTAGATCTCAAAATTAGATTTGACTGTTGTACCCAAAGTGATCTCTTAACTGCACTTTAGTGATCTACCAATGAAAGCACACTCCCTACAACATGATTAAAAGCTTACAAGTGACGGAAAGACCATCCTCTACATTACAAGAGGGTTCCTTAGGGTCAGCTTCTTAGCTATCTTGATTTGCTTGTGTTTCGATAACTATGTGCAGAATAGCGACTGATACAAGGAAAGAAGCCAACAATCTACCTCAGGAAGAGCATGGAGAACCCCACTAGACATGCCGACATCTATTCGCCAAATGCGCCCATCACATTTGCTGCACGCAGAAAGAACACGTCACCACCAATTCAACTTCTAGATCAATCATTGTTCATGTGGTTGAAAAATCAGGGAATATTCTTGCAAAATTACATTACACCGTGACGGTGTCTTTCCCGGTGTCTTGAGATTACTAAGGCATTCTGTGCGTCATTACTAGGTTCATTTTAGGATATCATTATGTAATAAAAGTAAATCCATCACTATATTGAATTTCAATGTTAATCACTCCTATGTAGGATCCTATGCACAGGTGTCAATTTCAACTCCGACCGAGTCAGTGTTTGGCACAAGTCAAGCTAGTTGTTCGATACTTGAGCAGTGCACCTTACTCAGGAACCAACGATTGCGTACGTCATGTATATTGCCGACTACAGAAAAAAAACTGGAACTCTATCAAAATTCAACAGGAGCACATTTACAAAAGTTGAAGGCTGGTGCATACCAGTTAGCACCGATTGTTTGTGGGGTGTGGCCGACAATAAGGCCCCGTGAATTTGTTGCAGACAAGGCTGCAGCTAATATTCCACATGCCTGGATTACATAAAAGCACCAACATTTAACAATTGTTAAGCTGGATACAGCTACACACTGAAGCTTTCCCGAACCCTTATTACACAATAATGATGTTTGCACCACTTATCCTCTCGCTTTCATAACATCAAAAATGCTTATAGAAATACAAAGGATCGACTGATTTCTTAGATTTCAAAAAGCACTAGAGAAAGCATTTCGATGTTTCTAAGCGCTGAGAATTGTTGAAGCACCTGAATCTTCTCTTGGGGTCTATTAAAGTTTTCCCTGGAGTACAACCTGCTCCAAACTATGCTGTCGAAACCTTTGACAGCAACAAAAGGCATTTCAGCAGGCTTGCCCCATCTATTGTTTCCCATCTTCATCCACAAGCTTACTTCCCGGTTCATCCTCTCCAATCCATAGTCCACTGCAGAGAAACAAAAATATCATTACAGCTTACGTAAGAAATTACTATCGGGTGACTGTGCCTTATCAGTTGATCAGTCAAAGACACAAGAAATAAGAGAAGAAAGGGAACACCACAATAATTAATAAAAATAAGACAACATAGGGAACTGGATGATTCTGAATGTGCAGCCAGCGAGCAAAATTTAACACCACTTTTGGATGATATTTGGACATACACCACAAAATTTCCTCCCTACTGATTTATCAGTAGTTTCAGTGCCGCTTCACTTGGTTCATGGATCAATACTGAAATGGAACTATATTGTGCTATTCCAATGTTTTAAAGTGTCATTTCGGTGCTTTTTCAAATTTTGATCTTTAAACAAATTAAAAAGACACTCAACAAACAAAAAAACAGAACAAAAAAATGTCATTCTAGTAATAAACCGTCAATAAATTAAAGCAACACAAAAGCAATGGATAATTAAAGGAGAGGGACTTTTGATGAACAAAATATTGCATAAAAAGGCAAATAGAACTAAAAATATGACTCCGTCGCTGTACTCACCATGATGAGGCAGGACACCTCCATGTGCAAATAGCCAATCGTTCACTTTCAGTACAACCCCATGAGCAGCCAACTGCATCGCCAAAGGACCTCCTGGCGACAATAGCTTTGTCCTTGCCGCAACTCCCTTTTGAAGCTGAATAAAACGTCAATAATTCGCTCAGCACATGACACTAGTGTAGTTGACTTACAGAACCCTAAACCCTAAACCAGACAACCAAGTCAACTTCTCATGAATACTAGGTTAAAACATTGAATGGGCATTGGGAAGAATTTGCTTAGTCAGATTGAGTCATATGATTTGAGTCAGATAATTTGATACTTCGTGCAGTCATTGACAATCACGTATACATTGATGATAGAGAATAATGTATATCTTGTGATCTATGATGCATTTAGTGATAGATGTACACAATTTCATTAAAATATTACTCTCCACTGCACACCCACTGAATGCACATAACATTCTATAACTTGCAGATTCCTCCTTCCAGTAAGCCTTCTATGACACCTCCCCAAAGATGGAATATCCCTTCCCATGATTCTCAGGGAGAGATTCTAATCAGACTTGCCACTAACACCTCAATCAAAACGTCGACTCAGGGTCCCTATTTTCGTGGGAAGGTAAAGGAAGAGTCAATGACATACCTGCCAAAGTATTTTGCACAACCCTAACTATTTCTTAGACCAAAAAATATTATATGGGCACCAGTGGTTTACCATGATGGGATTGAAAATAGGTAACCAGCTAGAGAAACCAACACCCCGGCTTCTCTTCAACTCTTGAGATGCTTCGTGCCAACCCTCAAAAGCTGCATCCCAGTTGCCGCCATGGTCTTGCTCACAATACTCCGCGAATGCCTCCGCTTCTTGGAAGCCTCCGGGAGCCACGTACCGAAAATCACCAGCTATGTTCATCGTCTCATGATTGCCAAGTATCTACCAAATGAAACCAAGTCAAAAAATTGGCAAAATATTTATGAAGACAGTGCGATATGCACCACATTGGAACACCAAAACTTATGGTAATGCAATTGGCAGCAACCAAAAGTAAAGGAAGTTTCACGAAAGACTAAACCTGAAAGACAGCCCAGTATCTTCAAAACCTCCAAACGAAAACTAAGTCAAAAATTGGCAAAGATTAAAGACTCCAGCTCAAGAGGACTATGTGGTGTGCACAACACTGGAACTCCAAAACTTTCGGTTACACAAATGACAGTAACCAAAAGTAAAGTAAAATTTCCAGAACCGATAGAATAAGGCCTAAGCCTGAAAGACAGTCAAGTATCTTCAAAAAACCCAAACGAAGACCAAGTCAAAAATTGATAAAAGATTCAGGACTTCAGCTAAAGAAGACAGTGTGGTGTGCACAACACTGGAACAACAATACTTCTAGGTATACAATTGTCGGCAAACTGGACAGTAAGTAAGTTTCCCAAAGCAATTGAATTAGGCCTAAACCTGGAAGACAGCACCACCCTTGCTCCGGGCTTCCTTGCCCAGCCATGCTAACAAAGACAAGATCGCTATTTCGTCTTCTCCTCTGTCAAGCACATCGCCCACTTGCACCACAACCTGCAGACCACGAATCAATCTGAAATCGTTAAGATTGTACATTACCACAATGTGGAGTTTCATGAGAATTCTAAAAAGTTAAAACAAAGTGGAAGTTTAAAAGTAGGTAATTCATAGGGAACTGTTAAATCCTAAGCGACCAAAAGACCAAACGTGGTGGCTTCCATATCTATAAATCATCCTGGAAGTTTCAAAGAAGGTGATAAAATATACAAATAGAAAGACGAAATCATACCCTCGAAATATATTTTGAAAGTACTATCATCGAATATGAACTTCCAAAATTGGATAGCGTATTTTATCTTGGGATTACTTAATACCAAGAAGAGATTTATCAAGGCAAAATAAACAAGTTTGTAGATTATAAATAGTTAGTAGGAGAAAATAGTCAATCAATTACCTCTACGCCCATGACTGACGCCATGATTTCTACGTTACTTAATACAAACAAGAGAATTACCAAAGCATACAAAACAAGTTCAAGGCATTACAGCGATAACTGGTTAAAGAGAATAGTCAATCAGCCACACTGTCCGTGGCTTACAATTTGTCTTAGTTTAATAACATGAACTTGCTGTATGAAAAAAATAAATTATGTTATGTTCCAAATTCCATAGAGTTCCAAATTCCAGTACCGTGGTGCCTCCGATCCATCGATGCTGACCATCCGTACTCAAAACGCCAGCAAGTTGCAAAGATGCCTGAGTCCTTTCAAAATCGCCATGCAAATCACCAACTGCACATTCCAATTCCCTCAAAAAAATCAGTCAATTCATCATATATGAAAATTTTGACAAAGACTGGCGACAGACTTACTACTACAGAGTCATGCGAATGTTGAGAAAAAAATTAGGGCTAGAATGTAGAATCGGGACCTTCCCCTGCAGTACACACAGGCACACCTAGACGTCTCCTGTCCAAGAGATTTCCACTACGGACTTCTTACAACGGAAAATCCCGATTCTGCATCAATCCAAAAATTAGGTCGAACTGACTGGCGACTTGACCAATGCACCATTCATACGAAAATTCTGAAAAAATTCTGAAAAATTTGTGATAATTTGGGGAGAAGGATTTACTGGCGACGATTCTTCGATTGGGAGCGAACACCACCGTGGGCGGATCCTGTCCATTCTCGAATTGTATCGGCATCTCCACTCTACCATTCTTCCCAAACACGTCCTCAAACGCAGCACACGTCGTGACTGTTCCTGCCCTAGAATTACGACCGACCTCACATTTCCCTACAACGCCATTGCCTGTGCGAACACTCCGAGTGGCAGATTGCAAGCCCGAGTGAAGATGCAAGTGCAATCCGTCCGAATGTTTATTACTGACGCCTGCCGTAGCCAACCACGCGGTTGCTAAGCTCGTGGCCATGCTTGCTGCTGCCATTGCGAAGAGGCTCACCACCAAGACTGCTTGCCACGAATTGAAGCAGCGGCCATGTCGAGGAGCAAATTGAGGGTGCACTGGGCGTCGATTAGGGTCGAATTTTGGTGGGGTGGTGGAATTCTTTGGAGAGAGACGGTTCTGTGCCATCCATAGCCAGGCAGAAAGGGTGGAAAGGGAAAAGCACAGAGACGGTTGGCTGTTGCAGAAGAGGCTCTCCTCTTCCCCTGTTTTGATTCCCGGAATGTACCCACCAGGGACATAAGATTCCCTACCCTTCACCTCCTCCCCCCAAATCTTTCAGAAAGCCTCCATCGAAGCACTTGTGCGGATTTTCAGGAGAGTTTAACATTTCAAACAAATTTTCAGTAAATTTTCATTGAAAGATGAGAAGGATTTTTATCCAAAACACTTGGATTCATATTTTTCGGACTGTTATTGAGTTAGTTAGTAGAATCCCAAACCACTCAATGATCAACTAAGTAAATGTTATAAAAAGTGTATTTCATCTATTAAATATTCATTGAGGAAGTTTGAAATCAATAATATGTACAAAGAGTTCCAATTATGAAATTCCAAATTTAATTATACCATCTTTAGGTTAATCAAATAGGGATTACCAATAAATCTAGTCTCTTGGTACATGTGCTAATTTGTGTTTCGACGTGGGTAAAGATGTACGGAGAGGGTACATTCAGTAACTCCCGCTCTTTCAAAATTTGAGTTTCCTTCAGGCCAGGTTTTTGAATGGAGAAATGGAGAAATGGAGAAATTTGATCCATGGCGAGGGGGAGTTCAGTTGCCCTGAAATGCTGCCTCCGCAACAAGCTACACATTGTTACGAAAACCGCTAGAAACATCAGATTCATCAGTATTTAGGGATTCAGTTGCATTTGTGCTAGCAACTTCAGCATGAATTCTTGCGCATTCTTTTTTGAAAAAACTGTGTACGTAATCAAAAGCTGTAATCTGTAAATTATTCGGTACCCGCCAGTCGTGATTGTCACCACTCATTTGAAAGTTCATTGTGCCGCATTCGTTTTGAAAAGCTTCGAAATCAGAAGCTGGAATCTCTCGTATTGACATTGAGAATCGTTGAAAAACTGTTCGGATTTCCGCTGAGTTTGAAAGCACGAACGTCCTCGAACGTTGCTCTTGGTAGCCATGAAGCTATAGCAGCGCATACGGTAACTCGTCAGTTTTGATTGCCGCCACTCTATTGGACGTTCATTGTTCAATTTAAGTTAAGTAGAACCGGACAATCGTCAATTAGCTTAGTGCCTGAAGAATTTCGAAGTTGAGATTTGAGATTGTTGAGATTTGAGATTTGAGATTCGACTCTACTTCGAGGCCGGAGCGTGGTTTAGAGAAAGGTAGATCTTTTGTAATTGTAAGGGAACCACACCTTAATGCGACAATTCAATCGTTGAGCATAGATATTATTCTTATTCTTATTGTCAAACTTTAAAAAAATTTATGTAAAGAGAATTTCTAACAATGATGCCGTAGGCAGAGTTATAAGGTTTGATTATTGCTTATTGAAACTCGAGTATGCAGGATGCAGAGTACGTAAGCTCGCTCTTGCAGTGAAAGCTGACTTCGTTTTGAGCTGCGCTAATTCTCATAAATATCAGATTGCGCATGGTTGCATTGTACAGACTCTTTAACGACCACGGTCTGGAGCTTAGTTCGCATGGATCGCAGCCGAGGCATCAGCCATAAAGGCGTTCGCAGAGATTGGGGGAGTTTTATGGTCTGGTAACCAAATATTGTTTTCAAATTGAGTTGCATTACGAATAATGACCTAATTCATGCCTACCGTGACAATTTCAACGATGGTATGAAATAACTCCCTTCTCTATGTGCAAATTGCTCAATTTGGAAGTTCACTTGGATGCTGCGTGGTGAATTGAAATAATTTCTAAGAGATCTGTGTAGTGATCTTTTGTAGTAGTAGTCGGGCAAAATTGTTGCACCTGCCATATCAGTGTCAGTGCAAATAAATTCTTTTGGTGGAAATTAGTAAAATGCAGTTTTTATTCCAACCTGCACTAATTCAAAATAATGTGACTTTTGTAAATTCGTGTCACATGCACTAATAGGATAAATCAGTATAGTGATTTGTCTTCCTATATTTTAATATACCATACCTATGTCACTTTTAGTTTGTTTGAATTCTTTAGTTCAAAGTTTAAGGTAACTACACCTAAATTAAAGCACATGCTACCTAAAATTGCACAATACAAATTCTTGCCTAAAATGTATTCCCACTATTCATGAGAGTCTATGATTGTTTTTAGGAACACCTATTTTCAATGCTTTGAAAATTTGTAGTTTACTCATATGGTGTCCAAAAAATGCATTCTAAGAGAACCTACAATCTCCCTATTCACTACCAAGAGGACCCCACAAAAAGTTTTCCAATACAATCTTGGGAACCATGCTGAATTGCTTATTTGTGCGATTTTAGGTGTAGTTACCTTAGCAGTAAGGTAAGCTTAATGCAGTTTCAGTCGCTCCATCGTGTGTTGTTTACTGTTTTCATTGAGCCCATACGATTGCAGGGAATAGAGACAGCTATTCCAAAGTTTTTGAAGGAAATTAACTTAATTGAGCTAAGCCAGGATTGTGCACTTAAACCTCTTTGATCTTCACTTTCCACCTGTCTCAACCTTTTCACAGTGACAGAGTTTGAATGATTGACAAGTGTGCTACATTCAAATGTGACAATTGTGGAAGGTACTCTAGAATTACAGTTTGGAGAAGGTCATAATAAAGCGCTTTGAGCACACAGTAAGTTACCACTCCCGCAGTTCGTATAAAACAGTTCTAATTACCGGTGGGAGGAGTATCATTACCTTATCTCCTGTCTGTCCACAAGGATCGTCTGTAACCCAAATCCTACGCCCTAAATCGAAAGCTTCCTGTCGTTTAATAGTGGAAGTTGTTTGAAGATTTCTGATACCTCTGCTTGGCCTATGAGATAGGATTGGATGAAATTTTTCACTTGCTGCATCCAGACCGTATTTAGTCGGATTCTAACGTAGTGTGAAGCTAGCTTTTGGTTTGGGTCCATGCCATCTCCATGCTTTTTCACTGGTTGGACAACTGCAAGAGAGATGCCCTGTAATTTCGCTGGAAGGCAGTGAGCATTAGCCTTCCCTTTCGAAGCAGCAAAACTTTGTCGGCAGTGTCCTTATGGAGCGCATTTTGAGATTGATAACATTGGTATTTGATGCTTAACGCGACCGAGGGGATTCTATATTACGCAACTTACAGTACGTTCTTCCTGCGCCTCCTCCACTTTCCTATTACATTGCTAAAGGCAGTCGTTATATAAGTAATATTAAGTTAGTTGTAACTTAGTCGTGTAGTTGTCGATGTTATTGCAATCATTTGTTAATAATTATGCTTTACTCTAATCATGAGACAGTTCACGCATGAGAAGAAGTTCACTTGTTGCAGGTAATTAACTTAGCTGTTAATTAACGGAACGGAACTCTGCACCACCACAGAAACTGATGAATGGAATTGCTCAGTGAGCACTAGGGGTAAGGTAGTGTGCTGTAATTGCGACCCTCTCCTTCAAACCGACCCTATAATTAGTTGTAGAATGGATTTGCAGGTGATCCTTGAATGGACCACTTTAGCTATTGAATGCATCGAGGAAAAATTGTTTTTCTATTGCAAGAGCCAATCATTGATCTTGATTTCCTCAAATCACTTTAGAAGTTGCAAGGGGACAGATTTTGGGAGACCTAGGGTCACAAATAGGTACCTACAACAGAAATCTTTGAAAATTCTTAACTAATTCAAAAATGCTTCAAAAAATATGAAACCACTTGTGTTACATTCGGCATCTATTTGACTTTCTTTGAAAAATGAGCTAAAAATATTTTTAATCATACAAACCTATGAAAAAGGCAAATCAGCCCTTAAAGGGTCGCTTTTAGAGCCTACTACCTTAGTCACAGCCCCTCTGAGAATTATCCGCTTCTCAGAGATTGAATGCGTGGCTGTATATAACTGGTTTTCCATTGTTTCAGGATTGTTCAACCTTCGAGATGGTCAATTTCGTTAAAATGGCACACGGAAGACCGCCATTTAAACGAAATTGCCCATCGAGGTTCTGGGTGTGCTCTTCTTCTCCTCCGCAAGTGAAGAAATGGACTTGGATGTCATTTTCCTGAAGAAAACTTTACCTTTGTGCTCCAGAGTTTCACCGCTAGCTCTTGCACTTTCATGACTCCGCCAAACAATAGTCAAAGCCCATCTGATCCAATTGGTTCCGAAACCTTTGCGCAGTTATCCAACCCTCGTGCAAGGGAAATCCATCCTCCGAGAACTCGTCATGGCTGCTTTAAGGTGTGTCAGAGCCCCTCCACACAACAAGGCTCGTGCGTGCGTCTGCTTTACAATCTCCAAGAAAATCCTATGCTCGGATGGGCTGTGACTTGCTCCTGCTGCTCACTGCTCAATGTCAGAGTTGAGGTGACCCCACATCGACGTGTTCAACTTGACAACGTCGACACTCAACCGGCCAAAAGTACTCAGGTACTGACACGAGTCAGGAATCACGGAGATCGTCGATTTGTATTCCAATTACTTTTGGTTCAACGAGGGAACGTACATCATTATTGTGCCGAAAGTGATTTTGAGGCAGGACACGTGGTCAGGAAGTTTCTCTTGCTACTTGAACCCTGTTTCAGTCGAACGTTTTTTTTTGTCTTTGTTTTAATTTGTTTTCAGAGAACTTTTAGGGATACCTGGGGTCACATTCCGATTATTGAACCAATAGGTGCATTCTTCCATTCAACAACCAATAGTGAAGTCATCCATTGGACCTTCCACATTAAGTTAGGTCCGCGCTGTCCTTAATCCTTAAACGTTGAGACAGACATTTGGTGTTCAATGAATGACAAAAGTACAACTATTCATCCTCAAAAATTTGTTTGATAATGGGAGATTTTCTATAGTACTTTGACTTCCGATGAGTGCTTTTGAATTTTTTTAGACCAATGATTTCCATGGTATCAATATGAATGGTTTCCACAGTACCAGTTTGTTGTTTAAGGGTTAAAATTTAACCCTAGAACGACGTGGGGGGTGACTCCCTTAGAAATCATGCATTGTGTAACCGTGAGAGTCATCAAAATAAAAAAATCCAAAAGTACTCAATGGAAGTCAAGCTATTGTAGATGCTCTCCACTTTCCACACAAAAAAATTCAAGAATTAATATTTGTAGTTTTGTCCTACACTGGAGAATTCCTTGTCATTCATTGGACACTTATTGTCCGTGGCATCCTTCTTGGGTTAAAGGACAAACCGGTGACCTTGGAAATCATCCCTTTCCATTACCACGTAAATCATTGGCTTGAGAAATAGCAAAAGCTCTCATTGAAAGCCAAATTATTGTAGGAGACCTCCCCTTTTCACAACAAAATTTTGAGGATGAATAGTTGCATTTCTATCCTACTACATTTAATAGTAAGGGCTTTTAAGGGGACCCATACTAATTAATCAACATTACACACTATATAAATATCTACCTCTGTTGTACATCAATAGTTATTGAAGTGTCCAGGGGTTGTATATCATGTTTCAAACATGTATAGTTTTCCACAATAAGCCACTTAAATTTTTTTGGTCCCCTTAATATCCCTATTCAGGGTTGAGTCTATAGTAGTGCAACCGGAGCCTCTTGTGGAGGTCCAACCAAAGGTGAATGTAAAAATAAAATAAAATATTTTTGTGCCGTATTCATTTTATTGTTAACACCTCTCCTATCTAATTTGGGACCTCTAATTGCAAATATGAACTCTAAATTTGCAAAAAAAATACTTGCATAAAAAATAAAAGGTTCCTGTGTTTTGTCTCATTGCACTGGTATAGACTCGACCCCTATTGCTTGTAGAAGGATCCATCGGAAGCCAAACGCCCTTGTCGGGTTAAAGTCTCGAGTCAGTCCTGACGAGTGCTGACGATTCTACGACAAAAGTTGCGACTTGTAAAACGTGTGGTTTGAGCTTCTTGTACGTAAAAAGATCTCACATGTTGTACGTGCATTTCTAGATTGAGTTCCGATTTTTAGTTGCGGTGGGTGTGCAGGTGCATCTCCAGGTGTTGCAACGGACAGCTGTTCTTTGTATTTTCTGTTTTGAGGGTTATCTGTTTGAGCGTTGTATGATAGTCTTAAGTGGGGAGCTGGTTCTTTCTATTTTCTGACGAGCAGAATTGGGGAAGCTGTTTAGTGATAAGTGGAGATTGAGCTTTACGCCATGTCAGTAGCAGAGATCGAAGAAGCGAGAATGCGAGGTGGACATGTGGTGTTGTTCCCCTTTCCTGCATCCGGGCATATTGCCCCTGTTATTCCGTTCGCAAGGAGCTTAGCTAGCTATGGTGTGGCCATCACCTTTCTGTATCCGACAAACGAGTTCTCCAGAGTGAAGCCACTTGTAGAAGATGAGAGCTTCGACGCCCGCGAGAATGTCAAGCTCGTATCGTTCGATGTGCCGCTTGAAGGCGTCTTGAATGCTTCCATGTTTGATGATCTGAAACGTTTCATGTACGCGAATGTGGAGAAATTCGAGGGGATTGTGGGTCGCCTCATGGGCGAATCGAGGACGATTCAGTATCCGATGCAGTGTGGGAGTGGCCCTCCGATCTGCATCGTCTCCGACATGTTCTTAGGATTCACCCAGGTCTGAAATCGATGCTGCAGCTTTCCTTTTCTCTTTTTTTTTTTCCGAAACACAAGCGAACTTTTTTAGTACATTGAAAATGGCTGTTTATGGATTTGTGATCATTTCTGGGATTGACTTTCACTTTCTGGGGACTTTCTTCAGTCCATTTTTTGAATCACCAACCACAAGATGCACTTTATCTCAATGATTCTGGTGGTATGTAATTTCACTCCATCTGAGAAATATTTCCCACAGTATGCTCAGCCAACTTGGTCATTCTAAAACTATGAACCCTTGATCGTTTAGGAGTTCAACTAAAGATTCAGCGTCTACTGCAGAAAATTACTCAGAGAAATCGGTTCTCAACGTCTAACCTAATGTCGGTGACCTATAAGACTGACGGGGGCTGAAGAAATACTACGATAGAATACTGAGGTGTGGTTTGTGAAGCCCCAAATGTAGGAATAGCTCACGAAAGGAGTCTTCATTTAGCAGTTAGAGTGAAAGGAAGGTCACATTTTACTGTTGATGCAAGAAAATCACTTGGTCAAGCAGGGTCCTCTGATTAACAATGTTTTATCTGCTGATGCAAGAAACCCACTTGGTTTAGCAGGTCAGCTTTTTTGATAAACAGTTGAAGAGAAAAATGTTTCACCAGCTCCAGCTCCCTGAGAAGGCAGCATCAAGGAGACCTGAGATAAATCCACTGAAGACAGTTTGCTAAGCAATGTGTGAAAACCATTAATATTAGGTTTAAGATTTGGTGTTAGTTGAATTGATGGGAGAAGTGATGTTGATTGTGGGCAATGTTGGACACTATGCAATCAGGGCATTGCGGAGAAGTTCAACATGCAGAGGTACTGTTTGTTTGCTTCCCCGGTTCACTTTCTGTCGCTAGTTTTCCACCTTCCGAAGTTCACTGCCGAGGGTGTAATCCCCGTCTCAAGGGACTCTAGCCCTGTGAAAATCCCCAACTTTCCTCCGATTACTCCTCAAGACTTGCCGCCTTCGCAGCAATCGGACAGCGGCCACCCTGATGCGTACCTTTTCCTCCTGAACGAAGCAAATCAACTCTACAGAGCAGCCGGTGTGCTCGTCAACAGCGTGGAAGAATTGGAGCATGCAACCATTAGTGGTCTCCAACACCACGCCAAAGAGATGTCACCGGGTCATAAGGTACATCCTTTGATCGAGTATTTGGTTTGCTCATAAACAAAATGTTCTAATATCCACAGGTTTCCACAATTCCTCCCTCAGACCTTGTGCAACACTTTTCTAGGATCATTGCAAAGGATTTTAACCTGTAAAAGACTAGCAGTGTTTGAGAATAGCTCTTGTTTTCTTGACTAGCTCTTGTAACAAGCATAAATTTTTCATTTGTGTGGAATAGTTTTGATGATTGCCATTGTTGAAATGAAAGAAGAGTTGCGTAACTTTCCTTTGAGACGGGGATTAACGAAATTGCACAATTTTTGAAACAATGTCACTGAAAGAAGTTTGGGTTAGGACTTTGAAATCAAAATGTTGAAATCGGAATGCTCAAAAGTGCTCCAAAAACTTTTTCTTTTTTTCTCCCACGAGTACATATGTTTGTAACATTGATTTGTAGGTTTTTTTCAAATCATTTTGAGGTGTGAAAAAAAAGTAGGAATCTCATCTAGTAACTGAACATGAACATTCAACTTCAATCTTGCATTAAAAAAAGTTAAGAGACAATTGATCTGCTCGGCTTGCTTTCAACTGTCGGTTTTCTGGAATATCTATCGCGCGTGTGTGTGTGTGTCTTTGCTAATGACCACAATCTCATGTCAGAAATACGACTTCCTACTGAGTTTGAGATTACTTATCACTGCGGAACAGGAGCTCACATCCCAACACCTCCTAGTTTAGATTCAACCCTGGAGAATTTTGTACCTCCCTTGATTGAATCATCTGTTTGCTCTTAATATGCTAAGGTAGCTGACCTCTTTCTGACCATTTAAGCAATTTACCATATTTGAGGAGGGTTCCATGAATTGTTCTGTTTTTTCCCTCAAAAACGAATTGATTATGAATTTATTTTTGTAAAGATTTCAGTTCAACCAATTCTTGTTATATGGGTCACCACATTTCCAACCATAGGCCGATTACAAAATCAACCATGCTTCAATGTAGGTGATAACTGTGGCTTCCAGTGTACATCGTGTGATGTGATCATTGTATGCTTGCTTTCAACGCACACCTCCCCGACATTTGGTGGCAGTGGGGAAAGAGGTTGGCTACCTTTAAGTATCATCCAGAGATCATGTGTGTCATGTCTAGCACATGGTCCTGATCAAGATTTTCCATTGTGTGTGTTGTGCGCAGCTGCCGAAGATCTTGACAGTGGGTCCATTACTCGAAGGACTAGGGGACGAAAAGACCTCTCTCCTCCAGAAGCTGCAAGCCAAGCCCTTCGAAGCGAAATGCTTCGACTGGCTAAACCAGCAACCCGACTCCTCCGTCTTGTACATCTGCTTCGGAACCGTGGCCATGGTTTCCACTTCGCAAATCCGTGAGATGGCCATCGCCCTGGAGAACAGCCAGCAGCGTTTCTTCTGGGTCCTTCGGATCCCCGACAACGCCCCAGTCCCCGACTTCTTGTTTCCCGAAGGCTTCCTGGAGCGGACGAAGAGCAAGGGCCTGGTGTACTTCGACTGGGCGCCGCAGCTGCAAATCCTGGCGCACGGAGCCGTCGGGGGCTTCGTGAGCCACTGCGGATGGAACTCCGCCGTGGAGAGCATTTCAGTCGGGGTTCCGATCATTGCGTGGCCTTACCAAGCGGAGCAGATGATGAACGCGATTCTGCTGGACCAGATTCTGGGAGTCGCCATCCGAATCAACGCGGCCGCGGGGTGGTATGGGGATATGGTCTCCAGCGACACGTTCGAGCGAGCCATTCGGACCTTGATGGTGGAACCGGCGGGGGAGACCATTCGGAGCAAAGTGAGGGAGGTGAGTGACACGATTGAGAAGGCGCTCAGGCCGGGAGGCTCGTCACGGACCAACCTGGAAACGTTCGTCAACGATGTGCGCAGAGTCTTGCACTCGAAGAAGGGCGAGGAGGAGTAGAGACGGCAGGTTTGGTATAGTTTGGTAGAGTCGAAGAGTAAAACCCTAAACCCCAAGCCCTTGCTCTTGTAGAGTTGGGACGGCCATGACCCCCCTGTTGAAGGGTAAATGTAAAAAAATTGCCCCCTAAATTTTGCCGCTTAAATTTTGTATTTCCTTTATGTCTCCTAGCTAATTTGGGGCCTCTGATTGCAGCATATGAATTCAAAGTTTCAAAATTTTATCATATGTAGCAAATAAAAAATTTCCAGTGTTTTCTGCAGGGCTAAAATATAGGGGTCAATCCTCCTTGGCCAAGTTTTTGGACTATGTTCGGGAAGAATTGGTGGCTACTTCAAAGTTAGCCAGTGAAATTGGGAAAAAAAACAAAAAAACAATTGCATTATGAAAACGGCGACAGAAAAATACAATGGAAAAATCTATAAAATTTCTATTGTGAGTGAAAAATAGAGAAAATAATTGGACTCAGTACTCGAAAGATTGGTTCAATTTGGGAATTGGAGTAAATTATTTGGTAAAACTAAAGAAAACCTTTCTGAATGTTGATAGAGGATTTAGAAGCTTGGCCCTTATAAAAAAAATTGGACACTTTAACCTTGTAACCACGTAGCGGCTTAAAAGTTTTGATGGATGGATGACAAGACAATCCTTGTATTCCAAAAGACATGCAAATGTTTGTACTTGGGATTGTGTGTAAAAAGGGAACGTAGTTTGACCTCCAATGAATATTCTTGAATTTATTTATTTATTTTATCATGTAGCAATGTTCGTGTGTTAAAATCTAGACAATGGATAGGGAGGTTCCAAAGGCTTTTTTGACCACATAACTTCTCATTCATCCAAACCAATACTTGCCTTCTTTTTTTAAACACTTTTAGTATGATGAAATTGATGAAATTAAGATAAATAATATAAATGTATAAAAATATAAGCAAAAACGTATAAGAATTCAAGAAAAGATTCAAGTGTTAAGGGGTTAAGCAAATGATTCATACTGTATCCAAAAGGTTGATTTTCAAAAGTATCTAGTCTAGCGCTCCAAGGTAAAAAGACCAAGATGTTTATATTTGACCTCGTATTTTTTGAAGCAGTTTTGAGAAGCTTAGATAGGGACTCATATTTGTTCCAGAGGTTACAATAACTAACTTATGTAATGTTCTTCACCCAATCTAATGAGATAGAATCCGTCCACATTCAAATCATATTTTCTACAATGTGATAAATCAAAATGGTCAAATTTTAAATTTCCTTGGTTTCAAAGGGTTAACTACAAATTGTAGAACACGAATTGAAAGGGGGCTATTAAGGTAGGAGGTTCATATACTTATAAAGTCACCATTTACTAGTTGATTTGCAATTTTGGGAAGTTTAATCACTTGATATCATTTTTTATCATTTTTTTTATAGAAAACAAATGGAATTAGCATTTAATCCAAGTGATTTCACCTTTAGTTTGTAGAATTAGTTATGAATTTTGAAGATGGAATCACATAGGGCACTAAAAGTGTCTGCCCTTGATATGTTCATGCACTATTGACGTTGACATGTTTTATGTTAACAATAACAATCAAATGTAACATTAAGATGTTAGTTGTAACATCAAACATAACATTGAAAAATGTGTTGGACATCAATAAAAACACAAATTCGTATAGTGTAATTTAATAAATATTCTCAAGTTGATATCTAACTCATGAATCTTCAAATTTATAAAATTATTTAATTTTGCACCCCATTCTGAGCTATAATGTTCCAACAAGGTCATTTGATTCCACTGTAGTAGAAGGGGACTATAGTAATAACCACCTTGACAATATTTGGATTTGAACTCACGACCACGTGCAAAAAAAAGTTCGAAGTAGCTTGTTTTCATTACTCAATCAATTACATGGGGTGCTTCACTAGCTTCATTTTTTTCCTGAGCTAGATTTAGATTGAAAATTGTGGTTGAATTCTGAAATACTAAACCTTAAGAAAGGCTGAGATCTTCACAATTTGACTTGTTTATTGCTCTTGGTATTCTTGTCTTCTAATCCCTGTGTCAAGAAGAACCACATGTCAATTTTTAAGCAATTATTTTAATATTTTTGATATACAAAATACTAGGGGTCATACAATTGATGAGAAGATTCTTAAAAGAATATCTAAAATTGTGTATTCTGCTTCTAGTAATTTGTGAATTTCTAGTTTATAAATTATTATTCTATTTATTAACTATAAAATAATTAAAGCTACAAATACAATGCAAAAAAACTAAAACTAACTGAATAGAAAATAAAATAAAAATAATAGTAAAATAAAAGGATGGAAAAAAATTAATGACATAATATACAATTATTTTGTTAAACCATCTATAATAAATGGGATGGGATTAATAAAATAAACAAATCTATTAACTTCAAATTCATGTGAATTGATCATACCAGTTCTTGTAATTCTTCATTTATAAAATCCCAATCATTATCATTTTTGTTGTTGATATGATTTGAGCTTTCAATATCATTCGAGGGCTTGGAATTCATTGAAGTGTCAATGCTATCCAAAGTGGTGATTTCACTTGCGGTGTCAACATCATTTAAGACATTACCATCCACCATTGGGATGACCATGAGGGAGTTGCAATTCAAGTCATCACTATAGGTCACCGGAATGACTATGGGAGAGTTATGATTTGAGTCATTACCATTTGTCACTGGGATGACTTTGACGGATTTACGATTCAAGTCATTACTATAGGTCACTGGGATGCCTATGATGGAGTTACGATTCAAGTCATTACTATAGGTCACCGGGATGCCTATGACGGAGTTACGACTAGAGGAGTTATGAATAATTGAGGCATATATGGCTTCATACTCATAAAGATACAATTGATAAGAGGTATTCCATTTCTCACAATTCAAGTTATGTGAGCTTTGCACTAGATTGGCTTCAGTGGAGTTGAATATTGTAGAAGTTGGTATGTCTTCACGGTTCCGAAAGACAAACCGTTCACGACGAGAATTTTCTTCACACACCTTTACAACATCATCAAATATTGTTGCAAAATGTGAGATTTGATGTTAATAGCTACTTTCAACTATTACAATATACAGTCTAAAAAAAGATATATTCAATAGGAAAGAGTTTAATGTATAAATTGTAATATTTCATCAAAAAGAACAATTAACAAATGTAGGAAGTTTATTATAAAGCATATCCAAAGTCAATTGGTTAAGGCTTATAGTTACAATAACAAGTGGGAAACATTCTTGGATTATGTAGTAAATCAACAAATCAAACAATCAATAATCTATGTTCTTAACAAATTAATTAAAAGATAATGTGAAAAAAAGTTTAATTCTTATGCAAAAGTAAGGCTAAGTAGAAATATCACAAGAAAAATAAAAGATTAGCAATTCCAAATTTTTGAAATAATTGGCCTAAACACATACCTTTGAAGTATATGAATCCATATTGAATTGATTGCTTATTTGATAAATTTAGATTGTAGAAATGCTTCTTGTATGAGCTGTGAATGTATTCTACAAGATAGTAATAGTGTCAAAGGTGAGAAGAAATTATTGGTCACCTTGTACTTCCCTTTCTAAACCCCTCTTAATTCTACTTCTATAAAAAAATAAAAAATAAAAATAAAAACTTCTCAAAAAGAAAACAAGCAATAGAAAAAATTTGATCAACATATAAAAAATAAATTAGTTATACTCTAGACAATAAAGTGACCTAAATCAAATTAGAATGAGTTAGCTAAAGTTAACCCAAGTTAATTGAAAAATAGAAGGACTTAACTATTTTCAAGACAAGTTGTAGATTAGTCAAGTTTCACTTAAAGTATGACATATATTTATTTGGATCTTGACACCCCCTTTAATTAGCCCAAATAAAATGTTGAACTCTTTTATTTTTACAATCTCCCCAATTATGCCACAAATTAGGTTATTGTGTAGAAGTTCTTTCTAGCAACACACTTTAGAATTTATCATGAATAAATCATCAACTAGTTGCATCTTAAGATTAAATGCACACCAATTCAATTAATATAGTACATTTTTGCACACCCAATTCTAATTTTATATAGATTTTAAAATAGCATTCTAATTTTATATATAAGACTCTCAAATTAACCCTACTTCAATTCTACTCTACTTTCTATATAGTTCATATTCTCAATCAACTCTTTAATGATGACATTCATCCATTTAAAGTATTCACCTTAGAATGCACTATTGTATTCATCTTTAAAGACTAAATTTCATATTTAAAAATGGATCTTTTGCAATTTGAGCAAGTTCTAGTGATGTATTCCCTTTGTTTAATTATATTAGTCCTTTCTTTTTGTTTTCATTTGTCCTAAATTAATTTTTCCTTTACCAATGTGTTTTAGACTTATTTTGAGGATTGAAAATGTTTTGTTTTTGTTTTTGATGTTAGCTAATGAAATGAAGTATAAGAAGTATGGTTTATTAATCAATTTATAAATTATAAAAATTATAAAAAAATTTAATTTTAATAGCAATTTGAAGTTGACTAGGTGAAAGACCAAAAGACATTGAATTTTTTTTATTGAATCTATTGAATTTTAATTCATTGTGGTGTAGATCTAAACATACATAGAGGTCAAGGTAGTTGCATACAAAGTCTTCCTTATCCATAAAGTCTATTTTTATTTGTAAGTGACACTTTATAGCTATTGCAAAAAAAAAATTTAATCTTTTCTTAATTGCAATTAATAGCCATGTCCACATTTTTCCACTTGGGATTGAGAAGATACATAGCACATTTACTATAGAACATTCATTTAATCATAACATGCATTAAATAGTTGTTGTCAAATCCTTAATGCTTTCATTACTACAAAGAAAGACTAATACTATGAAATAGTGGGAGTATTATTTTTGAAATATGTATACTATGAGATTTGATAGAATTTTTTTTTGTAATAGTTGTTGAGATATCTGGAGCCATTGGTCGATGGGGTGTGCTTGGTATCACCAAAGAATCCTTAAGGAGGTGTGTAGGAAAAAATTTAGCAATGATTTAATCTATAGAGCGGAGATACCCATTTTGAAAAAAAATTGACCTAAATTAGAAAAAGTAAAAATAAAATTGTATCTAATAAATTATATTTAAATTTAATAATATATGAAGAAGAAAATTAGAAAAAGAATTCTACCTAAAATGAATAGAGGTTAACTTGACTAAAAATAACAGTTAAAAGCTACGATGTAAAGGAGTTTGGGAAGGACTAAAATATGGTCATATGATATTATAAGTGCAAGCTACTCATTGTCACCTAAAATTATGAAAAATAAATAAAACAAAATCCTTTAAATTTATGTGAAAATATATTTGCCACGGATTACAATATAAGGGATTTTGCATGATCAAAGATAAAAGGCATTTTGCACACTACATCAAATGAGTTGAATGCAGATTATGGCAATAGAGTTGTGGTATGGACATAGGGCAATCAATTTTTCTATGAAAACTATGACGGTTGTTCTTGGTAACCATGATTTATGTGTCAAGCTTTATTTAATCCCTAAATACGCAAGGCCTTTTTTGAGCTTCTTGGAATTTGCTCTAAATTGAACAAAATGCTAACATTTTAATTGATCCATTTGATTTGAATTGTAACCGTACAAATTCAAACTAGACATTTTAGAGATCACATGGAAAATGAAAACACAACAATATTACTTCTTGATTGAAAGATTATAATGTTTAATTACCAGGGTGTTATAACCATAAAAGTGATTTAAAGTCTTTCAATCCTAAAAAATTGGTCACCAAAAACATATGAGGTTAAAGGGCATAACATGTATAATCCCAATCAATTTATGGCTTTTCAAAATCTACTCTATAGTTTTTTTGAATGAATTTCTAATGTGATTTTTTCTCTAGGATCTAATGTATTTGAGGCTCATTTCCAAGAATCTTCAACACTAAAAAAACAAGATTTGCAATGGCCCCCCTTTCAAAAAATCTTGAGTAGAAAAATCATAATCTATCATTTTCAAAATTATATTTTTGAAGCTAAAATTAGACTTCAAAAATAAAAATTGCTAGAAATTAGGAACATGGTCTGATTTTATTTAACTTCAAAGTATTGTTGACACCAGAATTTGGTGTCTTTGACATTTAGGGATTCATATCAATTCAATAAATGATACAAAAGTTATTGTTTTTTTCGATGTCAATTTCAAATGAAGTAGCTAAAAATATTTGGTAATTAATTCATGTTTTTAAATTTGATTATATGTATCAATATTCATTGTCATGTGCTATGGCCTTGGATGCAACATCACATCAGATAGATGTAGTTTGCTAAGCTACTCTAGTTGATGTAGTTTTATTTGTTTAGAGAGCCTTAGACTATTTGGAACTTCACCTAGGCTGGCACTTGGTTTTAGGATCAACTAGGGTTTGAGGTATTAAATGCAAGGGTCTGGCATTCTTTTTCAAGTTGAGAGTCCTATAGATGTTTTGAGAGAAGAAAAATTGCCGCTAGCGTTTGCTTGACTTTTGCATTTGCTACTAAGTAAAGCTCCATAATTTTTTCTTGCATTTATATTCTTGGATTTTTTGTTTGTGAAGAGTAAGATAAAGCTTTTTTCCATCCCAACTAGAGAAGATGAAATTTTGACACGTGGTGCAGACATTTATTCCTTTCTAAAAGTAGAAATATTTGATCGGATGCCCAAACCAAATGTTTGTTGCTTGGAAAATTTGGCCAATAGGATAGTTTGAAAAGCTTGTGCTATGCTCCTCATCTATTTTTTAAATTTGGCATGTAGGTAACTTCCATGAAATATTATGCAATTTAAAAACTATGTTTAGTGCAAAAATGTCACTCTTAAGAAGAGTCAAACTTTGCGATTCCATCATTCAATTTTTTTTAATTTTTAATTCTAGTCTTATACCAATAATCTTGCAATCTGTGTAGCCAAAAAATTTGAATTTTTTCCATATATTCCAAATGCTTGACTCTATTATTTTACCATGTAGATTCAAAAAAATTCTCTATGCACAAGAAATCATCAAAAAATGGCTTGTACATTGTGAGTTTATAAAACCTCTTTATATTGCAAGGTGATATAGAGTAAGGTAGGTCCATTATTTGCTTACAAAATTTTGCATTTGTATACATATCAAGATGCAATATTCAATATTGTAGATAACAAGATGTAATATTCAATGGTGTAGAGGTTCATCTATGAATAGAGCAAAAATATGAGTCTAAAAAAGCTTAAAATTTGTTAATCTTGTCTATTGGGGATTAAAAAAATTCTCACTTCACATTATAATCTTGCAATCTATGCACTCAAATGGTTTAAAAGACATGGTATTATTTTGAAACTTGATCAATGCACCAAAAATGGCAGTTTTTGACAATTTCAATCTTGAAAAACACAACGAACATTTAGAGGTTGAAGGATGGTCCTATTATTACTTTTCTAAACAATAAACTTAGTCACTTTGTAAGTTCCTATTTGACAACCATATATGAATGGAAATTTTATTTTATTTTTCATAGATGAAATCACATATCTTCTATAAGTTATCTTCTATTTTCAGATTTGTTGTGAGAATTTGAAATTACTTTGAAATTTTGAATAAAAAGTGAATTAAATTCATACCAAATCCAAAATTATCTCAAAACTAAAAAAAAAATCTTATATTACTCCATATTTAGAAACACGGTCATTGATCCTTAAGCTCAAACTTTTCTAAAATGCTTATTAAAGAATTTTCCAATCTCTTTGAGATAATTTTTCACTATACGTGTATATTGCAACACAAAACATTACAACATATATTATATTTTCAAGTCATGCAATAATTAGAAATCTATCATTCTATGGTTATAGGTCTAAAGTTCAAATTGCAAATGAATAAAGGATTGGATTTAAAGGATTTTTTAGAATTTCAATTAGAGTAGAAACTAGACTTGATTAACCCTAAATGGAAGCTTAAGGACGTTTTGTGTCCTTTGGATGGTCAACTTGATTTTGTGTATATTGAAAAAAGGATGATTTTCATTTGTTTTTTTTTCTGTGTGACTTTATTGATGCTATATCTAAATTATTGAATTAAATTGAAGACATTTAAGTTTGTTTTTTGTTTTTTGATTGGGTTGTTATCAAAAGTTGGTAAACTATCCAATGTATTTCAATACTATGGATTTTTTTTCCTTAGAACTTGATCTTGATATTCAAAACAATTTCTTTTTTTTTTAGCAAAGTTAACAAAATGATGCTTTTAAAGTGCAATTTCTATTGTACTTAGAAAATTTGAAAAATTCTTTATTAAATATCTTAGTAAAATTTGAGATTGAAGATTAATGACCACGTTTCTAAATAAGGAGTTACACTAGAATTTTCTTCATACCACTATGTTTTATATTATAATGTACTTCTATTCTAAAAAATTTAGAATTTTTAGCATGATTTGTAATTGATATTAATTTTTTTCCTTTTTTCTTCAAAAAAGCATGATAATTTGAATTTTTTTTGACAAATATTGTACATGTGATTTCATTTGAAAAATAAAACCAAAAAATTTATTCATAAATAACATAGAAATGGAGAATGTAAAGAGAAAAACTTTCAAATTTGACTATATAGTCATAGATTTTGCTCTTTAGGAGTTAACTTCATTTCAATAATTGGAATCAATTTCAAAATACATCATTTTTATAAATAAAACTCAATCTCGCGTAAGGAGCTTGAAATTGTCAAAATACACTAAGGTGGAACCACTCATAACCAATCACTTCATTGATTTTCCTAGTGATCTAGAGCAATATAAGGCAATGCAATTTTTTTTTCCATTTAGAAAGACAGAAATTAAGTAGGGATTGCAAATTTTTCGATAATTTTATTTTTGGAATTGAAATTACTATGAATTTTGAAAGCCAAAAGTTGGTACGAATTCACAAACAATGTCTAGAATGTTCCATAAGCACTCATTAGAGACCACTTCCTAAAGTTGATGTATCGTGATGGCACTCTAAGAATTCATAGTCAAAATCCAAGAAATGATGGTTGAAAATAAATCCCAGATTTTGTTGAATTTCTGGTACCCTATAGTTTGCCAATGGATTTTGAGTTGGTAATGGATGGCTCTACTATACAAGATAAACTATATTTTGGAAATATTTTGTTTGTCTTTTAACCCCTCACCACCCAAGGGGACCAAAAGTATCCTCGCATAGTTTCACGTCCAATTCAAAGTGATGTAACTTTTGCAGCCCGCACCTATGTCTCGGTATCGATAGAGTATTCGGTGGAACCGGTGAACCATACATTTTTCTAGATAGAGATGCGTGGGACAGAGGGCTCGTAGTACCTGCCTACCCGCTTCAAATATTCAAAAAAAATTTTGCTGCGAGTTTTTTCAGAAGAACATTGATATCAGCAGAAGGGAAGGGGCCTAAGTCGGCAGATGCCGTACGCTTGAGTGGCGAAGGTAAGCGACACTATACGGCTAAGCGATAAAAAAAGAATATGCAGCGAATAAAAAAAAATCTATTTTTTGCTGCGGCCCGCTTAAACATACAATGGTTACTCCAAAAACATCTGAATTCAATAAAACTTGTTGGAAATTTTGCGCTTTCTTTTCTAGTTCATGTGATAATTTTCAAATCAATCTAAGATGTATTGATTTCTTGAAAGACAATCAAAGTTCACAAGTTCAATTTGAATTCACCAAACTGCATTTGAAGGCTGAAACTTTGGGGTCTTGAATCTCCTTCATCCAATGTTGTTTTTTTATAAAATAATTTGGGTTATATTTCCTTTAATTTCAAGGTATTGTGGTAAAATTTTCATGTCAATCCAAATTGTTTTGAACGTTTGGGAGCAATTCGAAGTTCAAAATCCCGACATTTTGGGATTACAGTGAACTTTGGCAGCTTGTTTCTTCTTCATACAATGTTAGTTTCCAATAATTTTTTGGGAAAAGTTGCGCATACTAGTCTAGTTTATGTGGATAAATTTCCATATCAATCCAAGAAGTTATGAATTATTGAGAAGCATTTTAGTAGGAGGTTCAACCTTAGATGTGTTTTTTAAAACTTTTCTTGCGATTCCTTTTACATTTAAAAGCCATTTTGCAAACACAATGAGTCAATTCAATGATTTTTTCTTTCACCAACATGTTTGTATGCTAGTTTTGAATCACTTTATAGTTTAAATTTTTTTTCATTTGAATAGGTTTTAGAAATTGAATTTCACCTCCTAATGTGTTGGTAGGAAAATTTCAGCATCTTTTTTTTCAACAGTAAAACATTATGACCTTTCAATCTACGCGGTCAAATGACTCCAAATTTGATTCACGTCATCTGCAATACGTACACTACAAGATTGTACAGTTGAGATCTCTATAACATAGTGACATTTAGATCTATAACACTTCAAAAGCAATGATGTTTTTGAACTCAAACAAACCTTAGGTGAAGAAGGGTTATCCTTGTAAGAACAAGCTAGTCATTGTAGAAATCAACCTTTGTAGTACAATGATGTGAGAATCAAAAAGTCCAAGAGCACTCATTGGAGGGCTAGTCATTACAAAAATAATCCTTTGTGGTACAATGTGAATCAGAAATCCCAAGAGCACTCATTGGAGGGCAAACCACTCTGCAAGGTGTCCCCCTTTTTGCACAAAATTCCAAAGATGGAAGTCATGGAACATACTCCACACTTTTGAATACATAGAAGGATTCTTTGTCATCCTTCTTGCCACTGTGGGTCTGCAGCATCCTTACAGGGTTCACATTGCAATCATCATAGGAGAACTTTTGGGTACCCCCACCTTGCTCTGATTTTGGGGGTTTCTAGAGCTAAGAAACATTAGGCATGATAAAGAACATTGATGAATCGGTTAGAACCAAATTATTATGCGGTAAGCTAAAATCGAATACTTGTAACGTAGACCAAAGATTGATGAGATGACGAGAGGGTTAGATTGGGACATGTTAGAAGAACCCTGACTATTTAGAGAAATTCTATTAAGTCAGAGAGACTGCTAGATTACACATTATACACGAAATTCATAAAAACTGTCATTGCAGAAAAAGAAAGTTTTTTTTGAAGTGAAGTTTCGGAAGTGTTGAGAGTTTTGTAGTTCAAAACTATATTCTGCCGAACCAATTATCAAACTACAGTATACTATCCAGGTCTACAAAGTGAGCCATCTGGAATAACAATCTCACAACCTTTCCCTTTTTAGATCATCAGGGTTTTCACGTCCACACCGCCTTACACAACATACAAGATGCGTTTACAAGCCTGATACGTCACTACTCAAGACCATCTTGAATAAATCCTACGACCATCTTCGTACCACTGTACAATAAATTCATCTACTGAAGTATACTCATGAACTCTCGTATGCCACAGAACAAGCACTTCTCAAACAGGGTCGCTATCATCGTCTCTGGCCCACGGAATTAAAGAAAACTTCAATCTTCAGGCAGCCTCAGCAAATCCCAGGCGAGTATTTCCAAAATCAAAAACTGTGTGGTAAACTCCCATGAAAACGTCACCCAAAATCCTGCAAAATTAGTGAACACCATTATTGAACACCTTACCCGACCCATTGCAAAATATGCCAATCATACATAGGAAGCTACATTTTGTAACCACGAATGCCATGAAGCTGAGTTGTAGATTACATACCAAAGTGGTCCTGCCGGAGGAGGAACATCAAGACCTAAAAATCCACTGATACACTGAGCCTCTGCTCCTTCCCCAATCTTTAGAATGTACTGCAACAACCATAATCGAATTGATGTTGAGCAATAGATCATTAAAATACAAAATTCATAAAATATGTGATAATAAACAGATCAATTTTCAGTTATCATCTCTAGAACAAGGAACTGATTAACACAGATAAAGTCTTTCTTCGTAGCAAGGCACTGACAAATATTTACTATCAAATAACAGAAAGTTATTAGAGCAACAAACAGAGGTAAGAAAAGTGAATAGCAGATGATGACCTCCTCTGGAGTGAGTTCAAAGTTCTTTCCAGCGATTGAAAAAGCAACATTTGGCATAGAAGATAGAGACTTGCAATCCACTGTTGATTCACCATTTGGACTAGGCAATCGCTCGCAAAGCTGCGTGACAAAAAGAAACAAATCATTAGCATCTTATAACGAAATTTGAAGAAAAAGAAGCTAGTTAAAAAGAGTCTTTACTCAATAGCCAACTCCTGAAAGAGGGGCTATACAACATCATAAACATCCCTACCACCTACCAAAATCACATCAAAACATCTGGGATGGACTACAGCTAAAATATATTTACCTGATTCAAGTAAGCATCAATCTGCTCCCTTGTTTTATTTTGTCTGAGCTGGTTCTGTGCCCATACCACAGCCATTTCACATACTGTGCACCCTGGATCATTGCCCTTGGAAAGAGTCTCATCCTTCTCCACGACACTTGCAATACCTGGCTCACTGTTCAACAAATAAATGAATAATTATGAGTGCTCCACTCTTGAGCTTCGCGCATTAGGAGTAGCATGTAAGCAAATAAGTTAACTACGTTTTAATGTACGAGAGATGTAATTGTTCAACCAACCTGATCCCTTCAGCTGCATACTGGCACAGGCCGAGTGAAGAGCACACTTTTCCTGGATTCATCTGCAGTAGAAATATCAAACCAGACGATTAAACTCTCCTTTTCAACAAAACTACATGGACGTAACTGAGCATTCCAAACATACATATATTAAACATGCATGCCATTAATGTACTCTGAAATAATCACATGCTCTACAACACATTTGTACTGAATTTACCTGTGCCAAAAGCATCTCAACAATCTGGTCACCATACTGTTGAACGACCATCTTGCACTCGTTACTAACAACACCAGTTGCACCGATAGCTTGATTAATTTCAGCCACAATTCCCTGAAAAATAAAAGCGATCCTCAGAAAAAAAAGTACCCACAATAGGCCTATGAACATTTCGCAATTCCAAATGCCGAGAGGTTTTATAGAAGAAATATAAGTGAAAAAACGTGCTCACCGATGGTCCAGCAAGTAGAGACGTGCCGGAATCAGCAATAGCAGAACAACCCTTAGCACAGAACCCTGTGCTGCGTCCATCGATGGTCACATCACCGAGATCAAACTGTCACAAACACACACAAAAAACAAAACAATATCAGGCTTAGACGCCTAAAAAATATACGAACTAGCATCCTGGCCATATGGAAATAACAGATTTTTAAAATTGTCCCAGGCAAAACCTCACGATAGGATGCATTACCTGCCAGTACCCCTTGCGTGTGACAGGAGTATACACATGTTCACCCTTGTAATGCTTAGGGTCGACACCTCCCAAAACCAACTCTCCTCCACTTGATTCGTCACTTTGATTTCGGTTCAACCAGAAGGAGAATACAGGTTCATTCACAAGCTTCTGGTCCACCATATTGTACCTGAAAAGTCACAAATGAAACCAAATTCCCAATATCAGGGTAGAAGCCACGCAGCTGATGAATCAGGAGACATCTAGCAGTGTGATACTGAACCCAGGTTGATAAAAAAATCTTACCAGACAGGGGTCACCCTGTTGACAGATATCTCCTTGAAGCCAAGACCAAGAATGCCGTCAAATTTAGCTGCAACAAACGTGATACCAGGCTCCTTGGTGGCTTCCGCAAACACCTAACAAAAATACAACAATATCAGTTTCCAAACGAGATAACCACAATCGATAATAGCAAAACTAAAAAGACTTACGGATTAAGACTTGGGGATCTTGCTCATTGCTACAAGCCATAGACGTGATAAAAAAGTCTTAATGAGAAAACGTCCAACATTGTACACTCATGCATCATTCGTACCTGCCCTTTCACCGTAAGATCGCCAAGAGTCACATCATCTTGACTCAAAAATCCTTCCATCGACCCAGTGCCATACTGGATGGCGAACGATGTCCCTGCAACATAAAACAGCATAACCATAATCAAACCATCCCAGGAACAATATATGCTTAACGGAAAAACGACAGTAAGACTTGACCACTTAACCCTGGAAGGACACGGCCCAATCACCAAGGCAGTCACCCCAAAATTATCAGATTCGCGATTCGAGGTGCATTCTTCGTTTCTACAGTTTCCTTGAAATTCTTTCATCGGACACTTTCAATCCTCTGCGTCCTTACAGTTTTGATTCAACTAATGCAAGCTAACTAAGACATTGAACTATAGACAGTCCCATACCGTCTTCCTTGTAAGTGCTCGACTTGCTCGATTTGTACCTGCGATGGAAGTAGCATGCAAGCTGCATAACAAGAAGATCACCATGTGGAATCCATTAGTTCCCACAACTCTATCAAGGAAACGCTACCCGATCAGCTAAAATTATATAGATAATACTCCCGTTATGTAAAGACAGAAAGTTCTCATTCTCCGGTTTCCAGTTCAGCAACAATTTGAACGTCTTTAAATGGTCCTCAACCTTTGCATGAGTACTAAGAGCTACTACAGGCCACAATCCAGAAAATAAACTGATACCGAAAATTATAGAGAACGATCCCAGAATACATAAAACTCATTTACCATTCATCATAAAATCAAGAAACACCACCCGATCAGCTAAAGCTCCCCAGTTAGAACTCTCCGTCATGAAAAGACAGGACGTTTTCGTTCTCCGGTTTCCACATCAGTAACACTTCGAACGTCTTGAAATGTTCCTCAATCTCTGCATGTGTACTACGAGCTACTGCCGGCCACAATTTAAGAATTAACTGATACCGAGCATTACAAAGAGCGATCCCAGAGTACTAACACACACACACAGAACTCATTTACCATTCATCATACAACAAAAAAAAACGCCACCCAATCAACTAAAGCTCCTCAGTTAATACCCCCGTACACAATGCCCGGCAACAAAATTTCGCCAATTACAAAAATCGTCCAAGAAAACGCACCGACAAGTAGCACTTCGAGGACGGAATCCAAAGATTGGAGCTCCCGGTGTCAAAAATGACGGTGAACGGCTGTGAAGGCGTCCCGATGCCGATCTCTCCATAGTACTGCGCGTCCATGTAATTGTTCAACGACACGGCATCACCGCCATCTTCCAATCCATTAACAGTCGCACCGAGCGTCTTCGCCCTCTGAACTGTCCGAGCCGCGGCGTGCCTCACCGCCTGCAAATTCATCGGCCTCTTCTTGAGCGCAATCGTGCGATGGTTGGCTGCCTCAGCAAAAGCGCCACACAGCACCAAAAGAGCCAGCAAGACCACCGCTCGAACGCTCTTCGCCATCACCATCGCCATCGTCTCTGACACTCAGAAAACACAATTCACGAATAAAACTCCAGCAAATGCAAGGAAGTGCAAACCCTGGCCAAGGGGGAATAGAACTCGAGAGCCTGATTTGTACTCGAAGCGTGAAATGGCGGTGGTGAGTTACTAGTATAAAGTAGGGACTAGCGTGCAAGTAGTGTCGACAGATGTCGGTTTCTGTAAGGAGGCCGGCCGTAACCGGCCAGTGGCAGGATTACTAGACACGTTTAACCGTGCAACGTCTCAAGGGACTAAAAACTTCCGAAAGTCTCTAGAAATCACGGTTTTTTATTTTATTTTGAGGGATAAGGTGGTGTGTTCATAAAGCGTCCCTCTAAGCACTTCCGGTTGGAAACTTCTTACCCTTCATTAGTATTTTTTGTAGAAAAATGAGAAGAAGTTGTATCTATTCACTTTGATTCATTTTTTTTAATTGAATTAGTTATTAATTTTGAAGTTTAAATTTGAGGGTGATTCATAATCATCCCCACCCTAAAATGTTCATTGAAACTTCCAATATGTAGCCTTGTGTTAGGGACAACTTTAATACACCCTATGTTAATGTAGAAACTACTCTTCATAGGAATCATGAAGCTCTTTACATCCATAGTCATTGATAGACATTAAATATGCCAAAAGGGAGATGATAGTTTGTTTATTCTTCCATATGCACCTACATTCATCCCAAACATAACGATATTCTCTAAAGACTTTGTAGCAATTTAGAATTTCATCCATTCTACATAGAAAATTATTTTGCGAAATATTCCTTCAGAAAAATGTATATTTGTTTTTGAATGACAAATTACTCTGAAAAAAATCCCTACTAAAAATGTGTGATAATGGGTATTAGCAATGTTCATTATTTGCATCCTAACATTTATTGCAAAATGGAGCTAACAATAAATTTTTTATTATGCCAATTAAATGTTTAAAAAAATTCATTATTTTGTAGTTGATTAATCTTGTATTTCTTTGCCTTCCCTTGCTAGATGAAAAATTTGAAGTTGGCAATGTCTTTGTAAAAATGCTAAGATATCATGTAGAGTTGGAGATGATTGAAAGAGCCTCATAGAAAGATGGATAAAAATGATTGTATAATCCCATCAAGGATTGTGGATTTAATAGGATTGCAATTAAATTGAATTACCTTACTTAGTAGGACATTGTTGTAATTTAGCATTCAATCCTATATTTTTGATCCAGTCCCAAACTTAATATGCAATTGCATATGATATACAATTGATGACCAAATAAAACATTTAGAATTTTATAAGTTGTATTTAATATAATAGATGAAGAACAGATATGAAATCCACAGTGCAACGCAACCATTTACACAATGGGTTCATTTATCTTTGTAGTACTCAAACCCCAACTAAAGTTGAAGATCTCAATTTAAAAAATCATGATAAATAATTGAAACTTCTCCTCAATATGTATAGCATTAAATGAATATACTTCTTTCTACTAATGTATTATACAATTTTCTTGAAACTTTCTCAACAAATACTAATTGAATGAAGCACTTTTCAAAATTCAATCTTTGTTCATCTTAAATGAACCCCTAAATGCCCAAGGCACCCAAATGTGGTGTCGAAGAAACTTTCAAGTAAAATAAAACCTTACCAAATTGCTATTTTTAGTAGTTTATATTTTTATAAGATTATTTTTAAAGTACAATTTTAGCATCAAAAATCCGATTTTGAAAATGATTGATTATGATTTTTCTATTCAAGATTTTCTGCACAGGGCCCCAGTGCAATCTTGACTTTTCGTAGTGTTGAGGGCTCTTGGAAATGAGCCTCAAATACACTAGATCTTGGAGAAAAATCACACTAGAAATTCATATAAGAAAATTGTAGAGTGGATTTTGAGAAGTCATAAATTGATTGGGGTTATATTTGCTAGGCCCTTCAACCTCATATTTTTTTGGTCTTGAGTTTTTTAGATTTGACATGAAAAAAAAGATCTCAAAGATTTTCATAGTTTTAACACCCAGATGATCAAACATTATAATCTTTCAATCCTTAAATAATATTGTTGTATTTTCTTTTCCTATCTGATCTCTAACATGTCTAGTTTGAATGTGTACGGTTACAATTCAAAAAGAATTGATTCAACTTATCAAAATGTTGGCTTTTTGTTCAATTTAGAACAAATTCCAAGAGGCTCAAAACAAGCCTTGGACATTTAGGGATTAATGGTAAAGTATTTAGAAAGTCAAGCATTTATTTAATTAACTATAAATCAATTTTTTAAAATTTCATGTATTTTTTTATTTTTTTAAATGCATACATTATTTACTTCAAATCATCAAATTATTCATAAAGAAAAATTGTCTTTTAAAGGTCCCTATACTACTTTGAATGAATGACAAGTTCTTTGAAGGGAACTTTGTTCGTCATCCCAATTATGGACTTTGTATGGTTGAACAAGACTTTGTTTACCTTGATAAGCATAAAAATATTGTATGTGTTACAAAATTTCACCTCCTTCTAGATCTTCATAGAGATTCTTCAAACCATCATTTGTAAATATACTTCACTATAAGTTAGGACAACCCAAAAGCTAATGAACTAAAATGCATATTATTTATTGTTGATAGCTCCAAAGTTGATAAATTCAAAATATTCAATTTGTTACATGTTATAATGTCGTATGTGTTAGAAATCTTCTACTCCATATCCCGCTCCATATTTGTAACATATAAGACAAATAGTGGCCACAATCAATTTGGGATGAAAGTGATGGAGTGATTAGCGAGTGCAATATGAACTTCCACCTTAAGTTTTGGGTGTGAATTCATCACTGGAAGTGACTTTTTTAGGCCTTCATGTTATAGCCATGTTAGAAAATACCGTGTCTTCTTTACATGAGTAAGATGACCATGATTATGAATGCAATTTTTGTTGGTTTTGGAGTAGCCTAAAGAGATTCTTTTTGGCCAATTGGGTAGCACACTTCAAAAATGCATAAAAAATTTGTATTTTGTCTCCAAAAAAATCCAATTGCTCTCTCCATTTTTAACATTTGTCTTTATGTATAGGGCAATCACCGAAGCAGAGGGAATTCTATTAAAAAAAAAAGGCTGACAAGGAGGGCAAAGCTTGATAAGGAATGCTTGTTTTTTTACAAATTTTCTTCTACCTTGGTAATTGCTCAATACAAATGTCGTCTAGAAACAAATGAAACATGTGATCAATGAATGAAAAATCCATAATCACCAATTATTCAAATCTCACGTGCCAAGAGGAGATTACAAGAAATAATCGGCCCAACTTTTAAACATGACATTTGTTAGCAAAGGTTTAAAATAGCAGCACCCATAACTATCACTATATATCTATAACCGTCACCTATACAATCTCAAATAAATTTGGGAAGTAAATAGATGTGATTACAAAGATTTACTACATGTGAATATCAAACCCTAGTATCGGAATTAGGTGCACATACAATTGTTTCTTTAAAAACTCACAACTTACTCTCACATTGTCCAAATCATACATTTGCAAGTGCACACAAATTATTTTTTTCTTGCTAATAGGGTCCAATAATTTTTTGGATGTGTATTGGTATAAGGTAGGAAGTTGTTAAAGCAACCCTTTTAAGAGTTGATTGCATTTTTAGGGAAGCTAAACTCTTTGAAACAATTTTCAGTAAATTTTACTAGGAAGAAAAATGGAATTGACATCTAATCCAAGTCATTTCATATTTCATGGACCTTCGTGGAATTAGTTCTAAAAATTTTAAGTTGAAACGCAGTGGTTTCTAAAAGCGCCCCCCTCCTGAAATGTACAATGTTAATACATTGAAGAAAGTAAAATGTACCTCTATGTTACAGGTCGCTTATACAGACCCCTACCTTACATCATGTCCCCAAACCCTTAAATTATGGGTGCTGCTACCTTACTTGAATAAATTTGAATTTTGGCAGCAGGGCTGGTTGACCTTAATAAAAGGGGTAGGGCCAGGGATCGGACGGTGGCCAATCATGCAAGTCCAGATTCGTGAAGGTGATGATTGCCATCCTCAACGGCCAGCAAGGAGCGGCCGAGCATCCAACGGCTGCGGACGTTCCTTGCGGGAGACCCTTCGTCACCGCTCTCCGTAGACGCCTCCATTGCTATCCACTCCCGGTTCTCTTCCGGAGCCGTTATCCGGCTTGTGTCAGTGTTTACGATACCTCTGATTGGACCAATAAGGGAAGAGCAGGGCTCTGAGGTGAGCCAGGGTAGTGACACCTTCACCCCCATTTTCTCAATCTTCAGCAAAAAAATGGGGACATGGCACTACTAGGGGTAGTCACACCTTCTTCACCAAGCACACAAAGAATACATAGAGAATCAGAATGGGAAGTTGGCAAGGAATAATAAGAGTCAATGGGGAGCAATCATAGGTGAAGAAGTTGTGACACTCCTTTTCTCTCATTGTCTGCACAATAAGGTAGGATGCTCTAAAAGGGATCATTTACGGGTCGTTCCACCCTTTTCATAGGCTTCTATAGACCGTAAGATTTTTTTGCGTATTTTACAGAGAAAAATAAATGGGTGCGGCATCTAACACAAGTGGTTTCATAATTTTCCAAGCAATATTGAATTAGTTATGATTTTTCAAAGTTTTTGGTTCTAGGCAACCTATTTATGACAGTAGGTCTGGCAAAATCAGCACACATGTGGCCTATAAAGGGAGATGAGGAAACCAAGAATTAGGCATAGAGATTCGCAATAAGTAATAAGCAAGGGTTCTTAAAGCGACCATACTTATATCCAATCAATTTCAGATTTTGCATTCTCCAAATAAAGTAATTGGCATGTTAACTTCATATTTAAATACATAAATGCCCACCTATCACTACATTTAAAAATGAACCTAACCAAACGCTTTAACCATCCACATGTAAACTTTAAAGCGATCTTTAACATACTTTAAGTTGTTCCCACTTTATCTTCAATCCATTAAAAGTCTGTTACAGATCCATTTTAGGACCACTTGAAGTTCATTCTATACCTAAATATAGGGGCGGTTTGAAGAAGATGGGCGTTTTTAGAGCACACTACCTTAGCAGTAGTCACACTTTCTTCCCCAGGCAGGTGGAGAATAGAAAATGACAAGTTTGTGAGGGTTTGGAGGAACTAATGGAGAACCGTGGTAGGTGAAGAAGGTGTGACACCCCTGAAAGTTGTCTGGAGAATGAGAGTGGAGAATTGGAGGCCAACATTTGACGTGGAGCATAGGATGAACATGAAGGCGGTGTACAACGCAAGATGGAGAATGTACTTAAATGAACAAGTCTTCACCACTCCTATTATTCACCTCCAGAGGTAAAGACTAGGAGTGCGGGAGATATAACTAGTTAAGAATATTCTACCGCAGAGGGCCAATATGAAGCCAACCCTAAGCCGCCACGTCTCCATTATCCATTCTCCAAGTGCGGAGTGAAGAAGGTGTGACTACCTCTAATGAGAGTGGACAATGTAGAACAAGGTTTAGGAACACAGAACATGCAAGCTAGGTGGGACGCACAATGAAGCGAAGAACATGGACTTCAACACAAAAAGAAACAAGAATCATGGCAACGTGAACTCTAGAGCAAAAACAGTCACGTTCTTGCAAAGTCTTCCACGTGCCCATTCTTTTGCTTTGGAACAAAATAATCAACCTTGCGAAGACTTAGCAAGCAAAACATATCTTGCAAACGCGAAGCCAATGGGGAGCCGACACATCCCCATCCTCCTTTCTCCAAGTGTCTGGGTGAAGGTGTGACTACCCCTTATTGTCTTGTTGGCACTCCAAAGTTCACAGAGGTTCAATTCTCCACAATTTGCATGCCACTTTCACATGTCGCTCTCCACATGCTACTTTCACCCCCAATCACGGTGCCAACATCAATCCGCCTTTGAGTCATCAGCAAAAGGTCCCTTATTGTTTGGAATGGCACGCTCTAGCTCATTGAATGCAGACAGTAATGCTTTCGGCAGGACTAGCTTGAAATCACAAAAACCGGCAACTAGTCACATGGAGTTTTGCCGCATGAGTCTTGTCTAGTGCAGTTTGGATGAAATTTACGGTACTCTTTGTTGAACTCAATGCTGCATCGCCACTCATATATGCATGGAAAACTACTGCATTCATCCTCTTCCACAAATGAACACTTCTTCCAAGTTTCCATCCTCGTTTTCACAACGCAAAAAGCGTACCACATCTTCATGGTGAACGATTCCCTATTGGCTCCTCTTTTCACTTCACAACTTTTCATCATTCATAGAAGTTTTATTATTGGAGAAGGTGTCCCTTCCCCTATTATTGAAGAATTTAAATCTTTTCTTTCACAATTTTAAATTTCAATTTCGGAAGAAAAAACATCTAAATTGTGTGCAAGCATGATTTCTTGTCACACCAGTAATTGCGCTTGGGTCATACCCCGCACAAAGACGAGACACCAAACATATCATGGCTTTTCAATTTTCAATGAACAGTTTTCAAATAAGATATAACTAAATGTACTACAAGCATAGAAATGAACAGGTTCAAACTCGAAGATGATAAAAACAAGCAAAGAGGATAATTTGGGAACACGCCACAATAGACATTGCAAGAATGGGCAAATCTGTGCACTGAAAAAAACAGATCGATCACGTTTCCAACTAAAATGGTACCATACTTAGGAGAGAAACTGCAATGAACAGCTCACCGCTACAGAAATTCAGCCAGTGCATGCAATTAATAGTAGTACAATCTTATATCCACGTATTGTGTCAAGCAAAAACCATTGCGAAAAGAGCAATTACCAGACTCCACAACGAACAATGCAAACCAGCAAAAAGTTCTTGGATGCAACAGTATGCTCTATCTCTGGCACAAAACCTCTGTAATACAATTGGTAATAATCAAAGGAAAAGGTCACTGAAGTGATTTGCACTTGGGTCATCATGGATTCAGAGCAGCAGGTTATCCAATCACTTGAATTGAAGGTTTAGGATTTCAATAAACAATAGGTTTTGAAATGCTAAACCTAAAACCCTGAAATTAGTAAAAATTTCGTCACTGCGATTTAGGGTTTAGCGTGTAGTGAAGATCCTGTACCTGTCGTTGAGGTTGTAAGGCAACAGGATGTCGTCGAATGTTGCCCAACCACTTCAACCGAAGGTTGGAAATTTCGAACTACACTAGGTGCTTAGACCCTAAATCTAAAACCTTGAATTTAGTTGGGACTTCATCACTGCAGTTCAGGGTTCGGAGTGTCGTGGAGATCCAGCAGCTGTCATTGAGGTTGAGGGGCAACATGATGTCTTCGAATGTGCAGAAGGTCTCTGAGATGAATCCGGTCTTTTCGCACCACGGCAATTTCGTCCAGCATTCTCTCCAGCTCTTCCACAATGGTATCAAACGGGGGCCGCTTGGGAGTATAAGATGACCAGCAACGCTTGATCAAATCCACCATGCCAGGAGGATACGTCGTTGCCTTCATGACCGGCCGCTTCCCATCCGTCGCAACAAGAGTCGCAGCTTCATACGCATCCAGATCTTCAAACGGCTCTACACCTTCGAACATTTCATACAACATCATGGCAAACGAGAACACATCCACGGATTTATCATACAGATTGTGCTCAAACACCTCGGGCGCCATGTATCTGTAGCTCCCCGTCTCCCCTGTCATCTTGTACACATCGTGCAGGTGCTTCACATTGATGAGCTTGCTCAATCCGAAATCCCCGACTTTAAGCTCCTGGTCTTCGTCGAGAATGATGTTCCGCGGCTTAAGATCCCGGTGAATGATGGGTTCGGTCCTGTTATGCAGATACGACATGCCACGAGCGATGTCGAGGGCATATTTCACAAGACGCTGCGGAATTAGGGTTTCCTTCTTCGTATGCAGCAATTGGTGAAGGTCTCCCCCCGCGAGAAACTCCGTGACCAGCATGAGCGGCTTCTGCTGCGTCGCGGCGCCGAGGAACTGCACGATGTTAGGGTGGCGGATCCTGACCAAAACATGAACTTCATGCTGGAAATCGTGCACCACCATTCGATCTTCCATCAGAGAAGGCCGGATGGTTTTCACCGCAACCGGCGTGCCGCGCCAGAGCGTCTTCCGAATCTCCCCGAAGGAGCCTTTGCCGATGAGCTCACTCGTCGTGAAATCGATTTCTTGCGGGTCGATTTCCCAGTCGAGATATGAAGGGAGGGGCGGAGGGGCTTGGATTAGGGTCTCGGAGTGACCGTGGGCTTGAATAAGACTTTCTGCGCCTGAGTCTTTCAGCAGCTTCACCATCTCCTTGTACCCGGCACTCTCCGCTTCCCCGCGAGGAGAGTTTCCCCAACGGTCCTTCGCATTCAGCGCTGCGCCCTCGGAGAGCAGCACTTTGGCCACGGACACGCAGTCGTGAGTGGCGGCGATGTGCAAGGGAGTCCGCTTGTCGTAATCCGCGGCATTCACAAGCTCCTTGTCTCGCTGCAGTAGTTTCCGTAGCTGCCGCACGTCGTCGTTCCGCACGGCCCAGTGGAGCTCCGACAACTGCGTCAGCTGCTGCTTGGCTTCTCCCATCTCAAAGACCTAATCTCACCTCTCTTGCTTCTCAATCACCGTCAATCCATAGAAGACACAGCGCAAACACAGCAAAACTCCAAGAGACGTATGCAGACGTGATACAAAATATCAGCTCTCGCAATGCTGCTTCCCACTCACCATCAATCTACAAAAGCACTGCCAAACACACGCCAACACAGCGTGATTCGTGGAATCAAACTACAAGATACTTCCGCAGATGGGGTGATGGAATCTGAGCCCTCGTAATCATGTTTCCTACTCAACATCAAACCCTCAGAATCGCTACCTTAACCCCGAGAGCACAACATGATGTGTGGAATCAAAACTACAAGAGACTTGAGCAGATGTGGTACAAAATCTCAGCTCTCGCAATGCTGCTTCCCACTCACCATAAATCTACAGAATCACTGCCCAAAACACGCCAACAAAGGGGTACTCGTGGAACCCAACTACAAGAGGCTTGCGCAGATGGGATGATGGGTTCCAAAGCTCTTGCTCTGCTGTTTCACACTCGACAGACAGACTCAGATCTTGCGAAGTTCTGGTAATCCTACAGAATGGCTAGCAGAACTTCGCAAAATCAGAGTGTGTCTGCTGAATCGGTGGATCTACCTGAATGAGTGCCCCGAATGCAGAGTTGGAGCAGAGATTTAAACTACTTGTGCTCTGCTCTGAGATCGAATACAGCTGTTGTTCAACGTGTCCAAACTCTTCATGACAGCTGTAGATCTGAGTTTCCAATGGTTTGATGACAGCTGCAGACTGCTGCAGACTGAGTGTCCAATGGCTTGATGACAGCTGCAAATCCGATTGTCCAACGACTTGATGACAGCTGCAGATCTGGTTTTGGCTATTAATGCTCCTGCAGAGCAAAGGACGGAAATCACGGAATCCGCTTGCGTTTGTACTGTACACCGAAATTTAGAAATTAATACTAGTAATAACTACAGTAGTGTGCCCTGTGCCGTTGCAACAACCAAAAAAATTAAAATTAATTCTATAATTTTCAATTCATTATAATTTTGAAATTCAATAACTTTTACATCGGAGTGTGAGAGGTTGCATTTTTACTACGAATAAAATACTTTATGCACAAAAGAGTGCAAGGCTTTGTTTCGTGGCGTTTGGACATGCAACATGAAAGTTATGTTTTTTTCTAAATAAAAGATAATGTAATTCAAATTTTTAATTAAAAAAATTCATAACTTTCACACCATAGGTCCAAAGGTCATGAAATTAGCACAAATAGAAAGTTGTTTGCACAAAGGAATGCACGGACTTTGTTTCGTGGCATTTGGACATGCCATGCGAAAGTAATCATTTTTTCAAAATAAAAGAGAGATTTAATCAATTTTAGATTCATAAAAAACTTTGAAATTCAATCACTTTCATACCGTTTGTCCAAACACCACAAAACAAAGTCCGTGCACCCCTCCTTCCCAAGAGATTTCGAGCAGTACTAAGAGCATCGCTAGACGCCTCATAGTTTGTAAGATCTCCACGTATCAAACAAAAGAAAACAAACAACCTATCTTAAGGTATAGACTAGTGTGCCTTGTACCATTGCCACAACCCAAATAATTTATTTTTTTCAAAAAACAAAAAAATTTCATTGTAAAACTCAATAAATTTCTCATTGTAGTATAAGAAGTTGTATTTTTGGCCCGAATAGAAAGCTTTGTGTATGAAGGAGTGCAAGGATTTTGTTTTGTAGTATTTAGACATGCAAAGTAAAAATTAATAATTTTTCCAAAATATAAGGTGATTTAATCCAACATTTTAATTTTTTTAATCCCTAACTTTCACATTATAGGTCTAAACGCCATGAAATTGGCATGAATATAAAGCTTTATGCATAAAGGAGTGCAAGGATTTTGTTTTATGGCGTTTGGACGTGTGAAGTGAAAGTTATGATTTTTTCCAAAATAAAAGAGAATTTATATTAATTTATGAAGTCATCAAAACTTTGAAATTCAATACTTTCACACAATTTGTTCAAACGCCACGAAACAATGTCCTTCCACCCCTCCTTCCCAAGAGCTTTCAAGCGGTACAAAGAGCGCCGCCTTATGTCTTATGGTTTGTGAGATCTCAACGTGTCAAACAAAACAAAACAACCAACCTAATTTGCAAAATAAAAGAGAAATTAAATCAATTTTTGTATCATTGAAAACTTTGAAATACAATAACTTTCACACTGTTTGTTCAAACGCCACCAAACAAAGTCCGTGTGCCCCTTTTGTCAAGAACACCGACGGAAGCCTCTCAGTTTGTTAGATCTCAACGTATCAAACAAAACAAACAACCTATCATGAGGTATAGATTAGTGTGCCCTGTGTTGTTGCCACAACCAAAAAAACTAAAAAATAATTCTATAATATTTTAATTCATTTGAACTTTGAAATTCAATAACTTTTGCACCTTAGTGTGAGAGGTTGCATTCTTACTATGAATAAAAGGCTTCATGCACAAAGGAGTGCAAGGACTTTTTTTCGTGGTGTTTGGACATGTAGTATGAAAGTTATGTTTTTTTTCAAATAAAAGATAATGTATTCAAATTTTTAATTGAAAAAATCCATAACTTTCACACCATAGGTCCAAATGCCACAAAATTGACATGAATAAAAAGTTGTATGCACAAAGGAGTACAAGCACTTTGTTTCATGACATTTGGACATGTAATTGTAACACCCCCATGGGAAACGGACTTGGTGGGGGCTGGGTTCACGGCGGGAGCGTCGTGACTCCATACTAAGTAAGGGCAGACCCCGGTTGGGTTGGTGTTGGGCTGGAAAACCAACACCAAGGAAGGGAGGCCCGCGCCGCAAGCTGTGCGAAGGGTGGCGTCACAAAGGTAAGCGTGACGCCGAGAGCCTTTGGCTCCCACCCATGCCTTAGGATAATTGAGGCATGAGGGCCCGTGGGTGAGTTGTGGAGAGACTCCATAGTGTGTGCCTTAGTTAGGAAGCGGGTGCGTTTCCAACTAAGGTGTGAGTATTCTAACTTGTATGGTGGAACTGTGCAGGTTTGAGTAGTTAGCCGCGCCGACGTACCGGAGCGGGACTTAATTTGGTCTTGACCTCGTTAAAGTAATGTGAAAGTCATGATTTTTTCAAAATAAAAGAGAATTTTAAATTAATTTGTTATTCAAAAAAAATCTTGAACTTCAATAACTTTCAACTTATTTGTCCAAACGCTACAAAACAAAGTCTCTGCACCCCTTCTTGGCAGAAGCTTTGGAGTAGTACCAAAAGTGCCGTTGGACACCTCACGGTTTGTTAGATTTCAATGTATCAAACAATACAAAATAAATAACGTATCTTAAGGTATAGGTTTGCGTGCCTTGTGTTGTTGCCACAATATAGTAAAAAGTTATTTATTTATTTGTAATTTCATTTGTAATTTATAAAATCCATAATTTAAACAAACATTACAACAAAAATAGGAATATTTTTAAAACTTAAAATTTATAAATTTATAAAACTTTGAAATTCAATAACTTTTGTATAATAGTGTGACAAGTTGCATTTTTGGTACAAATAGAAAGCTTTATGCACAAAGGAATGCAAGGACTTTACTTTGTGGCCATACAATGCCTTGTAAAAGTTACGGTCTCGATTACGTTTTTTCCAAATAAAAGATAATTAATTAATTTTTTTAATTAATTTTTTTTTTATAACTTTCAAACTATAGGTCCAAACGCCACAAAATGGGCATGAATAGAAAGTTTTTTGCACATACCGGTCCAAGCATTTTGTTTGGACATGTAATATGAAAGTTATGATTTTTCCAAACTAACATACAATTTAAATCAATTTTCAATTCATAAAATCTTTGAAATTCAATAACTTTAATATCATTTGTCCAAACACCACCTTGGGGAGGTCACTTAGAATGTCCATTAGAAACCATGTGCGATCAAAACTTTGGACCCCCTATTTACTTTTTGAATTTTAAATAAAACAAAATTAAAAAAATATGAATAGATTTTCCTACTTTGAAAGTTTATGTTTTGAATTATTGATATTTTTGTTTGTTAATGATAATTAGTTACAAATTTTTGAAGTAAAAAGATACACTGTAGAACTGAAAAATAACTTTCACACCCCTATATTATATAAGAAAAAATTGTCTAAAAAATAAACAAAAACTTCTGAAAAATAACTCTCTATTGAAAGCTCATTTTGAGTTGAATATTGATTCAATGGTCATCTAAATGTGTTCTCTATAATTATTTGAGTTGAAAAACATGCCATTTTAGCCCATTTTCAACCTCTTCTAGAAATCATTTCATATTTTATTTGAGTTGAAAAATTTGGAAATAGAAACCTATAGTCATTATTAAACAATGCTCAAAATTTTAGGTTGAAATTATAATTTATTAGAAACCACTTGTTCGCACGTGGTTTGTTGTAGTAGAGCTAAGTGACCTCTCTGAGAACGCCACGAAACAATGTCCCTACACCCCTCCTTCCCAAGAGATTTCAAGCGGTACCAAGAGCACTACCAGACACCTCATAGTTTGTGAGATCTCCACGTATCAAACAAAAGAAAACAAACAACCTATCTTAAGGTATAGACTAGTGTGCCTTGTGCTTTTGCCACAATCCAAATAAAATTAAAAATATTTCTTTTAATTCTTCGATTCATTAAAACTTTGAAATTCAATAGCTTTTACACCATAGTGTGAGAAGTTGCATTTTTGGTCTCAATGAAAAGCTTTGTGTATGAAGGAGTGCAAAAGCTTTGTTTTGTAGTACTTGGATGTGCAACGTAAAAGCTATGATTTTTTGCAAAATAAAAGATAATTTATATTAATTTCCAAATTCATAAAAAATTTGAAATTCAATAACTTTCACATTGTAGGTCCAAACGCCATGAGCAAAGTCCGTACACCACCTCTTGGCAAGTGCTTTCCAAATTGTACTAAGGATGCTGCGGGATGTCTCACAGCTTGTTATATCTCAACGTATCAAACCAAACTGAACCAAACCACCTATCTTAAAGTATAAACTAATGTGCTCTTGACCATTGTCCAACCAAAAAAATTAAAAATAATTCTATAGTTTTTTAATTCATTAGAACTTTGAAATTTAATAACTTTTATACTATAGTATGAAAGGTTATGTTTTTACTACAAATAAAAAGTTTTATGCATAAAAGAGTACAAGGGCTTTGTTTTGTGGTGTTTGGACATGCATTACAAAAGTTATGGTTTCTCAAAAACAAATAAAATAAAAAGTAATTTTATTTATTTAAAAAAATCCATAACTTTCACACTATAGGTCCAAATGCTACAAAGTTGTCACGAATAGAAAGTTTTATGCACAAAAAAGTGCAAGAATTTTGTTATGAGGCGTTTGGATGTGCAACGTGAAAGTTATGATTTTTTACAAAATAAAAGAGAAATTTTAATTAATTTTTTAATCATAAAACGTTTTGAAATTTAATAACTTTTAAGCTGTTTGTCCAAACGCCATGAAACAAAGTCCATGCATCCTTCCTTTCCAAGAGCTTTCAAGTAGTACCAAGAGCACCAATAGACGCCTCATGGTTTGTTAGCTCTCAACGTATCTTACAAAACAAACAAATTAATTTAAGATATAGACTAGTGTGCCCTATGCCACAATGTAATAAAAATAGTAAAAAGATTTAATTCAAAATTTTAATTACAAAAAACTATAACTTTCACACAATAGGTCCAAATGCCACGAAATTGGCATAAATTAAAAGCTTTATGCATGTAGGAGTGCAAAGGCTTTGTTTTGTGACATTTGGACATGTCATGTGAAAGTTATGGCTTTTCTAAAATAAAAGATAACTTAATTCCATTTCTTATCTAAAAAATTCATAACATTCAAATTATAGGTCTAAAAGCCACAAAACTTGCATGAATAGAAAGCTCTATGCATAAAAGAATAAAAGGACTTTGATTTGTGGCGTGTTTGGATATGCGATGCAAAAGTTATGATTTTTCAAATAAAAAATAATTAAAATCAATTTCTAATTCATAAAAAACTTTGAAATTTAATAACTTTCACATTGTTTGTCCAAACACCACAAAACAAAGTCCGTGCACCCCTCCTTGTCAAGAGCTTTCAAGTTGTACCCCCAGCCGTACCAATAATGCAGTCGGACGTCTTCTGGTTTGTTAGATCTTAGCGTATCAAACAAAACAAAACAACCTAAATTAAGGTATAGACTAGTGTGCCTTGTGCCGTTGACACAATCAAGACTAGCGTAAAAATAACTTTCTAATTTTTTACTTTAAAAAAATTTTGAAATTCAATAAATTTAACACCGTAGTGTAATAGGTTGCATTCTTGGTACAAATATAATGCTTTATAGAGTGTAAAGACTTTGTTTTGAGGTGTTTGGACATGCCATGTGAAAAATATGTTTTTTCAAAAAAAAAAAAAAAACTAATTTAATTTTTAAAATTAAAAAAATCTTAACTTTTACATTGAAGGTCCAAACGCCACAAAATTGGCATGAATAGAAAATTATATGTACAAAGGAGTGCAAGAGGTTTGATTTTGTGTCGTTTGGAATTGCAATGTGAAAGTTATGTTTTTTCAAAATTAAAAAATAAATTAGTTTGATTTTTTAATTAAAAAAATCATAACTTTCACATCATAGGTCCAAACGACACAAAATTGGAATGAATAGAAAGCATAGTGTACAAAGGAGTGGAAAGGCTTTGTTTTGTGTTGTTTTGAAATGTGCGTGAAAGTTATGATTTTTCCAAAATAAAAGATAATCTTTTATTTCGACCCATTTCAATCTGTTTTGACCTATTTTATGATGGTTAAATGGAAATAAAAAAATAATTTAAATCAATTTCTGATTCATAAAAACTTTGAAATTCAATAATTTTCACACACTCTGTCCAAATACCACAAAATAAAGTCCATGCACCCCTTCTTGTCAAGAGTTTTCAAGCGGTACCAAGAGTGCCGCGGTACGCCTCACGGTTTGTTATCAAACATAAAAATATTTATCTGAAGGTATAGATAGTATATTATTGTAATATTTTAATTATTTTATTTTACTTTAAAGTTTTAAATATTTTTAAATAACAAATTATTCTAAAACCTATACCTTAAATTTTTTTTTTTTTTTTTTTGTTTGATATATTGAGATCTAACAAACCGTGAAGCGTCTGGTGGTGCTTGAAAGCTCTTGATAAGAAGGGGTGCACGTCAGGGCTTTTTTTGGACCCGTGTCCTCCCTGCTGGCTTCACTAGAGAGGCCAATTTTTGGAGGGATGAAACTAGAGTGGTCAGATTTCTGACAATCTAGCGAAATTTCGCCAAAAAAAAAAGCTCTGGACTGCACATACTTTGTTTCATGGTGTTTTGACAAACTATGTGAAAATTATTGAATTTCAAAGTTTTATATGAATTGAAAATTGATTTAAATTATTTTTTATTTTCATCGAATTGTCATGAAATGAGTTGAAACAGGTTGAAAAGATAGATTATCTTCTTCTTTTTTGTAAAAATCATAACTTTCATGCCATGAAATAAAGTTGAGAATAAAGTCTATGCACTCCTTTGTACATTGTGCTTTCTATTCATGCCAATTTTGTGGCGTTTGGACCTATAATGCAAAAGTTATGATTTTTTAAATACAAGAATTGAATTAATTTTTTTTTGAAAAAACATAATTTTTACATCTTATGTCCAAACGCCACAAAACAAACCCCTTTCACTCCTTTGTACATAGAGTTTTATATTTGTGTCAGTTTCGTAGTGTTTGGACCTTTGATGTGAAAGCTAAGATTTTTTTAATTTAAAAAATTAAATTAGTTAATTTTTTATTTTGGAAAAAACATATCTTTCACTCGGCATGTCCAGACGCCTCAAAACAAAGCCTTTACACTCTATAAAGCATTCTATTTGTACCAAAATTGCAACCTATCACACTATAGTATTAAATTTGTTGAATTTCAAAAGTTTTTCTAAAATAAAAAATTAGAAAATTATTTTTATTCTTATTTGCATTGTAGCAAAGGCACAAGGCACACTAGTCTATATTATAAGTTAGGTTGTTTGTTTTGTTTGATGTGCTGAGATTTAAAAGATCATAAGGCGTTTGGTGTCATTCTTCGTACCGCTCAAAATCTCTTGGCAAGGAAGGGTGCACGAACTTTGTTTCTGAGCGTTTGAACATACCCTGTGAAAGTTATTGAACTTCAAAGTTTTTAATGAATTGAAATTGATTTTTATTCTCCTTTATTTTGGAAAAATCATAACTCTTGCATCGCATATCCAAACGCCACGAAACAAAGTCCTTTCACTCTTTTATGCATAGAGCTTTCTATTCATGCAAGTTTTGTGGCTTTTTGACCTATAGAATATTATGAATTTTTTTATATAAGAAATGGAATTAAATTATTTTTTATTTTGGAAAAGCCATAACTTTCACATGACATGTCCAAACGTCACAAAACAAAGCCTTTACACTCCTACATGCATAAAACTTTCAATTTATGATAGTTTCGTGGTGTTTGGACCTACTATGTGAAAAGTATATTTTTTTGTAATTAAAAAAACGAATTAAATCCTTTAACTATTTTTTATTATACTATGGCAAAAGCATAGGCACACTAATATACCAAATAACCACTTCGGTACAACATTAGAGCTGCTCTAGCGTTATGCCAAACAAATACAAACTGTTGTTTTGGAGATAAAAAATGCGTAAGACATGCTTGACCTCACCCACAATGTTCTCTTAGATGCAGCAAGAAATTGCAATTTTGTCAAAGACATTAATTCCTGAAGGGTTTTGATTATGCTTTCACCAAAAACGCTCCAAAACTGCCATTTCTAATATGAGTGTCAAATTTTAGAAAACAACAACATTTTTGGACATATGTAACTGTAGAATCTTGTAGTTCATTGGTTTGAGAAGATGTGAAAAAAAATTCAGAAATTTTTGCCAAGGTAATATGCTCTTAAAGCAACTATTTAAGGTCTGGTCTGCCTTTTTCACAGGCTTACGTGGACAAAAATATTTATAGATCATCTTTCAGAGAAAGAAAAATAGATGTGACACCTAACACAAGTGGTTTTGTATTTTTCCAAGCATTTTTGAATTACTTGTAAATTCTCAAAGATTTGGGGCATAAGCACCTATTTGTGAACATAGGTCTTCTGAAATCTATCCACTTGCAACTTGTAAAGAGATGTGCAAAAATCAAAAGACAATGATTGGCTCTTGCAATAGAAAAACAATTTTTCCTCGATGCATTCAATTATTAAACTAGTCCATTTAAGGATCACCCCATCTCTATTCTCCACCTAAAAATAGGAGCGGTTTGAAGAAGATGGGGCGCTTTTAGAACACACTACCTTATGTAGATTGCAAGATATAAGCGTTTGAAGTGACAAAAAGCTTTTTTGCCCATGCAAAAAATAGGTAGCTGCACTTCACAAGATCATATCATTATAAAAAATTCTGAAATGGTTGTAACTTTTTAGATTCATTCTTCAAGGCAAGTTAAATACATGCTTGAAATTTTTTTGATCATTTGGAATTATACAACATATAGGAATACAATAATAAGTAGAAAGAAGTAGAGAATGGTTCAAAACACTAAATTGTTAACCATTTATTTATGGAATTGAAAAATGCTAGGTCCAAAGGTTGTAGTAAACAATGTACACCTAGTGTCTTTATTTTTTTTTCAAAAATACTAAAAATTGAGTTAAATAAAGGACTTCAATATTTATTTTAGAACAAAGATTTCATAACTACCCATAAACTATCTAAGGTAGTATGCTCTTAAAGCGACCACTTAAGAGCAGATCGCCTTTTGAGGGAAGTTAAACTTATTGAAACAATTTTCAGTAAATTTATATAGGAAGAAAAATGGAATTGGCATCTAACCCAAGTCGTTTCATATTTTTCAGATCTTTGTAGCATTAGTTATGAATTTTTGAAGTTCAAACATAGTGGTTTCTAAAAGCGACCACCTTCTGAAATGTACACAGTTCGAACATTGAAGAAAGCAAAATGTACCTCTGTGTCATGATCGCTTTTAGAATATGGGCACTTTTAGAGCATACTACCTTACAACTAAAACTCCTCATAAGTTTCATCTCATCAATCCAAATGGAATGATTCAAAGTTTTCTATGTATATATAAATGTAGAGAACTAATTTCAAATTTTTATTTTTTTAGAAGGTGATTTTTAAAGAAGTTGTTTTTGCTGCCCAAATTGCTTGATTAGCAATGAAAACTACATATCATACAATAACTTTTTGACCATGAAGTCATAAGTTATGAAAATTGTTGGGCCTTAAAGCTACTTTTAGGCCACATGTTGTGTGAAAATTTCAAAGAAAATAAAATAAAATCTCTATTTGTGCCAAAAAACACACTTTAGTCCTTAAGAGGTTAATGCTACCACTATTATTTTTTCTTTTGCATATAATTCGTTGGATTTAGTGATGATGGAAATTCTTTTTGGTTTGGGTCACTAGGAGCCTTGGGGTTGGTTCAAAGACAAAGTAGTAATAGTGAGTTGCACTCGTAGACAATTAAGAATTTATTGCAACAGAATGACATCTTTATATTTTGATGACATGATATTTTAATATAGTGCTAACGGTGCTCTTAAGTGTTGAATGTTGCTACTACTCTAGTAGTTCAACAAAAGTTCAATTCTTTGATACACCATATCAACGCTATAGATGGCATCAAACCCAACTCTAATGCTAACTTTTGTAGTTTGTTTGTAATGTATTAAAAAAAAAGTACTTGTTTACAATCCCCAAGTAACTCCCTTTTTGAACTTCCAACCAATTATGAGTTTTATAATGTACAAAAGCAAGTAGAAGAATCTCCATCATTTATTATGCCAATTGAATCTATTTAAAAAAAAAATAGTTATAAAACTTGGCTAATAAAATTGTAAATTTTGGAACACCCAAGAGAATATTTTAAGCATTAAATTCACACTTTTCATCCCTACAATGCCATGTTACTAATGTTCTTTCAAATTTATGATATACTATGCCACCCTTCAAAACCACAATCCTAGGAGATTGGATGGCTAGTTTTCTTTGAACATGGAACCATCTACATTTAACCAATCCAAGTAACACTCTTAAATTTAGAAGTTTTTATGCATCACTTGAGGTGCAAAGTTATTTTTTATTCACTCATATTGCAAAGGTGGGACCTAAACCTCAATTTAAGAAAAGAGTGACTAGATTGCATGTATTCATGCCTTATTGTCAATCCCCCCCAAATACAAGTTGCATGCAAATTCAAATGCAATCTAGAATAAGAAGTAAACTAGAGATCATTTCAGGGATGACATTCCATGACTTTTAAGATAACTCTATTACCTGGAGTTAGTTTCAATTTCAAAGAGGTCAGTCGTCCCGAAAAAGAGGGCAACTAAGCGGTGGGGGAGGCACAAAAGGTGTTGTGAAAGTCAGTGTTATTTTTTTTTTTAAAAGAAGAAAAAGTCAGTTTGTTATTCTTCAAGACTTCAAAACAGACAGACGCAGCCACCTATGGACTAACAGTAGCAGTACCCAATTGTGATGCAGGCCTAAAGGTGACGCAACATATGACAGCACCAAGTTTTAAGAATCAAAATTAATGAGTCTCACAAGGGACATAGATGTAGGGCAATCAGGTCAACAAACCTTAAAGTGTCCATAATACGTTAGATGTAGTTACCTTGGATCTGCTACAAGCAATATGACAAAGACTCCATAACGTCATCTGTCATCTCCAGCAAACACTTGCTCACGTCCCTGAATCTCAGAACTTCAAATTTTTCTGCTTGAATGGGAAACCATGCTGTCAAATGTTTCTGTGACCCTAAGTTAGATATCAAACTCGTTACACAGCAGTCTTCCAAAAGAAGCCACGTGACAGAGGTGAAGTTTTAAGGCCTTGCAAGTGGCAAAAATTTACACTTGAATATCGGTCAATACAATCCCTGATGCATGGGCTTCTAAGTTGGCCTGCGCAACAATCAGTCTTACTCATAAATCACAAATCGTAAATCACGTTCCACCCGCCGTTGAGCTCATGGTTCAATGTCCAGTTGTTTTCCCTTATCTGGAAGTATGGAGTCTGTCCAAACATCAGTTTCAATTGAATATGTCAGAATTCTCACAACCGCAAACCCTACTTTGGAAAGTCAATAACATTGGCTAAATCCAGAACCCTCCCTTACCTTTGAGATTAGGGCTAATACGATAAATACCAGAGAAAGAAAACTCCTTACCCCAGAATCATGCTCTCAACAACAGAACGATATCAAGATCAATTACAAAAAAACTGGAACTCAAATAATTTGTGTGACAAAACTGAAGAATGTGGAAAGAATCACATTTCAAAGCACGAACCTGCTTGAAAGCATTGTAACCAATCTTCAATTTTAAATCCTGATCTTCTGTGAAATTAAAAACCTTGTAGCTGAGTTCCACTACACCTCTTGGCTTTCCCTGCTTGCTCAACACAGTGCTACATTGTTAGATTCAAATTCAATCAATTTGAGATACACAAGCGCTCTCAACTTGTAAAGCACACAAATCACAATCTAACAACTCTCAGCTGTAATCAGGTCTCTCTCTAACTGAATGACATATGGACATAAAACCAGTGAAAATCAGTAAAACTAGTGAACGTCTGTGTCTTAGGGGTCTGACAATCACTGTTACAAGTACCAAAGTCTAGTAATCTTTTCTCATCAACACTTCCAGATTTATGACACTATTTCCTTTTGAACCCAGTTCAATTCCAGAAGTTCATGCTCTGCTAGTAAAGAGAAGCGCAAAATCAGAACCAGTCAAAAAACAATACTCTCAAAGACAGGATCACCAACCTTCCTACTGCCGGGGTTGTAATTGAAACCACCTTTTAAGTCCACGCTCAGCAAGCCATTATCTGTAACAGGCACAGTCTTCTTTCCTTGTATGTCATAAGTGAACTCTTTCAGCTGCGAGTCAAACCTCGCCCCTATATCTAAGCCAGTCAACAGCTGCAGCAGAAGAGGAAACACCATCAACATAGAGACTAGGATCAGAAAGAGAGCGAAACAATCTGTGTGGACAGCAACGGGTCGCATGTCAAAGGCTAATCTCCGATCTGTGCCAGTAATTCAATGAAATAAAAAAAACAATTCTCTTAACTTGAGGGAATTGAGATGCATGTATACAAATGTATCTTTGTAAAGATAAGGCTCAGGATGCAATTGACATGTCTGTAATGGCTTGACAAGCTCGAACTCAGTTGCCTATGGCTAATTACGGTACCTCAGGAAAAAATTTGCGCTTCAGCTGGGCAGTTCCATGGGCAGCTCCTGTATGAGTGTTCAACCTCCCATGTACCTGAAACCATTCATACATAAGAAACCGTTTGCGACAGTACCACGCTGAACAGATATTGTAACGCCTGGCTTAGTATCAGATTAACTGCAGACATTGGAAGCATGGACAAACAACATGCTCGCGAGAGCCAACCCTTCGAGGACGACGTAACTTAAGAACGTCGAAAGACAAAACCTTGAACACAGACGGCTTCGGCATTATTCAAAATTAATCCCGTAATGTGATAGGACCGACCTTTGACTTCGCGACTCTGCAACCCAACAAAATTTTCAATTTTTGCATCAAAGAAAAAGTAAAAAATCTACCAAATCAAATCACAAACCACGCAATTCGCATCGCCAGCAGCTGAACATGAAATAAAATAAAATTTTAACCTAAAGAGCCCCATTATCTCCAAAATTCATCCCGTGTGCAAACAGAACCACAAGCCTACCACAAAATGTACACACACTCCACTCCCTCTCACATAATAGTTTCCGTGATTCCACCACACATTCGAAACCAATCCCAAACCCAAACCCCGACAAGAAAGGCCAAACCCCCCAAACCCCTCCAGAACAGGCGGATAATCCAAGACCACGAAATAGAAGAGAATGCGTCCCAACTCCATCCAAGTCGACCCAAACTCAAGCCTTTCCGAACCTGCAAGAAGAAGGATTTGTCGAGGAGGAAATTTTCCTTGGCGTGCAGCAGCAGCTGCTTCTCCCCGTGGCCGTAGCGCAGCGACGTCTCCATCGCCAACGAATGCACGGAATGGAATGGGAAGGCGTGTCGACGCTGCTACTGGAATGGAATTTGTGGGTCGCTGCTGGAGCTTCAGCAGCAACTGGGAGAGAAGCGAAATTGGTTTTGGGCTTCGGATGGAACTGGAGATTGAACGGCACAGCGCCACGGCGAAGGGGCTGGGGGCCAACAGGAAGCTGGATTCCGTCTTTTTCTGGTTCTCATGAGCATGAAGGCGCAACGTGTCGGGAGGGGTCGATGCACACCATTTCTATGGCCCAGAACGAACGAACGAACGAACGATTAACTCCGAACGATCGTCATCCATCCACCCAATGGACGATGAAGTATTGAAAAGTGCACTTCATCCAATTCATGTTTTTTGGAGGAAGGAAGATCGCATAATATGGCAGATGACCAATTTCCAACCACTTAAGCAATTACCCATATTTGAAGTGCAAGTTTTTTGAGTGCCAAATTTTTTCCATGTATAGAAATAGAATTTAGAAGAATTGCATATTTTTCAGTGGAATTACTATGAATTTTTCAGTGGAAGATTATCTTTGACCTATAATGGTCATATAGATCTTTCTATTTCTAACCATAGGTTGGTTGCAAAAGCAACCCAAGGACTTGTTGCAATATTGACAACCTTGCAACCAATCATAATGTGCCACAACTACTCTTTGAACTACACCACAACTTTACGGAAACAAGAGTAGTCAAGAGATTAGAAATGGGTGGTGGTTGGAAATGGATTGGCTACCATATATCAACGGAAAAGAGGAAAGAATATTTTTCATGATTGAATAATATATTAGAGAAATGTTGAAGAAATTACAAATGATTATTATGATTTTTTGGAAGTGTTTCCACTATCTTTAGTTTGAAAAGAGATATGCATTCTATGTGAATCAATGACATGTATGTTCAAGAGTTAGTATTATGCAAAGTTTTATCTCTCATGGTTGTTGAATCATTCCAAAGTTTGGTTTTTTGAAATTGACATTGACAATGTTGCTAAAATTAGGAGAATTTTCATTGTTGTCAATTGTGATTGCAAAAATGACTTTCTATCTTGACTATAGGGCCTATTTCTTGAGACCAACTTCTAAAAGGTGCACCTAGAGAGATGAATTTCTAGAAGCAAGGAAGACCAGAGGAAACATGTTTCTACAATAGAAAAAATTTGTGTGCATAAAGGTATGTTTTCACTTGGCAATAAGTAAAAGTGGTACTAGTAAAACCTCAAAAATTGATACAAGTACCCCTTAGATTAGATTCACCTTGCTAACACCAATTCTAATAGCAAGTGTTGAAATACTTAATCCTTTAAAGCCGAGCCTACCTGTTTTGAAAATAATTTAAAACCAGTGCTCCATTTGGAAACAAGGTCTGAATGAAGTAAGAGGGCATGAAAATTCTGCATCTAATAAGTCTATATACAATGATTTTGAATGAATATTAACTCTAGAAGAAGGGAATCTGAGTCAGTCATGAAGGAGTTTGAATCTCGCAAAAAGTTCCATTTGTTTACAAATTCATGTGACTCTATCTATGATGATTAACATAATAAGTTCACATTCCTTCAATGCTCCCAAATTGGGACAAAAGTCCAATTTATTTGATTTTGAACACTGTAGACCAACTTTCATCAAGGTGATTTCATCATCAAAAGGGGTGCCTTAGACCCTAAAGGGTTAACACCTAAAGTTCCATGGCTCAGAAATAAATACAATACTCTCAATATTGCACGAAAACAAGACCTTGGACAAAAAAGAGTTGTAAATCAAAATTTATGCATTTTGAAGAACTTTTAATCATAGGAGCTCATTCTTAACTTGTGTTGCAATAACATATAAAAAAATGAAGACTTCTAAGATTCTACATGACTAAGATCCATGCATGGAAAATAACACCTTTTGCAACTTGACTTAACCCTTAACCCCTAAAGCTCCGCCTGTCCCCTTGGGGGACAATTTGGGTCCAGGTAGGTTCCTATTGTCTCAATTTGAAGTGAATTTTTTTGAGATTTTTTGAGGTTGTGTAGCTTTGCAAGAACTTTGTGGTTATATAGTTTTTGTTTCAATCGGATGCCAGATGAAAAAGTTATGGCACAATGAGCAAGAAATGGAGATTCTTGGGCAGCCCAAAAAAAATTACAAAAAGTGAAAATAATTTTTTTGAATTTTTTTCCTAAAAGATTATGTTTTTACCTATACATGAAGCTTTGATTCATTCTATTTGGACTAGGGATGAGAAAGTTATGAACAATCTTAGTTTTTCGGGCAATTTAAGCATCTTCTTGAAAAAAAACTTTTTGTTCAACTTTGAATGCTAATATCTTCCAATCCATACGGTCAAATTTGATGAAATTTTTACTACATGATCTCAGACAAGTTAAGTACAAGATCCTACGGTTTAATTCCCAAAAAAACAAAAAAAAATTGGTTTCCTTAAGTGAGTACAGCAGAAGTGGTAGTTTTGAGTGGTTTTTGGCAGAAAACACCCTCGGGGCTTTAGGGTTAAAGGATAGTCTGGTGATCGTGAAAATCATCCCTTTTGACATAGAGTGAATAGTTGGTTTTAAAAAAATCCCAAAGCACTTATTAAAAGTCAAACTACTATACAAGACCTCCTCTTTTCATGCAAAATTGTGAGGATGAATATTTGAACTTTTGTCCTATACCGAAGGATTCTCTGTCATTCATCAACCAAAAAAATGTCCGCCACGTTATTTACAGGTTAAGGTGATCAAAACAACCCAAAACTGCTGTGGCACATATATGATTTACTATCAAAGAAGCAATGGTTCAAAGACGAAACTAGAGATTTGGTGCCATTGACCTCAAGAGAAGTATGAGATCATGGAAGCTCTGCAGGGGGTCAGCATTAAACGCTCAATATTATTGAAGGCAGTTCAAGTAGGACACTTCAAATAGCAGATTTGTAAAGGGATCGCAACTTGCAGGCTATTAGTGGAGACTAATTTTTTCCAAATACATGCCAGATATCTGCATTTGAAGTGCCCCCCCGTGAGTATCCAATTTTTGCTGAGCACAACTACGGTAGCCGGTCCATTGTTGAATAGAAAATGAAATTTTCAGGATGCATTTCCTGAAACCTAGAATATGCAACAACAATACATTGCGTAACCTGAGACTAATAAAAAGACCATAGTCTGTTATTTGAGGACTATGCTGTCAAAAGAATCTGCACAACATTGTAAAGATTACATAGACATCAATGAGAAATAATGGAGATTAATCGTTTCACCTCGTTGAGATGCCTTTTGAGGCTATGTTTGATATAATCCAATGCCAATTCACTTTTCTCGTCAAAAAAATACTCCCAATTCGATGTTGAGTTTCTATCAACTGGTTTTCAAAAAATAGCTGTTATCCTCCTGACCACCATGTCGATACCAACAACACATGAACCCCTAAGTAACTTTCAAATCATATCTCTGTTGTTCGCAAATGTAGAATCCGATTGCTTCTTTCCATTGGTACAGATTGTTACCTTCCTTGAAGCTTCCAAACGAATTATTTCAACACCTATTGAAATTAATAGAAGAGGCCACTTTTGGCCAACTGGGCACTGAAGGGTTAAAACCGTTGAGTCAAGTCGTCTGCGATTCTGATAAGGGATGTTTACGTAGATGCTCTCGAGATCTTATATCTGCCTGCTCAATCCCAGTTCAAAGTATGCAGCTAATCAGTCCATTGAGAGCACAAAATGAAGGCTAGAAAGGGAATAATTAGCATCAAAGTACACAACTAGGCATTTCACTTCTTGTAAAAACATGATTAACCCTCCAAGGATGAAGAAGCCCATATCCGGCTAACTGTTTTTTTAGAAGTTTCAAAGAGACAATATGGGGATTTTCACTTCATCAGTTTATTTATTTTTCAAACCAAAGCATGCAACGTTCTTCACTCAATCTAATGATACAAAGATTTTCCCCATTTAAATCATACTTTCCATAGTATGATAAACAAAATGGTCATTTTAAAATCATGAATCCTTCATCCTTCATTAAGCAGGGATGGCATACAAACCTGCCGCACAGGCTCAGGAACTCGATGCAAACAGCAGCGGCGAACAACCTCCACAGCAGTGTCTAATGAGATTCGATGTCCAACGGAAATGAACACTGGTTTTGAGCATCCATCGTGGCTCCTGAACGCCTGTCACTCGAACGTGGAGACGTCACCGTTAAGAAGAGAGTTCCATCACCAGTTCTAGGTAATTTATTTACTCTCAACCACACTCTCTAAATACTTGGTAACTAGGGGCGCTTGGTACGTTAACCTATCAAATGTAACACATTATCACAGACGACGATGGTTTACAAGATTCAACTATGTCCATTTAATTGTGCAATTCCACCATATCAGCTAAGTTAACCCTGAAGGACCAAGGATTCATGGTTATAAAATGGTCATTCAATTGAAGATATTGTGATATATTTAGTTCCAATGGGGTCAGATTTTATATCACCAGCATCAGTAACGAACATTCCACGTGTTGGTAAATAAATTAATGAAATTGGACAGAAGAAACAGGCTTCATATGACTTACTCAAAACTGCTAATATAAACACAAGCCCAATCTGGACTTCTTGGTCCTGAAGGGGTTAGCTATCTGTAACCATACACCACGATTGGAAACTATGCAACGCCCTTCCTCGACTGCACCATCACGCATTCCATGGCTGTTTGATGAAAGTGCAATCTACAGCAAGGGCCGAGTTACATCTACATTCCAAGCTTAAAAAAAAACAGGAGGTTCATGAAAACAGGTTCGTACCATTCCCCATACTTGACCTGTGCTTCCAATGAGAGGCATTCCAGTCCCGGCTGGCAAGTTGCTCTCTGAGAAGCCATGCCTCACTTCTAAATTCGTTAACCCATCAACATGGTGCAGCTGCACAAGTAGATATTCACAGTGGTTGTTAGTGATTTAGGTCAACAGTCAAAGAGAAATCGACCAAGAATCCAGGAACAATGGCGATGTATCGGTCAAGTCAAAATTCTTGTATTGGCAAAAATCGAAACATTCTTGAAAGAATCTACGAAAACCTCAGGCCCAACTGCTAAATCAAGAAAGAATAAAGGTATCCAAAATGTTCCAAGTCTTTGACATTTTCTTTCTTTGAAAGACTTCTCTCCCATTTTGTGTTCAAGAATAACAGTGTAGTACTCAGTTCATTGTAGACAAGTGTAGTAACTGCCAACCACAGTGCAGCTATTGCAGTGGAAAGGGTAGGCGTTCAATATTGGTCTAATGTTTCATGATATTTCTAGGCATATTGTTGAATTGTGTTAAAGTTATCCTCCTTCAGAAGATTCGATCTAGTACTGGGGCCGAAAAACTAGGTCACCGCAATTTTATTTGGAATTGCATATTAGTGATTTTCCAAAAATGCCATCAAACTCTAGCATGGGAGTAAAGTTCTGATTCAGCTTACGTTTTTCCCAATGCCAATGGTAGGAATGTCCGCCAGAACACCCAAGTGACTGGCCAGTCCAAAACCTGCAACAATGAACAGAGTTTCTAGCAAAATTAGATTTCCCAGTAAATTTTGGAAATGAGTCATGAGGAGATTTGTAATGGGAAGATGACAATTAAGTAGGTCAATCATGGAGACACATTCCCTTTCACTTCTCTGAAATTATAAGAAGGCTGTGTCATAAACCCTTCCTAGCAGTAACAAGCATGTGAATCATATGAAGGCCTCCCTATAAATTTCGTCACGCTTATCTTGCCTCCCCATGATCAATCTCCGTATCTTGTCTAAAAACTCTTCTTGAAAATATCCAGTTCTTATGAAAACCATGTCTGTCCACAGTCAAACCGGGATATCCAAATCAAGATCAATGGCTTGACGAACGGCTGATTAGCATGTAAAGGTGGAACTGCACTAGTGAACTGGCAAGCATATTAACCTGGAGATCTTGTCAACAACTGCACAAAACATACGAGTTTCCAAACAATCACCTCTGGGATGTAGGATGCCATTTCCGTCCACCATCAACAGCTGCCTCCCACATGCAACCAAGCAATTGTAAGACACGATATTAACGCAACCAGTCCGCAGCAAAGTTCCAAATTGCGGTTCCCTGATAGAAACTCTCATGAAAGCAGAAAAGAAATGCACCTGAGGATAAAGCAGAGGCGCCTTCGCCGCCATCTTCTTAAGAAGGGCAAGGAGCACTGGAGTCTGTAATTAAAACCCCAAGAGAAAACATAGTCAGTATAAATGAATCCAAAATTTAACCCTTTAACGTCAAATTGATCCTTGAGAATCTCTTCAAATGCTTTTGAGCTAAGCCAAGAACTATGTTCCGTTTTTCTCTAGATTCATTTACCACTTTAAACCATGTAAAACGGATCAATATCAAGTCAATTACGAGTCATTCAAGTGTGCACTTTGATTGCACGCAACCTCATAAGTTATGATGATTCTCCACTCTCAGTATTTCAAATACATGGGATCCAATACAACCTAAATTTGGGTTCTTTCATCAGTCTAAACTAGCAAAACAAAAAGTAATTCCAACTTCAATTTTTGATGCCCTACTTTGAATTAATGAAAATAATCTACTCAACTGAAGAGAGCTCTAGGTTATTGGCTTCACATTAATATGCGTTATAATTTTCTTATTTCAATAAGAAAAAGATGTCAAAGAGGTGAAAATGACCCTCAGAAATGAGAAAAAACACATGAAGATTCTAGGACTATAAAACAACATAGAAGGCCAGCAGCAGATTTCGTGTATACATTTTTTTTTCCCAACCTTGTCCAAAGGCAGTACAGACTTCCAGCTACAGGTATATTCAAAGTCTGTAGAGCATAGTCTAGCATCTGAGTCAACTCTTACTAGTAATTGATGTAATACTCAGATCTCTTCAAATGTTTTAGCTGATCAAGTTATTTACAACGGGGCAAAAACGAAAAACTCGAAATCGGAGCACAAAACCATTTCAGCGTCCATGACAGTACTCTATATACACTACACTGGGAGTACTAATATTCAGGAGAGGTGCAAATTTGAAATTGGTGAGGACAGTTAGAAGACCTCGCGGAAGGCAAGGAAGCCAGCAACGTAGGGCATGGTAAGCTGCACAACATCAAAATCTTCGTAAACTACTTGCATAGATTCCAGATCCATGACCACCAACGCCCCACATGCGAAGGAGCTGTCCTCTTTGGCGAAGCTTAGATCCACTCCTCCGACGTAGCGGAGCTTGCTACTAGTCTCCACCATCCCATCGGAATCTTCGGAGAGCGAGGGCTCAACTTGGAGTCGCCATGGAAAATCGTCCAACATCACCAACCTCTCCTTCAATTCATCCTGCTCCCTGTTTGTCACATAACAGTGGGATTCAGACCTTGAGGAATGGGTGCCCACAGAAAATCAAGAAGAATTTGTGAGTGACCAATAAAAATTTACCGACAGAAAATCTTTGAGGACTCTCAATAGTGATTATCATGTTAATAAGGCAACCAGACAATGTTCACTCAGGCAAGATGAAAACAAGAACAATCAACTCAAATCAATTGGAAGCAATTACACCAGTGGAGAAATGAGAAACAAGTTTAGACTTCAATGTCACAGCTAGACTGCAATCAACATCCCCATTCAACATTGAATAACTTCATTGTGGAATGCAAAATGTAAAATGTGTCACACTCTCATTCACTGCTCAAAAAGAAGGATATAACTCGTAATCCTTCTCTCCAATGTAAGTACAGATTTGGACATTCAAGATTGAACTTGAATTATGTCCCAAAACTTCTCAAGTGACTCGAATCTCTAGGATATCTAGTTCATCTTATTCCACGAAGACTGAAAATCCACCAACATGAAAGCCAGGATACAATTCCCAAACCCTAAAAAAAATTGTGAACCAAATTGCGGAATGAAAATTTACGCAATCCATGTGTCAGTCTGGTTCCACCCGCCCTTCTTGTTCACCGCTTCCACCCCGCCTTTCGAATCCGCCATGTCGCCTTCTTCGCACTCCAGCATCAACAGTGGCGTGACAATCACGGCGCATGACAATCTGCGTCCCCGCAAATTGACAACACCGGGATGATTCCAAACACTGGGAAGAATTGTGAGCTTCTTCGCTGCGTTCACGAATGTCAAGCTCGCCTGATCCATACAAAACATGCGCAATCGCACAAGCACATGATACAAAAAATCAATTGCAACAGTTTCGAAAGAGATCCGAAGAATAGAATCTCATCACCCTCGAAATCTGGAAATCACCAGCATCCTACGAAACTGAACGGGTCTCGATTTGGGGCATCCACAAGCAGCCAACTCACTTCATCCGTATTCTTCACACGAATTCACAAGTTACAAAACCAAGAATAATGGAAAAAGAACTGCGACTCTGTCCCTAAGGTAGGTACACCTAAAACCGCCACTTTTTGCTACTGAGCCTAGTTATTATTATTATTAGACTGGTCAAATTTTCATATTTTTTTGTTGGCAAGTGAAAGGAGGTTTCAACGCACCAGAGAACATGGCATCTGGATACTGTATGCAAAAGTTATTAACCCCTAAATGCCCAAGGCCTGTTTTGAGCTGCTTGGAATTTGCTCTAAATTGAACAAAATGCCAACATTTTGATAAGTTGTATCAATTTTTTTTGAATTGTAACCATAAAAATTCAAACTAGACATGTTAGAGATCTCATAGGAAAAGAAAACACAACAATATCACTTATGGAGTGAAAGATTATAATGTTTGACCATAAGGGTGTTAAAACTGCACAAATCTTTCAATCCTCTTTTCACAAGTCAAATCTAAAAAGTTGGTGACCAAAAAAATATGATGTTAAAGGGCCTAACATGTATAACCCCAATCAATTTATGGCTTCTTAAAATCTATTCTATAACTTTTTTAAATGAATTTTGAATGTGATTTTTTCTCCAAGATCTAGTGTATTTGAGGCTCATTTCCAAGAGCTCTCAACACTACGGGAAGTCAAGATTGCAATGGGTACCCTTGCACAAAATCTTGAGTAGAAAAATCACTATCATTTATTTTCAAGATCGGATTTTTAAAGCTAAAACTAGACTTCAAGAAGAACTTTCCAAAAATATAAACCACTAAAAATAGCAACTTGGTTAGGTTTTATTTAACTTCAAAGTTTTGTAAACACCAGATTTGGGTGCCTCGGGCATTAGAGGTTAAGGAACAAAGTTTGGTTCTAAAAGCGTTTCTTCCACATAGGTACAGAACTAATTTTGGAGATGTATACATAGTATAGATGGAAGTGTATGGTCAGTGGCACATTTGGGTGTACCTACTTTATACCATTGGCTCACTTTTTGAGTAAGGTAGCTGGCGTACATAAATTTAGTTGAAGCGGAGCCTCCTCCCCTTCAATCTAGAGCCAACAAATATGAAAAAGACTAGCAAGGCGTACAAAATTAATTTTGAAGATCACACTACTTTAAATTACTGTTGGTTTTGAAATATTTCTACATGATTATAATTTACTCCTACAAAAATTGTTTTTTTAGTGCCCCTGATTTTGCAACCTCTCTAATTTTGCACCCTTGCTAAATCAATACATTGAATAGTGAAATTTGTTTGTCCTTCGCTAATTTCTTGACATTTGATATTGTATAAAAATTTATGTTATTAGATAAGAATACACTACTTTTGAATTAGGTAATGTTGTATTTGGGACTTGTGAACTTCCATGTGCACAGATGAAAATATCCATAGAAATATTTCAATGGCTTGTTAAGTACTCCTTTTCTTTTTGAGTAATTTTAATGTTTCCCTCTCTGTTTTACAAAGAAAACATTGGCATTATTTAGGAACATAGGAAGTAACTTTTTTGAGGTAAGGCATCCTGATTGTTAACCCATAAACGATGCAGAGGACGTTTTCTGGCCAATGAATGTCAAAGAATCTCTCCATGTAGGACAAGAGTGAATCCTCCAAATTTTGTGTGCAAGGGGAAGGTCTTCTGCAATAGTTTGTCTTCCAATCAATATTTTTTCATTTTTTTAAGGCAACAATTCAAACAATATCAAAACATATGATTTCCATGGTGATTGGCTCATCGTTTAACCCACAAACAACAGAGAGGATGATTCCTGGCCAATGAATGACAAAGAATCTCCCCATGTAGGACACAATCGTCCTCCAAATTTTGTGTGAGAAGGAAAGGTCTTCTACATTAGTTTGTCTTCCAATGAGTGCTTTTTTCATTTTTTTAAAGTCAACAATTCAGACAGTACCCATCTGGTGATTTGGTCAAGTCCACATAATTTCATTATTCTGTGAGGACCAGGAGGACAGAGATTATGAGATGCTTCCGTCATCTTCAGAGCCAATAAATACCAATGCAGACAAATGACGTGGCACTAGGCAAGATCAGAATTTGCGGACGTCGATTAGGACACCTGGATGGAAACAAAATACTCCACCTCCGAAACAAAAGCTCTGGAGAAGAAGACAGACCCGGCAGTCTTTCCGGAGAAGACGAAGTCGATCTGTTGCCATTGCCGTCGCCAGTACCACCTTCAGAAGCTTCAATTCTCCACTGTCACTACCCTTCATGGCTTCATTGTCTCCGTAGTTCCGTTCTCTCACACAATGCACAAAGCTATGGGTGGGTCAGAACTCTTCTCATCTCGCTTGCATCTCTCCTTTCAGGATCAGAGCTTCAGTTGGGTTTTTGCTCTTGTAGGTCTTGGTTTCAGGGCATCTGGGTGTTTCTGCTGCAATCGTGGTGTGTTCGAAACGGTGACATTCTCGGATGAGCGTGAAAATGATAGTTGTTGCAGACTTTGGTTGATTTTCGTTTGGTTTTGGTTTTGGTTTGGTTTGGTTTCTCTGGTTTTGGACCTTGTTTTCTGTAGCATTGTGATTTTAGGGTTTGTATGAGATTCATTTGGTGATAGCCTTTCGTAGAGGAGTTTGATGGTGGAATACCTGTCCGTAGGGAGACGATTTTGATTGTGGTGTTCCCGGAGGATTTGTAGCTTTGTTGTCTCGTTAATTGCCTCGTTCATGATGCTTTGGGTCATCCAGAATTTCCTCATCACTTTTGCAATTTCGTTTTTCTCATTTGGGTCTCGATTTCGGGGCATCATGGGGCTTCAGGGTCTTTTTCTGTTGCTATCTTGCTCTGGTAAAGACGGTGATGTGCATGCGATTGCGTGTTATGACCGGTTTGAGATCAGGCTGTTGATTTTCTCTCACATTGTGATTTTAGGGCTTGTGGAGGAGTTTGGTGGTGGAATATCTGTCGGTACAGAGTCGATTTTGATTGTGGTGTTCGTGAACGATTTGTGGCTTTGTTGGCTCGCTGATTGCCTCTTTTATGAGGCTATGCATCAGACAGAATTTACTCTCATCTCTCACGTTTTGAAAATTACGTCTTTCTCTCGTTTAGGTCTTGGTTTTGGGGTATAATGGGGGATCAGGGTCTTCTGTGTTGCAATCGCGCTGTGGTGAAGACGTTGACGTGCATGCGATTGCGTGTTATGACTGGTTTGAGACCAAGCTGTTGATTTCTCTCACATTGTGATTTAGGGTTTTGTATTGGAGTGTGGGTCGGTGAATTCGTGTTTAGGATGATAATTTTGACAGTGTCGATTGTGTTCTGCAGCTGCGAAGCAGAAGGCGAGTCGAAGCTCCCAGCACTTTCGTGCGAAGGCGACCAACCGGGTGGACGATCTGCAGGGCATGGTGTCGGAGTTGCAGCAGGCGCGGCGAGAGGGTCGGTTGAAGGATGTGGCGCTCTTGGAGGAGCAGATGCATCAGATGCTCCGCGAGTGGAAAGCGGAGCTGCGGGAGGCTTCGCCGGCTTCTTCTCTGCTGGTAGGTACACAGCTTGTGGGTTATGCAATCTCTAGTTGTGTGAATCCTAAATGAGTTCTGATCTTTGTGCGGCAAATTGGAAGGTCGAGCTAGTTGGGGCTTTCTCCATCTCTATTTGTGTGTACCCTAATTGAGTTCTGATTTTTGTGCAGCAAATTGCAAGCCCAAGCTCGTCCGAGCTTTCCTCCGACATGGAACGCTTGTTGCAGTTGAACGATGAGGACGATGATGCCACCAGCAAAGCAGCTCCGATGCCGTCAGAAATGGAGCAAGAGCCCTTCAATCCTCAACCTGAAGCCTCTTCCTCACATCAGGTATTGACATATGTTTACACCACTCATTTTCGTAAAGCTCTGATTTTCTAGGCCAGGATTAGTCACTTTTTTTCAGATTAAGGTTAAGGAAGAAGATACTATCTACGTTACTTTTAAGCATTTTAACTTGTGTAGGAGTGGCTTTCATAAGGAGATCGCTATAGATCTGTGGACAGATCGCTTTGGTTACATGAGCCAAACTACCTTGAGATCAAATTTTCACCACTCTGGATTTCTGATGCAATTTCAAAGTAGGAGTTTGTAGATCGCTATGAATGATAGTACACCCTTTGTTCATTCAAAGATCAGTGGCCATAGACATTTAGCCAAGTCATGCTTTCAACCAACTTGGTAATTGATGGCCACTCAAGGGCATGAGTAGATGATTTGCTGTTGGTAGCAGGTATTAGTATGTGAGAAGGGATGAGGTCCTTAACGGTTTTGGTGTCCTCCTTATTTTTAGTCATCTGGTTTGACCTTCAAATTTTGGGGATTCTATTCCACCAGATGCATGAAGCTCTGATTTCTCTGGACCAAGTTTGGTCACTTTTCATTCAGATTAGGGTTTCGTTGGTGCGGAGTTAGGTTTCCCTTTCTCGCTCGTTTCTGTATTAATTGTCGAAATTCTAATTTTAGTGTGTTGTGTTGTAGGAAGCTGTAGTCTCAGAAGCTTTTGCAAGGATAGAGCAGACTCTTCAAGACAATGCTCTATCAAACGTGCCAGCTGGAACAAGTTCAGGACATTATGGGGACGTCCTTCAATCCCCACCTGTGCCACACCAAAATCTTGCAGTCCATTCTGACCATTCTTCAAGGGGAGCTATTGTACCTTCATTATCAGCTTATTTGCACCCAAAGTGCGCTTTGTGGGATTGCCCTAGGCCTGCACGAGGTGGCAACGAAGGCACTTACTACTGCAGTAGTTTCCATGAGAATCTGGCCATTAATGAAGGCGCTCCAGGAATGGTCCCAGTTGTGAGACCCGGCGGCATAGACTTGAAAGATGGTCCTCTTTTTGCAGCACTTGCAGCACGAGTTGATGGGCATGCTGTTGGAATTCCTGAATTGCAAGGGGCGGCTACTTCCAAGTCGCCATGGAATGCGACAGGTGAGAGCAACCATCTCCTTGTTCTGTATTTTGGTTCCGACATTGGGGTATATAGTTTTCCTGGATCTGCAAGAAAACGCAGATTACTTGAAAGCATTGCTGGGTTTTGGGTCAAAGTAACTCAAATTTGTCTTGTTGTGCTATTGATGACTCTGTCTGGTTTTGAGTCTGGTTGTATTGACATGAAGATCGCATTATTAGATCACTAGTTTTCTGTTTTCTTAGGACTGATTGTTTGTGTTGCATGCTAGATAGTTTGACGTTAGGTGTCAGTCAATCTGCTTCTATTTCTCTCATTGCAGATGGCCTGTTTCTTATGCTGGTGCTATGTACAGTTTGTTGTGAAAGCTAACCAAATTGATTGATTGCAGATCTTTTCGATATAGCTGTTCATCCTGGTGAGACCTTGCGTGAGTGGCTGTTTTTTGACAAACCTCGGCGTGCATTTGAGAGCGGAACACGGAAACAGCGATCACTACCTGATTACGGGGGCCGTGGTTGGCACGAGTCAAGGAAGCAAGTGATGAAGGACTTGGGAGGATTGAAGCGCTCGTACTACATGGACCCGCAGCCCGAGGGCCTGAATGAATGGCACATGTACGAATACGAGCTCACAACTTGCACGGATTGTGCCCTTTACAGACTGGAGCTGAAGCAAGTGGACGCTTCGAAAAAGAGTGGGAAAGCCAAAGCACAGACGGATACTTCTGTCACTTCACTCCAGCATCAAATTGGTCTTCTATCAGCAGATTTATCACAAATTGGCGGACAGAATGTGCTCAGCAGTAAAGGTGATGCACGGGGACGAGCCAAGCCTTCTCAAAAGAGAGGCGCAACGAAGAATGCTGGAACAGGACCATTAGTTGACCAGTCATCAAGGGAGACGACACCCTTGAATTATGCTGCTGAGCTTCAATGACGCTGGTTCTCCCAACACACCCCTAGCCGGCCATCTGTGAGCTTTTCACATTTTTCGTGTTTTCCAGCAGTAATCAACCCCAACAGGATAATCTGCTGGAGTTTCAAAGGCATATACTAAATGAAGGGTGGACTTTTTTTTCTTCTTACCATCTGCAGGTTCTGACAAGGATTAGCCTGCTGGCGCTTCGTTATGGGCAATGAGCCATTCTGTAATCTACACCCTAGTGCAGGAGATTTCCAAAAAAAGGTCAGCTTCATTTTCAGCCAACTACAATAGGTATTTCACATTTGGTTTTGATACCGGCGGTTCAGTGTCCTTGCTATAGGCTAATTGTACATGAGAAGAGGAGGCATGTTTTAAGTTCGGCTGCTATCAGGCTTGTAGACTAGATTAATTAATGGTGACGTTGTATTACAGTAGCATTGGAAGGGACGATTTTGTTTGTCGTAGTTTTATGATCCTAACCCCTGGCCACCTCTTCTTCGTGGCAGCTCGCTCATGAGAGCTGCTGTATAAATATGTAGAAAGCTTTTCCATGAGTGGCGACGGGATCGTGAATCTTCCAATGGCTCTAAAATGACCAGTTTACAGATAAATTACTGTGTCGTGAAATGAGAACCTGGAATTGATGAGGAAGTGATTAGGTTGAAGGTGCTACATCTCGATGCTCTCTTTTGTTTTTCAATGTTTGGTACTTCTACTGTACTAATATTGCTGTTATTGGTCTTATGTTTTGACGTTCTGGAAAAAAGTGAGAAGCGTGATCAGTATGTATACCATTATTCAACAATGAGCTATGGATGTCTTTCAGAGTCATTAAGACTCGATGTTGTTGATCTGATATTTACCAAATCACCATGCAGTCTCTACTAAAATCTGGAGTCTTTTTGCAAAGTAGAATTTGAGTTACTGGGCTTGGGCTTGAAAGCTTGACAAAGCCACATTTTCAAAAGCTAGGGCAACCTTGAAATAAACGACCTTGAAATAAACATTGTGATTATCTTGGTCGCATACATTGCTTTTAGACCCCAATTTTTTAGGAGGCATGACCCTTGTACAAGTTAAGAATGAGATCCTATTGTTAAGAATTCTAAAAAGTGAATAAATTTTGGGTTATAAACCTATTTTTAGATAAATGTTATTTTTGGCAATTTTTTGGAGTATCTTCTAATTTTGATTCAAAGAATTTTAGGAATTGAATATTCTTTATTAAAAGTGATATTTAAAAATCAATATTTTTGTGTGTACATCAATAAACCATTAATGAAAATGTATAAGAAATTTGAATTTATTAACATAAATAGTTAATTATCATTTTTTCATTACATATATAAGTTGGTATTATTGTACTACACATGATACTCCACCATTGCTTGACTCGCAATTATTTTTTGAAATCCTTCATGAGTATGATTTTTTGTCAAGAAGAACAAAAAAATAAATACTTTGATCTTAAGATGTTCAACACAAATGAAAATTATGTTAGAGGCAATAATTTTCCACCACATCAATGTTCAAAATACTACCAACTTCAAAAAGTTGTAATCTTTCGTAAGCTTTGACACAAGCAAGTTGTTGTACTCCTACAAACTATGTCAAAAAAGTTTAGTTTAGCTTTTGCAAGCTTTGACCAAGTAATGTTAGGATATTTCTACAAACTACACCACATAAATATAGATAGGGACTACTTGGTTGCTTCAAAAAACACCCTTTAGCAAACTTTTACAGAAACAAATGTTCTTATAGGTGTACTATTTATTTCCTTCATACGAAGATAGATAACAACTAAAGTAGGGGTCTGTAAAAGGGACTTGTCTTTAAAAGCGACCTCTAACACAGAGGTACATCTTACTTTCTTCAATGTACCAACAATGGACATTTCAGGAGGGGGTCGCTTTTAGGAACCACTGCGTTTCAACTTCAAAAATTTGTAACTAATTCCACAAAGGTCCAGAAAGTATTAAACGACTTAGATTAGATGCCAATTCCATTTTTCTTCCTAGTAAAATTTATTGAAAATTGTTTCAAGGAGTTTAGCTTCCCTGAAAATACAATCAGCTCTTAAAGGGTTGCTTTAACAGCCCCTACCTTACTTGCCTAAAAGTTTTAATCTTTGCCGAGCATTGACAGAGTAACCAATTGAGGTAGTTCACAAAATACTACGCCACAAGTACGCAAAGAGCAAGTGTTTATTTCCAAAATTTATGGTCTCTGACGGTCTTCTTTGACAGAGTCTAGTTTTCAACTTCCCAATATCAAATCAGTCAAGTAATTTCAAATTAAAGTTCTGCACAATGACTAGATCTTTTTCTTTTAGCTCTGTAAAGATTGGACGTAGCTTGTGAGCCTGACTGTCTGTCAATTGAATTCTTTTAAATTTGGTTAGATATTTGGTGCCTTGCAACCTCTATTCATCTTTCTATCTCATGACAAATGATAGCAGTGGAGTGAGTGAGCTCATCTGTTCTATCTCAGTCCTGGCGACGCAAAGTCCATCAATTCATCTCCACAACTTTTTTCACCTCTTTTTTCTTCAGTGATATTTGACAATCCAATGAAACTTCTACACGAATAATCGGATGGCCAGTATCTTGTTTCTAGAAACGAGCTTGACCTCAATTTGATTCTGCACATGAAGCTGCAACCAAATATTCAGCAACATTTAGTAGCAGTTTAGCAGTAGACTGAGAGCAATTCATAGGTGATGCTCTCTTCTCTGGATCAACTGAGAAAAGGTTTAGCTAGCTGAGTAGTGTTTAACGGGAGGTGAAACTTCTTGAAATATTTTTCAGTAAATTTTCCTTGAAAGACAAATGAAATTGGCATCTAATTCAAGTCGTTTCATATTTTTTGGAGCTTTGTGGAATTAGTTATGAATTTTTGACGTTGAGATGGCATGAGGCTCTAAAACCACCCACCTCCTCAAATGTACACTATTTGTACATTGCCGGTACAACAAAAAGGCAACATGTACATATAGTGTACATTTGAGGAGGTGGGTGATTTTAGAGCCTAAGCACTTTGAGAACCTCCTACCTTAAAGTAATTGCAACCATTATCAACATTACTGACATCTAAGTATATTTATTATTATAAAACATATTGGATTTTCCAACGCAATTTAATATGTGTTATTTGGATACCACTGGAATAAGTAATGAAATTTCAAAGTATTGTTTGTAGATGTATCAAAAATTTACACCACGCTCTCATAGACTCATATTGATATACATGAATACAAATAAACCAAGCATGATGATAGAGAGTGCATTTTTATATCTTACATTTGGAAATTTGAATCAAAACAAAAAATTGAACCTTATAGAAAGCCGTTTGAGTTTTGGCTATGGTACAAATACAAGGAATATTTTTTAAATATTTAAAATAAAAATATAAAAATATATTTATGAAATCACCAATCTGATGTGGCACTAGTAGCGGCCCATCAAATTTCTAAATAATAAAAATAAAAATAAAATAATATATTTTTTTTTTTGGTAATTGCATTGTTGCCATGCAAACTTGCAGCCCTCTACAAGCCTGAAATTTTTCCTATTGGATAATTAAATGTTTCTAGTGTCCATTTTTATGGTCATATTTATTCAAAAGACTTATTTTAAAGTTCCAAACTGATTGTAACCTTCAAATGCACAAAGCTTTTTTAGATGAGGCATCTTGAAACATTGTCACTTTTTAATGAAAATCAAGTCATATGGTAATTATATTTTTCTATTTGAACTTCACACTACAAGTAAAATACACTAGTTTTGAACTTTACACTAGTTTTGTACATTCGAGCATGAAGGTACAAATACTTTGCCACAATATTATGTATAAAGGTAAATCCAATTCTATAGATAAAGGATATAAAAGGTTGGAGTAAACTAAGAACTAATTTTTGGTTATAATTTTGGACTAAATCCTAATCAATAAATTAGTTCTTATTAGCTTCAAAACTATTTTTGTTAATTCCACCTTTTAACACTCTATAGATTTCTTTCACCTCCAACTATAAGAGAAATAGGTTGTTTTTCCCTTTCACTTGCTTTAGATTGAAGAACAAGTTCTAGAGTAGAAATCCACAAAGGTGGAATAGGAGGTAAGACAATGTTTTCTTTAGCATAAGATAAGTACACCTAGTTGCAACCTCCATCCTAATTGCATCACTATATAAACCTTCTTTAATTTCTAAATCTAAATTTAGAATAATTAATCTTATAGTACTATAAGGTAGGGGTTACAATTAGGTTTACTTACCGTAGTTAGTTTTGTAATAAGAACTTTGCTTAGATGATTATTAGAGGTAGTTATCTAAACTGTTAGATCGGCCTATAGTTTCACTTTGAATTGCTCTCATCTCAAGTGCTGAATGAATGTGCCTAATAATTATATCAAATTTTGATCTATAGTTTCACTTTAAACTGCTCTCATCTGAAGTGCTGAATGAATGTGCCTAACAATTATATCAAATTTTATCCATCAAATTTTTCTAAGATTCTTGTGCTTGTCTTGTATATTTATAAAATACAGAATAACTTTAAGAAAATTTCAATAGTTCAAAGAGTGAAAGTATGTTTCACCTCAAAAATTAACTTTCCAACTCATTATATAGCCTTCAAAAATGAATTCAATATAAAAAAAATCTTCAAAATCTTCAAAAACATCTATTGTTGAAATTTAACATTTTAATCTCATAGCCAATAAAACCTTCTTCAAAATCACTAATATCCATTTCTAAACTGATTTTAGTGAAGATTGTAAATTTTGGTTTCAATTCCTATTTTAAATATTAGTTAGTGTAATGGTAGATCCAACACTATAAATATGATCAATGACTAATTGCTTACAACTTTTGTTTGAATGTCATCACTAAATGATTTTGGAAGGTACACTTAATAGTTTTGGAAATTTCGACGATCTTTAGGGATTCATTGTGAAACAAGAAGCCCTATTACTATAGTTATCAATCATATAATTATCCTTTGACCAAATGATGTATATTCCTCAACAATCTAAACATGCATTTCAGGTGTGTTTTTTCATTTAATATTATTTTTTGTCCCCCAAGTCCACTAATGTCAAGTCTTACTATCCATCACTATGTTTTATGCCATTTTGCAACTACACATGAATGAAAATTTTCATGTTTATTTTTTGAAGATGAAATCATATGTCTACTACAAGTTGTAAAATTTTCAAAAAAAATTGGAAAAATTTGAAATTATTGTGAATTTAATTAGAAAAAATGAAGAAAATTCCTATCAAATACAAAATATACTAAAATAAACTGAAATTTTCACCATATATGTCTATTATAACGTATAGCATCATGAAATAAACCAAATTTACCACGTTGCTCTAAAAATAGAAAATAAACAAACCATGGTTGCAGGTCAAAAGTTTGTATTGCTATAAAATATTGAAATATATGAATTATTCAAATTTTCAAATTAGAATAGAAATTGCACTTGATAAGCTTCATTTCATTAGTTGGACTGGCTAATTCAAAAAACATCATTTTTATGGCTAAAATTCACATCAAGAGTAGATAGCAAGAAATCAAACCAATATACCCTAATAATAACGGTGATCCGTGGATCAAGACATCTTCTTTAGAACAGTCAATAATACCATAATGGAGTTTGCAGTCAACTATTTAGTTCATTAAAAATGTGCTCAGGCAACTTTCTCAAAAAATATTGGAGGAAATTTTTTTTTTTCCCCATCTATCTTACAATCTCGAGTAAAGTCATTCATTGGACACTTATTAGTGTCCGCAGCATTGTTCTAGGGTTAAGCTGTTTGCATGCTACATTACATTTCCCACTTGAATGAATTCCACATACACTCGATGACTATTGTCGTGTAAGTAATACCAAGAACCACCCACTGCACACGTGGATCTTTCATCTACATTTATCCAAGATTTTTGAACTAAAATATTACTTGTATGAAGATATGGGACCCAATTGCTTTCGGCATCGAAGGTCAATCAGCCACTCCCAGCAAAGCTGAATTTTTACCACTGTCTCTGTTCACACGAGGCAACAGTATTTTCGAAGGCAGCCCCACAAGCTGTAAACCAAAGGAATTTAGCTTCCCCCATAGTAGGGTAAACTAGCTAAATGACTGGTTTGCCCCATTGGCATTGTTGAAACTTTGAAAAAAAATTCTGCATAAAACAAATGTGAAAAAATGGGGAGAGCAATCAAAAGTTTTTTTGTTTTTTTTGACGAAGTATAGATTTGTTATGAATTTTTGAAGTGTGTTGTCCAATTGGTCCAAAAGAGTCTTTAGACTACCACAAAACCAACAAAAAGTGTATCCATAATGGTTATCTTATTCACCTCAAGCAGTCACAATAGTTTCTAATATGGCCACAATATGAAAGCCTAAAAAAGTCACTTTTTGTAATGTATTTGCACTCAAAAGGTGGAAGTTCCTATTGTAGTTACTAATCAATCACTCCATCACCATCATCCAAGACACTGATTGTTGCCACTAACCCAATCTAATTAATGGGTTGATGCAAGAGTGTCATGGATTGATGCAAGACTTTAAATGGATCCAGAATTAATAATTCTTTAATAGTTTTACCGTCTATTTTTGTTCTCTTCACAAAATTGAACTTATTTTTCAAGTATGGAGTTTGCGTTATTTTTTCTATTTTATAATATAAATATAAATTTTATAGATTTTTTACAAATTTTTAGTTGATGTTTTCAAATTGCAATTGTTTCTATTTCCAATTCCATTGGCTAACTTTGAACTAGCCACAAGTCCTTCTCAAACATAATATGCGTCATTTGCTAGGTATCTGTGATGGGTCTTTTGCTTGTCATAGGGTGGTTTATCTCAATAGCATAGGTGACAAATTAGAATCCCGAAAGTCAAAGATGTAAATTTGTACTCAACACTATTTGGAATATTTTTTCACCTTTACAAGCTATTTTCCTTGATTTCCTATATTGAACCGTTTTTTCAAATATCAAGTCCGATTATTTCCTCTATTTTTTAATCTAAATATAAATTTTATAGATTTTTTGACTAATTTTTTGCCAATTTTTTCAAAATGCAACATAATTTTTTCCGAATTCCATCGGGTTAGGGCCTCCTTACATATATGGATCATTGGGGAACTTTCACAATGGGTGCTATAAGAAAAAATAGCCATTATACTTTCATGTGGACCTGGTAGTGGGGAGGAATATAATAGGAAATTCACAAGTATTAGATCCTCCCAAGATTGACTTGTCTCCACCGATATTGGTGAAACTTCAACATTCTCCATTCCTACTTGTTCACCTTGGCAAGACAATCAATGGAGTCACTTTTGTCTTCTTGATTGAATTAAGATAGAAACACATGTATTCAATTGGGGTCTCATACCCAACTAGTAGCGTGCATCTATTTCCAACCATGGTTGGAATAGGTTTCCAACCGAATCTTGGAATGCATTTTTCTTTTCTTTTCAAGGTTGGAACTAACTAGGCAATGACACATGCCTCAAAGTAGTGAGCAAGAAAGTAGGAAGTAATGAGTAGGAAAGTAGTTCTTGAATGACTGGAATTGGAAGACCCTAAACATTGGCTTTGGGCTCGGACTACTTTTCGGCTCCCCCAAAAACACAGTAATTAAAAAATTTGGAAACAAAATTACGAAAAAATTGCAATCCCGATATTTCCTACCTTTCTATAGAGGAAAAATATGCATGCCCTCGTGTTGCTCATCATGTGTCTCAAAATTGCTTTAATGATTAGGTATGGGTGTTTTCTACCTTTGCGGTAGACTTTCCCACACCGGGCTCACGTGTAAGTTGACCCTAAACTTTGAAGAAGTACAGTAGCCGGTATTTCCCGGATTCTGGGAATGAGCGGTGTGACCGTCAGTGGCAGTGTGGCAAAGTCCCTCCAAATGCACTGAAGTCCAGTGAAACGGCCTCCCTCCCTGCGAAACCGCAAACCCACTCCTCCACGGCTTCTTCTCCCGCGTTTCCTTCCCGGGGGTGGTGGTGGTGGGGGGTTACCGCGGGTACCCATGACCGCGTGTCGCCCACGGACATTCCTACAGGGGTGCTTATCAGCTCGGACCGTAGCTGAAGGAATAGGCTTCTGAGGAGCTGCAGCGCAGACCCGGATCTGCCTACTGCTCAGATTCCATCCTGGTTCCCAGCCTGGTTTCGAGGGCCCCGAAGATTTTCTCAGAACTGCAGATAGACTTGCAGTAGCTGCCGCGTCTTGGATGAGGGACGTGCTGGGAAGCAGTATTCGGGAATTTTTTTGAGTTTTACCGGCTAATTTCCTTCAATTCTCACACTGAACCGGTTTTTCAAGAAATGTGTCCGGTTAATTCCTCTATTTTTTTACTGAAAATAGAAATTTTATAGTTTTTTTCACTGGTTTTTTGCCGATGTTTTTAAATTGCAACCGGGTTTTTCCCGAATTCCTCCGGCTAACTTTTGCACTAGCTGCCGGATTTTTCCGATCATTGCTGGGAAGTCAGCTCAAGCTTACCCACATTGATTCCTCCAAGGCACACTGTTTGAACTCAGTGACGTCATGCTAGGAAGGGGTTCAAAGTGTCGGATGAAGGACTTCCAGGGAGTCATCCAAGTCACTAGCTCGCACCGAAACCAGGCCGTGCGGGCGCTAACCAATGGTAGGGATGAGCGCTAACTTGGATGGAGGATGTTGATGCCACCCTGATTGCGGCCCATTGCTGGCTATTGGGTGGATGAAATGTGCAACACTCCACCCCACCATTGGTTAGCGCCTGCACGGCTTGGTTTCGGTGGGAGCTAGTGACTGAGGGGGAGTCACGTAGAAACGAGGAATGAGTGCCGCATCGGGAAAAAGCCACCCATTGCTGCAGTACTGTTTCAATGGGTTAACAATATAATATTGAAAGTGTGTTGTTGCAGTACTTCAAGCAATATACTTTTATAAAAATGCAGTATTCCTATTGAAACTATATTGTTGCATTATTACTTGAATACTGCAACAATATACTTTCAATACTATATTGTTAACCCATTGAAATAGTACTGCAACAATATTGAAGCAATGAGGGGTACTTTCCCGATGTGAACCTAAAGACCAGTCTCCATTACCCACCTAGAGGTCCAGTTTGGACCTCCAGGCGGTCTCCATTATCAAATACCAGCTCTTGTACGTCCAATTGGACCTCCACCTTCCAGTCCGCGTAATTTGGAATTATAGTAGAACCACCCATTACCAAACGGCCATCAATAACCAACTTGTAGGGTGCAGCTATTTCCAACCAAGGCTGGTACAAATTCCAACCATAGTTTGAAATGTGATTTTTTCTCTTTTGCAAAGTTGGCACTATAAGTAATGACACATGTCTTGATTTAGTGAGCAAGAAAGCAGGAAGCAGTGAGTGGGAAAGTAGTTATGGAATGGTCGAAATTGGAAGACTCTATATTTTGGGTATGGGTTGAGGCCAACTTTTGGCTTCCAAAATTCATAGTAAATTCAGTTTAAGAAAAAAAAAAATCATGAAAACTTGGCAATGCCCATCATTTCTATCTTCCTACAGGATTGTAAATTCATATTACCTTCTACTGCTCTAGAACATATGCGAAATTGCTTAAGTAGTTGACAATGGGTGGCTCTACCATATAGACCTGGAGGGGCCAGAGGGCTGACCGGAGGTCTCTAATCCCAAGAAAAAAACAAAACTAACCCCACTTCAAGGAAGAAAAATATGCTTAACCCCTATAGCCCCGCTTGTCCCCTCGGGGGACAATTTGGGTCTGGGTAGGTTCCTATTGTCTCAATTTGAAGTGAATTTTTTTGAGATTTTTTGAGGTTGTGTAGCTTTGCAAAAGCTTTGTGGATATATAATTTTTGTTTCAATCAGATGCCGGATGAAAAAGTTATGGCACAATGAGCAAGAAATAAAGATTCTTGGGCAGCCCCCAAAAAATTACAAAAAGTCAAAAAAGAAATTAAAATTTTTTTCTCCTAAAAGATTATATTTTCACCTATACGTGAAGCTTTGATTCATTCTATTTGGACTAGGGATGAGAAAGTTATGGACAATCTTAGTTTTTCGGGCAATTTAAGCATCTTCTTGAAAAAAACTTTTTGTTCAACTTTGAATGCTAATATCTTCCAATCTGTACGGTGAAATTTGATGAAATTTTTACTACATGATCTCATACAAGTTAAGTATAAGATCCTACGGTTAAATTCCCAAAAAAACAAAAAAATTGGTTTCCTTAAGTGAATACAGCAGAAGTGGTAGTTTTGAGTGGGTTTTGGCAGAAGACACCCTCGAGGCTTTAGGGGTTAATTAAACATTCTGTCGTTTCTTGGTGGTTTCCGTAGTGCTTAATCTGGCATTTGGAGGGAGCTCCGGATTTTCTTACGGGCGTAATGGAGACCAGCCAACGTATCGATTATCTGCCTGGAGGGTCCAACCTAACTCTGATACCTAGACCTCTAGTGGCCCAATGGAGTCTGGCTCTAAAGGACGGAGTTCTAAGACAGTCGGCATCCACTATTTGGAATATGAATGTTTTTGAGAGCTTCAGTTATTGTTGGAGTTATAGGAAATGGATGAAGTACATCCAAGTTTATTGAAAAAAATATTTTTTTCTATTTTTTTTAATCTAAGAAACTAGTGTAATCACTTGGTGCTTCATGATTAATGTGCAATGTTAGCATGAGTTCATCCAAGTAGGGATGGGAAGAAGAAGAAAATCTTGCAAAAATGAAGATTTAGTCTCTAGATTCTAATCATATTCATATTTATTTTGCCAAAGCCATTCAAAATCTACATCTACCTCCCTCCTCCTAGACTCTTATGGATTAAAGTGACAATACAAGTGTTTCAATGATTTCCAAGTGGCCACATTGTAATTTTTTTTGTTCAAATAGAATAGCAAATCATAGTAAAAGATGTTGTAAGTAGAATGTGAATTTTTTTTGTTCCTCATGAAGTATGTTATAAATTTTCAAAAGCAACATGTTTTAGACACCTATAATTGGTCATAAATATTGTAGAAAATAACATATTTAGAATCTTGAAGCAAAAGAAAGTAATATGTGCATAGCAATGCCCCTAAATAGCTACTTTGATCACTTACTCAAGTTCTATATAGAAGACTTGGTCTTTCATATGCAAATATGGTTTGTTATTAGGAAAAAAAATAAAGATTAATTTTTTGTACATGACAACTTTATTCATTTGGTCATAGGTTAATGTTTTACACAATGATCCCAACGATGCATCTATCAATTCTAGGTTGAAATAGTGGAATGTGAAATACTACTAAATTGCATTGAAAAATAAATAAATTTTGACATAAAATTTTTGCCCTCACTAAAAAAAATGTATTCAAATTAAAGCTATTATTGTGCTTTTCAATAATATGACAAACTTTCACTAATTTGGAAAATATGCAAAATATTGAAGTGTACTAGTACAAAATTTTATACTGGTAGTATTGTAGAAAACTCAAAGTCATTAATCTAAAATGTGTTCAAATTACTTCAAATAGTATAGTTTTCATCCAATTCTTATCCACAAATATCTAATTTTTATCAAAATTCATCCAAATGTCTATACCATTTAAACCACATTGATCCAAAAATTATTCAATTGTTGTAATGGTTTTTTGTACTAATTGGATTAATTTGATAACCCACTTCTTGAAACCTTCTCAATAAATAAATTAAAGCTTGTAGAGAGTAATTTTGTATGGAATTATCTTGACAATTTCAATATCCAAAAATATCAAGATGTTGTGCATAGAAATTCAAAGCTTATTGTTGTTATGTAGGGTCTAAATTCTTCTTTCTATTGGTGATTTTAATTACCTTCCTAAAATTTTAAAAATAATTTATTTCAAATCCTACAAATATAGAAGCCGGAAATATAACATCTTTGTACTTTATGAGCTAATTTCTTTTGCCTCCCACACATTGTAGTCCCTTGTTATTGTTGAAAATGATTTGAAACAACTGAAACTAAAGTCTTTTGAATTGAGATATCTTTTGAATCTTGCAACTCACTTGATGAATTTATTCTATATTGAATGCAATGCAAAAAGAACACCCCAACCTTCATAACCAAGAATGCTATGACCACCAAATTCACTTTAGAAGCTAAACAATTAAAATTTGCTTCTATCAATAAATAAAATTTAGGATAGTTACATCTCTTGACCATATTAGTGGGCTTTGATATAAAGTTCTTTGGAGTTTCTCAAATGATATATTTCAATTTCCATAGATAAAAAAGCACCTCTTCTTCAAAGAGGGACAAAATTGCATTTCAAAGGGGAAGATAGATTGTTTCGTTAATACTTGTGGCACTTTAAGAAAAAAAAACTCTTACATCCTTCTCAATGTTATATTTTTGTTGGAATCGATGTCAATAAAAACTTTGCAAATTAGGTGGAATTGGTGGCACTTTTGTATGGGACTTATATTTCATTATTCTTAAAAAAGAAATTTAGTTAATTGTAGGTGCTTACATAGCCCTACATGATTAGCATTATGGGTGATTTATACAAATTTGTAAGGTTCATTGTTCAACTTCCAAATTTTTTGTAGCATAAAACAAAACCTTTATATTTAGAAATATGTTTCAATAACCAAGCACTAGTGGAAATGGTGGTCTTTGAATACTACAAAATAGTACTAGAGCATGGTGTTCAATATGTGTAAATGCCCTCAAGAGAGCCCAATTTTTTTGAAGTATTTTTGCTTGGATCCAAGCACAAAAGTTATGAATACCATAAATCATGCCGATTGATAAACCATTTCAATGTACCTACCCTCTTGTCATTTCCAAAACGTAAATGACAAGAACAAGTATATTGGAGTGGTTTATGAATCAATGTGATTTATGGTATTTCTGCTTTAACGTCTGTTTGCACTTGGTGTTAAAGAATGTTGTTATTGAAGATCATAAGAATGAATTTAGACCTACACTTGGACTAGATTCCTATTTCAAACATCACCCCCAACACCAAGAGTGAACATACCAACTCTTTATACCCCTCCTAGTTGACTTTCAAATTGAAGTTACCTCACTATTGGCTTATCTTCTCTCCCATTGCCGATTCATCTCCACATGTGAGCCTTCCCTCCTCTCCCACACCACTCCAACACCAATAATTTTTTTTCTTAAACTATTTTCACTGCCACTTCCGGTAGATTCACCAACAAAATCTTTCTTTTTTTGTCTTAAAAAAACATAAGCTTATCAATAGAAAAGGCAGAAGGGTGTAGTGCCGACTTTTTTACTCAAAAAAGAAGAAGTCGTGCTGCAGTCAGTCAGTCGGCATGCCAAAAGAACTGAAAGAACTGCTGTCATCAAAACTGATCCAGCATTCCAGCCTAACCTACTTTAGATTCCGAAGCTACCATGAGCTATTCGTCAAAACCCCGTTCCTCTCTCCGATGACGTGGACGACTCCTCACCACCGTTGGATCACTTTGGTGGCGCACCCCCAGCCGCCCGATCACACCGCGTCGCGGCTCCCGGGACCGGCGCCGGGGCCAGTGGCGGTGCCCGGGATCTCGAACGCGCTAGGGGGTTGGTCGACGGTATATAATCCGCTTCGCGGTTTCCTGACAAACCTTGCTTTCCTACCTTGCAAGTCACACACGCAAGCCAAGCCGAGCTTCGGTTTTCAAGCTTCATTTCTCTATTTGGTAAGGAAGTATTGCTGCTCTGTGTTTTGTACGGATTGTGGCTATAATTGTGGATTTGGGGAGATGAGATGAATTTTCGTTTCTTAAGGACCTGTGTGTGATTAGCGGTTGTGTATGTAAATTGTTTGTGTGAAATTGGAAGCTTTGTTGGAGATTAGTTTCTGTTGTGTGTGTGTTTTGGTGATTGGAGTTAAAAATGTGCGAGGTGACATTCGATTGCGACGATATTGTTCGCTTTTCCGTAATTTTAGGGTTGAACTCTGTTCTTGTTTCTTGGAGGTTTTGAAATTGTGGAGTCGAATTGTACGTTTTCTTGGAATTTTGAGTTGGCGCTTGTGTTTTATTTTAAAAGAGTAAGGGAATTGCGGTGATCGTGCCCCCTTCTGTGAGTCTTTTCTCTTTTAGATTGAGACTTTGGGGACGAGTTTTGTTCTGTAGGTACCGGCCCTTGAAATGTACGGCTGAGGATGTTCTTTACTTAGAATATACGTGATGTGTCTTCTTCTGAGTAGCACTTTACCTGAGAATTTTTATTGTGTATGAAGGAAATCTCTCTTTCTTTGCGCTGTTTAGGCAAGAAAAGTTGGAGTCAAGTGATTGTAGACTCGGAAGTGCGTATTAATTTCACATATGTGTGGTACATGTTTTGACAATCCTTGCTGTTGTATGAAATGCAGTGGATTTGAAGTTCAGCGAAGATGGGGCAAGTACTGGGGTTGGTGAAGGTGGATCAGTCCACTGTGGGTGTGAAGGAGAAGTGGGGAAGATTTGTAACTGTTGTGGGCCCTGGTTGCCACTGCATGCCATGGTGCTGCGGTGTCAATATTGCTGGGGTTTTGTCTCTTCGGGTGCAGCAGCTTGATGTTCGTTGCGAAACCAAGACGAAGGTAAATTTCGTTGGCTTTGTTTCAGTGAATTTTGCTGGTGGTCTCTTAGTCACTGAATTTGTTAAAATTGCTCACAAGCCACGAGCACTTGTTTACCTTATTACTCCATTCCGGCTTTACAACTCTCAATAATACAACCGTTGTGCTTCTAACTTGGCAATTAAAGTCAGATAGTTAGATGTTGGTTCACCTGGTTTTCCAATATCTTTGATGATCATTTTTGTGCAAGAGTGATCATTAGGATTTACGCTACTGCACGGTTTTAATTAATTTGGTTTCAAAGCATCTTCTTGACGTTAATCTGATCCCAGTAATATTCTAAGATTATCCTTGTGTGGTCTTTGTTTTTCAGGACAATGTCTTTGTAACTGTGGTTGCTTCCGTTCAATACCGTGCCCACGTCGAGACAGCAGAGGATGCTTTTTACAAGCTGACGAATCCTCGGGAGCAGATTAAGGCATACGTTTTTGATGGTAAGTTTTTTTCTGGTGTGAAAGTGAGCATTCTTTTTTGTGGTATTTGTTGCATCGTGGTATTTGATAATCGTGCTTGTCACATCTCTGTGAAGTGCAAGCATGAAATGTTGGAATTCAAAAAGTGTCTGATCACTTCTTCTGGGATTTCGTGATGACAGTCGTGAGGGCCAGCGTCCCTTTGATGATTCTGGACGACGTGTTTGAGCAGAAGAATGAGATTGCCAACAGCGTGAAGGAGGAGCTAGAGAAGGTACAGGGGTTTACAACATTTGACCGAACTTGATCGAAATGCGCACGTGTTTCAGCCTTACTATCCCATCTCATCTTTACAACCTGCAATATTGCATCCATTGTGTTACTACTCACATGTTATTTGAATATAGTGGGGGTGGACGGCAGTTTTCAAACCCCACCCACCCTTTCCAATGATCATTCTGTGCAATGAAACCTGGATCAGAAATTGAGTTTAATGCACACTGTTCAAGAGTCACGTTCACTTTTAATCAATGCAGTGCACCACGTTGAAGATATCGTCTCCTTTGCTCCTCTAAATGATTACATTACATCCAGCATTGGTAACACGTTGTTTCTGAAACACACCTTGCAGGCAATGAGGACATATGGGTATGAGATCGTTCAAACTCTCATCGTGGATATCGAGCCAGATGAGACTGTGAAGCGTGCAATGAATGAAATCAATGCGGGTAAGTGGTCACCATCTATACTTATATCAAATCCATGGAAATAAGAATGATGTCAACATTGTGACGCGACTGTGCATGTACCGGTTCTGGAGTTATCCTTCAAGTCATTTGGAGTTGGGGGTACCGACTTTGATTTTATGAAATAGCAGGCTTGGATGTCGCAAATAATACTGTGAATCCTTGGGTGATTCAATCACGAATATGAAATTGTATTTAAGGATGACTCCATCAAGTCAAAGAATTGATTCTTGTTAATTATTAGACTTGGATGTGAGGATTGTGTCACTAGCTATTGCTACAGAGTTGATAGTAACAAACCTTCTGCTTGCTTGTGAACTTCAGCTGCGAGAATGAGGCTAGCAACGCTCGAGAGGGCCGAGGCCGAGAAGATCTTGCAGGTGAAACGGGCCGAGGCGGAAGCTGAATCGAAGTACCTGTCTGGTGTGGGTATTGCACGTCAAAGGCAAGCAATTGTCGACGGTTTGAGGGAGAGCGTGTTGGCCTTCTCTGATAATGTTCCCGGGACATCCCCGAAGGAAGTGATGGACATGGTCCTGGTGACTCAGTACTTCGACACAATGAGGGACATCGGTTCCCATTCCAAGAATTCGACAGTCTTCATTCCTCATGGAGTGGGTGGAGCTCGTGATGTGGCTGAGCAGATCAGGAACGGATTGTTGCAGGGTGACGCTGGCAGCAGCAGGCCCCATGCCCATTGAGGCCCTTGGTTTTTAGATTTTGAATATCGGATTGTAGATAGTGTATTTTCAAGTGCATTGATGAATGTGTAGAGTTGCTAGGAGTGTGGTTTGTTGATGATTAGATTTGTAACGTTTTTTGAGACATTTTACCGGTACTTTCGGAGGTGAATTTGTGGTGGATGAAGGTTGCGCGACGGTGCATGAGGGATTTCTCTGTGTATTGAATAATGTGTCTACTGCTTGTGAATCCCATGTGTCATTGACTTGGCGCAGTCTGGAGTACTATCTGTTATCCGGATTTGGGACTGCAAAGCATGTATGAATTAATTGCTGGCTAAGTGTCTGTAATTCTCGATTTCGTATCTTCCGGTTAATCCTGAAAAAACGGTCTATGACCATATTATTGTCTCCGTATATTGCCATTTTTAAATTCGTAATAAAATATGCTCATTTTTCAGAGGGGTGTCGCATGTCTTCTGTGCATCGAAGGATTTTTAGTTTTTTCTTTGCATAGACTCCTGCGGTTTGAATTCTTTGTGTGATTTTTTGAAACTTTATTTGAAGACAGAAAACGACATTAGCTTTCTAGGAATATACTTTTTCTTTCAATTGATGCTCGGAAGCAAAATCATACCACCCTAAACCCAAAATGAAGTTTCAAAATAATCACAAAAGGTCTAAATAAAAATTTCAAAACTTTGTTTATTATAGAATATATTTTTTGTTACTTAATAAAAATTTCAAAACTTTGTTTATTATAGAATATATTTTTTGTTACTTAATAAAAATTTCAAAACTTTGTTTATTATAGAATATATTTTTTGTTACTTAATAAAAATTTCAAAACTTTGTTTATTATAGAATATATTTTTTGTTACTTATTTTGATACAAATGAATAGCCTTATAATCATTGTGAAAAAAGGTACAATTATCAAGCAAGGCAAGCTTCCTAACCAAACAAAGGAGTATTAGTCACAAAGTAAACTTTCAATTTCTTAATTTTTAGGATAATTAACTAATAGAAACATAAAACTACACTACAAATCTAAAAGCTGGCCTTTTATAGTGGGAAGTCACCTTCTAGTCTTCAAGGGACTGTAAATGAGTGAGAAAAAACCAACCAGCATGAAAATTTGCCATAATATTTGGTTGCATGCTGGAATGAAGAGAACATTGCAATACGTGCTTTCTCCTGGGCTATTCATCCACAATTAAAGAGTGATTCCTATTACATCTCATGTAGCTTTTGAGCAGGCCAATCTTCCTATGCAAAAACTTGGGCATTTCGTACAATACAAGACAACCAAAGTACTGACTCTTTCAATAAGGGTCATATATGTGAAAGTCTGTTTTATTTTGGGGGTAGATCATTGCCAAAGATGTAAGTAATCCACAAAAGCGGAAATAGACACGTTCATTGGCTACAAGATTGGTCGTAAAACATTAGTTACAAGGTTGATTCTTCTTCGCTAAACATTTATTGGAACATTATGGAAGATAGCTCACATGAAAGGGGACTCTTTTGAGCAAGTTGGATATCTTCTTGAAAAAAAATAACTTGTAGGATTCAATTTTGAGTTTAGATTTTACAACTTTAAAAAAAAAAAATTCACTAGATTTAGTTCTCTTGCTAGAACAATCTCACTATTGGAATTAGTGTGTTTCAATTCCATCTTAGAGCTATTAGCAAATTATTTTTTCCTTCAATCTTGTACCGATTTCTATTTAACAATTTTTTAAAATGAAGATGTGTTTTTTGAACTTTTTTTCTTAGACTTTCAACTCAATTTTTCAACAAAATAAATTTTTAATTCAAAATTCGTAGAGTAAAAATGTTAAGCAAAAAAGATTCAAAGTTCTTATAATCTAGTCACACAAGGTGCCAAAGAAAACATTTTCTTCACTTCAAATGCAAAAATCTTGCAATCCACGTGGTCAAATTTTTAGAAATTTCTTTTACACATTATTATACTAGTTTAGTATAAGATCATATGGTTGGATGTACAATTTTTTTTCTAAATTATTGCTCTTTGGAATAGAATTGATAGTTTTGAGCGGTTTTTGATGAAAAAAGGCCTTATAACTATAGAGGATAAATTTTAAATACTTTGAATTTTGAAAGTTAAAGTGAAATAAAATCATAAATATTACAAAACTTGTTGATAAAATCTAAATTTTGTCCATTTGTGTAAAGAAAAAACCTTGTTTGTGCCACAATTTAGTAACTACTCTATTTGTATAATTATGTATTTATAATGCACTTTTCAAATTTTCAAATGTACTCTATTGTTACATTGTAGTTTCAAGGTGCAAAAATAGTCACATGACACAAATGTGGTCTTTTAGCATATATAATAGTGCAAAACAACATGGTGAAAATGAAATAATATTTTGTAATTAAAAATACAAGAGGCTGAGATCGTTACATTGTATCACCATGCAGTGGTCCTCCCTATATTGGGAAGGCTTTATGCCTCCTACTATGTGCCTCTGAGGAACTTATCAGTTAATGCAAGGACTAGGGTTGAAAAAAGATCCATATAAGACAATTTTGTTCACTATGTGGTTTTTTTTTTCAAGGATGCAGAAAGAAGGACCTCTGCCTTAGTAATAAACAATGTAAGAGCATAGCCATCCAAGCCTCAATGGCTCTGAGTAATGGAGAACCACAGAATGTGGAGAATCATATGTCAAACTTTGCCCTAACATGGCAACGTGTGGTTGTCTTAGGAGCAAAATTTGTTGGGGTGGTCGAAGCAACAAAAATTGACATGTAGCTTGAATATCAGCAAGGAATTGGGGTTAGAAATCTTGAAGTGTAGTAACAACGCGGGGTAGCACTCTACCCACGAGCCATGGCTACTCAAAGGCTGTTCAAAATGCTCTTGCATATCAAATTGTGTGTGTCTGGGTGGCCACGCTCTTATGATGATGGTGCTAAAACTTCAAATTGTAATAAAAACTAGTGTACCCTATATCTTTGCCATAGTCAAAATAAAAATAAAAATAATTTTTTAATTTTTTAATTTTAATTTTTTTTGAAATTCAATAACTTTCACATCATAGGTCCAAACGCAACGAAACAAAATCCATGCATTCCTCCTCATAGAGAGCTTTCCGATAGTAAGAAGAATACAACCATGTGCCACATAGTTCCAAATATCTCATTATAACAAACAAACAAAACAAACAACTTCATTTGATTTTAACTAATGTGCCCTATGCTGTTGTCATAGCCAAAATGTAAGTAAAATAATTTTCTGAATTTTAAATTCATAAAAAATTCAAAATTCAATTACTTTGACATTATAGGTTCAAACTTCACAAAACAAAATCCGTTCATCCCTCTTCATTGAGGGTTTTCTAGTAGTACCAAGAACGCAACTAGGGGACGCATGGTCTAGGAGATCTCACTATAACAAACAAATAAAACAAAACAAAGGTATTGATAATTTCTCTAATTGAAGAGTAAATTTGACATATCTTCATTCCATTATTGATGGGGAAAGTTGCATGTCCCACTCCCCATGAAAGCCCAACAATCTTTTTTTCATTTTTATTTTTATTTTTTATAAAGTGCCAAAGTGGCTATATAAAATGTTCTAGTGGTGCTCTAAATTTCAACACTCATCCACATAGTGGATAGAAAATATCACATTAGTACATATTACATATCCATAATTTTGTTTTCATCACAATCTAACAATTACATCCCATATTTTTTTAATTTATTTTCTAATTGAAGTCTTTTGGTGAAAAACTTCATGGTTTGTTGCCATTTTTTAGGCCAATCTAACACTATTTTGGCCCCCAAAAAAACTTTGAATTAGCCTAGTACTGATCATTTTGATTGCTAAATTTCAAAGTATATAGTATAACTAAAGCATTTGACTTCTTCCAAGGATATCACAAACCATCTATTAAGTTAGGTTGTTTGTTTTGTTTTGTTTTGCTTGTTTGTTTATTCCAGTGAGGTCTCCTAGACCGTGCATCCTTCAATTGCGTGCTTAATACCATTGGAAATCCCTTAACAAGAAGGTGTGCAAGGACTTTGTTTCATGACATTTGGGGCCTACAATGTGAACTTATTGAATTTTGAAGTTTTTATAAATTAAAAAATTATTTTTACTTCGGCAATTATTGTGGCAATGGTACATGGTATATGCACTAGTGACAATGAAGGAATCAATATGTGAAATACATCAGTCTCAGTTGCAAATGCAATCAAGTCAACTCTAGTTGGTATCAAAATAACCAAATTTTTGAAGTTCTTTGTCATGGATTGAGTGAATAATAACCAGTCCTTGACTATGACAATGATCTACTGTATTCAAAAACTTGGTTAAGGTACGTCCGCACTTGGCTATATGGAAGAGCGGATAAAGAAGTTAAGAGTTCACTACTAGAAAATTCAATTTTCTTGTTGATTTGGTCATGTTGATCTGGATCACTTATCTATTGATTTGGATAGTAATTTGTTGATTTGAATAGATTACTATCTAAATCAATAGAAAAGTTATCTAGATCAATGCGACCAAATCAATAAAAAAATTGAATTTTCTAGTAGTAGTTGTTCTAAAATCAAGGAAGTTTATGCTTGAATATTTTAATCAACCTTGCAGGTGTGTTGTAATGAAGACAATACATGTGGCATTACTCAAAGTACTATTTAGACTAGGTGCTACCAAATTGTAGTGGCGATTGTAAGTACTTATAAAATTGGGTATAGGAGAGCAGACAATTACACCTGAATAAGGATGGACTAGGTCCCGCAACATACGGTGGTCTCCATCTTCATGGTCCTTTCTGGTTCTCTTGTCTTCCTTGGCGGATGTGTCTATTGTAGAGGATATATTCAAGATTTTACTAGAAGTTTTGTTTAGGAGATGCTGAAATTTGCAATCTTGTTTTCTTTTGTGTAAGTCTTATCGACAACATCAGTGGCTACGGTGTGGTAATTCCTCGTCCGCCACAGACAAAAGCGAGCATGCTTGTAGTTGGCTTCCGTCTCACTGGAGTCTAAAGATCACAGTGTCGGAACAAAGCTTTTTTTTATAATAGTTGCTGACATTGAAAGGTAATGAAATTGATTTTGTACATGTTGAGTACAAGTTCATTTTGGTAGCACCAAAACGCATCCTTCACCGCCAATTTCATAGGTGTCCAACTCGCCATGCCTAAGTTTCTGTCGTCTCTAATGTTGTTTTGTTGTATTAGTTTGCGGTACCTAGGGTTTGAATACAAAGATTTGGTTTTCTTCTTGCAACCGTAGAGTGAAATTTTTTTTTGACTGTTGTGGCAATTGCTAGAGTGACTAAAATTGCAGGACTGCACTTCTATTGGCGTTCATCTTCCGCATGCCTACTTTTGCAATTACAACTTTTGGCCGACTACCCAATTGGAAGTTCTCTTCTTCTATGTGAGCATTGTCCCATTGGAAGTCCTCTTTTCTTCCACCTTCTTATTTCTTGAACATTTATTTTCATAATTCTAGTGGCATGTACTTTCACTCCCAACATGCCGCGTCCTACGTCTGCCAAATTGGGAGAATTGGAATTCAGATACTGCCAACACTTAGTGTCTATACACTATTTATTGTGCCATTTGTTTTTCTCATCTTCTTTGTCCACTTCTGCAAACTTCCAATGGACATGGACCACAACGACACTAAAATAATGATTCTTGCTTCAATGACGCTTCTACTGCTCCTCACATCCAATAGGATGGTGGACTTTGAAGGCTCTGAAGACGTTGACACAAATTCCTCTTTAGTTGTGTGGCCCACTGCGGAGTACTCCACCCACTCCTTATCGGGCATGGAGATTGTCAGTTGCACCACTCTGTGCACCTTTCGACTCAGCAATGTTGTCGTGCTATTTTGCAACAAATTAGAGTATTGGATGAAACCTAGATCTACCACCTGAAGCTTAAGGTTCTTTCTTGAACAATACGACAAGGATTGTTGGATAAAAATGTTCCGAATGAGCAAGAGCGGTATTTTCTTTAGGCAAATTTGTTGAAACCTTCAGTGTACAAGAAAGACATCAAATATAAACTTGCAATTACCATTGTGGTGAGAGTGGTGTGCGCACTCTTTAAACTCAATACAGGTTCCATCTTTCTCATTTAATTTGTAGCAAACTCTTCGTGGTTGGGTGTAATACACTGATTTCTATCGTATTGAAAGACATTGGGCACGTTGTCAATACAATCATGAGATCGGAAATTTCTTGACCTACTAACCAATGACTCCTAGACATTGAAGCTAGTTTCAAGAAAAAATTTGGTCTTCTTGGAGTGGTCGGGGCAATCAATGCCACACATGTCACCATCTTGAAACCTCGGTACGCACCAGCTGATTATTATAATTTCAAGTTTGGAGTGTATTCTCTCAATTGTCAAGCCGTAGTTAATAGTCGAAAACGCTTCCTTGATTTGTTTTTAGGCACGCCTGGATCCACAAATGATTCTTGTGTATTAAGGAGGTCTACCCTCTACCATAAAGTTACATAAAACAAACTATGGAATGACCACGTCTCTTTCCATGGTTTCTCCTTTACGTCATAGGAGACACTAGGTATCTGCTTCTACCTTGGTTGCTAGTGCCTCATCAAGTTGTGACTCACCTTTTTGTTGCCAACAACTTTTTTAATGCTAAACTAAGTAGGGCACGCACTATAGCCAAGAATGCTTTTGGTCTATTAAAGCAATCATTGTGGGAGTTGCTTGTAAAGTCTGACTTGGATGTATCTTTCCTACTAGACATCGTAGTTTGTTGTCTTCTTCTACATAATATGTTTCAAGATCAAATACACGAGGATATCAAAAGTCTTATGCTTGTGCTTTGCCAAGAAGACTGGGACACTTTCATAGTGCAAGAAGAAGCTATGGTTGCAGAGCCCGTGGAGCCATTAGATGACAAAGCATGTGTCTCTCAAGAAAAGACATACGTAGACAACTCGGCTTGTTTCTAGCAGTTCAACGACAAGGGCAACCATGAATAGAGACGGTAAGTCCTTCTCTCATTACCCGCTACATATTGCAAAGACCTTATGTCGTGGCATATGTTGGTCATCACTACTATGTATAGAAGGACATTCTGATTTTCTAGTATATGCCGTTGTAACTGTTGTTGTGCACAATACCTTGTCAGAAAGTCTCCAGATCATGTGCTCCACATGATTGGACAAAGTGCAAATGCATCTCGCATTTAGTTCTAGTGTTGCATGAAATTCTTTGCAAACTAGTCCTTGTTTACTATAGGTATCTTCAGATTGATTTTCTAAACAATGTTGCATTGAAGGTAGTCTCTATAACAGGGTTGTCCATCCTGACATGACGTTGGCTTTTCATGTCGGGATGTCCGTCAACGACGGCCCGGACGCGTCTAGACGCATCTAGATGCGTCGGGATCCAAAATTTTATTTTTTATTTATTTTTTTGAATATGGACGGACGCTGGGATTGGATTCTAACGTTTCGTCAGTGTCACGTCCGTCTAGACATGACGTGACGGTGACAACCCTGCTTCATAAGTACTGAATACGTTTATTGGCATGAAGACATTCCCTTTTCTGATGCACATGCTTACTAAAATCTACAGAATGCAAGCCAAGCAAAAACAGGTTTTGTACATAATTGCTTTAGTCAGTGTAAGAAATGTAAGTGACAAAAGTAGCATTTCAAACAATCATTGTCATAGCAAACTTTATTACGTGGAAGGGCTACTTCCTTTTTTCTTTGAATATGAAGAACTTATGTGTAGGAGTTTTATGTTCCGCTTCTAATTAAAAAAATGTGGCCACACTATGCAAGTGCAAAAGAAATCGGTGTACAGTTTTTAAAATCTGTTGTTACAGTGCCTATAGCTATATACATAGAACTTATAGCAAGATAGCATATAGATGTGTATAGGGGATACCATAGAAATGCCTTCATGCGTCACGAGTAGTGGGAAGTGTTGGAGAGCAAGCAAATGCTCCATCACTACTAGAAAATTCAATTTTTCTGTTGTTTTGGTCACGTTGATCCGGTCAAAATTTGGCAGAAATTTGTTGATTTCAACAAATTTCTGTCAAATTTTGACCAGATCAACGCGACCAAAACAACAGAAAAATTGAATTTTCTAGTAGTGCATTGTCACTTTGTATAGCCACAGACATTAGTATGTTGTACTTCTACATATTGGCAGGCGTTTGCAATGGCGGTAGCTACTGAAGCAGCAATCTTCTACTAGAGAACAACAAACTGTTATTGAGGACAGAGGATAGATTGGACAAATAGTGAATTATCTGCGCTTGTTTTTCTATTGCAAGTCTAGCATTATCATTTGTGACACGCGCATTCTCTAGGAGGCAATGGTCTCTATTACGCTAATACTCCATTTATTCACCCAAAACTTGTAATTACACTTCTATCTTTGAACTCTCGAGCCCATGGCTTGCTTCTGCCATATCTTGCATTTGACCCACCAATACATTTCCGCTTACTTTAATAGCCTTAGCTATGAGATTGTGGCCACTTAGATGCTTGTGCATGACGCTAGTGTTTCCTGACTTCTGACATGCGTTGAACTCGATGGTATCACTAGAACTAAGCACTTCTGGAATGACACCCTCAGGTAAACTGCTCTTGGATCAAGGACTAGTACTGGCTACTGGCTGTCAAAAGTGGATGTTCCTACATTGTTGCCTTGGGTTCCGAACGGCTCCGATGAAGTCGTACATGCGGTGTTGTAGTTGGACTCCAATATTGTGTCAATGATGTCTATCAGGTCTTCGCCAGGAGTGTCTGTGTCATTGAAATGCACGTGTTCTATGTCTTACAAGAGGGGTGCCGAGTAATTGTTGTCTTCAATAAACAAGAGGTCTTGTATATGAGGGGGTGTTATGTTGGGCTTCCTCCCATACCATTTGTGTATGTTGTGGAAGATGGCTTCCGGAAAAGATAGTGACAATTCTTCGCTCTTATGTCTTAATGGTGTCATGTACTAGTAGTTGGACATGCTCATGCTACTTTTTCTCACATAATCAGCTATGTGTTTATAGTTGGAGATGACTTGATTCCATTTAGTTTTGCATGTAGGTCCATCTTGATGACAAGAAGAAAAACCAATGTTCATGACTATCGTGTTGATGTGCATCTACTTCGAGGTGTCTGTGTTCATTAAATTAAGGTAGTCCACAGCTTTAGACTCCTCTAGATACAATTCTCTCTTTGTATTTACAAGTGCGAGGATCTCTTGAGGAAGCCAGTTAGATCCTCTATCCTTTCTAGGACGCTTTGCATGATTGCTAGAACCGCCAACTTCAAGAGATGTGGCCACTAGAGGCACAAGAGAGCAACCACAAGGGAAAAGTCTATTTGCAATTGTATTAATAGTACCAGCAAATACATTTCATGAGATTAGTAATGTGGAGCAATTGTTAAACAATGCTGATTAGGGCGTCGGAGTCCTTGTGTGGGTTATGCAGTTCAAAGTCCCTAAACATTAGTAGCACAGAAATGAGAGGACGTGAAAGCATACCTTGGGTTCCAAGTCGGTCGGAGCTCCCATGTGTTGTTTGTGTACTAGCGGACTATATGCTATGCGCCTAGTAGAAAATTAGGCCCAATCTGTTGTTTTGGTCGTGTTGATCATCAACAAATTTCAGTTGATCAACAAAAATTTGTTGATGATCAACACAACCAAAACAACAGATTGGGCCTAATTTTCTACTAGTATACGCAAGAATTAACAGATTTTTGAATCACTTTTTTGTTAATTCAGACAATAAGCTGATGAAATCTGTTGAAATCAATAGATTATTGACCAAATCAATAGAAAAGTGACCTAGATCAACACGACCAAATCAACAAAAAAATTGAATTTTCTAGTAGTGCATATATGCACTACTAGAAAATTCAATTTTTTTGTTGATTTGGTCGCGTTGATCTAGATCACTTTTCTGTCAATTTAGACAATAATCTGTTCAAATCAACAAGTTACTATCCAAATCAACAGAAAAGTGATCCAGATCAACACGACCAAATCAACAAAAAAATTGAATTTTCTAATAGTATACCTAAAAGAAGAACGCAATGCTGACATGAGGACAAGAGATGAACCAGACAAAAGCACATGATTAATACATATGCAACGTCATTTCTGTTATAGACGGAGGTTGAATATCAACGCTATAGGAGGCAATCATTGATTCAAGAGCACGTTTGCATGGCTACATACAGAAGATAGGAAGGGTACACCAAAATTGCATTAACCGTTTGTAACAACGTAACTAGTCGCAAGTGTTTGCCTCAAATGAATATTTATAGTCCGCACTTTGTATTCAATGGACAATAACACAGAGTTACAAAAAAATTGAGTTCATAACAAGTCAAAAATAAAGTGCCTGCATTGACATTTCTAAAACTGTACACAATGAACTTTTCTTCAAGGTTGTCATAGTGGACGGGTCGAGGTGATCGGACAGGACAGACGAACAGGCGAACCGGACCGGACAACTGAACGTCTCGGACAGCCCGGACGCCTTTCATTTTTTCAATTTTCCAATTGACAACTCACTTCCACGGTGGCGGTCCACGCTGGAATCAGGGTACGGACGTGAAAGTCGAGGCGGGGACGTCATCGTCAGGGCAAAGACTTTACAAGGCGGGGACGTCAGGGCGGGGACTTTACAGGGCACAGACGGATTCGTCAGGGCGCAGACGCCTGGACAGGGCGCGGATGTCCCACTCCTCAGCCACAATATGGGGGAAGTTGAAATAGAAGTTGAACTTAGTTATGTGATTCTTCTTTTCCATGGAGAGGGGGAACCCATTAATGCAGCCAACCTTTAATTTGATTTCATGGGAATATCTTCAAGTCAATGGCTGCATTAAGAGATCCAACTACTTTTTGAGTTCAAAGATCATGTGTGGAAGCATGTTGCTCCCTTCTTGGGCCCGGACTTCTCCTTCATGCCTTCACCATGCACTTGCGAACTATGATTCACCCAAAGAAAAATAATTTTGAAAATGAAAATGAACTTCCAAACAAGAAGGATAAAATTTGTGTGAGTAGAATCCCAAAGGGTTTGGAGTCCTAATGAAAGACAAGGTACATATTTGTTTATATTCAAATTTAAGGATTCATTTTTTATTCTTCTAATTAGAACCTATTTGGGATTTAGGGTTTGGAGTTTATATATCAAATCATAACCAACTTATACTTTTTTGGCTTTCTGATGAAGGCTTTATTTTGGAAATAAATAGCTACAAGATTTTGGATTGAAATCAAATTAAAATTATAATGCATTGAAATGTATTAGAAGGAGTTTTTTTTTTAAAAAGAGGCTATAAAGGTATGGGTCTTCAAAACTTCAACGGTGTATTCTTAGAATGGTGATCCTAGAAGGGTTTGAGATAGAAATCAAATACCACTTAAGTTATTTTGGAATTCAAGTTCAACATTATACTTTTGTAATAGGGATACCAAACCGGTTCAGGTCTTGGGGATTGAAATTAAATACTAGTCATGTTATTTTGGAATTCAATTATTCAACTTGAAAATTTAATTTGTGCAATGGGATGATCCTAGAAGGGTTTGGGATAGAAATCAAATACCACTTAAGTTATTTTGGAATTCAAGTTCAACGTACTTTTTGGTAATGGGATTGGAGAAGGCTTTGGAATTGAGATGAAATACTTGTTAAGATTTTTGTGGAATTCACCTTCAACATTTTTTTTGGGTAAGGGGCTACTAGACTACTAGAGTGTTTAGGATTGCAATGAAGTACTACTTAAGATATTTTTGTGTTCAAGTTTGTGAGTTCGCGTGTTCAAGTTTGTCATGGAGAGAGTTCAAATTTGGCTTGGAGGGAGTTCAAATTTGGCTTGGAGGGAGTTCAAACTTTTCTTGAAGTTAGTTCAACCTTTGCTTGGAGGGAGTTCAAACTTTTCTTGAAGTTAGTTCAACCTTTGCTTGGAGGGGTTTCAGGTCTGTCACTTGGATACGTTTCCTCACATACACCCAGATCAGGGCGTGGACGCCTGAACAGGACGCGGACATCCCACTCCTCAACCACAATATGGGGGAAGTTGAAATAGAAATTGAACTTGGTCATGGAATTCTTCTTTTCCATGGAGAGGGGGAACCCATTAATGTAGCCAGCTTTTAATTTGATTTCAGGGGAATATCTTCAAGTCAATGCTGCATTAAGGGGTCCAACTACTTTTTGAGTTCAAAGATCATGTGGAAGCATGTTGCTCCCTTCTTGGGCCCGGACCTCTCCTTCATGCCTTCACCATGCACTTGCGAACTAGGACCCACCCCGCAAAAAAGAAAATTTCAAAAAATGAAAATTGACTTGCTCGCTTCAAGTTAAAAAAATTTGAAAGTAGACGCTAGAAGTTTTTGGATTTATAACAAAAGATAAGGTACATATTTTTCTTAATTCAAGTTGAAGGATGCATTTATGAATTCTCCAAATAGGAACTACATTCTTCTTTTCTTTAATTTTTTTTTAATTTTTCTTAAAGGTTTACCCTTTATATTGATGATTTAGACACTGAATATTCATAAAACTTGTTTGAAACGTTCAATTTCTTTTTTGTCTACATACTAGGTTTTGCTATTGTAATGGACAAATGGAACATTGGAGTTGCATAGGATTCCCAACAATCATATTGCAATATTATTAAAATTATCCTTAAAATACTTATGTGCCTAAATGTAAAGGTTTTCTAAATACATAACTAACTTTAACATTTGGCTTGAAATTTCATATAAGCAATGTAATTCCAATATTAAATTACCATCAAAATCCTTCTATGTAGTTATTAAAATAAATTAAATTGATTTAAAAAAATTGAAGAAGAATGAAATTATATCACCATACATAAATAATCTAAAAGAAATAAAAAATAAAATAAAAAGAATGTGGCTAATATAAATCATTGCAAATCCAAATGCTCAATTCACCAATAAAAATGCCAAATTCCTATAAATATCCATTAAAGCAATCCAATTTATTTTTAAAAATAGATTGAAGATGATTGATGTAAATTTTAATAAAATCCAATGTTCAATTTATTAATTTAAAGGGCACACTCTTCTACATACCCACAAAACTAATTCAAAAGAATTTTTTTTTTATCAAAATCTAAAATACGAGGTTGATGAAAATCTTGATGCAATTTCAATGTTGAATTTAATAATTGGAAAGGCAAGTCTTTGTTCCTATGTACAAAAATAGTCTAAATTTGAGATTTAAAAAAAATATTGAATTTACAACATTGAAACTTAATATACAAAATTGTTATCTAACAAAGACTCTTATCACGTTGTATTACAAACTATGACAATCAAAAATTCTTAACAAAATTCTTATACAATAGGTACCAAGTCAAATTTAAATGATAACTCTTGTTTGAATTGAAGATCTATAAAAATATGTTAATTTTACCAACTAAGAAGAGAATTCATCGTTCTTTTATTTTGGAAGAAGAATCCTATGTCACATTGAATGAGTGAGGCTCCCCCCTAAATCAAATTCTTCTATTGGTTTAACTTTCCAAATATCATTTCCGTCGATGCATTAGCAACTGTCCTTGCAGAATTTATTTTGGCAGCAACCTTCTTTTGGGATTTGCGACTTCACTTTTAACAATCTTGCGGCGTGTAATATACCATTGGAAAGATATTTTCATGACCTTTCTAATGCTATATTACACGCCTCGAGATTCGCAAAATTGTTGTCGCAAAACTGGAATGAAATAGCGTCCCTGCCTAGTCACAACGTCCCCGCCCAAGCGTTCCCGTCCAGCCCTAGCATCCCCGCCCTAGCATCTTTGCCTATACAAGCGTTCGCGCCCATACATAAAAATCCCATCAACCTCAAGGTCCAAGTTTTAGCAAAGCCTCTTCCAAGGAAACTTGGCACTCATGCGTTCCCGCCGATGCATTAGCAGCTGTCCCTGCAGAATTTGTTTTGGCAGCAACCTTCTTTGGAGATTTGCAACTTCAATTTTAACAATCTTGGGGCGTATAATATACCATTGGAAAGGTATTTTCAAGTCCTTTCCAATGTTATATTACACGCCTTGAGATTCTCAAAACTGTTGTTGCAAAACTGAAATGAAATAGCGTTAATTTCAATGGTGAGATTGTTCTAGCAAAAAACGTCCGTGCCCTGACTTCTGTCCGCGCCCTGTCTGACGTCCGCGTCTCGACACAGTCTTGTCCCTACCCTGGCTTCCGTCTGTGCCCCTACCGGTGACGTCCGCATCTTGGATCCTATTTGGCAGCCAGGTGGCGTCAAAGTGGCAGCCACATCACCTGTTTTTTCAATGGCAGAAAGTCAACTTAGTGTTGACCACATCGGACGGGCGAGACCTCTATTGGACGGGCGAACCGGACGTCCGTCCACTATGACAACCCTGCTTTTCTTCAATAGTGTCCATGTAAAAAATATGTTCTGGAAAAAAATCACTAGGTGGGATTTGCCAAAATTACCTCTTTCTCTACCACCTGAAGCTACTACAGTAGATCCATAAGCCGCAACGTCCAATAGATTTTTCATAATCCTGTACAGTAAGCTCATATGCAATTTAGATTTCCATACCAGTAGTGCTACAATTACGCTAAATTGCACATATGCATTATTGTTTGCACTGGTTGTTTTTGACAGTGGGACATTCTAACCCACCTTGTACACATAGAGTATGACGAAAACATGGGATTCCAACAACAACAAAGTGCAACCACATTGACAAGTACGATTTGTAGGAAAAGTGAGAATTAATTCTCAGAAAAACAGTGACCAAATCAATAAAACATCAACACAAAAGTGTTGATTTTGATATTGAATTGTCCATTTGAACAATTTTTTGTTGATTTTGGTAAAAATTGCCAAAATCAACAGATTTTTTTGTTAATTTGGATACTGCAACTCTAAATCAACAAAAAATCAACATTTTTTTTGTTAATTTTGACTTTCAAGAATCTCAAGTAATTTTTTGTTTTGGAAAAAGTTTAAATCATAATGGTTAGTATTCTATAAATACTGTGATTTATAAAAAAACAAACTAAATCATTCACAATTCGGTATTTTTCAAAGTCAACAGACTTCAGAAGCCATTTAGGAATACAAAAACAATTTTTTCTTAAAGATTTTGAACTAAGAAAAGTTGCTAAAACAAAGTATCTTTCATCTCCAAAAATCCTTTTGCAACTTCAAGTCTCCAATCAAAAGTTATGAATAAATTTCAGAGAGGATCTTTTATGATGTTAAAAAAAAAGTTCAGTTCAACCCCTCTCTGAAATTTATTCATAACTTTTGATTGGAGACTTGAAATTACATACGGTTTTTTGGACATGAAAGATACTTTGATTTATCAACTTTTCTTAGTTCAAAGTTTTTAAACAAAAGTTGTTTTTCTATTCCTAAATGGCCTCTGAAGTCTGCTGACTTTGAAAAATACCGAAAAAAACAAAACATAAACCACATAAATTAAAAAGTACTCCACACATGTATATGTGTATGAGTATGTGGTGCAATAGTTTGGACCTTGCACCCCAAGTAAGGGATGCAAGGTTCAAACCTTGCTAGCGCCCCTTTGCCCATGTGGTGGACCATCTAGGTGGCCCGCCCACGTGGTAGGGTTGCATTGGTGTTGTGTCCGCGTGGCTTTCATTGGCCACGTGGCACTTTATGTATGGTCAATTTTTGAAGGTTGTGAAAATAATTTAAATTTTTTATATTGATTAAATAACAAAAAATTAACAAAAAAATTAACACCTTTGTGTTAAAAAGTACCAGAATCAACACGTCCAAATTAACAAAAAAATCAACACTTCTGTGTTGAATTTTTGTTAATTTGGTCAGTATTTTTTCTACTAGTGATTGCGACTTAAATTGCTAAATATATCCTTCCGCCTCCGCCGTAACAAGCTGGACTCGTTAAATTTGAAGCCTCAAGGGGGTCACTTAGAGTATCCATTAGAAACCATGTGTGAACAAAACTTTGGACCATCTATATACTTTTTTGAATTTTAAATAAAACAAAATATGAATAGATTTTCCTACTTTGAAAGTTTATTTTTTGAATTATTGATATTTTTGTTTGTTAGTAATAATTAGTTACAAATTTTTGAAGTAAAAAGATGCACTATAACTCTGAAAAATAACTTTCACACCCCTATATTATATAAGAAAATATTGTCTAAAACATGAACAAAAAATTCCTAAAGATAACTTTCTATTGAAAGCTCATTTTAGTTGAGTATTGATTCAATGGTCATCTAGATGTGTTCTCTATAATTATTTGAATTGAAAAACATGCCATTTTAGTTCATTTTCAACCTCTTCTAGAAATCATTTCATATTTTATTTGAGTTGGAAATTTTGGCAATAGAAACCTATAGTGATTATTAAACAATGCTCAAAATTCTAGGTTGAAATTATAGTTTATTAGAAACCACTTGTTCACACGTGGTTTGTTGTAGTAGAACTAAGTGCACCCCCCGAGTTTGAAGCTTTTCTTTCAAGCCACATATTTAATTTTTTTATTGCTCATTGATTTTATTACTGGCCATATTAAAGATGCGTAACAATTCTGATTTTTGGTAAGTGGGCACATTGGACCCCAATACGTAGCACCGCTTGCAATTTCCTCAAATCTACATTTTTACTTCATTGCGGTGCTATGTACTACTTCCGCTTCATCCTAATTAAGTAGCTACAGTGCTCCACTAGCCTAAACTCACTACCGCTTGTATGCTATGCCGATAAACCACTTGTAAGCACAACGCCTACTACCAGGTGTGGACATACCTTTAGAGGCATAGGACTCCTATCTTTAGAGGCGTAGGATTCTCAATAGTTGGATGCTTCAATTAAATGTGTGAAACAAATTTAAAACTTGAACTAATAACTCAAGTAGAATCCGTATGACCGCAAAGACCAGAATAGGGGCTTCAAGGTTTTTCTCATCTTGATTTAAATGCCTAGCATTCTATTTTGGATAAGCTTAGTTTATAGACTAGATAATGCTTGAGAGCTAGAAGGTTTGAGCATTATGGGACATAATGTTTAGTCTAATAGTTCATCACAAATGTCCATATTTGTACTTTTTGCAAATCTAAGGGTGTAGAAAGAGGGTCTATGTTATGAGTTATAATGTTTTTCTAACTATCACTAGTGGAATGGTGACAAATTTGCCTTGAAAACCAGACTTGGCATTATGGTGATTGTCTACTTTGGTGTACTTCTTCTTTTCTTCTAGCTCATACAAATGCAATAGAACCTTTTTAAAATAATTGGATTGGGATTAGACTGATAATATTACATTAGGGAGGGTCACTACATTAATGACGTTTATATGTAGCCTAGGATAGGTCTAGGCAATCAATATTACCTTAGAGAAATTATTACTTTGATGTAAAGAGTATTACTCTAGAAAGGTTCTATTGTAGAAAGCCTGGTCTAAGTTAATTTTATCTTATAAGTTGTACTTTGTCTCCCTTTCAAAAATTGCTTGGTAATTTTCTAAAGAAGCGAAAATCCAATTCAACAAAGTGATGTTTCTTTTTTGTAAGCTTCTCTACAATTTATAAGGAGGCTATTTTTTTCCAACAACTGCAAAGGTATTAGCTCTCTTGTTTGTCCAAATCTCCATGCACTTTATCAACAATGGCTAGATTTAAGATCATTGATGGGTTATTATGGAGTTGGTTTATCGAGGCACGGTTTATACTAGTGGAAGTAGGGATGAATTAATAAGCCTAAATAATGCATTGCATTTATAACAATTTGTGATACAATAGAAGCAACAAGTGCTCTATATAATTACATAAAAGAAATCCTTTTAAATTGAGGGATTTGGTATTTTTAACATGCCATTAAGAACTTCAAAATTTTCATTCAAGAGTGTTTAAAAAAAATCCAATTTCATTATAAATTTAATCTGTAATTTTACAGCTTAATTTTTCAACCTCATCTGTGTTTGTTCCATACTTGCAAGATTGTCATTGTAGATGTTAAAGGAGAATAATGACCTCTTCGAAAATTATCCATTTAGTATAATAAGTTTGTTCCAAGGGAGATGGTCAAATAGGGAATCTATGATAATAGGTTCAATATCTAAATTTGAAATATCTTGACTAAAATTCAATAATCCAACTTGGCCATATTCATTATATTGAGACTTTTTGCAGATTTTGAGACACAATGCTAATTATTGAAAAATTCATTTTAAAAAATAGTAATAAATAATGCTAAATAGTGATTCTATAATGACATTCTAAAAGTTGATGTTGTTACCTATCTATAAAAAAATACTAGTAAAGATATAAAGCAGTTTATCCTCGAGTCGAGGATAAATATAAGACTGCAAAAAGTCTCAATGTAACGAATATGATCATCAAGGATCAAATCAAACACTAACACAAGGAATTTTCAATTAGGCTCTAAAACTGAACTTCCACACCACCAAGATATAATCAATTATATACACATACCCATTCTAGTTATATTTTTTATTACTTCCGATTTGGTGAAAACATCACCATTAAATCTTATAGATTTGTCATACAACACTAATACTTCATCAATTTTTATTTGTCTTTCATTTCTATTGTCATCTCAAATATAAACCTCTTTAATTTGGTCTCCTCGTCTTTTCATTCATAACCACTCACTGGATCTCAATTTCCAACAGAATCTAATAGAATCTCACCAACTAGGATCACGCTTTGCACTTCATTCTTCACCCCCATAAACTCTTACACTCACAAACACCATCTCACACACACATTCTTCATCTTCTTGACCTCCAACTAGGACACAATTTTACAAACAACAAACAAAACACAGCTCAAACTAGTTGGGTTACGTATTGACTCTCTCCAAGTGGATGAAGAAAACAAAATGAAACCTAGACCTAATAGGAACAAGCTAGTGGTTATCAAAGGGGAAAGAGACGACCCAACTACCACCAACTACTAAATTGGAACTCACTTCAAAACCATGTTACAAATCCAATTGGAAAGCCCAAACACAAACTGAGATGCCGGCCACTTGCATCACACACTAGATTGAAATTGCAAACTAACCATACAAAACACTTCCAATCCAACTTGATTAAAACTCCATAACAACTCCAACTAATTAGCCTTACCTGCCTTCTTGTGAACTGTCAAATTGTCCTCTTAACTTCCCTTGAAAAAGAACATAAAAAAGCAATCCGAAATTGATAAATGAACATCCAAAATCACCCATTTGGATATAAAACTAACAAACAACTTGGCTAAAACAAGACAAATACACCCAAAGCAAGTAGCAAAAATCAAAAAGTAGATTCTGAATTGATCATTTACAGTAGCCCCAACACAATCTTCTTCATGGTTATAGCCTATGCACATACAACCACGAAAACACAAAACTATAAGAAGAAGAAAATATTGTTCTGAGTGTGAACATAGCAGTAAAGATTCATCAAAGGAAATCTGACCTTGCAAAGGGCAGCTAATTGTTCATTTTCAGCACCCCACGGTGCAAATACAGAAAAAATAAAAATAAAAAAGTTTATTGAAAAAAATATTAGAATTTTTTTATTTTAAAAACAATTAAAAAAAAACATGATCTGATGTGGCTCAGATGTGGTAAGTACTAGTTTCAAAATAAATAAATAAATAATAATAAATAACCATTTTTTGTTCTAATTGCACCGCTGCCATCCAAAGCTTGCAGCCTCTTTGAGGCCTGAAATTTTTCTAATGCTAGGATCTATTCAAAATGAAACTTGTTTAAACCTACAATTGCCTCCCAAACTTGTAGCACGCAACTTACACCCTCTCTAGGATTAAAAACCTAAAGAAAGAGGTACAATGTTGCAACAATATTTGAACAAGGAAGGGGAATGCACCACTTGATTTCCTTTTCGTACCTTTGAATTGATTATTAAAAGCCTAAACCTAAAGCATCTTGTACTTCATATACACACCAAAATTCACACATCAAACACAAGTAAAATCTTTAGAATTTGGCAAAAAGAAGACTTCATCAGACCTTCTATTAGACTAGTGGGCAACATCTTTGAGTGTAATGGAGGTGTTGTGGTATTTGATAATGTAAAGAAGGGGTATTTGAATGAATTTTGAAGTGCACACAAGAAATTGTGGAAGCTTGCAATGCTGCGAAGGAGAATTTCAAAATGCTTCTCATAAAATAAATGATGTTGATGGGAGTTGCATCCTGTTTCCAATTGTTCTTCTTCAACCTTACAATCTCCACATTCAAGAGACAATTAATTAAAATGGTGTTCGAGATCTGCACACCCCTCCCGAACGTAGTCAGCTTGGAGTAGCATGTGCAAAACTCCTCCTCTATTTATGAAATTTTGCATGTATGTAACTAACATGATGAAGGATGCAAATATTTTAAAAAGAACATGTATAATATAGTGCAAAAATCTTGCCCTAGGAGAAGGATATAAAGTTTTTGTGACCTTCTCGGGCAAGGTTTAATAAAAATCTTCTAACTTCAAAAAATTTAAAATCTTTCAATTTGTACTAACAACGTTTCTGAAAATTTTCCCACACGTTTCCATAATAATCTAGTAAAATTTGTATGGTTGATTTTTTTAACTTTTTTTTTTCATTTTTTTCATACTGTCCTAAAAAGTGACATTGTTCAACAAATTATACCCCAAATGTGCCTCAGTCTTTTAGGAGTTAACCGTGTGTTACATAAACTTTCCAATGTTTATTATGAATGTGAACTATAGTAAGGACACCTAATCATGTCATTTTTCTATAATGTATACAATTTCTATTATGAATCTGACAAAAAAAATTCAAATTGGCAAATGAAAAGAGATTCAATGCACTAAAGAATGCATCATTTGAATGTAGTATACAAAAGTTATAAAGGATCAAAGTATTTTTGAAAAATATTTTAAAATTGTTTCTTTAGAAAAATATTGATTTAGAAGTTGTGCATAATGCAAGAATCTATTCAAGGGACTCTTTTAGTTACATGAGGTAAAAACATCTATTACCATTCATTTAAGTTGATGTGTTTAGATGGAGTTAAAATCACAAATAGGTGTTATTTTTGCTTTGTAGACCAATGGAAATCATTGATATTAAAAAGAACAACCAAATGATGGAGAATTTTGTATTTTGTATTAATTTTCAATGTCAACACTTGAAGAAACCTTAAATTGTTCAATAAGTGCATATATGAAGCATCATTTGTAAATTAAGAGCCATTCAAAGTGCCATAATGGTTCAAGGTCTTATTGGTGATACTCCAATAGACACCTATTTGACAAAAATAGAAGTTAACAAGTATGAAGTAGTTTCACCTTAGCGCATTTGGGTGTTCCTACTTCCTACCTTATTTTCAAGAAATGAGAGGACTTACAAAGATGACATGTTTTATTTTTTGTATTGTCAAAGGATCATGTAGAATAAAGGCTTTGTGAGAGAAAGTAGAATTCAGTCAAAATTATTTTAGCTTTATCATTGAGAACAAATGACTTATTAACCCCTAAAGGACCAACATGTGTTTTTTGGCAACATAGAAATTCGGGGCAGGTATGTGTGACTGGAGATTTGCATATTTTAGGTTGAAATTTAAATAGAAGGTAGGGACAAGGAATATCTTTCATATGCACTAAATTTCATGACATTTGGAAATGTGAGTAAAAAGTTATGGCCCAATATGTTAGTTTTTCTCCAAATGGGCAGTCCGGACAGATTTTAAAAATCATTTTTTTCATAAACAAATTTTTTTTAATTTTTTTTTAAAGTTATATATATTTGGAAAGCTTTTAATCATTCCATTTTAATCAATGAATCAAAAGTTATGAGGAGTTTTAGTTTGCAGGCAATTATAGATTCTCTACTCTAAAATAAAATTTGAAGTCTTTGTTTTTTACTCAATTTTCAATATCTTTTGAAATAAAATAAAATAATTGGATGTAGATTTGCATTTCTCAATTCCACAACAAATTTCTTAAACATTTTGTATTTTGAATAATTTTCTACTTCTTTCTACTTACAATTTTTTCCTATTTATTGTACAATTCCAAATGATCTTAGAATTTTCAAGCATGTAGCCAACTTGCTTGTAAAAATGAATCCAGTGAAGCACTACCATTTTGCACCTTTTTATATACAAATGTGGTCTTGTGAAGTGCAATTGCTCGTTTTTTGTAGGGCCAAAGAAAAGGGTTTTGTCACTTCAAATGCTAACATCTTGCAATCTACACGGTGGAAATTTCTTTATTTTTTTCCACATCTTTTCAAACCAAGTTAATCAGCATATTACAAGATCCTATGGTCACATGTGTCCAAAACGGTTTTTTGTTTTTCTAAAATTCGGTGCTTATATTAGGAATGACAATTTTGGAGCGTTTTGGGTAAAAACATAGTGAAGGTCCTTTAGGGGTTAAATAAGTATGGATTAGTCATATAGTATGGGAGCACTATAAGTGGATGTTTAAATTCTAATCACGTTTTGTAATGACTAGTCCCTCAGTACAGATGATGAAAGTTAATCTCATTTTTTAATATACTTTTAATGTACACCAACCTAAATCTTGTCGGAGGTATTTTTCTGAATTTCAATTGAGGGAAATTGGCATTGATATCTATCAACACCTATTGATGATTTATACATTGGAGTTAAAAATTTCCTAGTTTTGAGGTTATATTGGATAATAATCCATATACATTATTGTTCAAGTTATACCCTTCCAGTTGAAGTGATATAGATATGTATATATTATAATTGGGGTTGGATATTTTTAATCTCTCAAGTTCTTTTATGTTTAGAGGTTCAAAACTATTTTAAAATGCTAGTCTTGAAAGCAAGGCTAAAATCTTCATCTATATTAATTTTTTAACAGATCCAACCGTAGGATATTTTAGTTAACTTGTTAGAATTCACCCTCCTAAAATTTCATAATGAAAAACCTTACTAATTTCAAGATCATGATGTTTGGGTTTAACCCCTAAAGGACCAAACACCGTTTTTTGACAACATAGCGTTTCTGGGCAGCTCACCACGAACGGAAATTTTATTTTTTTTCTTTGAAATTTTCACACAAGATGTGCCCAAGGAGTAGCTTTAGGGCCCAACAATTTTCATAACTTTTGACCACATGGTTAAAAAGTTATGGTATGATATGTAGTTTTCAGTGTTCGGCGGGCAGCCCGTGCAGCAAAAAAAACTTCTTTGAAAATAATTTTCTAGAGAAATAAAAATTTGAAATTGGTTCTCTAGATTTATGTGCACAAGGAAAGCTTTGAATCATTCCACTTTGATTTATGAGATGAAAGTTATGAGGAATTTTAGTTGTGGGTAGTTTGCGGGTAGTTATGGAATCTCTACTCTAAAATAAACTTTGAAGTCCTTTATTTAACTCAATTTTCAATATTTTTGGAAAAAAATATAAACACAAGGTGTAGATTGTTTATTACAACATTACAATCGTTTGGATTGGCATTTTTCAATTCCATAATTAAATCCTTAACAATTTAGTGTTTTGAATCATTTTCTACTTTTTTCTACTTACTATTTTTTTCCTATATGTTGTACCTTTCCAAATGATCTGAAAATTTTCAAGCATGTAGCTAACTTGCTTTGAAGAATGAATCCAAAGAGTTACCACCATTTTGGACATTTTTTCATACAAATGTGACCATGTGAAGTGCAGCTGCCCGGTTTTTTGCAGGGACAAAAAAAGGATTTTTGTCACTTCAAATGCTAATATCTTGCAATCTACACGGTGGAAATTTCTGAAATTTTTTCTACATCTTCTCAAACTAGTTTACTACAAGATCCTACGGTTACATGTGTCAAAAATGTTTTTTTTCCAAAATTTCGTACTTGTACTAGAAATGGCAGTCTGGGAGCGTTTTTTTGTGAAAACATAGTCAAAAAACTTTAGGGGTTAAAAAAAAGTATTTTCAACTCTTTCCAAATGGTTAGATTTCATCCTTCAAACATTTTACCTCCAAATGTGTAGATCCTAAAACTTGCAACTCTCCATAATATGTTGAAGAAAAAAGTTGAAAATACATAAAAATAATTTCAAATTTATTTTTCATATTCATACTCAAAAAAGATAGTAAGTATAAAGAACTAGAGAATGACTCACAATACAAAATTGTTAAGGATTTAGTTATGAAATTGGAAAATGCCAGTCCCCAATGGTTGTAATGTTCAAATGTTGTACTTAGTAATAAACAACCTACATCCTATGGTTTAATTTTTTCAAAAAATATTAAAAATTCAGTTAAACAAAGGTCTTTGTTGATCATTTTAAAGTAGAGATTCCATAACGGACCTACAAACAAAAAAATTTCATAACTTTCATCTTATTCATCAAAATGGAATGATTCTAAGCTTTCCACATATATATAAATCTAATAAACAATTTCAATTTTTTGTTTCTTGAAAAAGTGATTATTTTTAGATGCCTAGGCTGGTTGAATTGAGAAAGAAATTACATATCTTACAATAACCTCTTAACCATGTATTAAAAAATTATAAATATTGTTGCGCTTTAAAGCTATTCCTTGAGACCTCAACCTATATGTCATGTAAAAATTTCCAAGAGAAAAATGAAAATTTTGTTCTTAGCGAGCTACTCAAAATTATTATATTGCCAAAAAACGTTATTTGGTAATTAAGGGGATAATTGAAGTGGTAATGGTTGGTATACCTTATCACTGAGTTTGGATAAACTAATGTCACTTCCAATTGAAATTTGAAAATTGATATTTTAGATATCATGAACCAGAGTTATGCCACTCAATGTAAAAATTAAAAAAATTCAGGTATAAAAAATCACAAAAACTCAAAATAATTATTAAAAAAAAATTATCTCATAGATTATAATTTTATCTATATAACAAGCTTTGAAACAATCCATTTGAATTAGTAATGTGAAAGTTCTTAAAAGTCTTGTTTTGCGAGCAATTGGAGCTTATTCTTTGAAAAAATAGTGCATGAGGTTTGTTTGAAACTGTATGTGCACAACTCTCTAAGGAACTGATCCACAAGTATTCAATTTTTTGCCAAAACTATCTCACCATTAGGATAGATGTGCTGCGATGCTATCTCATAATTGTTACGAATTTAGTTTGTTTTTCCCATTCTGTACCTACTTGTATTTAATAACTTTTTAATGATTGAATGAAATCAAGTTTCATTTTCTAATTATTTTTTTTCTTGATTCTCAACTCAATTCTCCATCATAAAAAAATTAAAGATATTCAAATTCAAAATTTGATGACTAAGTATGGAAAGGTGAAAAAAACCTCTTGCAATTTGTAAGGTCAAAGTTTTTGAAAGAAAATACATACATTTCCATACTTGTCTAGTGCAAAATCCTACGCTTGGATATGCAACAAGAGAAAATTTGTTTCATTTCACATTTGAAGTGGGTTTTTGGTAAAAATATAGTTGTAGAACTCTAAGGGTTAGAAAGAACAAATTCAAATAGAATTTCATTTATTTATAAAAATAATACATGATTATTAAAATTTTCTATTATGTTTCTAAAAAATTAGAGCCAAATAATCCAAATTTTATTGACATGCATCTAAAGTAATTATACTTATAATCAACACACTTGAGCATATTTATGCTTATTAAATATACATTAGTTTATTGGATCCATTTGACAAGCGAAATAGGACTTAAACACATTTTAGCATGTAATTTTTGGACTTTAGATGAATCTCTTCTTCTATTAAAACAAATAATTTGTTTTGTTTGTTTGTAATTGCTATTAAGATCTCCGTGACTACTAGGCCAATGAGTGTGCCCTTGATACTGCTTAAAAGCCCTTGGGAAGTCTTGTGTGCACAAAACAAATTTATTGCAGTTTAGACTAGTAGGACAGAAGACATTGAATTTAAAAGGTTCCATTGGCAACAAGAATTTAAATTTTTTAGAGAATATAGGTTGTGAAGAGCCATTGCCCATTGGGCCAAAAGACATATAAATGACATGATAATAATTGTAGCAATGACACGAGGCCCAAAGCACACTAGTAAGTTATGAAATTTTAAAGAATTGCTTTTAGGAAATCCACATGGCTCTTTTTTGTTTTTTCATGTTGTAATTGTGTACATCTTGTGTTATCAATACCTAAAACTGTAGAGTCATTTTTGGTCAAAATGTAATAGTGACATTTCTCCAACATCAGTGCCATTACCATATAGGTTGTTGTATACATCCTCCAACGTAATAAAAGAAGACAAAAAAATAACCAACCTTTCTTAGACATTACCGCCCTCATCTAACAAAAGCCAACCCTCATTCACTATACTAGGCAACATAAGTTTACTCCCTCTATAATATATCAAATTAACAATCACCATAAATCTATAATTCATTTCTCCCTCCACTTTACCTCACTAATCACATAATGCACACCACTCATTTGCCTCGTAACACAAAATTGTTATAAAACAATAAAATATTATCCCCTAAAATCTCAAAGTTTCTTCAAGGGACAAAATGGAATTTGGACAAGGATGTGTGACCTCAATTTTTGACATGGTTTTAGAAACTTTTTCTTGTAAAAAATATTTTTGTCTACATGGAAAGATTTGATTTATTCTAATTGTTTAGTGAACAAATTTTAAATTAAAAAGATTCAAAGTCTTATAACCTAATCATGTAATTTGCACATAAATCATGTTTTCTTCACTTTAATCACAAATATCTTTGGTCAAAAGCTTTGAAATTTCTTCCGCATATTTTTATACTAGATTAGTCTAACATTATAGAACCAAATATGCAAAAGAAATCAATTTTAAAACTTTTTTGATCTTTGCAATAGAAATGGCAGTTTTGAGTGTTTTTGGATGAAAAAAAATCCATCTATATTTTAGGTATTAAGACCTAGTGCTACCATAGAACCTCTCTCTCAACCATACTAAGTTCTACAATTACTTATAGTGATAAACAAGACCCATTATGAATAGGCCTTTAATTCCTAAAGGACCATTGTCCCTTTGTCCTTCGGGGGACAAATTGGATTTTTGACTCGGGGAGTTCACTTAGAGTATCCATTAAAAACCACATGTGAACAAAACTTTGGACCCCCTATATACTTTTTGAATTTTAAATAAAACAAAATAAAAAATATATGAATAGATTTTCCTACTTTGAAAGTTTATGTTTTGAATTATTGATATTTTTATTTGTTAATGATAATTAGTTAAAAAAATTTGAAGTAAAAAGATACACTGTAGAACTGAAAAATAACTTTCACACCCCTATATTATATAAGAAAATATTGTCTAAAAAATGAACAAATTTTTTTTAAAAATAATTCTCTATTGAAAGCTCATTTTGAGTTGAATATTGATTCAATGGTCATCTAAATGTGTTCTCTATAATTATTTGAGTTGAAAAACATGACATTTTAGTTCATTTTCAACCTCTTCTAGAAATCATTTCGATATTTTATTTGAGTTGGAAATTTTGGCAATAGAAACTATAGTCATTATTAAACAATGCTCAAAATTTTAGATTGAAATTATAGTTTATTAGAAACCACTTGTTCGCATGTGGTTTGTTGTAATAGAACTAAGTGCACCCCTTGAGATTTTTGACAAGTACCTACGGTCTCAATTTTTGTCATGATTTTTTGAAACTTCTTTTGAAGGTAGAAAAGTAATTATCTTTGTGAATATATCATTTTTATTTTCAAATGGTGCCCAAAAACAAATGTTATGCCCAAATAAGCTCAAAACAAGGGAAATCAAGCAGAAAAAGATTGAAATTTTTAAATTTTAAATTTTTTTAAATTTTCCTAATTGATACATTTTTTTCTACATGAAAGCTTTGATTCATTTCATTTGGATAGGTGATGTGAAAGTTATAGACAACGTTGTTTTCGAGCAATGTAAACATTTCCTTAAAAAAATAACTTGTAGAATTCATTTATGAATGCAATTTTTACAAATTAAAAGAATAAATTGACATGGTTTAGTTTTTTTGCTAGAACAATCTCACCATTGGGATCAGTGCATTTTAATTCCATCTTAGGAATATTAAAAATTTAGATTTTCCTTCTATCTCGTACCTACTTCTACTTAACAATTTTTTTTTAAATGAAAATTAAGTTTTCTTGAATTTTGTTGTTTTTTCCTAGACTTTCAACTCAATTCCCCACTGTAAGGATTTAAACTTTTAAACTCTGTAGTGTTAAAAAATTAAGTTAAAGAGGTTCAAAGTCAAATAATCTAATCCCGCAATGTGCAAAAGAACTTGTTTTCTTCTCTTTAAACACAGATATTTTGCAATCTGTGCTATCAAAATTTTTAAAATTTATTCCACACATTTTCATACTAGTTAGTTATAAGATCCTACAATGAAATGTGAAAAAAAGAAGAAAAAAAATCATATTTTTTTACTCTTTGCAATAGAAATGGCAGTTTTGAGTGTTTATGGGAAAAAAAGGCCCAGATCTTTTAGAGATTAATTCACACCAATCCACAAAAGGCTTAGAATTATTTCTCTCTTTTGTGTGTCTATCTTTTGAGTGGATAGTGAGGCAGAGGTGAAAATTAATAAATTTTGTTTAAAGCCAATTTAAATATTTTATTTGTTTCCAAAACATAACCCAACACCCCCACCCTCAAAACTCTGCTCCAACCCTAAATTGAACACTAAGCTTCGCCCTAATTATTTCTAATTTCAAATTGATGGTGGAATATGCAATTGATATGGGATATTTTGTGTTTTTGTATTTGTACCCACTTTTGTATCCATACCATACCATAGCATATTCGTATTCATATCTCAGATTGAAGGTGTGGGGAGTGGTTTCAGTTTTTTCCAGTGAGCAGATCAACGGTATGGAACTTTCGAGAATCAAAAGTGGGTGGGATTAATAAAAACATGTTGTTTCTAGAATGTCACTATTTGGTGAAAGCCCCCCTATTTTGTGTTGCATTTATTCTATGTTCTTCACCCCTCCTAACTAATTTGGGGTCACTGATTTCCAACCTGAATTTCAAGTTTCCAAATTTTATCATGAGTGGCAAATAAAAAATTACTGAGTTATCTCCAGGCATAAATCCACCGTGCAAGGCCCCCTTCACTTCACCTTCACGGCCAGGGAGGATTGACCCCTGTATTGCCCCATGTTTTACCACTGCAGAAAACACTGAAATCTTTTAGTTGCCGCATATGATAAAATATTCAAGTTCTGAATTCATATTTGAAATCAGAGGCCCCAAATTAGCGAGGAGACCTGATGAAATAAAAAAATTAAGTGGCACAAATTAGGGGGCAATTTTTACATTTACCCTTTCACGGGGCAATACAGGGGTCAATCCTCCCTGGCCCCACTTCACATGACGGACCACTTTAATGTCGAATAAGAAAAAGTAGAAATCTATGTTTCTTAAAGATCACTGTTGTCTACATTATTCCTTTTTGGTGGTTCAAAAAGCAGATATTCGGCACGGAATCCCAAATGCCTGCAAATACCCAATCCGCACTCCATCGTCCATTTGTCCACATCCTAGTGCCACGTGGCATCACAAGTAACACCACTCCCAGATTCCTCAAAATACCTAGATAACGGAAATCAACCAGGACGCTACATCCAACACTGGGAAGCTCACAAGACCGAATTCTGTCCGTTTGTTTCCAAATTCCACAAGTGAACTAAGGTAGTATGCTCTTAAAGCGACCATTTAAGGGCTGGTCCGCCTTTTTCACAGTCTTTCGTGGATGAAAATATTTTTAGATCATTTTTCAGAGAAAGAAAAATAGATGTGGTACCTAACACAAGTGGTTTTGTATTTTTCCAAGCATTTTTTGAATTAATTATGAATTTTCAAAGATTCAGGGCATAGGCACCTATTTGTGACTATAGGTCTTCCAAAATCTGTCCACTTGCAACTTGTAAAGAGATGTGCAGAAATCAAAGACAATGATTGGCTCTTGCAATAGAAAAACAATTTTTCCTAAATGCATTCAATTGCTAAACTGGTCCATTTAAAGATCACCCCATCTCCATTCTTCACCTAAAAATAGGGGCGGTTTCAAGAAGATGGGCGCTTTTAGAGCACACTACCTTACTGTAGAAGCTGAATCCACATAGATGTATCGATGTTCATAGATAGATTATCCCAATTCTGCAACGTTCCTAGATTCTAGATTTCTTACGTGATTATCAGATTCAGCTAAAAATGCTGTATCTTTAGTTTCTAAGTGACACGTGTCATTTTGTGATTGGTATGTGATGACGTGGACTTTCAAACTCTGATGTGGAATTTTTTTTTCCGCTCTGATTTGTTGAAACAGACCTGCAACAAAACGAGAACCCCAAGAGCCTACCAACTTACGAACATCCGTACCCCGTAGAATAGAATCATCCCGTCGGAGAAGATATACTAAAATGTCTTTTTAATCTCTAATATTCCTAGATGCTTCCCCTCCGGCAATCTCCCGTCGCCAATGCCGCCCTCCATCGCTGCAATCCACGCCGCTTGCTCACACAATTCGTCGTTTTCAAGGAATCCAAGCACTCCTCCATCTTTATTCCTTCAAAAGGAATTTCGGAGAGTTTTCGAGGGATTTTTGGGGAACCCTTCTGGTTCCATGCTGGGGAGATATGGGCGGACATGCGAGCGAGCGATCGTCGTCGTAAACTGATTAGATGACGGTGACGATTCCTCGAGTCTTGTGCTCGTTTGTTTCCTTGTCCATATTTCCCTGCAAGTGGGAGAAATTGCAGACCGATTGGTAGGACTCTCTCTCTCTTGTTTTGAGCTCATGGTGGTGTCATGTCCAATGCGTTGGAGTCTTGCGTGATATTTAAGAATTCCCGAATTGTTAAGAAGCTCCGAATTGTAATCATTTTGATGAGCTGAGGGTGAATCGTACAGCGCCTCGTTTTGTTTCGAATTGAGAGTCAGTTGCTACTTCACTCTGGTCGTCGCGATTTTGCAGTTTTGGATTTCCAGGTGTTGTAATTTTTGGAGTTTTGCAGTTGTTAGGCTATGGTTTCCTGTTTTAGGCTTCGGATTGGTTTGTACGGTCCAGAGCTTCTTTGCTAGAGGTCTTGTAGTTTTTCATTCTTAGTTTTTTCAAATTTTCGGATTTTTCAGTTGGTGGGCTATGATGCTCTGTTTTAGGGCGATGATGAGTTTGTAAGGATAGCAGTTGTTCTGTTACAAATTATTACTCCTGTAGTTGAGCTTCTAATACCTCGAGCTTAATTCAAAGAAGAGTCAGGGTAACCAAGAAGTTTCAATCCTCTGCTATTTATTTTCTTTGACATGCATCTTGTTACGTCTTGAGTTCAAGAATCTTGAAAAAGAATGGCTCTGATGTCAATCACTTCATGAGCTACCAAGCAGATGCTTCTGGATTGACACTTGTTTTGCAGTTTAGCAGTTTTGCGTTTTCATCTCTTTTCAAAATTTTAGTTGGAATTGGGACACCTTCCTTAGAAAGCATTGAACTAACCTGGTGTTTTGTATACAGATCGCCGGAGCTTTTAAACTTCCTGGATTTTCAACTGGGGAGATGCTTTTTCTTAGCGGTTGCTGATGAAAGAGCACTATCAGAATTGAGCATGGTAACTATGCAGTGATTTGCAAAAGAAATTCTAGTGTCACTTTGAAGGTTACTACACCAGGATGTGGGCGCCCCTGTGTGACAAAAGCATGGATGCTTTTGGCTTACTGGGAGGATCTCAAACTTGCTTGAGCGCAATGATGATTTTGGTGTATGCCACTCTTGCTGCTATTGATCTTCTTATCGCAGTTGTGGCTGGAATTCAGGTTCGATCTTTCTTTCTGTCTCTATTTTCACTGAATTTTGTTCAAGTGCACAAAGTCATGTGCACTTGTTTCTACCTTTATATCCCATTCCACTGTTTCAACCTTCAATATCGCAACCATTGTGCTTCTAACGTGGTTAGTGGGGGTATGTGGAAGCCCATCCCTTCTCCCAATACCTCTGATAATCAATTTTGTGAAAGAATCTTTTGATAAGAATTTATGTGTAATGCTTTTCGCAATTTTGCATCTCACCAATTCTGCCAAACCATGTACACATTGTAATCTCATTCGACCTTTACAACCTTCAATGTTGCATTCATTTCGCTGCTGGCATGGTAATGTATGCTAGAAGGGATAAACTGCAATCCACCCCTTTTTCCCAGTATCTTTGATTATCATTTTTGTGCAAGAAACTCTTGAAAATATTTACGCTTTATGTGTAGTTCTATTTAACTAAGACTCAAGAATGACTCTTAGGTTTGTTTTTTAATTTGCTGTATGAAGATTGATCTTGTTATGTGCTTGAGGGTATTTAGCCATATGACTACTTGCTTTAGATTTTGAAATTTGGAGATTGTTCTGCCATAAAATGATATTTGATTTCATCGGATATGTGTAGCTGTTGAGACAATACGTGCACAACAAGCGTATCGGTTGGACGCGCCCAAAAGTAAGAGTCACATCGAATACATCGACAAAATTTTAGGCTAAAATTTTGTAATGCCAGAATTTTCTTTCCTTGTATGTTCAATTGAATGAGTCATTCCTTCCTGACTCCGAAGTGTTTCAATTTCAGGTTTTTCACTGCCTTATTGGTGCGGCAAATTTTGGTAGGACCGCTTTCAATGACATGTGGAGCTCATTTGTTTTTAGCTGGATATGATGACGAATTATACGTTTTGCACTTTCGTTTTCATTGTAACGTCTGTCTTGTTATTAGAAAGTGACCGATGTCTTCTGTTTGGAGAACAGGTTATGTCTTGTATTTCATCTTGACCATAGTAGCGGCATGTGGAGGATGGTCATGCTTTTCAACGGCTTGCGGATTTATTCTCATTGGTAGGGTAACCCTAATTTTTATAGGCCTTGGTAGTTAGTATCATGGCATGTTTTTCTATGTTCTTCATGAACAGTTTCGTTACTGAAGACTGACCTTGATAGTACGATTTATCCTACAGTTATATCTGCCAGTGATTTGTTTTGCTCAATTTTTATGTTTCAGATACAATTAGTTAAAACGTACGGTTTACTCAGGATTTTTTAATTCAATTTTGGTGTTCGTGTGAATACAGCTGCACCTCAAACACTATTCTTGGCCACTTTCTTGTTACTTCTTTCATTCTGGTGAGTGTTACCGTTTTTGTTTGGGGCTTTGAGGTGCATTACAAAGGTTGGCTATCATGTCAGATTTGGTGACCAGTGCAACACATCCTGTGCTTAGGCATTCTTGGATTTTATTGTCTCTAGACCAAGGGGTGTTATGGGTCAATACTGGACGAAGATCTATTGCCAAGTGGAAATTAAGCATGTATGAAAAACAATGCCTCAATTTGGGTCCAGCAATCCAATGGAGTAGAGTCCAAAAATTGAGTCCATTGTAATCTGCTTACAATACATTTTTATTGTTTGTAGGGTGGATTTATGCAACCAAGCTAATGACAATGACGATGAAGAAGATGATGAGGTGGATGCTGAGTATGCCGAATTGCCTTCATCTCCAAATCATCTAGAGTCAGGAGCAAGTAAGCCATATCAGTCTTGTTTCCCGTGGCGACGGTGGCGTGTTCGAGGACGGCAAAGACGTGTGATTGTGGTACGTTACCAAATCTGATGATGAGAACCTTCTTTTTAGGGTTGGTTTACATTTGTTTGGACAAGCCTCAAGGACAAGACATTTCAACTATATTTTAAGAAATCTACCAATGTGATTGGTCAAATGTTTGAGAAAATTTTGTTGACAGTGTTGACAATATGTGATGAATGACATGGAAATTTAAATGGCAACACTGTTGTTAACCATGATCTTTTTGGTTTATACAAGTTGTGAAGTGCTCCAAATACCATCAGCTTACAAAATGCCTTGACCACGTAGGCAAAGTTGGCCTTTTTAAATTTAAAATGCCTTTACATCAAGTCTTATGAATTCAAATAGCTTGGTCTTGGCTTCAACCTTTTGAAATACCTTGTGACTTGTCCAGAAGAATTTATATCAATCCTTAGTTAACCCTTAGAGGAATAAGAGGCCCCAAAATGGGCCTAATGTTTTTTTGTAGTTTTGAGTAGGTCAAATGGTTAATTTCTTTGCCTAATTTTTCTTTAGTTTTCTTTCAATTTCTGGTGTAATTTCTTTGCCCCATTTGAATTATGCTTTTCACTATATCACCTATCCAACTGGTCATTTTCAAACCATAAGTCTTCGTTGTTGTTCATGTATCACAATACATGACGTGACATTGAGACATTAGATCAGAGGCATCGATTTCTAAGGGAGATGTCTCGATATTGCTGCAGGTGGTTTCGGTACTTTTTTTGTTGACGGTGGCTTTTGCTCTGTTAATTTGGTATGGAATGTACGACTCTCCAATAGATTCAGTGAGACTTGCTCAGGTGAGTCCTGTTTCTGGTGTCCATGATTGTTTGCTACTTCCAAGATTTAGTAGAGCTTTCAGTCCAATTAAAATGTTTTAGGAACTTTAGACTGTAAAATAAAAAAGGATCTTCATGGAGGTCTGCCTTTGGTCACATTGATCATAAGGAGGCCTCCTCAGAATGCATAGGGATGTGTCTGTATGATCATCGTAACCATAAGGAGTTATGTAACTCATGAAACATGAAATATATGGGTTTTTTTTTATCACTGTACAAAAGTTATCACTGTCCAATTTTACTGATGACCTTGTTGTTGATTGTTTGTTTCTGAATCCATTGTGGAGGGTTTCGGAGAATTCACTTGGAGCACTCGTTTTGTCCTTTCCTAGTTTTGTTTTAGTTTGAGGCAGTTTATTTTTGATAAAATACTTTAGTGAAGGTTTTGAATCTTATATTCTTCTTGACTTGCAGATATATGCCAACTTTTTTGCGCTAGTAACACTTCTATCTGGAGGCGGCTTAGCAGTTTATGGTGAGCTCTCTTCTCTCAATGCGTAGTATGGAAATGGTGCTTTACTTGCTTGTCGGTGGTGGAACGAGTCGTTTAACCCGTCAGGGACCGAGGTTTCGTAGTGTTAATGACCAATTTGATTGATCCTTTTTTTAAATCATGATTCAGATGGGGTTGAATTTTGTATCAATGAATAAAGTTGCGTTTTTTGGTAAAAAGTAAGTCAAATTCATAAAAGAGCGTTTTCATATGACCCACTCAAATATGCTAAGACAACACGAGGACCAGTTTAAGCCTTTTGGTCCTTTAGGGGTTGTTCTCTTTCTCTTGTAATCTTTGCTTGGAAACTATGTTCGACTAGTTACATTTGTCTAACGTGTTTGTTTTGATCTCTCAGGTTTGCTGTTGTATACAAAAATGAGCAGGGTAAAGTCAGGAAGCACTTCAGCAGACATCAGAAAGGTGCCACTTCGCTTTAAGTTGAACAAAGTATTCAGAAATTAAACTTTTTGACTGATGAGTTTTTAGGAGCTTCTGAGGATTCACTAAGTATCTTACATCTTTCTCGTGGACTTTCAGGTCGCTGGTTTGGCAGTTGCTTCAGTTGTGTGCTTTTCTCTCAAGGCCTTGCTGGTTGTTATGAGTGACCTCACTGTAAGTGCTGCAATCTACCTGTTCCTTCAAGTGCTAAGAGACAAGAACATTTTCTATATAATATCAAACTGATGCTTGTCAATGCCATTCACCTAAGGTAGGGGATACTAAAAGCTATAGGAACCTGATCCCGTCTCCCTTACTGACACTGTTATCTGTTTATACATTTGGTTGGACTTATTAGCAAGTGGTTTTAGCATGCCTTAATTAAATGTCTTTGGCCATTGATGTTAGAATGAAATAATTCTCTAAAACCTCCCACGCTGAAATTGCATAAGATTTCATACATATTCATAAAAATTAGATTTCAAAAGAGTTGTACTACACTTACTCTATACTCTAGTTAGGTTGCCCCACACTATTTCCTCTATTTCAAACTAATTTACGTGATCAATAAAATTATGAATAAGATATTTTTGAGATTCTATTATGTACCTGCATTGTAGATTCTGAAATCTAATTTTTCATCGTGTACCTATATGTTAGATTGGACAACCTAATTAGAAGGGCAACCTAATGAGAGTATTTAGAGCATTCAGTGTAGTGATCTCACAAAAGCTCATTTAATGTGCTTAAAGTGACGCAAATACAATCCTCTACCTTACTCACATTCAATGCAGTAATTAAAATCAATGTTACTTGTGTCGCAGGATCTTAATATATGGCATGTAAAGCGCGGAGACAGTCAGTTCTGTGCGCCTGTAGTCTTCTTATACTACCTAATAGGTAAGATTACATCCATATAGATCCTCCTTACCCATTAACTTACATTGAGTTTGAAAAAGGAGTTTCAGTAAAATTAGACTTTTAGGGGACCTTTCGAAAGTCATGAAAAGAATCTTCCCAATGATCCAAAGAGAGATATCGCGATGGTCATAGCGCTCATACGGAGGCCTCTCCATGAATCATGGGGAAGATTATTTTTTATGATTCTGTCTGAAAGTTCCTGAACCAGTCTAATTTCAATTAAAATTCTGTTTTGATAGGATTGTAAACACTCGTACACATGACTGGCATGACATCATGCAAGTACTTTCCGGTACAAAGGTGTACCTGGGATAATGTACGGTAGGGATGAACGATACAATGTAGAGGCCTGTATGGGTGTATTTCATGACTTCTTGTTGGGATTTTTTGATATGAATAGTTTTGAATCCTTTTGCTTCGAATTTGCTTGCATTTTTAGGTTTTAATTTGAGACACATGTGGCCTTTGACAGGGGAATCTATTCCTTCTCTGGTTGTGCTTTGGGTGATGAGGGACATGCCCCCAAAATCTCGTGATAGCATTATGAATGGCCGTGTGACAGCCCAGGAAGTGCTGATTGAGGATGCATTTGTGCCAGACCCCAATTATCTGTCACAATTGCTATCATCGGCAGCTGGCCGACGATATCTGCTCCTGCCAAATTGTTGCAATAGTGATGTTTCTCCTTCTTGAAGTGAGTCGGGTTTTTACTCTTTACACAATTGCTCTCTTACTCAAATTTGACATGGTGACCCTGTCTTCTGTAGGCTAGGGTTATGGGGTTATAGTAGAATTGTGACATGTGCTTATAAGAATAGTGACATTCTTCGCTATTTAATAGGGTTTTTGAGTCTTTCATTTCCAGAATTATGTATGGAGGATTGTATGATGCAATCTTTCATTTCCAGTATTATGTATGGAGTATCATGCAATGTATCTTTCTTCATTGATTTTGGTAATGTAGAATTTAGTGCCACTTGAATAGCATTTTCGATACTATGATCAATCGAATTGAGCATTTTATAAGCATGAATCCCTGGTCGTCTGAGAGCTAAAACATTTTCTTTTTTTGTTCTGCAATGCTATCTCAGCTATATGGACTCACGGCATTTATTTTTAAAGTTTCTGACGCATCTTTTAATATGGCAGGTAGGAAATTACCAAACTCCAGATCGTGCGAATTATCTTAGACAAGGATTGCAATGCCAACGTTCCACAGATTACTGATACTATAACAGCACAGAGTACTTGTTTCTGAAATTTTCCATTGTGAAATGGAGAGTCATTTGCGATGTGCAAAGCGTCAGATCCGAAGGAATGGGCATCACTGGCTTATCAAAGCATGTGGCATCAAATCAACCCAGTTTGGAGCTGTACTGAGGATTCCCTAACAACAAAATTGGTACCTTCCCCTGGAGGAATTGAGATCCAAGAGGGGCCCAAAAAATGTCCTCTGACATCCGGTTTGATTCTGATTGCCAGGTGCTTCTTGCAGTTCTTATAGCTGGACAAGTGAGTCTGGGTAGGAATGTGGTATATTGCCAGGTTGGCTAGAAAATCACTTAATACGTGGTGCTTTCTAAGTGCACTACCAATGTGGAGCCTCTCCACCGGCCCTTTGTATATTTATTGGTGATGAAGAATGGCCTCAATCGTTGTTGGTGTGATATATTGTGCATCTCATCGGAGGTGCTTCTTTGGTGATCTCTGAGAAATGTATTCCAAAGAGTTTCGATCGTAAATACTCGATGTGGTAGTGTTACTCTTTGAAGTTTTCTTCCACTAGTGTTTTATCTGTTTCTTCAGTTAAGACTTCGAATTCATCATCTTGAGTTCATTGCGTACTGTAGTTTCCAGTCGTCAATCTCGCCTTATGGGCTCGTTACTATCTTCTCTGATTTTCAAAGCGCGTATTCTACTTCCCGTGGGTCTCGTGGTGCGTGGTTTATGCACATGCAGTGCACTGAAGTTCGTAACTGGATTAAACAACTCAAGTGTTGTGGTGCAGATTTTAATTCTATACACTCTTGAAGCGCTGCGCAAGTGCATTGGGTAATGACACATGCCATAACCTTGGCAGACTCTTGCAAGTCGTATGTGAAATTGAAAGAAATTGGCTGCCTGCTATCAAGAAAAGCCCAAACGAATATCTTAAGTGCATATCTTCTTCGTCCAGCTTGTCAGTCACCTTATTTGTATAACACATTCTACATCTGCAGTCATACAAGAAATATACAGAAAGGGAGCATCATTCTGAAGTGCAGAATGGAGACTGAAATCTGAGCAACAGAGCTTAACTTTCAACCAGGATTGAGTTCATGAATTCAAGCCATCCTGCTCATTGATTAAGAGGAGTAACTCGATTACAGAGTAGCGCAATTAGGATTGAAAGCATCTGAGGTTTCAACTTGTGTAATCACCGAGCTTTGGTCAAGGCCATCACAGAACAAGCCGCTGGACATGGACGTCAGTAATAGGTTCCTGAAGGATAGCTCTCGAGTTCAGTTAAAGCGGGTACGAATGGCAGAGCGAACGTGTCAAGGATTACAGAGCAAGGGCAGTTCAGAACTCAGAAGCAGCAGTTGGATTGAACGAGGGTGGTCGCAGAATAAGGGGACACCTGTAGCAGCAGCGACCTTGGTCGCCATTGCCGGAAGAATGGCCGGGTGATGCCTTCCCGCCCCTCCTTTCTGTCTAACAGACGAAGGACACCCGATCCACCCCCACGGCCTCAATGTGCAACATTTTAATTTTAATTTTAATAAAAACAAAATATCATGATCAATCAACCCTTGTCCGTTACCGAACTGTCCGTTAGCCCATTGAACTTCATCTGGCAGAGGTCGCCGCTGCTACAGACTACCCCGCATTTTTGTGTCTGAAGTCCTGTGAGTGTGAGGAGAGAGAGAGTCATCGTGCGTTAAATTGATCTCTATTTGTCAGTGATTCTTCATTGTGAGATTCAGCGGCATGCAATGAAGCAACAGAAGATCAAGTTTCAGAATGTATATATGTAGTCGGTTAATGTCCTTGCGTAGCAATCAAGTCAGCTCTGACGTTGCAATGTACATGCATTGTTGCTGTTGCAGTTTGGGTTTGCCAGTTTCTTGAGTGCGTTGCTTGAGCTCCGATGAATTTGAATCAGTCGGAGGACATCCTGTAAAATGAATAAATTGCATCAAGATCGATCGCGAGACAAAGTGAAAGTATCTCTACAGACTCATGAATTCTGGTCTCAATCACCTCATGTGGCATACTGTCCCTTGCGAGGATCACGCTCTGCTGCTGCACAATCTGGTTTGGTTTCTCTGGACAACACTCGTCCTGAGAGCACGTTGGAATTCGTCTAGACTGACTACTCAGATAATCCTTCAAGTACGTCTCGGCGTGGAGACCTCTCGGGGTGTGTCATATTTCTCCACCAACGCTGATGATGATTTGGCCAGCGCCTTTGCCTTGAGGACGAGGTTTTAGTGAACTCCTCCCATCCACCTTCAACTTTGGCAGTATCCCCTAAAGGACCGAGGAGTAAGGTTAAGGTTTAGGAGGCTGTTAAAGCAACCCTGTAAGAGCTGATTGCATTTTCAGGGAAGCTAAACTCCTTGAAAAAAATTTCAGTAAATTTTACTAGGAAGAAAAATGGAACTGGCATCTAATCCAACTCGTTTCATATTTTTTGGACCTTTGTGGAATTAGTTAATAATTTTTGAAGTTGAGACGCAGTGGTTTCTAAAAGCGACCCCTCCTGAAATGTACAATGTTGGTACATTGAAGAAAGTGAAATGTACCTGTGTTAGAGGTCGCTTTTAGAGACACCTACATTACTACACCTCAAATGGCACGCTACCTAAAATAACACACTAGATATTCTTGCTTAAATTGTACTCCCACTAATCATGATCGCTTTTAGGAATAACTATTTTTAGCACTTTGAAAATTCATAGTTTAATCATACGGTGTCCAAAAAATGCATTCTAAAAGAATCTAGAATCCCCTTTTTACTACCAACACAACCCTACTAAAAGTTTTCCAATATAATAATGGGAACCATGTTGAATTGCTTATTTGTGCAATTTTAGGTGTAGTTACCTTATACTTTGAGCTTTTTGAAAACTCAAGTAGATTCTTTGGACTTTGTAATTTAGTAATTTTGCACGAAATTTTTAGGATAGGTGCTACTCATCATAACCTATGCATGAAGCTTTGTTTCACGTCATTCCAATAAATATTGCAAAAGTTATAATTAAAAAAAAAAATTCAATGTCAAACTACGCAACAAAAAATATATTCTAAAAAATATAAATCATTTTTTTAGAGATTGTGTAGATTGAAACTACTCAAAAAAATTGATTCATTCAATTCCAAATAATGAGGTACAAATTTTGAGGGGTTTTAATTTGTAGGCAATGCAGGTAGAAAAAACAAACGAATTTGTCTTTTGTTTTCAATTTTGAAAATTTTCAAGTTAAAATAAAAATACATGATATCAATTGTTTACTAGAACATTTTTACCATTGAGATCAACAGTTTTTAATTTCTTGTAAAAATTATTGGCATATTAGTTTTTTATTTCATTCAGTTCCACCTTCCAATTTATAGTTTCTTCAAAGATGAATGTGAAAGTTTTTTGGTTAAAATTTTTTCATATGTTTTCAACCTATTTCCAAACAGATTGAAAAAATGCTCAAGTTACAAGGTATATAAGTTTTTTTCTAAAAATATTGAAATACCAAACTTTACCTTTTGGAAGGACTAGATATGCTTACATTTTGAAGTTTAGGCACATTGAACTACAATCAGAGGGAAAAATTTCTCTAAAATTTTAGAACAATGTACTTGAACAAGTCAATGAATAGATCTTGTGGTTGGATTTGTTAAAACAATTATTGATGAAGATTTTGACCTTGCTTTGGAGATGCCATTTTGTTTGTTTGTTGGAAGGTTGCAACATGCATTAAATGCCTACAGAATTTAGAGACTTTAAAGTTTTCCCAAAAAAATTCCCACTTTTCAAGTATGAGTAAATCTTTGAATCTATAACTACTTCTGGACTATTCAATGAATTCTGGACTAAACATCCAAAGATTATGGGATAATAACATTGTGAGATCTCCCAATGTATATAGATCTCTCGATGTTTTAAATTATCTCCTAATAACCATCGTGAGATCTCTTGATGACCATCGTGGAATCTCTCGATGATCATTATTAATTCTAGACTTTCAAAAGTCCAAAAGTAGTTAACTATGGCATCATTGTTTGTTTTTTTGTTTTCTAAAAAATATGAGGTAGAAAAATTGATTATAAAACGGCCTTCAAATATTGTGGCATTGTAAGATTTTATTGAATGTCTTCAAAGTCTTGAATTGACTTAAAAGTTTATATGTATGTGCCTAACATTATTACCCATAAAAAATATTTAACCTCAAAGTCTGCACTGCAAAAAATTTAGCAAACAGCTATCAAAGCCATCCGAGGTTCTTGAACACAGTTAAAAAAGCCTTTCACTTTGAATGCATATATATCTTCAATCTATATGGTCAATCCTAATAAAAAATTTCCACATAATCTCATACAAGTTAAGTACAAGATCCTATTCTCAAAAAATCCATTTTGTAAATTTTTTCAACCAATGCAATAGAAATGGCAGTTTTGAGTGTTTTTTGAGCTAGAAAATGCCTTGGAACTTGAGAGGTTAAATTGAACAAAAAATCAATATTTTAATAAGTTTTTATCAATTTTTAAAATTTGTAACTATAAAATTTCAAACTAGACATGTTAAAGATGACATGGAAAAAAAATTGAAAAATAAAAATATAAAATAAAATAAAAATAATAAAATAAGAATATATACACACACATATATATACATCACTTGTGGATTGAAAGATTATAATGTTTGAAGTAATCAGTGAATTATAAACAACAAACGTAAATAGTGAATAGTGCTTTGCCTTTGTAGCTTGAATGTGGTGCTTGGCAAGCCATATTCACTATACTAGAGTTCTTTACACTAGAGTGGAATTTGCATTACAATTCCCGGAAGAGCTTGGGCAAGGCCTTGAGCAAGTTCTTGTCCCATATTCAAACCAAGATACTTCCCTGACGTTTTTTTGGACTCATTCGCAATTTACAAAGAAGTAGTGGATCTTTGATGCAGGCACTGTACGAGATCGATGGAAGCATTGAAGGCAGAAAATGAGAGGTCGGATGAGGAGAAACTGGCTGCCTGCTCCGAAGAGAATCCCAAATGAACTTTTTTACGTGCACATGTTTTTCGTTCAGCTTGCTCTGTATCTCACATTCTAGATCTGCAGTCGTATCAGAATACCGAATTGGTGCCTCTTTCTAAGTGCAGAGACTGAAATCTGAGCAACAGAGTTTAACTTCTAACCAGGATTGAGCCTTTACTGCAAGCCTTCCTGCTCATTGATTAATTAAGAGGAGTGACTCGATTACAGAGTAGCTCAATTAAGATGAAAAGCATCTGAAGCTTCTACTTGTGTAATCACCAAAGGTTTGATCAAGGCCATCGTAGTACAAGTCGCTGGACATGGACATCAGTAATGAGTTTCTGAAGGATAGCTCGAGTTCAGTTCAAAGCGGGCACAATTCAAATGGCAGTTCGAACGGGTCAAGGATTACAGAACAAGGGCAGTTCAGAAACTCAGCAGCAGCAGTTGGATTGAACGAGAGATTTCTGGGTGGTTGCAGAAGAAGAGGAACTGATCGACCTTCCTACCGGTAACTATGCATATAACACCGACTTCGACAGTTGGCTGAAGGTACATTATTCACCGTTTTAATTGTTCTGAAAGTTTCAGTAACGACATGCTAGATGATCCATTGATATCAGGAGTCTTTACACGACTTGGTTCCCACTCACAGAGTAAGAGCCAGCTTGAGCTTGCTTGAGGACCAGCTCAAACAAGCTCAAGTTTGTTTCCAATGTAGAGAAAAGTGGCAGTTTCGTTGAAAGTGGCGCGATTCCGACTCCAAAAATTGAGACGTATATGGTCATCAAGGTCTTGCATCTAGGACAAATATGGATTTATATTTCAGAGCAGGTGTTCCAAAAGGCGACAAAGTAATGGAATAGCACCAAAATAACAAAACTGACGCTTGATACAATTTAAGCTGGTTTTCAGAACTACGGCCCCTCTCCAACTCACCGCAAGATCACTTCACACTACTGATAGTATTGGAGATAACTAATGCATGCGAACATTGGGTCTTCGTGATGACTTGATGAAGCCATGACCAAGAGAACTTTCCATCCCAGCTCGTAGTCACCAGTGTTACATGGCCCTAATGACAAATGCTACCGTAGTAGTTTCTAACTATTTCTCAAGCAATCTGTTGTCTAAACTGTGTTAGCAAATCTGTTCCTCTTGTGAAACTGCAAGGGCATGTACAGCAGATGTTAGGAAGCGTCTCACTGGGAGGCTCAGATAAACTGATATCATCATATTAATCAGATTCTCACTGATTCATTAGTAGGGATATGAACCACGAGTACAGAAAACAATAAGGAAATCAGTAATGCACACAAATGGAATATTGCAAATGAATTGAACATCTCCCGCTGACCTCAAGCATGTGCAGTGGAGCAGGCCAAGCATCAAACAAATTCTTCCCGACTGCGCCAACGATCCTGATGCAACATGATGGCTGAGAGAGAGGCAAACAGACATTAGCGACCTCTAAGGAATGAGCATCATGTCCTTGGGAGCTTGCAATGAAGGTGACTCTCTCCCCAACCACCAAGTGGATTCAAAACGCTGACATTCAAGGCCCTCGACACCAGTTCAAGAGCAAGACCACATTGATTCCCCTCCCCCATACCGGCTTTGGAACCACTGCTTGCACAAGCAAGGCCACAGCTAAGTTACTCTACAATGGTATGACCTCTATCAAAGAATGGAACTGAAATGGGAAGAGCTACCCGAGGAGGGAGCTGCGACATAAGACAGCCTTCAGGGGAATGAGAATGTTCAGCAACCAAGGGTCGAGTCAGTTTGTAAGCACTCCCGGGGTGTGGACTCATTCAATCCAGTCAACAGACATTCAGTCTGCTGAGTCGTACCAGAAATATTTAACAAGGACGTTTCCGATGAATGACAAAGAATCTTTCCTTGTAGGACAAAAAGTGCAACTATTCATCCTCGGTATTAGGGGTGGAAAGGGGAGATCTTCTATCGTACTACTTTGACTTCCAACGAATTGATATTTGGCTTATTCAAAGTAGATGATGTCACACGGTATCGACATGCATGATTTCCACGGCCACCAGTCCGTCCTTCAAGGATTAACAGGCCAGTGTGGATCCTATGTCCAGAAAGAACTTACGGTAGAATCATCCATTACCAACCGGACATCAATACCCAATCTGTAGGGTGCAACTATGGTTGGAATATGTGGGAAAGTAGTTATGGAATGGTCGAAAGTGGAAGACTCCACATCTTGGATATAGGTTGAGGCCAACTTTTGGCTTCCAAAATTCATAGTAAATTCAATTTAAGGAAAAAAATCATGAAAAAGTTGGCAATGCCCATCATTTCTATCTTCTTACAGGGTTGTACATTCATATTGCCTTCTACTGCTCCAAAACATATGAGGAATTGCTTAAGTGGTCAATTATGGATGGCTCTACCATAGTTTAAAGTTAGCCGGTGGAATTGGTAAAAAAACAGTTGCAAATTGAAAACATGACAGCCAAAAGTTTTATTTTGAGTAAAAAAATAGAGAAAGTAATGAGACTCTGTACTTGAAAAGAGTTGGGATGAATTGACCCCCTCGCTTGTCCCCCAAAGTCATTCCATGAGTGCATGTCAAAAAAATGACCCCCTATTTTGTGCTTGATTGATTTATCTCCTATGCCTCTGACTACTAATTTAATTTGGGGCCTCTAATTGCGAATATGAATTCAAAATTTGTAAATTTTATCAGGCTTGGCAAATTAAAAAATTCAGTGCTTTCCTTGGGTACAAACAAAGGACCAATTCCCCCTGGCATTGAAAAGCCTCTAATTGCTTTAGTCTTTTTTAAAGAATTAGCAAAAAGCTTATAAGCTGCCCTCAATGGACAATACCATCTCTTTAAGCTTGGTTACAAGAAAATCAAGTTGTTGATAATAAAACATCCACCTAGAGATTGAGTAGTCTATGATGTGTCCTCAAGGAACTTTAAAAGAGTTGTATTTTATAATTCAGTTTGCAATCTCTCCATGAAAGTATAAGATTTGATTAAAAGGAGAAGCTTGGAGAGTTTGATGGTGATCAAACCACACAAAGTGCTTTTAAAGTGGTGAAGGTGGAAGTGTTGTTGCTTGTTCAATATCATTTGCCCAATTACTTTTTTCAAATGTGATTTTCATGATTATCTCAAGATCCTAGGACTTTTGCTAAATGTCCTAGAAATTCAAATTTAATAATGTATTATTCATATGATTTGTAGGCAAAAAAATGATAATTTTTTTGCTAAAATAACTACTGGCCCCTACTTGCCCAACTAATTTTGATCAAATCATTGTTGTGCTACCACCTTTTGCCCACATCTTTTGTGTAAGATTTTTGAGTCTACCTAAAGCATTGGAATGTCCTTGTCTTAGTATATTACAACAAGTCTTTCCCAATATTGGACTTGAAAATTATTTAAAAAATGCCACCTTCTTGCAGCCTTTTGGCTATTTCTGCTACTTAAGTTTGCAAATGAATTCTTTATTGAGACTCAATAAAATAATAATAAACTCTATATTTTCCCTTAAATAAATACTTCCACAACCCTTAATAAACAAATCTGGAGTGCAATGTGCATTGGCAATTGTGATTGGTCCAAACCTCTATAATTTTTGTCTTTTAGGCTAGCTCTTGAAGCAGTTTTTTTTCATTGTGTAATGTCTAAATTTAAGTTTTTTTGTACCTATTCAAAATACTTTGGGATGCCCTTCCAATGATAGAAATTTCAAGTTCTAATTTTAAGTTGGTGGAAAGTTAGAAGTATATTTGGAGGGTCGAATTCAAAAATACGTTGAGGGTGACATAAAAGCATCACACTAGAAGAAAAATGGGTCCTATGCAACTGGCCACTGCAACTAAAAAGTGTCCACTGCAACTCATTTACAGTTGCAGTGGACACTTTTTAGTTGCAATGGCTAGTTGCATAGGACCCATTTATCTTCTAGTGTCATAAATCATAAATCATTGAGGACGTAAAATCAGCCGTTGGAACGCCTAATTATTGATCCACTGGAGCGACGCTCGCAAATATTTGGGTTCCAAGGCACTGAATATGGCTTCTCCACCCTGAATATTTTTCATCTTTCCAGTTTTCTCAGAATAGCTCATTGAGAATAATTTGCTTGTCTGTTTCGATAAGTGCCTCTGGCTTAGTTGAATTAGTTGGAGAGCCCCCAATTCAATGCCCCAGTTGGAGCTACATTACCGCTCTATTTTTCCTTTTTAGTGGCTTTGTTTTAGAGATGGGTGAAGATGACCAAGGTGGGCACCCCCCAAATCACCCCTTTTTGCTACTGTGCATAGTTTCTATTATTAGATTGGTCAAATTTTCATTTTTTCCTTGTTTTCAAGTGAAAGGAAGTTCCAATGCACCAAAGAACGTAACATTTGGATATCATATGCAAAAGTTACAAAGGGATAAAGTTTTTTTTGATAGAGGTCTAAAATCGTTTCTTCCACATGTATAGGTACATATTGATTTTGGAGATGTATCCAACATGATGATGGTGATTTCAGAATAGTTAGTGACACATTTGGAATTGCCCACCTTTAAGGACAATTTCATTCTTAGTCAAGCAACCCAAAGAATCTTGTATGAAATTCTAGAACATGTACATGACTAATTGAATGGTTCAGCAACTAAATAAATGAGAACGGTTAGCCTAGTAAGGCAAGGAAACAAGGGGAGGTTTTGCTCATGTCTTGTTGATTGCTTCACATGATCCAAATTCTAAATCAAACAATCTTCCTTGTGCAAATCAAAAATTATAATTGTGTTGCACCAATACAACGTATGTGATCTTTGTGCAAATATGAATACAACAAGCCTACCCAATCAAGAAAATACTGACAGTATTGACAACCAACAATCAGTTTTGATTGCTCCAATATGAGAATGCTTGAGGGGATGGAAAGGTCCTTAGTAAGGGTTATCTTGGAGCGAACAAAAACACAACCAAGGACAATAATTAATAGCCTAGGCATATGAAACAACAACTTAAAGGCAACCATTCAAGTGTCAATGGAGCACCAACCCAAGGGCGAGGAAGGACCAAAGTAAATTAGTTGGATGACAAAGAGAGACATAACATTGTATAACCAAGCAATAGTCCTCTTTATGTTGGAAAGGTATTATGCCTCTTCAGATGCATAGGAGAAACTTTCTGTTAATTCAAGGATAGGGGTTGAATGAGGAGCCATGTACGTATGGAATACGATTTGCCTTCCACCATTCAAAGTGCAAAAATACAATGACTTGACTTTTAGCTTGTCAATTTTGGAGAATTTGGGAATGTAGCTTCCTTCTCCTTCAAAATCGTTGATCAAGGCGCCCCACAAGTGTACCGTTTGCTTTGGGCAAACTATTTTTGGTTCTAGAGCAGACAAGTATATTTGTATTTGCATTGGGTAGATGGATAATATCCGGTCTCATTGTCACTGATGATCACATTGAGTGTCACACACAAGGAGCACTCCATGGAATTGAAGAAGGCATTGGCAATCCCACCATCCACGCCACCCTTCTAGCCTGATAAACCCACCACCAATGCCTTGAATCCCAACTCCTCCCAATCCCCAACCCCTAGAGTACAACTGCACTTGCTATGAAAACTTGATGCAAAAACTTATGGCAGCAATTTCCATTTGTTCAAGATTTTGTTACTCCACTAAGGTAACTCTGCCTATGACAGGTCAACTTTGGACCAGCCTAATGCAGGCCCAGAAATTTGTGAGCAGTACACATGTCTTGTGAAATGTACCGCTCATGAAGTTTTTGGCTTGCATTAGGCTGGTCCAAAATTCTGCCTGTCATAGGCAGAGTTACCTTATTTGGGTACCAAATCCTTCCCTGCAGTTTGACCCGCTTCACCACAATACCCACCCATGCACCATGCCCCATGAACTGCACACTAAATCACAATATCATTGCCTGAAACAGGCGTACAAACAAGCTAACAAGTGGTCCGGGCCACAAAACACAGAGGTTAGCAATTGCCAGCCCTAAGCCCGGAATTCCCAAAGCAAAGGTCTGAGAATTACAACTGCTGAACCCTTGAATTACAAACGGCTAAATAGGTAAATTCTATTCCATATATCCCCTAAAGGACTAAGTGTCCGTTCAACATATGCAAGAAATCTTAGGTAGGTTCCTATGAAGTCATTTTTGGTTGGATGTTCATGAAATTTGGACACAATGTATAAATATATACCTCCTTGGTGAAAAACTAAATTTTTATCAACCAACTCCTCTTCTAACTTCAAGTCCTGTTATCATGTAAGTTGTGAAGTCTAAAAATTTGAAATTTTTTCTACATATTTCAAATGTTTGTCTCTAACTTCTCACCATTTGGATTTAAAATCATTTCTTTTGTCATTGCACAAGTAATCATCAAACAATGACTAGTGTATTGCCAATTCCCTTAACCCCTGGTGTATTGCAAACACCATTTTTTGGCAACATAGCGATTTTGGGCAGCTCATTACGAATGGAATTTTTTCCTTTCTTTCTTTGAAATTTTCACACAACATTTGTCTGAGGTGTAGCTTTAAGGCCCAATAATTTTCATAACTTTTGACTACATGGTTAAAAAACTATTGTATGATATGTAATTTTCATTGGTTGGCAGCAGCTCAAAAAATTCTTTAAATTCATTTTTTTCAGAAATAAAATAATATTAAAAAAAAAGTTTATTTTTTTAAGTTTTAAAAGCTTTATATATATATATATATATATATTATTATATATATATATATATATATATATATATATATATATATATATATGTGGAAAGCTTTGAATTGTTCCATTTTGATTAATGAAATGAAAGTCATGAGGAGTTTTAGTTTGTGGATAGGTATGGATTCTCTACTCTAAAATAAACTTTGAATTCCTTTATCTTACTCAATTTTCAATATTTTTGGAAATCAAATCAAATCAAAGGATGTAGATTGTTTATTACAACATTTCAACCATCAGAATTGGAATTTTTCAACTCTATAACTAAATTCTTAGCAATTTAATTTTTTGAATCATTCTCTATTGCTTTCTACTTACTATTTTTTTCCTATATGTTGTACAATTTCAAATGATCTCCAAAAATATTGATTCAATAAATGACCATTGAATCAATGTTCAACTCAAAATAAGCTTTTAGTAGAAAGTTATTTTTAGGAATTTTTAGTTCATTTTTTAGACAATTTTTTCTTATATAATATAGGGATGTGAAAGTTATTTTTCAGTTCTATAGTGTATCTTCTTACTTCAAAAATTTGTAACTAATTATTATCAACAAATAAAAATATCAATAATTCAAAACATTAACTTTCAAAGTAGGAATATCTATTCATGTTTTTAAAAAAAATTTAAAATTTAAAATTCAAAAAGTATATAGGGGGTCCAAAGTTTTGTTCGCACGTGGTTTCTAATGGATACTCTAAGTGAACTCCCCAAGCTTTTAACCTTCTTAATTTTAATTTTTTGCACTACATAATTTTGAGCTTTAAATCTTTGTGTAGAGATATCTCTAAAAGAAAATTAAAACTCACTAATTCCAATGGTGAGATTGTTCCACCAAACAAATTAAACCACCTGAAACTTCTTTTTTTTGAAAAATTGTAAGAATTGCATTCAAAAATAAATCCTACAAGTCACATGTAAAAACAAATGCTCTAACTGCTTGAAAAACAAGATTGTCCATAACTTTCTCATAACAAATTCAAATGGAATGAATCAAAGTTTTCCATGTAGAAAAATATATAATTTATGAGAAAATAAATTTAACTTAAATTTTTGAATTTTTTTTTGCTGCGCCTTCTCCCTCCCCCCCCCCCCCCCCCCCCCCCTCCATTGTTTTTAGCATAACTTTTGTTACGGGACACCGATTGAAAAAAATTATATTCCCACTAGGCTAATCAATTTTTCTATCTTCAAAAAGAGTTTCAAAAAATCAGGACAAAAAATGAAATCCCACTTGTTCCCCAAAGGAACAAATGGTCCTCTAGGGGTTAATAATTAAGGTTTATGATCAGAAAATGATTGAGGAAAAATAATTGCATCTTCAATTGCAGGTGAATCCATTCTCCATTCTCATTCTCTACACAACATAAAAGGAGGGTCACACCTTCTTGGGCTCCCTATTGACTCCTCTTTTCACTCCACAAGTTGTCATTCTTCATTGAAGTTTCGTTGTTGGAGAAAAGTGTGACAACCCCATTAACTTAGGGTGACGCCAGGGTGGAACAAGACCTTCAACTCTCCAGTGCACTCTTGACCAGGTCTTGCAAGTGCTTCTTGTGACCGGGTCTCAAGTGACCGGGTCTCAACACAGACGAGCCTCCCTTGACCAGGTTACCGATGCGGTTATCATTATGAGCTCCACTGTCTTGCTAAAAGGAGCTAAATCTAATGATAACAATCATGATTAAGAAGCTCTGCTGAATTTAGGAAGGACCAAGCCAGAGCAGTGAATATTTTAAGGATTTGAGGTAGTCGAGCGTCTGGCTACCGCAGAGTTGGTGGAGGTGCATAACATTATTCACCTTCCCTGGGGACTTCCCTTTTGCTCCCCGCAACATCAGGAGTCCCCAGCGACTGCTATTGGGGAAATCTGACAGAATACAGTAAAATACTGTGAGCCCAGCCAATCCAGCTCATTCGATTTAAACTAAATTCTCCCCCCAGGTATCTTTGGGGGGGGGGGGGGGGATTATACCTCGTGTCAGAGGGTCATGTTGAGCCCAGTTAACAATGTTATGTGCCTTGCTGGCAATTTCAGGGCAAATTTTCACTCGCATATCTGGCTACAATACTTTCATCTTCACTCGAATTTGGCGACTTACTTTTGGCGGCAATTTTGCACTATTACATGTGTTTTGGCAAGGCTTCCTGTTTTCTTGATGCTCCTGTGGCAAGTTCATTTAAATTTTTTTGCAATTTGCACATTCTCTTCTAAATCCATGAAGGCCTTAGGATTCCCAATTTGTTTCCCATGCAAGAAAACAACAAAAATTTAAATCAATGCAAGGAAATGGACAAATTGCAAATGAATGGAATCCTAAACCTGCTAAGTGTAATGGTGGTACGTAGACCCAAAACTTGTTTAGAAAAGCTAAAATTGAGTTTCTTCCTGATTCGCAAACCCCAGCAACCTGCACTGACAAATAAAACCACATATCGACAAAAACCCTCGGAAGCATCAATTGGTTGCCATTTCTTGGAGAATGTCGAGTAATTGATAAATGATTGAAAAAAAATGGGCCCCAACACTAATGGCACGATGGCGAGGAAGCCGGAAATGTAAAGCATGCTGGCGAGAAGGAGAGTGATCACAGGAAGGAGAGGCGAGAAGGTGGAAAAAAAACCCAGCAAAAAAGGCGACCTGAAAAGGGCCGAGGCAGTTGATTAGGCATCCACAACCACCTGGCTCGTCGTCGTTAGGCGAATCCTAAATTGAAAACCTGAATATTTTATCATAGTAAATTCGCCACAGTGGAAAATCCAAGTAGTTTTTGGCGACAATTCGCCACAAAAATATTCACTGAGCCAGAGTTGCCGGCCAGGGAGAATTGACCCTCCTCGTTGCCCCAACCGAGAATAATTTAAAGAAATTGCCCCCCTATTTTGTGCCGTGTTTATTGATCATTGTTCACTTATCCTACCTAATTTGGGGCCACTGATTGCAAATAGGAATTCAGAATTTCAAAATATTATTGTATGTTGCCAATAAAAAATTTCAGTGTTTACCCCTGTGGAGCAATGAGGGGTGAATTCACCCTGGCCAGAGTTGCCGACTCTTACAGAAATTAATGAAAAATTCGTTTTTCTGAAATGGAATTCTGGAAATGCAGAATGGGGAAAATAATAAGTGCTGAATTTGGGTCAGGGAGGATTGACCCCCTCCAGGTTCCCTGCGTCGTTCCCCTGCGAGGTTCCTTCAGTCGACGTTGCAGGTGCGTAGTCACAGCTTGTTCACCGTGATGGTGAACAATGAACATTGAAGTGGTGGCGGCATAGGGTTGGCTTGCTTTCGACGGAATATTCATAGCGGAACATTAATTGTTCACTCCCAACATCCACCTCCGGAGGTGGATGTTGGGAGTGAATCAATGTTCCGCTAAGATTATTCCTTTGTTCTCTTAACTTTCAATTACATCCGTCCATCTCGCCATTATCCATCCTCCATTGTTCATTCTCAACATTTGAACAAAAAGGGTGGTCACGGCTTGTTCAATATTCGTCACTTCTCATTGGCCCCTCAAAGCACTTTCCATTGTTCATTGTTCATTGTTCACCATCACGGTGAACAAGCTGTGACTACCACTAATAGTGCAACGCCGGAGTGAGGAAAAGAGATTGCCACGGAGATTCGAGTGAGTAGTAGTGAGAGTCTTGCATTTTCAGAACGTAAATAAATGTGAGAAAGTTCCGGTAGAATTTTACTTGAAATTGAAATATTAGGTGCTAGGTGTATAGGGATAAATACATGCTTGTAACTCTTTATATGTACATAAATATGCAATGTAAATAGTCTAAATTGAAGGATTTAAAAAGATATGATATTAGTTATATAGTTTAAATTTGATGATATCTTTAGGATTGCAAATTTCGCTCATGATGTTTTTGTGCTTCATAGATATCCTTCTAATGAATCTTTTACTCACAAGTGCTCTTATCATTCATCCCACAACTTTACTTTCTGGCTCTAACAAGTACACTTCTTTGCTAACGTAGTTGTTTGTTTAATCCACGATCTTCCCTACTCTTCACGAGGATTTCCACTTTTCCACTGTAAAGGATGGTCTTCCAACTATCCTCATTTATTCTATGTACACTTGATATCCCTTACCTTGTTGTCAAAGTTAGCAAGATATCTTTCTAAAAAAAATCTTTGCAAAAAAATTTGGTGAAAAATAAACAAAAACTTCTATTTTAAGCTTCTACCAAACCGCATTTTCCAGCTTAAGCCCTTGATGCCCAAGGTTCGGACAAATTTTCATTAAAAAATAACCCTAGTACACATTGTTCCTTTGCTATGAAAACAATTCAAACATTCAAGGAATTTTGAGTCCATCTAATAACTTGAAATATGTTCAAAATGTAATTGCATTTCAAAACATATAACTATTTGTCGTGTGCATTGTAGCCACACCATGGGCACTCTTAAGAAAATTAGTGTTTTGGATATTTAATCCAAACCTTTTGCATGATAGACAGTGGGGTCTAAAAAAGTAGAAGACTTTCTTTGCAAAAAAAATGCAAGCTTAGAACAAGTTCAAAAAAATGGAAATAATGTTGTATAATTTGTCAATACGACCCAAATACAATATGGGGACCTACGATGACAAAAGCAAAACACAACAGTACACAACGAAGCTGCATCAGCTCGGAGGAGGACAAGTTTGCCGCGGAGATGATCGAGGGGCTGCCCGGTATCATAGCCCGGTATAAACTCTTCGATTCCGACTTCAATTCAGCTCGCCAGCCATGTCGGACTCCAGTTGCACTAGCTAGCCTCTGCTCCGCCATCACCACCACCTCCGATTAATTCAAACAGGTAGAACCAACAGCTAGCTAGCCACCATAGCCAGATCGAAATTGCAAATCGAACTGCAAACACTGCCTTCCATGTTCTTACTCTCTTGTGTTTCTGTTTGTGTTTTCAAAGGATTCGTTCCTAACATTGTTTTGTGCTTTGGTATCAGGATGTGAGTCATTTGTTTTGCGATTTCCATGGACATTTTGAAGCTGGAGTGGAATGGCGCAGACGTGAGTCGATCCTTCCAGGCGAGACTATTCAATTTCCGTGCCGCTGCTTCTCCGAATGGAGCTCATCGACCTTCTCAATTCAAACATGAAGCTCTGCTGATCGATCGATTTGTCCTCCTCTCAGAGAGAGATTGATATTCTGTTTTCTGTTTTGTGAGCGACACATGGTTCTTTGCATTTGTGACCGAAGAGTTCTTGGTGGTGCATTCAGTAGTGGAAGAAAATGAGGGGATTCAGTAATATGGGAAATTTCGGTAAAAATGGCATATGAAATTCGCCATTTTTCCATTCAGTTCCTTCTCTAGGACTAGTATGGATTTCAGACTCCACAGTCTAAACTGAAAAGCGCCAAGTTTATGGAATGCTGCCATGACATTTTAAAGAAATATTGGTTTAATTCAATGCAAACTAGTAGTTTTAGTTCTCTAGTATATGTAGGCTTTAGTTTATAGTATATATAAGCTTCAGTTTGAAGGGGTTCTACGCTTTGGGTGGTGTGGAACATGGATATACAAGGAGTCCTCTTGCACAGATAGATTGTTGTCTGTGTTGTGAGGAGACTTGGATGGGGTGCTGGCTTGTGCATACTTAATAGATGCGGCATCTGTCTTAATGACAACAACAAAAAGAACCGCCTGGCAAATTGATATTGTACCTGTTATGGATTATGTGTTTTTCCTTTCACTTCTCTTGTCCCAATGTATAAGGTGGGTACACCCAAAACCGCCACTTTTTGCTACTGAACCTAGTTACTATTATTAGACTGGTCAAATTTTCACATGTCTTTGTAGGCAAGTGAAAGGAGGTTTCAACGCACCAGAGAACATGGCATTTGGATACTGTATGCAAAAGTTATTAAGGAACAAAGTTTGGTTCTAAAAGCGTTTCTTCCACATAGGTACAGAACTGAATTTGGAGATTTACACATAGTATAGATGGCGGTTTAAGATCAGTGGCACATTTGGGTGTACCTACCTTACTGGTTGCCCTCTTTTGCCATGGTTTGTGAGTTGGTTTGGTTTGGTCCAGCGTGTACTTTGCCATGGTTTTTGAGGAGCTTGTTGTGGCAAGCATTTATTTTGGCAGGGCATAGTTTTTTGAGATCCATGTTTCATTTGAGCATTTATTTGGAATGGATTTTGAGTTGCATGGGATGGTTGAGCATTTGTTTTGCTCAAAATCCACAAAAGTATATCAGTGTGTACACTCTCACTCAAACAATCTCACCTTTGGGATTATTGTGTGCTTCAATTCCATCTTAGAGCTATGAACGCTTTAGTTTTTTGTTCAATCTTGGTCCTACTTCTGCTTAACAATTTTTTAAAGAATGAAAATCAAGTGTGTTTTCATTGAATTTTTTTCCCTACTTTCAATTCAATTCTTCAACATACAAAAATTTAAATTCAGCATATCTAATGCAAAAATTTTAAGCTAAGAGGATTCAAAGCTTTAAAATGTAGGCAAATAAGGTGCAAAGAAAAGGCCTTCTTCACTTCAAATGCAAATATCTTGCAAATTAGAGGTCAAAATTTCTGAAATTTCTTTGACACATTCTTATACTAATCTAGTGTAAGACCCTACAATTAGATATGCAAAAATAATAATTTCTAAAACTTTTGCATTTTACAATAGATATAGGAGTTTTGAGTGAAATTTGATGAAAAAGACGCCTTGCAACCTTTAGTTGTTAAACATTGGGAATGGACTGTAGGAATGACCATTAAGAATAGGCTCATGGGAATGGACTACACAAACAAGCATGTAGGAACTAGCACAAGGGAACGAGTATGATATGATATAGAGGAACGATGTAGGGAACAATCACGTCCCATTCATTCCCTTTCATCCTTGTGGAGGGATCATAATGAAGGGATCAATCCCCCTTGACCTTGAATTTGACCTTTAAATATGGGATACAAATTGAGTTTCTTTTTTTTTGAAGGGGGGGAGGACAATTTTTTACTTTCTTTGTCTTGAAATAAATATGGATTTTCCAAATATACTTGTCCCATATTATATTTGATGGTTCAAGAAATTGACTCTCTACAATATGATTGACAATAACTAAAGTTGGTTTGAACACTCTAAATTAAAAGAATTTGAAGATACCACGCTATAGAGACTAAATAACAGTTTGGTTCTTGCAAAGGGAATCGAAATGCGACCTCTAATCAACCAAAGGTGATGAATTCAACCATTAGGAGAGATTTGAGGCCTTTAGATGACTATTTTGGAGTTGTTTCCCCTATTGTGAACGAATGCAACACTGACAAATTATTAAATGATTAATAGATCAATAAAAAATAAAAAATTAGAAATTAGATTTTTTTTTTTTTTTTGAAAAATAATATTTTGAAAATAATTAAATATTATTATCTAATGTGGCCACCTCCTGGCCATGTCAGATTGCTTGATGTGACTCTATTTTCACATTATTTACATTATGGGAACTCACAGTCTTCCAAAGGTTTCAAAACTAAATCTTTAAATACTACAACTATACAATTATTGCTACTAGAAAATCTCTTGTTTGAGAACTTCTTGGATTTGAATATAAGACATTGTTAGAATTGAATACATAGGACAATCCAAATTAATAGTATTGTGATAGTTCCCCAAAGGGCAGACAATTTGTCAATTTCGTTGCATGTTTTCAACATGCGCCACTTCATTGTTGACTTCCATTCTTTCACACCTAGTAGGATTGATTAGAAGCTATAGTAACTACGCAATCCTTTAAAAATAGGAGCAATTCATGTGTTAATCTAGCCATTTTTAGGACCCCCCAGGTTTATTCTGAGACATAGGAAGTATAAAGGACAAACAACAAAAAACAATACTCACACTTCCTAGAGATTTAGGACCAAGACTGAATGACTGCCTTGTTTATGTCATTGGGATAGGGAGGGGGGGGGGAGATGGAGGCCATCCCTCCTATGTAGCTCTATTCTTGGGTACCATTCCCAAACACAATGTTAAAATTAGATGTTTTATCTCTTAAAACTTCCATGTGATTGATATTGCCAATATGCGTTGTGAGTTTTTGCAACCTTTTTGTTCAAGATAGCTATTGCTTCTTAGGAATAGACTGTTTCATGGGGATGTTTTCTTCCCATTTTCATTTCTATTTAAAATTATTTGGTTGATTTCTTGGAGTACTTCTTGATTTACTTGTTGACTCTAAGATTGCTTGACTTGTCTTGTTAGTTAGATGGACCTTGAGAGGTTTTCTTCAAGGCTTCTCAATTTGAGTGTAAAGTGTAAAGAGAACCTAGGACAAGCTCACTTGGAACCTCTGCCCTATACAAGTCCTCATTATTAAGATCTTTACAATTGCAATTCAAAGTCACAAATTTGGCTCTTTGAAACATGTCACTCATTTAAACAAATATGACTTGACAAAGGCTTCTAACTTGGAGTGGTTTGAGACTTCTGCCAATTTGGAATCGGAGCATATTATTCATCAATAAATTCATATCTATCCTTGTCCTATATTTTTAGAACTTTTAGGTTCCAATTGAGCAAGATCAACCAATCTAAGCACTCAAAAGTCCTAATTTACAGCTCTTTGGAACACTACGATTTGGCAGACTGAAATTCACTAATACCTTATAAAAAACATAACATTGAAGTTCAGATATCAATGTCAACTTCATTTCAACCTCCAGCTAATGAACTATCCACATCCAGTGATGTTGTATACATCGGGAAAGTACCCCTCATTGCTTCAATATTGTTGCAGTACTGTTTCAATGGATTAATAATGTAGTATTGAAAGTATATTGTTGCAGTACCACAAGTAATAATGCAGCAATATAGTTTCAATGGGAGTACTACATTTTTATTAAAAGTATATTGTTTGGAGTACTGCAACAATACACCATCAATATTATACTGTTAACCCATTGAAACAATACTGCAGCAATGGGTGGCTTTTTCCCAATGTAAACTCTACAACCGTGCTCTACTGTAACTTCATCCCAGTGAGTCAGCTGAAACTAAAACAATCTGCAAAACCATGGCTCCTTCTAGCATAGAATACAATTCACAAATTGGGGCATTAAGAAATTAAAGAGATGTAGGAACAGACTGGTGCTGAAATCTCAGATCTTTGCTTGGCCTAGATTTTAGACGGTCCTCTGGGGTATGGCAGTTAGCCAAGTAAACAAACACCCATCAGCGGAGCACTTGAAAGTTCTAATCCGCTTCAGCACATGATCATCACCTGTTGGAACACTGACATTTGCAACTAAATTACAACAAATAATTATGTACTAGATAACCGACGAGCCGCGGTAGCGGCGAGTAGGTTATCGGACATAACCGGTTGTTCACTTTTCAATCACAACCTTTGATCTTCATAATCCAAGGGTGTTGGAAGCAAGTTGAAAGGAAAGAAGGTTATGAGTTGCAACTTGTGATGGTAATGGTGACGGCTAGCCAATGGCATAGAGCCACCTTAGCATTGAAAAGTCAACAACCGGTTATGAGGTTTGAAGTTTGCATCCAGTGATGTTCGAAAAAAACTCACCAAATGTTCTTGACATCACGGCTTAATCAAGCTGTTACGTTTGAGAAAGTACGAAGTTGGCAATCAAATTGGTGTAGCATCATATTTGTACAGTACATTCACCCAATCCATCGTTTAACCCCTGAAGTCCCAAGGCCATTTACAATTAAAAACAAAAAATAAATTGTACAAATAGTGCAAAATTAGGCCCATAGTGGCCACAAAGAAACACTGCTCATGGCTCCAGCAGCATGAATCCTCTTCTAGTGAAGGTTCAGTTTTATTTATTTATACATATATTGAATACACTTAGCAGGAGTATTCACATGGTTGGCATAGCTTTCCACACCGCCATGGCCACCTGAAAAAAACCAAACCTGCCTACTAATTTATCAGGGAAACCAAACCCCAAACTACTGCTTGCAAATGCTGTTCATTGCACTACTAGCTCTTCAGCAATCTACTGCAATCTTCAATCTCTTCGTGGATCAGGCTTCATCGATCCTGCACATGAGATTCAACCATAATCATATTCAGTAGTTAAAATGGCAAACCTGCACCACATTGGCAGCCATCTGGAGTCAATGTGCTCTAAGCTTAAGCCCATTCCTTGTTTTCAAGAGCTTCGTGCAGTTGAATGTAAAAAATTCTACTAACACAGGTACCTTAACCTAACTGACTATAGATGCTCCATAACTTGGGATTGATTTGTAACTGAAAATCTCCAGGATTTTGATCGAATCCCAAGAGAGTTGGACTGTAGTGCTACACTTGTGACAGTACTGTATGAGTGTGTTGACAACCAGTGTATGGATCGAGAATGTGCATTTCAAGGGTACCGGACTACAGTAGTGCTGCAAAGTCGGTGGAATGATTTTCTGGTACCTGGATGTCTTGCTAGCAGGGCCAGAGACTGTAGGCGAATTATTATTTCTCTCTTGCTGCACACAGCAAAATTGCAGCGTGTAGGCTACTGAAGTACTCGATTTAAATCAAAGATTAAAGCTGACAGAGTGGTAGTGGAATGGTGTCTTCATGAGGCTTTCAAAGTTCCTAGCGCGGCAGGCGATGGCCACACTTTCCTGCAGGCTTGCAGGTCCACAGACCAGGACTCCCACTTCCTCCCCTTCGTACTTCCCGGCCACTTCGTCAAACAGCTCTGCCACATCCCACGGCACAGTCACAATTTTTAAGACGCTTTGCATATCGTAATTAATGCGATTTCCAAGTTTCAATGCAGATCACCGGCAGTTAATTTAGCCCTTTGAAGTTCAAATCCTTTTAATTATAAATTCTTGCATAGTTTGGCTCATATCCTCGTAGAAAAATGTTATTTGAATTGAAGTATTATTTCGGATGTGTTCATCTGTTAATCATCCGAATATGAATGTCAGGGAGCATAGGAGTTAAAACATATCAATCTGTCGTTGGCTGGTCAGGTGAAGGATATAATCTTCCAATTCTTCGGTTCGATGTGAGCTCTCAAATCAACCAGAAAGTCTGTGCCGATCTGGACGATGAGAATTCGATGACACAACTTGCCATTGAATCAAATTATCTAACTAACAAGTATGTGAGGAGCTTCTGTAAATATCTGGTAATAGAAGACAAACTAAATGAGGAGAATCGGTTGAAGCACTAACCTTCAAATTGCGGCCTTTTTCCTTCCGTTACCACGCAACTCTCTAGCAAATCACTCACGCCGTTTCCCTCCAAGTCTCTCAACTGCTCCATCTTCACCCCCTCCACATCCCTCCCCGTCCCCGCCCTCGTACTCGTAATCCAGAAAAAGATCACTGAACCTCCACACACCACAATCCCCACGAACAAGCTCAAGAAATGCAACACGGACTCCTCCGCAGTAGAGAATTTCTCCCCCTTCTTCAGAAACTTCGGCGAGGACACATAGTTGTACAGCAAAGCGTGCATGAGAACAAACCCCGTCATGGAGGCCACAATGAGCGCGATCATCCACAAGTTCTGGACCGAATTCACGGTAGACATGCCGTTGTGGCGCTGGTTCCCTTCCTTCTGGGGACTGTCAGGAAACGCTGGCGTGGTGGGATACGTCTGTGTTGTTCCTGTTGGTTCAGAGGGTAGACTGTCACCAGCTATGGACTCTCCGGTTATGTAGGCTTGGATGGTGAGGTTCAAGGAGCCGTGGGACGTGTAGTTTGAATAAATGTCGGCGGGTTTGATGGTTTTTAAGGTGGTGAGCTCTTCTCTTCGTCGAGCGCACCAAATGAGGTGGACGTTGGTGGGGAGATGGTCTTGGAGGAGGTGATGGCGTTTCAGGAGGTCTTGGATGACGGCAAGGAAGGGAGTGACGCCGGCGCCACCGGCTATCAGGACCAGATTCTTGTATCTGCAAATGCAACATAGTTTTCAGGAAGTACATGATTCTTAATGTACTTGGATGGTCGTATTGCTTGCATGGTGAAAACACTGGAGAAATCCAAAATGTCTTGTATATGGAAGTTGTGAAGAATTCCATAGTCAATGTCTAGCGAAGATTCACTGGGATACACTAGGCATGGAATTTGGACACGTAAGGACATTAGTCCAATTTCCGTAGACTCAAAAGGTCGTTCTTAGTTATCAGTAGTGATTAATAATTATCAGTATGTGGTTTTTTGCTTGGATGGTCATATTGCTTGCATAATTAGAAAACTGCAGAAATCCAAAATGTCCAGCTATGTAATTTCTGAAGATACATTAGGATACACTAGGAATGGAATTTGGAGACAAAACGACATTTGTCCAATTCCCATATATTGAATTTCTCCTTTGACATCCATGGCGAACTCCAGAGAGCTGAAGTAGGACTTGTACAGATCGATTTGAGGCTTCGATCAGTTGGACTATTGAAGCTGGCCTACCGCCTGTGAGGTTTGTTTGATTCTACCAATTCAACCTTGGCATAGAGATTGAAATTTCACAAAGGAATGGGAGTTAAGCAAAGATCGATATGTTGTGCTAATGGTGAGGACCGTACCTGAGGAAGAAGTTTGATTCGTGGCCGTAAGGACCTTCCGTGTGTACCGTCTTGACTGCGAATGGGCAGCCGGATGCCTTGGTAGTTTGGGCGGCGATGTTGTCGTGCAGGCTTCCAGTCCAGTCGCCGAGACGTTTAATACAGAGAGTTACCTCGTTCGAGTCGTCCAGGGTACTCGAGGTTGTGCTGAATGGATGCCACTGAAGTTTTGAGATTCCAGGGACGTTGATGTATATGAAATTCAGAGCATTGTATTTGAACCCTGCAAGAATGCATGATGAGAATTCGATCAGACTATGTATGCACATATAACTATTGAGCATTGAATCTGAAACAATCTTCATTAGACTGGCAGTTACATTAGAATGCCAGAAATGAGATGCGCAGGATGGTTTTTCTTTGAGAATTAGTCAGGACACTTCTATCTCTACAGATTAACGGTCAACACAACTGTATCAAAACATTGTCTGAACGACAAAAATTTGCCAAATTGAATGAAAATCACCTTTTTTTACGTGTTTAATTTCGAATTCTGCTTGGAACGGTTTAAGGTTCAAGCGATGAGTACTAACCAGTTTGCTTTGGAATCTTAAGCTCCACGAGGCCGCTAGGTAGTACCCGGGCAGACACGCCGGTGACTTGTTTCCAGGACTGCACCATCCTGAGGAAGCGGTCGATGAAGAAGAGCAAAATGGGACCCATGGACGGGGCCGTATGGTTCATGTCCACATGAAAGACGTAGAATATGAAGAAGGCAATGTACAGGTGGTGCACGGTGAAGAAGAAGTTGAAGTGTCGTGTACGAACGTAAGGAATCGCCGTTAAGGCCATGATCAACACCGATAAACCCGCAAATACACCGGGCAAATTGGAATCTCCATTTTTGGGCCATTGCCTCAACTGCGAACAGAGCGAACAGGACACGTTGGCTCACCGATTCAAACGAAATATACTGCTAATTAGTATATCAATTGCAAGTAGTGCATGTACCGATCGAAGTGTCCGCAACTTTCAATCACTGCAACAGGAAGCAGCGAGTGTAACATATCATCGATTATTTTGCTATGGTTTTGCAGAGGTTCAGTACTTTGCGTGGTCTACTGCAAACCATTGCATAAGTGCTGCAAACTTGTTGCAAAAGTCTTGGGCAGGAAACCAATGCATACATGTGCCTAACTGTTGCAAAGACTATTGCTATCAACGTCAATTTCGTTAAAATGGCATATGAAATCCGGCACTTTGTCTGAACATCTAGGACAGGTATAGATGTAAACCCGCCAAAGTTCTGGAATGCCGCCATTTTAATGAAATTCACGTTTATCCCAAATACTTGCAATGACATTGCTCAATGTTGTATTAAACCATTGCAAAATTGTTAATAGAATACTAAACCGTGCGCAAAACTATTAAAATCTTAGCCTTCTGTTCTAGTGAATTCAGGGGACGCACCAAGCGGAGTTTGTGTTCCAAGCCAAGGGAAATAGCGAATGTTCCGCCATGGATAAAGACGAGGACGGCCGTAAGGTAGCCGAACCACCTGTGGTACTTGATCGCCTGTTCAAACGGCACATCGACCAGCCTCAGAAGTGGAGATCCTCGTGCCACGGGAACAAACAGACAGGCAACAATGAAAGGCAATGCTCGTCCCAGCATTGCTCCCGCCTGGGCCCATTTCTGTATCACCCTGCACCAATACGACGTCTCAGTCAAGTCCACAAATTTCAGTTTTTGATACAGGAAATAGGATCTCTCTGTAAACTTTTGAAATTTATACTGCGCACAGTTATGACAGTAGTCTGCGGTTTCACAATGCTCAGCCACAGTGAGGTCCTCAATTGATGGATTCTTACTTGGATGGGGCTCCCTTCTTGGGCTTGCTATGGTCAATTTTGTGGAAACTGGCCGCTTGCATGTCGAACCATATCCAAAGAGCGCAGACAGAAACGATGACGAAGATCACAATGTCGATGAGGGTTATGATTCCCACTGGTGTCTTCACCAAGAGAGGCTGGGTCCACACCGAACGCCACAAGTTCACGACAAATGGCTGTTTTCCGGAAGCAGGGGATTTAGGCCTGGAATCGTGTATGGCAATACATTGTAAGAATCTCGAAATCAGATCGACATTTCATCGTCCTAACGACATAATTACCAAACTGAACGTTATTTGTTTAATGATACTTACGGTGCGAAACCGAAGGCAAGTTTAAGATAGCAAGTGTCACATTGTTACAAGCATAGCGACAGAGTACCTATCAGGAAATCTTTCCTGTAGCTCCAAATATACCAACGCTACGAGAGCCAAGCCAACGACCGGAACCACATACAACACGTAGGAAGTAGCTGCACAACCAAAACTATCGTCACATTTCCGTAAATTGGCAAACTTTCACGGAGTAGGACACAAGATCCTCGTCTGGATTCTGTGCAGACTCAGATCAATACCAATCCTAGATTTTAGTTTCGTGAGCTCTGGGCACTTGAATGTCACAGTTGTGTAACGCTCTAAAACACGCCATTTCATCTAACATGACTATAACTGTACTATTCAATACTCAACTCCATCAACATGAAGTGGAATTCGATCTGCGGTATTGCGAAGGTTTCGGTAACACGAATGCTGTGTAGAAAAAACTCAAAATCATTTAAAAACTAGCTAGTAAATCAATTCGCTATCTTTTGAAACAATGGATAAAACTTATAGGCTACTGGAGACGAAAGGAAGAAATAAAACAGCTAATTAATTACCGTATTTGCCCCAGAAGGTGGACGTGCCGATTGCCGTTGAAACTTTTTTCTTAAAAGCTTTCCCCTCAGCGCTCGGCATTCGGAACCAGAGCGAAAACCACCAAACTAAATCGGCCCATGCGACAAGCAGCAGAAACATTTTGAGAAGCTTTATGAGTACGCCCCCGGACCGTCGCTCAGGCACCGCGCTGGAGTCATGAATCCGAGTCCCAATACCCCCATTCGCACCATTCCCAGAGGCCAACGCTTGCGAATTCATGGTCACTCGCAATTGGAGACGATGGACTCCACGCACTCCCTGGAACTTCTCAGCACGTCCCCAGCAACCTAATGGTGCAGTAGTACGTCCACGAGCCGATCAACCTCCTTCACGTCGACATCGATATCGATAGACCTACAGTGAGCGGCAGTTTCGGAACTGTTCTGATCAATAACATTGAAAGGGGATGCAAGCCACCATCGAATCAAATTTGGATCCCGGATTGACACCGTGCAGACCACGACCCCCTGACATGATGAAAGCGAATGATCCAAAGCTGGTGCACCCCACAAGCTTTATACCAGCAGCAAGGGGCGGAATCTCGTCGATGCCTGATCCGGCGCAGGGTAGGTTCGCAGATAGCATCCACCTCACAGCTGACTTTCACCGAGGTTTGTCCGATCTACGGCAAAAGCCTCAAACGAATCCTTGAGGGGGAAACAAAATTGATCGAGCTAGAATACAAATCAAATTGTCAATACTGGATTTATTACTGATAATTCAACAACCAAAAGTAATATTGATAAAGGGGGAAAGGAATTCAAAGAGCAAAACTCATATTCGATAAATTGGCGGATTTCAGTTACGTGAAATTTGGCGCCAGTTCAGTTCCTCTACTGAAACCTTGGATCTACACCAGGGCTAGGACTTGGAGTTATGGGTCCCTTTCATGTCTCAACAACTTTGGTGTTTTGAAATGCATCATTTTAAAACACATGCCAAATAGTGACTCGTGGATGACTTTCAAGATTACTATAGAAATGAAAATGCACCTAGTGGTCCCGTAATCGTATCATTCTTGACAAAATATCTTGATGATAGGTCTCATCCTTTTGAGGTTAATTCAAACAACCATGAAACTGATGTATATCTCTCATAACAAGCTGATCTTCACATACGTAAATTTGGTAAAATTGGTGGGAATTTACATATTTGACATTGGATAAGTCTAGTAACTAATGGGATCCACATCAATATAAAGCTATAGTAAATTAGTAAAGGAATTTCATTAAAATGGCCATATTCCAAATGCCATTTTCAAATTGCACAATCTAAAACATGGGCAATTTCGTTAAAATGGCGAAATTCCGTAACTTTGGCAGTTTTCACAGTTCAGAGCGGCCGCTCTGAAATGTTCAACTATCCTAGATTTCTCAAATCTAAACCACTTATAGATGTCAGAAATCTACAATAGTCATAGATGTTGCTTTCAAAGTTCAGACCGCGCGATTTGAAATGTACACTGGTGGTAGATTTCTGAAATCTATATGAGACAAAGATTTATGTAATCTATACCCCTCGTAGATGTCACTTTCGCAGTTCAAAGTGGCCGCTCTGAAAATGGCATACGGAATATGCCATTTTAACGAAATTGCCCATAAACGCACAATTGCCATCTAGAATTGGTATAGATGTTACTATTCCAAACCTCATAGTCTAAACCGTAAAACTGCCCAAATTTGTAAATTGGTGCCATTTTAACCTCTAAAGTCCTAAGAACATTTTTTTGGGTAAAAAAATACTCAAAACTGCCATTTTTGTTGCATTCATCCATTTCATCCAATAAAGCAAGAAAAACATTTCTTTTAAGAATCTAACCGTAGGATCTTGTACTTCACTTGTTTGAGATCATGTTGTAAAAACTTTCATCAAATTTGACCACGGATTGGAAGATATTAGCAATCACAGTTGGACAACATGTTTTTTTCAAGAACATCCTTACATTGCCCAAAAAACAAGATTGTCCATAACTTTCTCATCACTAGTCCAAATAGAATGATTCAAAGTTTTACATTTAGACAAAAATATATATTTTTAGAAAAAAAATAATTAATAATTTTTTTGAGTTTTTGTCATTTTGGGGGGGTTGCCCGAATGCCCGTTGACCTCCATTTTTGGCTTTTTGTGCAATAACTTTTGCTTCCAAGCATTGATTGAAATAAAAATTATATTTTCAAAATCTTATCTATTTAATTTTCTAGCTTTACACAAAGTTTTAGTAATTTATAATTTATATTGAGACCGTGTGAACTTACCCAAAGTTTCCGTAGTTTTAGAATTTTTATTAGAAGAAAGAGGGATATGATTTTTCTAAATTCATACCACCTATAATTCTATAATTCTAGAGGTCTATTTTCTAAAGTTGCCTATTTGTCCATTTTTAGTGTATCAATTATTTAATAAAATCTAAATTTTTCATTGAAAATAATTATGTTTGCATGTGTAGTTTGAATGTCATCATTTTTGAGTTCTAAATCCTTGCCAAGTTAAGAAATTAACTGCATACTAGTCTAGTAAGAATATATCTAAAAAAATAAAAAACATTTGAGATGCATGTACAAAATCACCTATACTAATTTATCCTTTTATTAGAGGTGTATCATTTGCTTCACAAAAATGTGACAATTTATAACATCAATTTCGTTAAAATGGCATATGAAATCCGCCACTTTGTCTGAACATGTAGGACAAGTATAGATGTAAAACTGCCAAAGTTTTGGAATGCCGCCATTTTAATGAAATTCACGTTTTATACAATTACACAATAATATTTCAACTTGTACTAATTTAAATACATCACAATGTAATTTTGATAAATTAGTGTCACACTTATTAAAAAATATGATAAATCAAAGACTCTTTTATCAGTTTATAATCCTACTAGAACATGATTGTGACACTCAATTGATTTGCCTCATATTAGTGCACAATGTTACAAAATAAACTTACATATAGTAACAATTTTTTTCAAGAAAAAAATATTTTTACTAGTGAAAAAAATGAAGACTCTTCAATATACATGAATAACACTAATGAAGAATTTTATTAATCCCTAAAGTCCCAAAGCCTTTTTCCATTGAAGACAACTCAGAACTGCCATTTCTAAATAATGCAAAGAGCAAAAAAAATTTAACAAATGTTTTTGTTATAAATATCTAACTATGGAATTGTATACTAGATTAGTGTAAGAATGTATAGAAGAAATTTCAAAAGCATTGACTATGTAGATTGCAAGATATTTGCATTTAAAGTGAAAAAAACAAGTCTTTTTCAAGAAGATGCTTAGATTGCCCAAGAAACAAGATTGTCCATAACTTTCTCATCATTAGTCTTAATAGAATGATTCAAAGTTTCAAAGATAGACAAAATTATAATATTTGAGTAAAAAATTAAAAATTAAAAAAAATTCAAATTTTTGTGCTTTTTTTTTAGTTGCCCCTTGAACTACTTTTAGACTTAGGGTAGCATAACTTTTGCTCTTGAGCACCGATTGATATAAAAATTATATTCTCACAAAGCTAGTCTAATTTTTTTTCTTCATAAAAAGTTTCAAAAAATCATGTCAAACATTGAGATCACACAAGCCTATCCAAAATCTTAAGAGTCCCCTTGTAGGAACTTTGGGACTAGTAGGGTTTATAATGGGGATATTCTATAGGCCATTTTTAGATTGCACACTCTAAATTGCAAAAGTGACATCTAGGATTGATATTGATTTCAGAATACATGGTCTAAATTATAAAAGTGCAACCTAGGATTGATATAGATTTCAGACATTTAGGAGAACAATAGATTTCAAACCCTAGAGTCTAAATTATAAAAATGCTAGAGTTGCGGAATGATTGCCATTTTACCAAAATTTCTTATAATTATACATATAGAATGGATAAAAATTTCCCTCGCCTAAAACATTGTAACAAATGACAATATTCTTTGCCATTTTTTCTTTGCCATTTTTTAATTCATTTTCTAGGACTGGTATAGATTTCAGACCACAGGAGACAAATTTGTGGACTATTCCCATTTTAACAAAATACCCATTTTAACAAAATACCCATTTTAAGATTGAATATAAGTTAAATTAATTTCACAACACTCACTAATAAGACATACCACTGTCGTTTACCAGAGTCACATTATTTTAAATCAGTGCAGGTGTATTTTTATATTCCAGTACAACTGTCTTGATTTCGAAAATGCATAAATTTAAGGTGAGAATAATTTGTAGAAAATAATCCACGACTGGGATCGAGGCGAGAAAGAAAGGTCGGGTGGAGGCGCGCAGGGCGCAGACAGCGTTGCGGGTCGGCTGAGTGGCGGACACGCTCGGGGTGCAGGCTAGGCGTGTGGACGCTGCATGCGCTGCATGGTCATCACGTGCGCTGGACTTTCGGGCCCCAGTCAACTTCGCCTTTCCTTTCGATTCCTCCGCTCCTCGACGTAGGGTGCGCATTCGTTTGGGGATGGATAAGTGCCAGTTGAGTTGGATTTTTTTCACGCAAATCAAAGAGATTTCCACAGGCATATCCCCATATTTGTAAAACAAAACAAAGCAGCTGCACTCCGAGTGGCTCTTTCCATGTAGCATTGGCACACTTTTCGTTACGTTTAAGGTTACCTACTCAAGCTTCCTCTGCATGTAGCTTCTGCCTACCTCCTCCCTGCGGTCCAGTCCAAGGATAAGTGCTGAGTTAGTTTGCTCTTCTTGCAGCTTCATTTTTGTTAAAAAAAATTTGAGGACAGTAATGGAATCGAAAGAATCGAAAGTCAGTCAGGTTTCCAGGCTACAGTACCCCACCAGGCTAGGACCGAGTATGTATCCGTGACGGTAAAATAAGCAAAAGCTAGGCCGATCGATCATCGATAGCTTGGGAGAGTGGTTCTGTTTGGACGCTGAATCAGCTAGCTTTGGAGGTTCAATCCAGTTTCGACGTTGAATTGGGCCGCTCTGGTTCTTGTCATTGTGCACGTTCCATGCAGCATGGATCTTTCGGCAAGTCCTTAATTTGCCATCTAGCTCGGAAGTGCACTCCAGTCATTTCCGTGGAATCTTCTCTTCCATTGGAGCGTTCGGGAGTGTTGTCTGCACGCTGTTTTACTGAAGAGTCCGAAACTCTGAATGGGTAACGTTTGGGAAGATGCTTCTATTTTAGCTCCCGAGGGCCGGGTGAAGGAGGCCCTCTTCACACTTCCAGCGTTGAGAAGGTGAACGTGGAAAGAACCTGGCAAGGTCCATTCACGTAGCCAACTCACGTACGTCATATTTGTGACGTATATGTGTGACGTATGAGACTATGAGTACTCATCTTTGTGTGGGGATGTAAGAGACATGTACATCTCACATACATTCATGTTAATATTGTATACATTTAGTACATTGTCACATGAGACCGACCATGAATGGTGGTCATTCCATGAGTCATTATTTTCTAAACCAAGTTACTATTGTTTCTCACTGCTGATGTATAGAATAGAATGAAATATCAGTAAATAAGCAAGCTGCACCCCAATGCCAGCTATCAGCCTTACCTTATTCTTTTGCCCTTGCAGCTGTTTTGCTGGGAGAGGAATCAGAGGATGGGAAAGTTGAAGTTAACACTGTAAGTCAGGCACAATGATGACAAGTATTAGTACAGTTCATACTCTATACGCTACCTTCCATTCCATATTGGCGTTATACAAGCTTTATCATTTTTATTATTATGAGACATATGAGACATGTCAAAATAAATCCTAAAGGAATGTGCAGATCTCACTACAGTACTGGACAGTAGCTTTCAGTACCTGGTTGCAAGTGTTATATATATCCACTGCATTAGTCTGGACTTTTTCCCAACACCAAAGATTGAACGAACAGTTATCACTTTCTCTTTTTGAGCTGTGTAATGCACCCCCATATCTCAATAACCTATGTGTATTTCCAGAAACAGGATAAGGTATCAGACACTTGCAGTTGACTTGAAGCTTGTGTCAGAGAATTAATTGATGAGTGTATATGTCAACTGCAACTTACTGTCCGATGGGGAAACTATGTGAGTATGGACCACATGGTATTATTGTGCCATTTCGACAGTGTGACATTTTTAACCATCTAGAACAGGTATAGATTTCAAAATGGTCAGTCTAAACTGTAAAAGCGCCAAAGTTAAGTAATACCACCATTAATATAATGAAATTGACCATATATGTGCATCAGTACATGAGTAGCTAGTGATCTAGTATTCTAGATTTCTAGCTAATAAGGTATTGCCTGTTTGTGAGTGTGGCCAACATGTGCTGCAGGCTTTGCTCAGTGTGTCCACCCTTGGCCACACGAGTGCCAGTTTCCACTCTAAATTTGAGCTTGCAGATGATTGATTTGTAAGCTAGTGGTTCTTTAATGGCAGTGTGATGTTCAGTTCCTACTGTAGCCAGGGTTTCTGACTTCATTTTCTGTCCTTTGAGCAAGTGAATGGGTGGAACCACGGAAGACAAAACATGCTTGAATGTCCCTCCTTTGCTCTCAACTTCACCGGGATTCTGTGGAAGCATGAGATGTCTTATTTTGATGATCCTACCATCAGAAGGGACTTCAAGATTGCATCTCTTGGATTAGCATCTGGAGTCTTCATCAATTGGAGTAATGAACCTGCTTCATCTACAAGTATAGATGAAATTTGCGTAAAAAAACAATAGAGATTGGTTATTCATCCAAAAGTATGTACATTTGTGTAGAAATAATGATGTATTTATCAAAAAATAGTGGTGATTCCCTAACTCCCTAATCTATAGTTGCAACAATCATTAGCAATTTTCTTTTTTTTAAATTTAGAATTTTCTCATAGTGCAAATTGTGCTTCAAACTGCATATAGGTCAAAAATAATGCACAACATACAAGTTAGTACTCCAAGACTCCAAAGAATAATTGTTAATCTTTAAAGCAATAATAATAATAGAAGAAAAGAGGGCATAAAATGATGTCTTTAGAATGATGCCACTTATCACTTTTGAGGAGATATAATTTGTTCAATCCCAAAAGTTATTTGATTTATTTTTGCCAAAGATTGATCTGCGTCATCCTATCTAAAACAAGTTAAAACATTTATTATTATTTGGATAGATTCAACAAGAAAATTTCTTAATTCACTTATTAAAGTATGTTTCCTTAACCCCTAACGGTTTTTGACTATGTTTTCAACAAAAACGCTCCAAAACTACCCATTTCTAGTACAAGTACCAAATTTTAGGAAAAACAAACAAACTTTTTGGACACACTCCACACACATAACCATAGGGTCTTGTAGTCTGCTGGTTTGAGAAGATGTGGAAAAAATTTCAGAAGTTTCCACCATTTAGGTTGCAAGATATTAGCGCTTGAAGTGACAAAAATCCTTTTTTTTGTCCCTGCGAAAATCTGGGCAGCTGCACTTCACAAGGTCAGATCATTATGAAAAAACGTCCCAAATGGTTGTAATTCTATAAATTCCTTCTTCAAGTCAAGTTTTCTACATGCTTGAAAATTTTAAAATCATTTGGAATTGTACAACATATAGGAAAAAAATAGTAAGCAGAAAGAAATAGAGAATGATTCTAAATTCTAAATTGATAGGATTATAGTGATGGACTTGAAAAATGTCAATCCCAATGGTTTCAATGTTGTAATAAAAAATCTTACACCTAATGTTTTTGTTTTTGTTTTTGTTTTAATATTGAAAATTGAATTAAATAAAGGACTTCAAAATTTATCTTAGAGTAGAGATTCCATAACTACCTCCAAACTACCCACAACTAAAACTCCTCATAACTTTCATCTCATTAATCAAAATGGAATGATTCAAAGCTTTCCACATATATATAAATCTAGAGAACCAATTAAAAGAATTTGTTTCTTAAGAAAGTAATTTTTAAAGAAGTTTTTTTTGCTACCTGGGCTATTCGATAGGCAATGAAAATTACATATCATACAATAACTTTTAACCATGTAGTCAAAAGTTATGGAAATTATTGGGCTTTGAAGCTACTCCTTAGACACATGTTGTGTAAAAATTTCAAAGAAAAAAAATAAAATTCCATTCATAGTGAGCTGTCCAAATCACTATGTTGCGAAAAAAAACACTTTGGTCCTTTAGGGGTTAAAGTATTAAAATAGACTACCCTCCCAATTGCAAGATCATGATGTGTAAATTTAAAAGATAGGTTTCTAGAAATCTTCCCCAATAGTTTATTTTTTAATTTAATTTAATTATTTAAAAATTGATGTTTCTAGAGGGCAATCTTATACTATGGTACACCAATTCTTGTCATGCATTGTCATGACTATGCATGAAGTACAATCAAGTTGCACTAGTTTTACCTCCACCTCCAAAAGACACATCTTTACACCAAAATTTGCATAAGAAAATCTACTCCATTTTGTCACATTTAATTCATGACCTTCATCAAAAAAATTCAAGAAAATATCTACCTCATAAATTTCATAAACTACACATTCAATGATTCAAAAGAAAAAGATGCTTTTTAAAACCCTTAAAAAATCAATCTAAGATTTTGAACACCAAAAGTCACTATAAAATGCTAAAAATATCCTAAAATAATATGAACAAGAAAAATATAATCTTTGTAACAATAAATACCTATGTATATTATTCCCTAAAGGACCAATATTTTTTTTTCACCAAAGAACACACAAAATTGTCATTTCTATTGCAAAGAGTAAAAAAACTTGAATTGTTTTTTTTCCATATCTAACCATAGGATCTTACACGTAACTAGTATGCAAACATGTGGAATAAATTTTAGAAATTTTGATCACATAGATTAGAAGATATATGTGTTTAAAGTGAAGAAAACAAGTTTTTTTGCATATTGCTGGACTAGATTATTTGACTTTGAAGTTTGAATCTTCTTAAAGTCCTTAAATTTTTGGCACTATAGAGTTTTGAGGTTTAAATCCTTACGGTGGGGAATTGAGTTGAGAGGCTAGAAATAAATTAAAATCTAAAAAAAACTTAATTTTCATTCTTAAAGAATTGTTGAGTAGAAGTAGATACAAGATAGAAGAAAGTTCCAAATTATTAATGTTTCTAAGATGGAATTAAAACGCACTAATTCCAGTGGTAAGATTATTCTATCAAGAAAATTAAACTACATGAAACTTTTCTTTTTTTAAATTGTAAAAATTGCATATCCTACAAGTTAATTTTTCAAAAAAATGCTTAAATTGTTGGAAAACAAGATTGTCCAGAACTATCACATCACTTATTCAAATGAAATGAATAAAAGCTTTCCATGTAGACAGAAATATAATATATGGAAATATAATTAAATAATTAAATAAAATTATTTATTTTATTTATTTTTGTTGTCCAGTCTCCCTTGTTTTGAACTTATCTGGGCATAACTTTTGTTTCCAAGCACCAATTGAAAAAAAAAAATTATAATCTTACAAAGATAATTAGTTATATCTTCATTGAAATTTTCAAAAAATAATGACAAAAATTGAGACCATAGGTATCTACCCAAAATCTAAAGGGACAATGATCCTTTAGGGGTTAAAAATTCCCTCAAAAAATTCAATTGCTATCAATGAGATTTTTAAGTTTAATGTGCACAATGTATAAAGATTAAGTGCTAATTTTTTATTATATTATTGAATAGAATCAATTTGTAAAAATAATTCTCCTATCGCAAATTCAATGTGCATTTAATAGTAGGAAGTTTTAAAGTTTTAAAAATAGTGCTCTCACTACTCTTCGATCCCCCCAAATGGGTGCATTATAGCTTACAAAGACCCTACAATCTACTCCACAAATACATTACAAAATCTTAATTGAAAATACCTTAAGAAAAAGTTTATGCCAAAACTACCTTTACACCATGTGCTTATATTTTGTTCAAATAACATTGAAAACTCAAGTTGAGTTTTGGGGGAACTTCAAACTATATTTCAAGAAGAGATTTCATAACATCTTGCAAAAAAAATCTTTATGATTGTCATCTCATTTGTCAAATGATTCAAAGATTTCCTTATATACATAAATCTAAAGAACTAAATTCAAACTTTGCTTGTCAAATAAATGAATTTCTTGAACTACTCGAATTGCTTCATTGAAAAAAACTACTAGGGGCAACAATACATTAAAATAGACCGATCTTTATAATGTACTTGAGATGCATAAAATGCTCAAATATATATTTATAGTAGCTTTGTACCAACATAATTTTTAGAAAATCCACCACATTTTGCTAAATCCAAATCCTAACCTTCATTAAAAAAAATTCATCTCATAATGTGTACAAAATTCTCATTTGAAAAGAATAAAATTAAAACATGCTTTTAAATCCCTCTTAAAAAACAAAAACTAAATTAGCATTTGAAGATCAAAGTGAATTTGAATATTTTAAAAGACTCCTAAAATACTATAGAATAAAAAAAAATGTAGCCATTGTAATTCTAAAGACCTAAGTTTATAAAATTGAAAATGATCTCCATTCTTATCAATTTGGTGTACATAATGCATCTAGACAAAGCACCTTTTTAGTGTGAACAATCTTGTTTAGTTACTATAACAATTTTCTTAATATATTTTTTCAATGTAGTAATGTACCTTGAATAGTTGGATCCACGTAATTTAAATAATAAAACTTCTTTTATATCAAATGAATTGCAATTTTTGTTTTGAGTTGGGAATTTTCAAGGTTCTTATAGCAATTGCAAAATGGTGTATATGACCCCCAAAATTGCAACGGTGCTAGTATGTGAGCCCAAGAATGCGAGCTTGTGAGCATTGAGCCTACAATATAGGTACACTAATGATGGTATTTAGTGTTATGTTGTAAATAGCATTACCTGCATTTTTATCCCACCCACTCTAATCTTCAATTAGTTGACATTTAGAGTTAATATCATCTATTTAATAAAATATTCATTTGGATAGGCATTTATATGTTTAGATTTATTTATTTTCATTGCAATTTGATGAAATAATAGGTAACACTAAATGTGAACTTGTAAAAAATTGATATCCGATAGTTGACAAATAGTGTCTATGTTGACATTTAGTGTTGGTAACATTAACATGATTGTTGACATTTAGTGTTGTGCTTTGTAATTAGTGTTGCCAACACTATTTACCATCATTAGTATACTTATAATATAGATACCACATTATAGAAGGTGTATGTATCATAAACACCTATAATATGGGTATTTGTAACATATATATCATATAATCATAAATGACTTCTACAGTATATACACCTATAAAATAGGTGTGTAGTATTCTAAGCTCATGGGCTCACACTCCTATGCTGGCAGAATAGCAGCCTTCTCCAAAATTGTACTATGATGAGCAAATGCCTTTGTCAAAAAATAATTTTTTACTTGTATGGTGAAGTCTTATGAAAATTAAAAGGTACTCTTTGACCACTAATTGTCTCAAAATATGAATACATTCAACTGAAAAATCTGCTTACAACTAGGTGATTCAAAATGCTATGTTGTTGAAAAATGCTACTTGCTTGGTCTTTTAGTGATTAAAGACAATTAGTCTATCATTTATTTATATTTATAAAATTCAAACTAGAGAACACTCTAAGCTTCATTCAATGATTGTCAAATTCAAAATTATAGGAAAAGTGGTCTCATTTCATGCCCCCTTTTAAAACTTTACCTTTGAAAAGGGCTAGAAATTACTTGTTTTCAAAGCTTCAAAGTCATGCTCTTGCAATTATTAGGAATTTTCACTCTAGAATTTAGATTATATATTTGAAATTATTTTTTAAAAGATCCTTTAGGCTATGGTTTGAATTCATTAAAAAATAAAACAATGATTATCACAAGTGTAGAATAGGATCAACACTATTTTGCCAAATAGTAAAATTTTTTTGGAAATTTGTGTTCAACAAATTTTTTAAATGGAATTATTTTTCCATGAAATTTTTTTGAATTTTTTTTGTTCATAAATTTTTTCATTTATTTCTTAAATTTTTTTTGCCAAACATGCCTTAGTAGTACAATATTTTAGTCTTGTTTTGAAATGACATAATTTTGGGCTTCAAAATACCACATTTTTTTAGGAGTTAAACCATACTTTCTTGAATGACCGAAATTGGTCACTTTTATATCTATATAATCTTCATAAGTTGTTTTAAAAACTTTATAGAAAGTAACAAAATATACTAAAAGGAAACAATATTTGGATGACATTTATATTTTCTATGACATGAAAATGTCAAATTCAATGCAAGTTCAATCATATTGAATTTTGAAACAATGCATCAAAAACATATGGATTTGTTCATTTTGATATTTGAAATTTAATCTTCTTAACTTTGTCGCTACAAAGACCTACTTGCTTAGACACTTTGCAATAATTCTAAAGGCTCAATTAAAGCTTAGATACTTAGAAGTTGATCCTTTAATGCAAATTCAACATGTATACATGCTATACATACATATATATATATATATATATGTGTTGTTTTCATCACATTTAGTAATCTCATCTCTTAGTCAAGTTGCTTTTAAAAAGGCATATTAGATATTATTTGATAGTCAAATGAATGAGTTAATTTTTCAATAGTAGTATTTATAGCACCTATGCATTATCTCTTGAATTATAAATGTATATCTACAATTATAAAAATAAATTAAACCTTTTTTTCAGTGAATTCTTCTATATTAAAAGTTAACTGAAATTTAAATTTTTTATCAAAGTAATTATTCAAGCTTATTGTAGCATATTGCTATCCTACTAACCTCCACTAATGATACCAAATTTAATCTATTAAAGGGGAAAATTATCCTTTTGGCAAATTTTTGAGATACAATGCTTTAAATTCGATTAGAAAAACATGTACATTATAATGGTCAACTTATAACTTATTGATCACATATTGAGTTTATTACTAAAAAATATTATGGTATAAAATAGATTATTTAATTCATTCAAAATTTCAAATCACTAGTTCCATTGAGTATATTTTTCTAAAATCTATATTTCATTACAATTGCAAGATTAAATTTTACTATCAAAGAACCATACATTGCTAAAAACAAATTTTAGCAACAAAATAATTGAGTATTGCTAAAATCAAATTTCAATAACATGAAAATTACAAAAAGCACCTTTTGAATTTGTTATTTTTGGAAGTACTAAGAACTTTTGGATTTATTATTTGAAAACAATTGAAATTATGTAAAACTAATAGAACACCTGAGCATCACTTATTTGAAAAGATTTCAAAAAATAAATTCTCCAAAATTTATGTACAAAATATCAAAATGAAAAAAATCATCTTTTTCTCTAGCAATAAAAAGATTAAAATAAAAAAAGGCCATTATTTTCACCTTGAGGAGCTTCTATCATTTAATTATACTTTACGAGAATTAAATGCTACAATCCATATACTAATCCAAAGGCATAGTGAGCTTATGTGCAAAAGGGGTGATTGCAAGAAACACTTGTGTAGTTTTATATCACATGTTGAGGCAATTGAGTTTTAGTCCATATTTTTTGCTCTATAACTCCAAATGATTTAAGATTTATAGAGATAATTAATCATTATGATTGTTTTATGACTCCCACAATTTTTCATATTTTTCAAAAATATTTTATTACAACTATGAAGAATTTCCGATTGCATGTCACACATGCCAATTTGGATTTTTATAAATAAATTTCCTTACTAAAAAAATAATGATAATGATAAGACCATTGTGAAGGATTACGCAAAGTACCAAAGAGCTTTTTTCAAATAGCAAAATTATTATCTTACACATTTGCTTTGTGTACTCTTCCTTTGTATGCATGTAGGGATTATAGAATTAGAATATGATTAATTGACTAGAAAATTCCTTGTATTGGAAACATGAAAATTCTGAAAAATTAATTTTTCACTCAAATTTTAATAATATTTTTTTAACATCAATGGCTTACAACTATTATTTCCAAATTTTCTTGTTTAATACTACTAATTCTAATCCAAAGACAACAAAATCAATAAAGATTTCTTACAAAGATTTTTATTTTGAAAAAACAACAATCCAAAAATCCAAAGTTTGTGTGATAAAAATAGTATTTTTTAATTTTTTTAATTTTTTTAGTAGTCTGTGATTCAAGAAAATCACTTCAAATCAAAATTTCTAGATTCAAATATGTTTTTTAGCACTAGAAATCATATCAGAAACCTCCAAAATGACAAATGATACATCCAATTGAAAATTGTTTATAGTGAACAATAAATAAAAAGTATAGGTTTGTATTCAAAGCTTAAAATAGTTATAAGATCTTTGCTGATGAATCTTGAGTCATTTAGAAATGTAAAGCAAAAATTACGGCTAAAAAACAAAATAGCTAGAAACGAGTAGAATAAACTTGTCAATTATTGCATAGACCAAATTTGAATCCTTCTCTACAAAAATATAGAGACTTGCATGTTTTGAAATTTGGCATAATTACTAAATGTCATGCTAAGATTTACCTTCAAAATATAGAATGCAAAAAGATTTTTTCCTACAAATTTTATTGCAATTTGAAGGTAATGAAGCTGAAATCTAGTTCAAAATTCCTTGCAATCCTTTGCTGTATAATGTGTGGTCACCAGGCAGTGATACAAAATTTTGTTTTCAGCACAATTGAATTGGATAGTTGAATTATACAATTTTTGTTCAATAATTGGAATGATTGTTGTTTGGTTTTTTGTATTTGTGTGGTAAATGGCAAGTTTACTCTAGTACACGTATTTTTTACAATCACTTAACATCAAATGAAACTTTGTCAAAAAAATATAATACAACAATCCATATTTATAGTTGTTACTTTATATGAAATTCAGAAATAGTCTATGTGATTTGAATTTAGCTTCTTGAACTCCATCATTGATTTTGCAGTTATAATAAGTGCTTCCTTTATTTTTTGTAATAATGTGGCTAAATACCACCCCTTCATTAATGGGATATCCTATCAAATTTTAAAACAATTCCTTGACATGACTATTTCTTCACTCTATATCGTGATTGTCTAGAGAGAGATATAGAGATATAGAGATACATAGTCTATACATATACACATATATAATTCACATATTTAGTATGTAAACAAAACTTCAAAAAATATAGTTGTCTAACTTAAAAAATTAAGAAAAATAGAAAATAAATTAGTTCTAAGAGAATAAAGAGTGTTGAAGTCAACTTGCAAAGACAAATTTATGTATCACATTGTATTTTCATTTGAAATATAAATAAAGATTTTTTCTTGAACTTTTAGATAGAATGTAGAAATTTGATTCAAAAGAAAAAAAATTATTTTTGGAAAATAAAAATAAATATGGTCAAATTGAAATTTAATACAAAATAATAAATTTGCACTTAGAAAAAAAGACTTAGTACAATAAGAAAATAAACAACCAATAACAATTAGCAAACAACTATTTCATGGTACCAACAATTTTTTTTTTTTTTAAAATATTATCTTTTCCATGAAGTTTGTCAAAGCCATATTTCTATAGCAGATAAATCTTGATTTGGACAAAAACTTTGCTTTGGGTGATTTTCCAAACTCAAGCACTTCAAAAAATGCTCAATGTTGTTGTTTTAGGAGAGAGACTTGGTCATCTCAAGTGAAAAATATTCCATTAGTATGGTTGTACAAGTGGGCAAGGGTTGATTAGTTCACTTGGAGCAAATAGTTGATAGCATGGTCAACTACAAAGAAGTTTTTTATTTTCCAAATGTACCTTCATTGATAACACAAGATGTCATTAGATGTTTTTTAGGGGGTTGGGAGGGCCTTTTAAGGCCTGTTCCCAACATTGTTTTTCCAACAATTAAAAAATGGTTGTTGTTAGAATTTTTTTTAAATCATTTAAAAATAATTTAATGAAAAAAATTTGAAAAAAAACTAATAAATAAAATGATGTGGCAATCTCTTTGCCACATCAAGTAGCTACTGCGGCGCAATTTTAAGAGTCTGGAAACCCAAGGGAACCCAAGAGAACTCACAGCTGTCCACAAGGGTTGAAAAACATTTAGAAAAACATCTTTCTTTACTTTAATCCTCGTGTCACTATTTCAAAAATATAATTGGTCATTATTTCAAAAATATATATATTTAAGGAAAACTACACAAAATAGTTGAAGATTATCAATGAAAAATCATTACCCAACAGAAAATTAGAAATATTAGTTGGTTGGGCTCAAATTCTTCCCAAATACTAATTCAAGTTTTTATACAGGATCTACATTAAGGTAGATGGCTCAAAAAGCGACCCTCTTCTTCAAATAGCCCTATAGGAGTGTAGGGAGCTCTGAAATAGACTGCCAACAATGTAAGAGCATAATTAAGGGTTGTTAATGGATGGAATAAGAGCCAGGAAGGTCCATTTCAAAGCCAAGGTGTGTCCACTTAATTTTTCTAAATGGGAATTGATTGCCCACTTGCCTTCTTACAAATGTTAAAAGAATGTAGGGTCTATTTAAGTTTAGTATGGGTTGCATTTAGAAACCTTGTGTATTACTTTTTGAATGCCGCAATGTTTGTTTTTGGTCAAGCCATATTGTTTTTCAAACTACACATGTGAGAATTTTGCAAGGCCTAGGGATCAAAAATAGTTGCTTATGGCAAAAAAATTTGGAACTTCATAAGTAATTCATAAATGCTTCAAAAAATATGAAACCACTTGTTTTAGATTTCACATCAATTTTTCTTTAAGTGAAAAATAAGAAAAAATATTTTGGGCATTTGAAATCCATCAAAAAGGCCCGACAACCCTTAAAGGGTCAATTTTTGAGCCACCTACCTTAGTACACTTAAACTTAGTGCTAATCAATCAATCAACATGGCAATAATAGTGCCAGCAATTCTTGTGCAAATTTTGAGGTAGCCAGGGTTAGCTGTCGAGGAGAATTGCCATTTAGGGACGCTTTACACCTAGAGGTTGGGTCAATTCCCCTTGAAGTTGATTGTATGAAATTTTAGCCCCTTTTGGGCTGGAGGCAGGCCTCAACTATCCATTATAATAACATTATAATAGGGGCCAATTCTCCCATATGTAAAGGCCTTGGAGCCAAGAAGCTAGGTTGATTCAATAAATCTAGCAAATTTTAGCCCTTTTCTCTCTTTTCATTGCCATTTGTACAAGATGGATGAACAAAGACAAAAGATTTTAGTACCTCTTGTGTTCTTCATGGCTGTACAATATGTTATGGCGGTTGTTATAATTTTGCAAAAACTTGCTTTGCATCAACATTATGATGCCATGGCAATGGTTTTTGCTATGATGGTTGCGGAGAGTTGTACGTCTAGAAAGATACGGGTCATTTGGATGTATGACCGGAATACTCTTTTTGCGAACAAATTGTTATTTGTATGCTACTTGGTTAAGTTATTCAAGCAACATACAAGGTTACTTCCTGAAACTTTTGATTATTTGTACGGTATCTTATCTCCATCATTAAATTGTAAAGCTACAAATTTTAGGGCATCCATTCCTTTTAGAAATTGGGTTTCTCTTTCTTTGAATAGACTTAGTAGTGGTAATTCATTATGCAGTTGTGCTGAAACTTATGGAATTCATGAAAGTATTGCATCTATCATTGTTAGGGAGTTTTGTGCAGCAATTGAGAAGCATTTAAAACCATTAGTGATTGAGAAACAATCTAGAGCTGCTTTGAGTAAAGTTGCAGATAAGTTTGCAATTGAAGAGCTCAAGGAATTACCTTATGAGATTGGAACAGTTGATGGAAGCCATATACCTATCATTGCTCCTCCTATAGATCCTACTTCAAATTATTGTAGAAAAAGTTTTTATTTAGTTCTACTTCAAGGTGTGGTAGACAACAAATGTAGGTTCTGGGATTATGATTTTGGATGGGCCGAGCATTGCCATGACTGAATTTTGTTCCAAAATTCAGATTTTAGGAAGAGAGTGATGAAATGTGAACTATTACCTTACAAACTTATGGATGACGTTGCGTATCCAATGAGACCATGGTTCTCTTCTCCTTTCAAAGGTAAAAAATATATATTACCTAGAGCAAAGGCGCATTGGAATTTTATCCAGTTGTCAACAAAAATGATGGTAGAGAGAGCTTTTGGTATATTGAAAGGGAGGTGGAGGATCCTATTGAAGAAAATTGACATGCCTCTCTGATATGTACCAAATCTAGTTACTACCTGGATTTGTCTTCACAACTTGTGTATAATACACCGAGACAAGTTTGATGATGAATGGGCAAAAGAAAGAGAGATAATTATGCATAGAAAAAGTACAAATCAACTAGGACAGCTAGAGAATGCTAATATTTTATGGTAGCTATACAAGCTGCAAAGGAGATGAAGAAATACCTGAAAATGGATGAGGTTGTAGTAGGAAGTGTGCAGATTGAAGACCTTGAAGAAACCGTGGTAAATGACATTGAAGGTACAAAAGAAGATGAGGATGAGAGTGCGGAGGTTGTAGAAACAAAAAAAGACAAAGAGGCTAGGATGAAAAACATGCTTGTACAAGCTACACAAGCACATGAATTACTAATTCAATCTTTTGGGGAAGCAAATTTGAGAATGGAGGAAAATTTTATCTTTCCTTGTGACCACGATGCATTTGATTCGGCAAAGGACTAAATGATCTAAAGTTTGTCTATAAGCCTATCCATCTATTGTTCTACCTTTTCTAGTAAAGCATTGTTTTTTCCAAAATTCTAAACCATGACTAAATTGTTTTAGGTCATTTGTATAAAAATTCTATTGTTCCTGAAAATTCTCTTTGTCCACCTTGGTTGTTGAATTTGGAGTTGGAGTCATAGTTGGAGTCAGAGTTTTTTTTTAATGTAGATCTTTCTCAATGTCCTTAGTGCCATCTTCAACACTAACAGAATCATTAGCGGACATTGTCACATGTTTCATTACAATTCCAGTTTGATGCCTATGGGTGCAAGATTACCCACCCTTGGTAATCAGGTGAATACCGACCAGGTTCTATGCCTTCATCCACCTTTTTAATATATGGGGGTGTAGTGAGCGCGGTCCACTGTGCTTTCCAAGCAATGGATCTTTTTTGCTAACATCTCTTAAATGTTGTGGATGGCAGTGAAACTAACTAGAAATGCATGGGTGACTAACATGCTAACTGCAATGACCAGGATTGATAGTAAAATCCTAACTACCTAACTTTCTATCCTATGTTTAGGGTTGGTTGGGTAGTTGGCGTCATTTCTAACGTCCCTAACTATCCGAAAGGGAGACCCTCACGTTCCTTCCATGAACCTCTACTACTATCTTTTAGATTTTTACACTTCTCTTGGAAGTTTCAATTCTACAGGCTAATCCTAGGCTTGGCTTTTACTCTAATTTCTAACCTCTAAAGGTAACTCTAAATTTTTACTCCTGAAACTAACTCTAGATTTTTACTTCTAAAATTAACTTTTAGATTTTTATTCCTAAATTAACTCTAAATTTTTACTCCTAAAACTAACTCTAAATTTTTACTCCTAAATTAACTCTAAATTTTTATTCCTAAAACTAACTCTAAATCTTTATTCCTAAATTTAATTCTAGATTTTTACTCCTAAAACTAACTCTACAATTTTAACTTCTATTTCTAATTTTTACCTTTACTTATCACGGTTTACTATTCACGTGAAAATGGCTAATTAAGAAAACCAACGCTAATAAGGAGAAAATACCAAGTATTGATTCAAAAACTCACCTCGTCACTACCAGTGTCGGAAATACGCTTGTCCACATCCGTGTGCACATCTCCATACTCCATGGTGGTCCTTGGGTTGTGGGAATTTCTCCCAAGCTCATCGCTTATTCTTTGGACAATTGGTACACCCATGTGATCTAACTCCTTCTTTCCTTTCCTCTCCCTTTTTCTTTCCTTTTCTTTCCTTTTCTTTCCCTTCCTCTCTTTTACACTAGTACTATTCTACCTACTCTTTTATGGACGTCTTACAACTATAGGTTTGAATCCCAAGGAGGTGTTAATGTCTCTCCTACTCTCTTACATGACCTTGTCTTCGTGTCATCCTAATCTTCTTCCTAATGGTCACTATGAATTCCCAAGATTTCCTTCTCTAAACCCACCTAGCCTAATCTAGGTCACTATTTATCATCTCTCTCCCCTCCTTCTCCTATTTCATCCTTTTTCTCTCTAATCCTCTTCCATTGTGTGTGGAGTGGATGGTTTTGTTGGTGAGAGTGAGACTTCTTTGTGTGCAGGTGAACCTGGAGCCTCTGACTTCCTAATTGGATTATGCTAGGCTTCTATCTTTGGATTCTTCACTAACGTTGTAACTAGGTTCTCTACTCTAAGTTTCCTAAATAAAAATGTCTTTTCTTCTCTACTCTAGTGTCTCCTAAACTAGCTCCTAATTGAGTGAAATTGAGGAAAAAAGTGAGGTGGAACCCCGTGGGGTATCATCCCTTGTGGTTTGGTTTTTTAGCCAGGAAGTGTAAGATTTGTAAGAATACAAATCACGACCAACCTAGCTTAACTGCTGGCCGAGCTTGATTGCTGGCTAGCCAAGTTGACTGCTGCCGGGCTTGACTGCTGTTGAGCTTAACTACTGCCAAGCTTACTGCTGGCCGAGCTGATTGCTCAACTGTGAGCTCCCAATTTGTCACTTGGAACTCGTAGAATTATTTTTTTTGGAAATTTGCAATTTAAAGTTAAGAAAAATATACAAAAAGCCATAAAAAGAGTGTAGAACCAAAATAGGGTTCTAACATACCCATTATAGTATTTGGTCTAGATTTGTGTTTAGACTTAGAATTCCACCAAACCGGGCCCAAAAATAGGTAGAAAGAACGAAACGGTTGGATTTGGAGGGTTCAAGTCACATAGGCCCAAAAGGGCTAAATCCCACCATGAATGTGGCAATTCATGGCTAAGTCGGTCCGAGGGATCCACAACGAGGCCACTAGGTTGGGTCCTAGAGTTAGGTTTAGAAATTCCCCAAACCCCGATTGTTAGCATGCAGGAGCCACTGACGCAAGATCGGGCCCGTGGAAGAATCTACAGCCCAAGGATGGTGTCTTAGGGTAAATCCCATGCCAGGAATCCAACGACGAAATCGATTTGCCAAGATTCCTCTATCTGCAAAAGATTCCCGCACCATCGATAAACTCAAGGAGATGGCCAATTCATCTCCACTGACCAATTGTGCCAGGTACGGAAACGCACCTGCACATCTTTCATGTGACCCCCTGAGAGGTCATGTGAAAAATCCCGTCATCTTCCAACTTGCAAAAGAACCTTTTGCGGGTGGTCAACCTTGATAACCTCCAACGGGAATTTCATGGAAATTACCCAGATTGCCAGAAAATCTCACGAAAAATTAGACTAGCTTTTTTTATGTTAATAATGCGCTCCGTGAAGTTTCGCAACATTCCAATAGCAGCAAGTACCCAAACCGACGAGATTCCTCGAGAATTAATCATGTGGCGGGGTCTCCAACGCGTTGACCGGCATCCCGGGACCATACGATGGCAAAACAAAGTCAACCAAGAGTCTTTTCCGACTCCCTCACACCTACCGGAGACCCTAGGCTATTTACATTTCTCAAAATAGGAGACCCCCAAGATCTAGGATTTTACCACGGTTTAGTTTTTAAAACTAAATTAGCCTACGATGGTTTTTTGTCCTCGGTACGGGGGGTAGGAGGGCCTTGAACTAAACACGGCGATCTGGAGCCAATGGCCCAATTTGTTTGACGATTGGAGTTAATCTCCAAAAGTTAGGAGGTTGGTCCAGCATAGATATGTAAAAGTAGTTTTTTAGGGATTAGGATGAAAATCTTTGAAGATGAGGATGAAAATCCAAGTTGATAAGGTTACTTTAGAGCTCTTGAGGGGGAGGTGGGGCCTTGGAAACCTATTTAAGGTCCCCATTTTTCTCTCTTGAACACCCCAAATTCTTGTTTTGGGTCCGTGGGTCCAACTTATGTTGGGATTTTTGGCATTTTAGCCAAGAAACCTCTATAGTGTTTTCAGAGCACTTTTGGCTCCTATTGTTGTTAAATCTCAAGCTTTCAAGGTCCTTGGGGGTCTTTCTACCTTGCCTTGTACACACTTTGTGTGTGTTTGCGTATATGCTCGTTGTTATTCAAAAGTCTTTTTCTATCTTTGGTATATCCTTGTGAACTAACTTGTGTGTTGAAGTCTTGTTGGTGTCTTGTACTAACCCTAGAGCAACCCCCCACCGTACCTTGGCGATGCCACTTTGGGGGGCCTTTAGTATGTGAGCGTTGCCATTAAGTATTCTTACCTTGTGTGTATGATTGCCTTGGATGTGAGCCCTAACCATAGTTACCTTTTCCATTGTTGTTTGTGAGTGGACCCTACCTCCCATGAGGCGGCAAAGCTTTGAACCCGTAACTTACCCTAGTCTTAGAGTGTGTGTCAAAAACAGACCCTAGACGGCGGAGCTTTGAACCTGGGAACCTCGCAAGTCTCAGAGTTGGTGTCAAAACCAAACTACGACGAAGCTTTGAACCCCCGTATATTGTAAGCTCCAAAGTTTAGTTCCCAAGACCTTATTGGGAAATCCCAAAGTTTAGCCCCCAAGAGTAGCCCTAGGTTGTAGAGAAGTGAAGAAAAGAGCCCGTCACGCATAGTTTTTTTAGTGGTGATTAAAGATTCTAGTCCACCCCGCTACGGCAAAGCTTCGACCTTGAAACGTCCGATTTAAAAATTGTGTTAAGTGGGTTCCCATACGGGAACCCGAAGAAAATAGATTGTAGAAAAAGGTGAAGACCAGTCAAGGGGCCAGCCCGTGAAGACCAGCTGGGGGGTCGCTGAGGTAGCAAGGGGGTCACTGAGGGCAGCAAGGGGGTCGCAAGGAGGTTGCTGAGGCCAGCTGGATGGTCGTTGGGGAGTCGCAATGGGGTTGTTGAGGCCAACTGGATGGTCGTTGGGGAGTCGCAAGGGGGTCGCTGAGTGAGTCCAGGGAGTTGGGAGCTGAGTGAGTCCAGGGGAGCCAGGGAGTCGGGAGCTGGGGAGTCCAGGGGAGTCGGGAGGAAAATAAACCTTGGTTACCAAGACAAAAGAAAATCAGATCCCACAAAATCCATATGCTAAACTACTTAGAGTTAGAGTCCGGGTGGGGAGTCCAGTTCGTTTTTTAAACAAAAATCCGGACAAAGTAACGGTCAAGAGAAGAAAGGAATAGGAAATGGGATCCTGTCCTGGCTAAGCTCCATGTGAAAAAAATCGTACATCCCAAAACCTGCAAAACCACTCCAAGATGGAAGAAGGAGGAAAGGGAGGGATGGTTATAGGGGCAACTTAGATGAGAGTGACGATAAATAGTGACCTAGGTTTAGCTAAGTAGGTGTTAGGAGGAAAATCTCAAGAATTCGTAGTGACCATTAGGAGGCGGATTAGGATGACACAAAGACGAGGTAGTGTAAGAGGGTAGAGAGACATTAAAACATCCTTGGGGTTTGAATCTATAGTTGTAAGACATCCATAAAGTTTAGGTAGAATAGTGCTACTGTAGAAAAATAGGAGGGGAAAGAAAAAGAGAGAGAGAAGAGAAGGAAAGAAGAAGGGAAAGAGAAGGTTTAGATTGCACGGGACCGACTTTTCGAAACATAAGCGGTGGATTTGGGAAAGATTTCCACAATCCAAGGGCCACCATGGAGTATGGAAATGTACGCACGGATGCGGACGAGCGTATTTCCGACACCGGTAGTGACGAGGTGAGTTCTTGAATCAATACTTGGTGTTTTCTCCTCATTAGCATTGATTTCCTTAATTAGCCCTTTTCACGTGAATAGTAAACCGCAATAAGTAAAGGAAAAAATTAGAAATAGAGGTTAAAAGTTTAGAGTTAAATTAGGAGTAAAAACTTAGAGTTAAATTTAGGAGTAAAAATCTAGAGTTAAATATTAGGAGTAAAAATTTAGAGTTAAATTTAGGAGTAAAAATTTAGAGTTAAATGTTAGGAGTAAAAATTTGGAGTTAAATTTAGAAGTAAAAATCCAGAGTTAAATTTAGGAGTAAAAATCTAGAGTTAAATAGAAGGAATAAAAATTTAGAATGACTTTGGAATAAAAAACCGAGGGTAAAAGTCAAACCATAGAATCAAAAGCGGAAGCAAAAGTTAGATTTAGCACTCGGAAGTCAAAATCTAGAGTTATATTGAGAAGTTGGGAATTAGAGAAGAATTAAGCTTAGGATTAGCCATAGGGTTGAAACTTCCGAGAGAAGTGTCAAACCTCCAAAGATAGTCTTCGACACTCATGGAAAGAACGTAAGGGTTCCCCGCTCACGTAGTTAGGGACGTTAGAAATGACGCCAACTACCCAGCCAACCCTATACATAGGATAGACAGTTAGGGAGTTAGGAATTATCAATCACCTTTGTTCATCACAGTCAGCTTGTTAGTTGCCCATGTATTTCTAGTAGTATTTGCTGCCATCCACGACACTTAGAAAACATTAGCACAAAAAAATCCATTGCTTGGAAGGCACAGTGGACCGCGCTCACAACACCCCCATATATTCAAAAGGTGGATAAAAGGCATAAAACCTGGTCGGTGTTCGCCTGATTACCAAGGGTGGGTAATCTTGCGCCCACACCAATCCAAAATCTCCCTCGGGTTCCCTTAGGGAAACCCACACAAAATACTTAAACCAGATTTTTCTTAGAAAATTAGGGACAGGGTCAAAGCTTCGCTGTGCGAGGAGTTAGGCCTACAATTTTTGCACACAAGCCCGACTTCCCAAGTCACTTGCTATCTCTCCCCACACTAGGACTCTAGATCTTGGAAGCTAAACTCTGGAGATTTCCACAAAGGTCTTGGAAACTAGACTTTGGAACGGGACACCATGGAAGGTCAAAGCTTTGCCACTAAGTTGGATTTAACACCAACTTTAGGACTTTGGGGTGCCCCGGGGGTTCAAAGCTCCGTCACCAAAACTGTTTTAACACACACTTTAGGACTCTATCTTGTTAAAAGTTCAAAGCTTCGCCGTCCCCAAGGGGGTTCTACTCAACATGGAGAATATGAAAAGAGGGTTGTCAGAATTGGTACATGAAGAGGGCACACAAGGTAAGGCCACGTGGCAAATACAAAGGTTATACGCTAAAGGCCCCCCAAAGCGGCATCGCCAAGGTACGGTGGGGGGTTGCTCTAGGGATTGTACAAGAACCACCAATATTCCCAAACCACCTAAACTAGTTTACAAGGGCACGGAAAGGACACATGAGGGGTGGAACACCCGCTTGACTTACAACAAAGGTACACAAAGAGCAATAAGGCAAGATTAGAAGGACCCCCAAAGACCTTCAAAGCTTGAAAAACAACAACAAAAAGGAGCAAAAAGTGCTCCAAAACACCGTAGAGGTTTTTGGCTTCAAATGCCAAAATATCCAAAATAACTTGGACCCACGGACCCAACAACAAGAATTGGGTGTGTTCTAGAGAGAAAAATGGGGACCTTAAATAGGTTTTCAAGGCCCCACCCCTCCCTCAAGAGTTCTAAGGTAACCTTATAACCTTGGATTTTCATCCTCATCTTCAAAGATTTTCATCCTAATCCTAAAAAACTACTTTTACCTATTTACGCTGGACCAACCTCCTAACTTTTGGAGATTAACTCCAATCGCCAAACGGATTTTGCCGTTGGATCCAAATCGCCGTGTTTAGTCCAAAATCCCCTTACCTCCCATACCGAGGCCAAAAAACCATCAGATACGGTTACCGAAATTGTGTATGAAAGTGAAACAAAATGAATTTTTTATACTAACCAACATGGCTTAATGTCTTAATCCCCCCAAAAAGGTATAAAAAATGAAATAAAAAACACACATAAATCAAAGATATATACCCAAGAAAATAGGGTATGTAAAAGAAATAAAAAATTAATCTGAATCAAATAATCATATCCAAAAATACAGGATAAAGAAAGGGACATTAAAATTTTATCTAGAATTACTCTTGGAAATAGGGCGTCAACCAAGAGAATTAATTTTTTTCCCCCCAAAAGGCCTTGAATTCAAGAAAATAGAAAAATAAAAATAAAAATGGCGACTTCATCGACCGGGCGGGAACTTCATGGACAGGGCGGAGGCACCATCGATCCCGGATATAATCCGATGGGCGGGGACTCAAAAAGGACGGGCGGGGACTCAAAACCGCATGGGCGGAGACGTTACAGACTATGGCACGGACGCAGTTGCAATGCGGGGACACTGTTGAAGCTAGCGAGAACTCAAATTGTGCGCGCGCGGACGTCGGGTGGGAACATTGGGGACAGGGCGGGAACGTAGTCGGGCGCAAGCGGGTTCAAGGGGCGGGGACTATATAATCCCCTGCACACTCCAGTTATCCCTTGCCAAGCCCTCTCTGGATGCCTCCCACGTTAGCTCACTCAAGGGTCTAATAAGGGAGATTGATGGAGTTTGGGGCTTGGCCCTAAGAGCATATCCAGATTTTTTGTCGTTTTTTCCAACAAACATCACTTCAGATTACTCACCAATCATATATGAAGAATACGATTTCAATATGCAAGCAGAAGGAAGTGGTTCGTCTGGGAAGCGTCCGCTGCTCGTGGACATGGAGAAGATTGATGAAGAAAGTCTTCCACCAACACACACATCATTGGCGTCAGGTTCATCACAGCCTTCATCGTCATCAGGGAAGAAGAGGGCAAAGAAGCTGCCGAATCCGAATTGGCCTCCACTACAATATTTAAATGAAGCTAGGCTAATATTGGTGGAGTTCTACAAAGTGCGAAGCATTGCATCGTTGGAGAGAAACTATGTGAACAGGAATGCCGACGGTTACGATGCGTTAGTAGAGCATTTACGGAGAGAGCTTGACGAGAAGTTTGCCGCATCTGAGCAGTTCGACAATTGCACAGATTATTGGTTATACTCAGACTTCTTGGATAACACGGTGGTTCAGCTGACTACCAATGTTGTGGACAATTGGCGTTATTGTATGAAAAAGAAAGAGGACAAGAGCAATTGGGATGAAGCAGATCTAGAATTTGTTTCAAAATTACGCATAGGTGAGACTTGGTGTCATAACTTTAGCGTAAGTCACCATAAAACAAAACAACCGTGGAAAGAAACACAGGACGAAATTTTTTTGGATGAATGTATGAGCGGATCAATGTATTGGCTATCACCGTCGATAAAAGTGGTAACAATGCCAGGACGAGAGGTTGAAGGTACCTACGAGCACGTGAGGAAGGTGCGGCGTACGAAACTTGCGAACATCCCCACCTGGCTCGAGTTTGCGGGAAAGCACTTGAAGACCACAGATCAAAAGGCAAAACGTTGCGAGATGTTGGTTGAGGCTACAGGATGTCCGGTGAAGCATCCCGGCACCATCAGGTTGACATACATGCATCCGAAAACGATGGAAGGCTATTCGCGTTGGTGGAATGGCGGGTCTTTAATTAATTTCCTAAGCAAATACGATTCCAAAGTTCCCGAATCAATGGAAGGGATGACATTGTGAAGATGACGGATACCCAATTGACAATTGACGAGTTGCAGTAGGTTGCCACATTCCGCAAAAATCGAGTGAACTTGGCACTGTCATTGCTGGTTATTGTGGGCAAATGCCACGAGGCGGACTACATACACAACAACATATCTACATCCAATATTTTGCTCCATTTTGCTCCATGGAAAAAAGAGAAAGTATATTTGGGGATTTGTGATTGGGGACTTTCCAGTCGAGTCCTAGAGAACGCGCCATCAAGATACGGTTACCGAAAGCAGGAGGCACTTGATAAGAAGAAAGCAGCTCGAAGGTTTGCTGCTTCGGAATTGTTCTATTTGTATAGAGAGCAAGGCTCAACTAACTCACTGGAGGTCATGGAAAAAAAACATTTATACTCTAAAGTTGCTGATGCATATGCCACAGGATGGATAGCAGCTCAAATCTGGAAACAAGAGTGGGATCCAGTTTATTTTTGCAAGGATTAGGTGTGGAAATATACAAACCTACTAGTGAAATTGAAAAGCCTTCAAAACAAAGATCCGCAAGGAAGGGCGTCCATCCCGGATGTTCTTGATAAATTGAGGATGGCACCGTATTGCTAGATTATGCCTGAGTGTTGTTATCGGAGACCGTAATTTTTTTTTTCACTCTAGAAAGTTCGGCAGGTGAAAATTAGGTTGAAGGAAAAAGTTAACGTTGTTAATCTATTATCTTCAGAGAGGATCATGTACATTTTACCTCATCGGCTCAGCCAAACACTGTTCCATATATAAAACTACGGATATATTCAAAAGACTATTCTTTCCAATTACTATTTTTATTTTTTTTGGCATGAAGTAAAAATTGATGACCTATGTATGTCCAAACTCTTGAACGATGCAATTATAACCCTAAATCAAACATTTGGCGCAAATAGAAGATACAAAATAATAAACAAATGCCTGTTGTATAAATGTGTATGTAACTACCAAGTTTTAATCCAAAAATGTCTGGCTTAAAAAAGGCAGGGATGTAACAATGTAGCACTTTCCAAGAGAAAAATGAGCAGCAGCCACTACAAGAGAAAGGGGTGTTTTAAATATAGTCCTAGAGATAACATTTTAAGTAATGACCTTTTTAGGAGATTTTCAGTAAGAATTTACAACATATTTGTGTCTTTCTAGTAGAATTTTACCTACAAACATAGAGTGCATTTGAACAAGAGACAAGATTGAAGGCATTATGCATGAGGTCACTTGACTAAAGTCATAAAATTTTGAGGCCACTCAATTGAAGCATGTGGACCACTACATTGGCTCACTATTTAAACCTAGCCAAAGATTAAGGCAAATGGTAGGAAATTGTGAGCTAGAAACTAGTAGTAGGAAGAATTAATCTATAAGAATGAACTAATGAGTTTTTTGATAGGTAGTATTAGGAATTGGAGACAATGGTGTAGAATTTAATGAATTCAATTATGTGAGAATGATGGAGAAATTCTAGGAAAAAATTTGGACTTTTAAACAAATAAAAGTACTAAGTAAAAAATAAATAATTAGAAAAATTAGGTAAATGGTGAATTTGGTAGAATTAGGAAAGGAAATACTATGACTAGGAATTAGCTAGAATTCCTTAGGCCGCTGTGGTTTTCTAATAAAAATAATTGTAGTCTAAATTTTTCACCTCTAAGCTGTAGCATGGATCATGCCATTTCTAAAAACATAAGACTCATGAAATTTGGATGTTCCTACAAAGAGTTATGGCCGGATGAAGTTTAGCCTTTAGGAAGCTACTTAAACTTCATCCACCTTTTTAGACCCCTTACCTCTTTCAAATGACCTTTAGTTGACCTAGTCTTACATTGCTAACTTCTATTTAAATTCCAAGCTTGGACGTGGATGGATGATTTTCAACTGACTTCACCTATTTTTTAACCTAAACTTCATCCCTTCAGTAACTATTGAAATCTAAGTTGGTTTTCTAGGTAAAATTTGTTTTGGATTTCTTGAAAGTTAACCTATGGGATGATAATTTAAAATCACTACTTGGTTTTCTTCAAAAGATTCTATCCTACATCCTATCTCACTCTTTAGGCTCGGGATTTTTTTTTCAATTTATTATTCTTAGACTTTAACATTTGAATTTTTATAGAGTCTGAAATTACCTATCCATATTGCTAAAGCACTTATGATTTGCACTTCCCTAGTGAAAGTTATGGATGGATGAAGTTTGACCACCAATAGGTATTTCAAAACTTCATCCGCTATTTTCTACCAATCTATAAATTGAAATCAACTTTTGCCTCTACTGTTGACCTCTAAACTCTTACCGCTATCTATATTTCCATTCTCGTTCCTCTTGGATGAAATTAACTAACTTTCATCTAATTTAATTCCTAAATTTCATCTGCTCATATCTTATTCATTCTAAGTCTATTTTCTATGAATTTTATGTTTTTGGAAGCCTCTCAACCTCTTCTGTCAGATTTTGAACTGAAAATAGACATGACTCTACATTCTAATGGTCTAACTTAACCCTAAGCTTCGGCCCTACTTATGACTTGCTAATTAAGGAAAATTTAAAAAAGGTTTAGAGTTTAATGACGTACTTCAAAGCCCACCTCATCAAGTAGGTGTTCAAATATTCTCTTGGATTCTCCATCTTGTGCCATCTTGGTTGATTTGGAATTTGTGGCCTTTGGCTAATTTGTTTCAATTTCAATACAAAGTTGAAAATTTCTAATTCTAATTTATCTAAGTCCCCATCTTTCCACTTATACTTTCTTTTTTCTTCTCCTTCTTTCTTTTCCTTTGACACTATTCAATTTCAATTTTTTTTATTTTAACAATTGACTTTGATCTGGAATAAAATAATTAATTTTGAATTTCAAAACAATTGATTTTGAGTCAACCTTTGAACTCCTATCTCCTATCCAAGTCAATTATTATCTAATCTACACTCTAATGGTTCAAATCCCTTCTCTAAGATTTCCTCCTAATCCTTATCAACTTCTCAATTTGCTTTTTAAATTCCAACTTGTCTCTTCATCACCTTCTACCAAACTTCTCCTTCTCTAATTCCTATCCATGCTTGTTTCTTCACTACCTTGTATTTTTGTTGCAATACTCCTTGTCTATGGACTTAGAGATTTTGCCTTTCCCATCTTTTTGTTGTTTGAATCTATGCTATTCTAATTTCACTTCTACTTCTATGTATATGCCCTTCCAAACTTTTTTTTACCTACTAAATATTCTATCTATTTTATGTATTTCTATATTTTTTTTTTAAATTTTCTTAGATCCAATTTCAAAAGATAAAAAATTAGTTTTGGAAAGGCTATGACTAGTTTCTAAAGAAACACATAACCAATTCAGAGAGACCCTAGTTTGAAGACACCCCAATTTGGAGAGACCTTAGTTCAGAGAGACCTTAGTTCAGAGAGATCTTAGTTCAGAGAAACCTCAGTATTGGCAGTTTTAGTACAGTACCCCCCTTCCTGAACATCGGCTACCACGTGGTGCTTTCCTATTGGCTTGGACCTGTGCTGATGTTGACGTGGCCGGAGTGCTGTGGTGACTCTTTACTAGTTGGATCCCTCTTCATGTATACTGACCCTCCCGTGACTTGAGCTTCTAGTTCATAGGTTTTTTGGGTTCCTTGAGGCCGGTTTTTCTTGGGATTTTTTTGCCTATATTGAAGTCTAAATTTTGACCAATTTGAACACTAAAACTCTCTCTCTTATTTTTACCTCTTGGACTCTAGCAAAATAAACACTTTGGGGATAAACAATTAATTTTTTGACACCCAAAGGACAACTAATTTGCAGTTTTGGGGTCAGATCACAAAGCACTTAGTGTCAAAGCTCTGCCATGATTTTGGTAAAATTCTCAATTCTATCAACTTCCATACAAAGGAGATTCAGAGCTTCACCGTGTTGGAATTTCTCTAAAAATTCTATCAAATCACTAAATGCTCAAAGCCAAAGTTTCGCCATTTTTGACAAATCCACAAAATGTACTACAACAGTTCCAACACAGTCAACTCAAATATTAGCCAAAAACACACATGGACATATTAGTATTTGTGGGTTAGTATCACTTATTGGTACAAAACAAAAATACAAAACAAATTAGTAACACCATCCATTAGTGTAAAACAAAAAAATATTCACAATTTAGTTCAAATACTTTACATTTCCACACTAATGGTCCCTCTAAGTGATATCACCAAGGTATGGAAGGGGGGTTGCTTTAGGATTAGTACAAAACATAAACAATTCTCAACTTCAACAAAAATCCAAGAACTTGTATAAAACGTTAATAAGTTAGTAAACAATTCGAAATACGGCCCAAACAAGTTAGTAAGATTTGAAGTGACCTCTAAGTCCTTCAAAGCTTGTAACTGCAACAAATGAAGCTAAAAATGCTCCAAGAACACACAATTACAACTTTGGCTCAAAATGGCCCAAAAGTCCAAATAATTGGACCAACGTGTTAAGGTGCCAAAATAATAGTCACCAAATGGTAACAAAATGTATTCTGAGAGGAGAAGGGGTGCCCTTATGTACTCTTCCAAGGACACCCATTTCCTCTTATTTCCTAGAGGTAATCTTATCAACTAAGATTTTCAACCTAGTCTTTTTATTTTTTATTTTCTATGTTGGTTCAAACTTTAATTTTTGGAGATTAACTCCAATTCACAACCAAATTGCGCAATTTACTTCACAAAGTCTTTTTTAATTTAGAAAAATCTCCATCCTTTTTTTCCTATTCAAAACTACTACAAAACCTAGCTCCAACTTAAATTTAAAAAGAAGTAAAAATCCAACTTTTGGAATTAGCCTTTTATGAGGAAAGTAAATAGACGAGACTCTTTAGTAGGTACAAGGGAGTAAAAAAAGGCCCCATTTTGACCTCATTTTAATTTTGTATGCCCTAGAATGTTGGTCAACTCCGCAAACTTCTTTCAATTTTTTCGGTTTTGAAGAATCTTATTGGTTTGGGTACTTTTGGTTATCAAAACGTCTTGAAATTTGTTGAAGCATATTATTAACATAAAAAAGATATGATAATTTTCTTAGTGAGGTTTTACCACATCCAAAGTAATTTCTATAAATTTTCCATCGTGAATTTAGGCGGTTTACCATCTGGAAGAATATCTTCTTACTACTAGAAAATTTTTGAACTTTTGTAGAACCTCTCATGGAATTCCACAAATGATGTTCAAGTCCACATTCTTACCTTGCAAATTTGAAAAAGGAGGATCAAATCCCGCTACCTCCTTTAAATTTTGGTGAATAGAAAATCTTCTACATAAAAATGAATCTTAGCAAACTAATTGCACCATTGGATTTTTGGCATGATTTCCACCTAAAATCATCATATTTGGATCATAGATTCCCTCCATCCATCCATCTTGAGTTATCTTTACCTACATGCTTACAACTAGGATTTCTACTGTTTCGTTGATGAAATGAAAAAATTGAAACCTCTCTTTAGGAATCAACTTTAGGGTTCTTACATAATTTTTTGTACCAATTTAGTTAGTATGGATCACATCTCGGATCACATGCACAATAGGTTTAGACAATTTGGCAATTTCTACTTAGCACGCTTACTATGTACAATTTGTAGGTTTCTATCATATTTACATCTGAGATTTTGTTATAATTGAGGAAAAGATTTTATTCAGGACCAAATGATTTATTGGCATGTAATATACCTATTTTGATTTTATACTCTTTTTTGGATTTTTTGTATATAAAACTACACTCAAAACTACAAGAAATCTCCAAAAATAAATCATAAGTTTCAAGTGACAAAATGGGGACTCTCAATGATAATTAGATTTTGAGGAATTTTAGGTCTTTTGTCTACTTTCCAAAACCCAAAAGCTCGCCCTAAATAGAACAAGGACAAAGGTAGGACAACCATTTTAGTATGAGGAGGCCAATTGTTAATTTAAAGTGAGATTGCCAACTTTTACAAACAAGATCAAGAGAATGGTGAAGAAAAGGATTTATATTTAGGAAAAAAAGGTAGATTACAAGTCAGCTTTACAAGAATCTAAGGCTTGCTAAAATTAAAGCAAGTACAAAAATGGGGCGGCCATTTTAGTGTGAGAAGGTCAGTTGCCGATTTTGAGTGAGACTATCAACTTTGACAAATAAGATCAAGAAAATAGTGAAGCCAAAAGAGTTGAATTTTGTGTAAAAGTTAGATTTTTAATTCATCTTTGCAAAAAGTTAAGACTAACTAAAATTGAAGCAAGGATGAAGATGGAGCATCCGTTTTGGTGATAGGAGGTATATTGCCAACTCCAAGTGGGATTGTCAATTTTCACAAACAAGATTAAGAAAAAAATGAAGCAAGAGAAGTTGAGTTTTTTGTAAAAAGGCAGATTTGCAAATCAACTTTTCAAAACATTAGTTAAAGCTTTCTGAAATTGGTTGCTAGAGCAAGGACAAAGATGGAGTATTTGTTTTAGCAAAAGAGAATCAACTATCTTCTTGGTTGTAAGTTGAGTGTGTTTCCCAACTTGAAAAAAATATTTTAGTTGAAGTATTAAAGGTTTAAGGTTAATTGTCCATGATCCTTAAATCTCTATGGATACTATTTTGAATTGAATACTTAGATTATGTAATGTATGGTTGTACTTTCACTTGCTTAACTCCTAAAGTTCCTTGACTATATTTGCACCAAAAATGCTCTAAAATTGCCATTTCTAGTACAAGCACCAAAAAAAATTCAAGACATTTATAGACACATATAACCATAGGATCTTGTAGTATGCTAGTTTGAAAAGATGTAGAAATTTTTTTAGAAATTTTCACCGTGTGAATTGCATGATATTAGCGTTTGAAGTGACAAAAATCCTTTTTTTTTGCCCTGAAAAAAACAAGGCAACTACACTTTACAAGGTCACATTTGTATGAAAAAATGTCCATGATGGTGGTGCTTTTTTAGATTCATTCTTCAAGTCAAGTTGGTTGCATGCAGCCCTTTTTTTTTGGCACCATGGGGCCAGATAGCACCATTTCAAAATAAAATTCTACTTTTTGCCAGATAAAAGTAATCTTTTTTTGCCAAAAATTTCCCATTTCTATTAAAAATGTGGATGAAGTCGCCAAATTTGGATGGAAAAATGCATAAACATGATTGAAAAGTATTTTTTGGTCCAAAAGATGGATGAATGTAGAAATCCAGTGCTTCACCAAATTTTAAGTGATCGCCACCTTGGCACTTTCTCAAAAAGCTTAAAAAAAGGGCTGGTTGCATGCTTGAAATTTTTTGAATCATTTTGAATTGTTCAGCATATAGAATAAAAATACTAAGTAGAAAGAAGTAGAGATTGATTCAAAATACTAAATTGTTAAGAATTTAGTGATGGACATAAAAAAATGTCAATTCCAATGGTTGTAATGTTATAATAAAATATCAAAATCCTATGGTTAAATTTTTTTTCCAAAAATATTGAAAATTGAGTTAAATAAAGGACTTCAAAGTTTATTTTAGAGCAAAGATTTCATAATTGCTTACAAAATAAAATCCTTCACAACTTTCATTTCATGAATCAAAATGGAATGATTAAAAGCTTTCCATGTATATATAAATCTTCAAAGACAAACTCAAATTTTGGTCTTTGAGTTTTTATTTTTTTAATCTTTCCAAATTGCCTGGTCTAAGAAAAATCCTATATATCATACAATAATTTTTTAACCATGTAATAAAAGTTATAAAAATTGTTGAGCCTTAAAAAACAAACTCTACCACATATTGTGTGAAAATTTGAAAAGAAAAAGATAAAAATTCTATTTATAGTAAATTGTCCAAAATCTCTATGTTGCCAAAAAAAAACAATTTGGTCCTTTAGGGGTTAATGCATTGATTGTAAAATTAGGTAGTTTACAATATTGTTTGCATATGTACTTTATAATGCAACATCTAAAAATAGTAAGCTATGGTGCTTAGAAGAGTCCTTTGCTTGGTGGTGTAGACATGTTGCACTCTCTATTGGCCCTTTTGAAGGGGGGTTTCAGCCAATACTTTAAAAAACATTCATAAAGCCATAAAAATTTGAAGTCACCTAACTCAAGTAATAGAATTTTAAAGCCACCTAACTCAAGTCATGGAATTTTGAAGCCAAATGATTAAAAATCCATAATTTTAAAAATTTTCATTTATATATTAGACAAAAAATATTTGAAATGCAATTTGTCACTCCTTTCCTATTGTTTTATATGTCTTCTCATCTATAATGCAATTTAAATTACAACAGCTCATTTAAGTCATAATTGTTTGAAGTCCAACCCATCAAAACAGATACTTGTGTATTTTTTGATCAATAAATAAGTTTAATTTTTTTGTTATTTATAAATTTATGACTTTAAAAATTAAAATATGTAAAATATTTTCACAAATGAGAGAGCAGGAGAGGCTTGAACTAGCTACACCAAAGATGATATTTAGTGTTGAGTGACATTTAGTGTTTTTACCCCCCTACTAGCTACAACACTAAATCTGAACTTGTCCACAATTAGTGTTAGACTTGAATGTGCCAGCTGCAAACTTCAGAGCCTTGTAACTTTTGCAAAAATTCTTCAAATAAGGAAAATGAGATGTTTTTCGGCATCTACAAAAACTGTAGATGCCGAAAAACATCTCATTTTCCTGATTTGAAGAATTTTTGCAAAAGTTACAAGGCTCTGAAGTTTGCAGCCGCCTAGCCCTAATCGGTCCGATTCTGTCCGTGAACAGTGATATTCCGTCTGATATGACAACTCTGGTTCACATTTAGTGTTTGAATTGACATTTAATGTTACTTACTTTCATAGGGTAATTGGCTTTTAGTGTATGCCTTCGTATTTAGTGTACAAGACACTAAATATCATCTTTAGTGTAGTTGAGGCTTGAACTAGCTAGTTTGGCCAAATGTGAGACGCAGGAACCAAAGTGATTTTAGTGAAGGGATTGAAGCCTTCTCTACATTAGTAGGTTGAAGCATTGTGGAGCCCTAGTAATAATTTGATAACTTATAATATGATAGAAAAAGACGATTTAATCCCTAAATATTCAAGGCCATTTTTGAGCTTCTTAAAAATTTCTCTAAATTGAGTAAAAAATCAATATTTTGATATGTCTTGAATTGTAACCATACAAATTAAAACTAGATATATTAAAGATCACATGGAAAAAAACCCACAACAATATCACTTACATATCACTTAAAGATAACAATATTTGACTATGACTATGAGGGTGTTAAAACTATGAAGTGATTTGAAGTCTTTTAATCATATTTTCACAAGTCAAATCTAAAAAATTGGTCACCAAAAAATATGAGCTTAAAAGGCTTAACATGCATAACCCAATCAATTTACGGCTTATCAAAATCTACTCTACAATTTCTTTAAATGAATTTCTAGTCAAATTTTTTCTCTGAGATCTAGTGTATTTGAGGTTCATTTTCAAGAGCCCTAAACACTAAAAAATCAAGATTTGCAATGGACACCCTTGCACAAAATCTTAAATAAAAGAATCATAGTCATTCATTTTCAAAATCAGATTTTTGATATTAAGAATAGACTTCAAAAATATATTTTTTAAAATAAAATCTATTAAAAATAATAATTTGGTAAGGCTGGTGCCTTGGACATTTGGGGATTAATCTAATGTAACCAACTTCATACAACTATTAATTTAACCTTGAAGCGCTCAAACATCTAATTTTTAGACAATGAATAGATTAATATTCTTGTTTCATTTTCATATTGCTTGGATGAAAGTCATCCTAATTTGCAAATTAAGATACTTTATCAAGTTCTTGTCATATCTAATGGTTGGATTTGGTGTTCCTAAAATACATGTTTTTTTAAAATTACAAATGTGGAAGTATGTCAAGTGGTTGACCAAGCCAAAATTGAACTGACTCTAGTTCAAAACTGGATTTACAAAAATGAAGTCATAGATTTTAAGAACACAAAAATTTCAAAAAATCATCATGTCAAGAGAACCTCATTTCAAATCCATTCCAATAAATCTTACTAAAAAAATGATAATATTTTGCTTGTAATTGAATTTAGGACTTTTGAAATTTTCCTTTCAAAATTTATAAAAAAATATTTGTGATAGCACTAGTGAATCTAATCATACAGATGAAATCTACAATTCATAATCTACAACTTTTATTTGTATATCAACTCTAAAATATTCTTCTCAATAGCATTTTATAATGATTTTTTTCAAATCCTCAATTATAGAGAAGACTCTAGACGTTTAGGGGCTAACAAATCTTAAATGAAAGCAATTAGGTTTTAATTATTAATGGCCTAAATATCTCAAGTGAAAATATGTATGAAAAGGCAAGGAGAGCAAGCTATGGCTTCAATATTTCTGGTGTACTTTGTGCCATTGCCATAGCCAATAGCAAAATAAAATTAATTTTTTAATTTTTTTAATTCATAGAACTTTGAAATTCTACATCTTTCACACTATAGGTCCAAATGCCACAAAACAAAGCCCTTGCACCCCTCCTCACCAAGGGCTTTCCGATAGTACCAAAACCGTGACTACGGATACACAGTTGAGGAGATCTCAATGTAACAAACAAAACAAAACAAACAAACATCATATCTTAATAGAAGGATTGACCTTTACTACTAGTGACTTTGAAATTTCATGACTTCATTTGTACTAGCTTCAATTTTTTTAATTGTATATTAAAGAATTTATATTATAATCATAACACTTGATGACCTTAAGGTCTATGCATTGGACAATCGTCAAATTTTGAGTGAACTCGTGGTCTTTTAGAGATTGAGAGTTCAAAACTTTTGTGTGAAACAGCACTACTAAAAGCCATTAAAACATTGAACCCATTACAATTGAAGCTCTATAATATTGAGGCCACTATTGTTTAATTCCAAAAGTCCGTTGAAGACTAAAATGTATTATGAAATTGTTAAAACAAATTATCAACCTATTCATTTGATAATCTAATATTTTTGCCTAGGTCATGGTTCTCTATAGGGTATGAAAAACATTTCCCTTGCACAATTTCCAATTTGAAAACATTTGACTTCCAAACTTTGAAATTTAGTATTTCTATGATGTTTGAATATTTCTTTACATGACTAATGTGAAAAAATGAAAAAAACGGTGTGCTATTTGAGGTCACTCTATTTTACAACCTACAGTTCCAAATCCTTAATAATTAGAGTTTGAAGTGAGATAAAATAAAAATAGATTCAAATAAAAATAAGTTGTATTTGTAAATTTGAGCTTTGATTTTTATCATATAGATAGTTATGTCATTATGTGACATAAATTCACCAAATACTTCTTTTTATGTTTTTTATTCAATCATTTAAAAAAATGTTTTTATACATTTTTTAATTAACTATATCTCCATTAATAAACTTTTTTGATGATTTCAATTTTTGAATGATATTTTAGATAAAAATCTTTGATTAGGCTTAATAATATAAATCCAAATATAAAATTAAAACATGTCCGGGTGGAACAATGAAATTGTGACTTATTCACCATCAAAGTATTGTCAATATTTGGTCAAATTAATATTAAATGAGAGCTTTAAAAATTCAAACTTTTTAAAACAATTTTTTTGAAAAACTAAAGTTTCCACATTTGGTTCAATTGCACATAAATTTAGAAGCTAACTTTGGAATTTTATAATAATCAATCTCTAAATATTTTTTAAATGGTTTGAAATTAAATTGAAATTTCTATCTATCTACTTAAGTGTGCTTGTAGGGCCTACAATGTACAAAAAATTTGGTCCAAGAATTTGTGCCCCATAGTATTCTATGATCCCATTGACTACTTTAGTCAGTTTTGTAATAGGGTTGTGTCCTTCTAGTTTTAAGCATAGCCATCTTTTTGCCAAGATGCAATTGAATTCCATGGCATATTTGCATTGGCTCAAGCTACATTAAAACGGTCCAAGCCATTGTGACAAACATGGATAAGTTACAAATTTAAGATTCTATGTGAAGCAACTGAACTTTTGGACATAATAGATACTTTAATATTCTAATGTACAAGTAAACTGATGTAATGCATCAATTAGACCAATTTGTATGGGATATTTGCAATTGCATTTGGTTGTAAGAACCGCATTTCACATTTTGCTTGTATGATTGGATTGCATTCTTGCAATGTTGACAAGTTGTTGCGGGTATGATATTTTCATTTCTCAATATGACCCTTTATTATTTTTCACTCAAAGTCCAGCACTATAGCATAATCTAGGAGGTTCATAGAAAATTTTAGCAAGTAGTGGAAGTTCCTTAAGCCACAAGGTACTCCCTTTAAGTTGCTTGGAGTTCAAGCAAATAACTTGGGGCTTAAGTCATTGAATTGGAGGTGCCTCGAGCTCAAAATAGACTAACTGACTAAGTAGTCTACTTGTAATATAAACTATAAAGAAAGAATCAAGATATATTTTTTTCACTCTTATCAATACTATTTGTACCCAAATCTTCTTTTTATCCTTGATTATCAATTTAAGTCTGAATTCCAAATCTTTGATTCTAGTTCTTGATTTTTATTTATATTGTAATAAATCTTGTTTAAAGTATCTTACTCTTGATCTTGATCTTTCCAAGAGTTTAAAGAATCCCCTCAAATTTGCTCTTGATTTTGCCCAAGAGTTGTTTTTGCAATACAAGAAATTAAAGTTGCATCAATGACAAAAACATCCTATAATTTCTCAAAATTATTTTCAAATGCCTATGTTTTTATAAGATTATTTGAAATTATGTAGTTACTCAAATTCAAAATTTTCAATTGGTAGTCATTGATATTGTACAGAGACATGGAGTCACTGAGTCCAAATTTATTATTATTATTATATATTTTTATTAAAATAATAAACTACCAAATTGAAGGTTTGCAAACTTTGAATGCATTATCACATTTTGTAACCAAAACTAAGGTTGAAGCAGCAATTGTCAACCACGCCCAATATCTAACTAGTAGGATGCACTATTTCCAACCTTAGGCTAGAACTCAAGCTTCAAATGTGTTTTTGTGTCCTTTTCAAAGTTGGGACTAATAAGGTTATGACACATGTCCGAAAATAGTGAGCATGAAATAAATTCTTGAATGATTGAAATTGGAAAACTCTAAATATTGGTTACCGGTGAAATGCACTTTTTGCCTCCCAAAGTTCATTGTAACTTCAATTTCTAGAATCAAATTCTGAAAAATATGCCATCTCCATATTTTCTAGCTTCCTACATGGGAAAAATTTCATATATATTATATTGCTCAACATCTGCTCCGCAGATGCTTTCAACCTTATACGTTGGATCACATGTCCATGTCCATACACTTCTTCTTTTTATGTGTATTTTAATTGCATACACTAAGATTTTATGAACCTAGCTTCCATGGATAAATCCTATTCAAAAAACAACCAGTTAGATAGTGGATGCTTATTTAGACGGAACGTTTGGAGGATAAATTGTAATATTTAGGTGTATTTAAGTTTACATTTGATTTCCTTAGAGCAGACAATTTTTGGACAGATGCAAAATAGTCATAAATTGATATAAAAGCAATGAAAAGGCACAATGTAAAAGAATGTTACAAAAGCCATACACCATGTTGTCCACCTAAAAAAGTCAACAAGCGGCCAACCTTTAGAAGTATATGACAACGAGACAATGGAAGACCTAAGCAATGCATGTTAAAGTCTACTTTATACTTGGAGTTAGATTGAATGCCAGTCCAAAACTCTCCAAATTTAAACCAATAGGATCTCCGGAGAAGTCACTTAGTGTGCATATTAGAAACCATGTGAGATCTTAGATAGAATACTATATATTTATTGTACCTAAAATTTAAAAAAATATTATATCTAATATAGGATTATATTTAATACTATGTATTAGATTTTATATAGAAAAAATATAGGGGGGGGGGAATAATATGTGGAGGAAAATAATTATGTAGAGTGGGTATTTAATGTCCTTAAAGAAGAGATGGACAAAAAATGACACATTATTTGTCCCAAATTATCCAAGAACCTTGGATGAAGGGCTCTTGTTGCCTCAATAATTATTTATAAAGTTCTTTGAATTCACTTAGAATGTGAAGAATCTATTATGAATTTTGCTTTGATATATTCTATGACACTCATTGTATTTATTAAAATATATTGTAGATGATTAGCAATAAATTGTTTGACACAACTAGAGTACATTGTTTACAAATATATAAATGTATTTGTTTGTCCATAGTACATTCGTCCGAACATATTGTACTTTAATTTTTAGTAACCATAAAAAGAATAGTTTGAAAGAGAAGGTACAAAAGAATAAAGAAGAAAAGGATAAAAAACAGTAATAGAAAAAAATCATGCAACACCTATTAATTATAATTTAAAATCTAATATAGGGGTGAAAAAATTGGATTCAAAAGTGTTTTATAAATAACATAGGTTGCTATAATTCATGGCAATTTAGAATTACATTTTATAATAGAGTATATTAAATTATAAAATATTAGATAAATAGCCCTTCATAAAATATCCTTTGATCTCACTTATATACTAAATTTATAAGCTAGTGATTTTTCCATGGTAGGATTGTTGAATTCTTCCAAATCCGGCCCAAGGGCTTTATACTAGGGCATCCTACATAGTGTCTTAGGTGGCACAATTTTGGTGCCAAATCTTTTGGCACCATTTGATGAAATTGGAACAAGGTTTTCATTGTCCCAAATTATCCTTGGGCTTGATTCAGCTCTTCTTTTGGATCATGAATATCTCTACCGTCAATCAACACAAGGTAAATTATCCTTATTGGTCTTTTTTTATTTTTGTCTATGTGCTTCATCTCTCTTGTTTGCACCTTTTATAATTGCATATCTGTTTATGGATCTTTTTTGGTGCTTCATGGAGAATTTGTAGGAGACATCACCATTTGAGAATCCCGGCTTGATTATGACAACTAGGAAGAAGCTATTAGTAAAAAAAAAAAGATTGATGACGATTTGGAAATAGTTTGGTTCTTCCATAGAAAAAGCTTTGAAAAAATCAAATTTAAAAATTCTTGAAGGTTAAAAAAAGTGACAACAAGCATAATTGTTTGGATGGCAAGGTGGAAGCATTGATTGCATTGAAGGGTGAGATGCAGGTGAAGTTTACAAAGAATACACAAAAACAAGGTATTTAAAGAATTTTTTTGGAATTTCACATTTTTTCTCATTTTTATCACCCTTGATTTTGTTCAATCAATTTTGTTATCCTTGTGAATTTTTTGGTAATTAAATTAATCTTGCTTTTTTATTTTATCAATTTTTGAGGTTTGAAGGTCCTAAGGCTTTGCTAAATTTCCTTTGATTGTAGTGAAGATTTTGTAGCAAAAATTGAGTTCTTATAGATTAATTATTGATATCTTCTTTGTAGCAACTAGGATGTTATTTGGTCTACTAAGTTAACACGGATTCAGGTGGTGAAATCCCGGGGAGATCACTTAGAGGGTCCATTAGGAACTACGTGCGTTAAGATTTTAGACCCCTATCTTATATTCTAAAATTTAAATAAAAGGATAAGAAAAAAATATGAGTAGATTTTCCTACTTTGAAAGTTTATGTTTGAATTATTGATAATTTTATTTGTTAATTATAATTAGTTATTAATTTTTGAAATAAAAAGATACATTGCAAAGCTGAAAATAACTTTCACACCCCTATTTGATATAAGAAAAAATTGTATAAAAAATACACAAAAAATTCTCAAAAATAAATCTCTATTGAAAGTTCCTATTCCTTGAATATTGATGCAATGGTCATCTAAATGCATTCTCTATAAATATTTGAGTTGAAAAACATGCCATTTTAGTTCATTTTTTGACGTTCTCTAGAAATCATTTAATACGGTATTTGAATTGGGAGTTTTGGGCAATAGACACCTATAGCCTTTATTAAACAATACTCAAAATTATAGGTCAAAACCAAAGTTCACTAAAAAGTAAATAGGGGGGCAAAAAATCACTTGAACACACGTGGTTAGTTATAGATACACTAAGTAATCTCCCCGAGGGTGAAATGAGAATTGCTTACTAGTTGTCATCAATGTTTATTTTCTGGTGATTTGGTGCAAAATTGCACCAAATTTCATGGCTTGGCATCACGCCTATCAAAAAAAATGGTACTAGAAAGGTGGAAAATCAACAAAAAACTTTAAATAAACATAATAAATTGGATGAAATTGCCAGATTATAGATGAAAATTGAATTGTGGATATGCAATATTGGCTAATATGACATTTTCTATCCAATACATGAATGAATGTTGAAATTTGAAGCACCACTTTAACATTCAATATCGCCACTTTGGCACTTAATGAAAAATGAAAAAAAAAAACTTGGCTGTCATTTTATATGTGGAGTAAAGATTTGGTAATTGGACCCTAATCCACCTCACAGCATTACATGCGTTAGAGTTGGATCACTTTGTACAAAGTGGCCTTAGTTAGGATAATAAAGATAAAATTGCCTTGTCACAAAGTGTGCAAGGGATCTCATCTGGACATTGTAGAGCTGGATTTGGTTTATATGGTGATTATTAAGGGGTTTTAGTCTAGCTTGATGTTGACATTGTAATGGTGAACAACGGTGTGAACAAGTTCATCATATTGACAACTCGATTGGTGATTTGGCTTCATTCAACATATAAAAATGAAACTATAGATTTATATTCAAAGTTCTAGGATCTACCTTGGCTTGCAAAAGCAATGTTGCAAACTTCCACCAGTATTTAAAAAATTCATTCATAATTTGTTATAACCAAAAAATTCCAATTATCTAAAATTTTCACAAAATGTCATAGTAAGAAGAGGTTGAATTTAACTCAATTTTTGTTAGTTTATGGCAATTGAAGTAATATAAGTAATGCCAATTATTATTAGATTGTCAAATAATATGTACAAAGTCTTGCACCAAAAATAATGTGATTTTTTATCTTTGTTGGTTCAAATTAGTAAGGTACATTTAAAGTGAAGAAAATAAGTTTTTTTGCACCTTGTTTGATTAGATTTTTTGGCTTTGAATCTTTTTAACTTAAATATCTTTGCACTATGGATTTGATTTTCTACTTATTTATGCAAAATAGTTGAGTTGAAAATCTTTAAAAAAAAATTGGGAAAAAAAACACTTCATTTTCACTCAATCATTAAAAAATTATTAAATAGAGAGAGATTCAAGAATCAAGATTGAAGAAAAAACTAAATTGTTTATAGCTTAAATATGAAATAGAATCACAATAATTCCAATGGTGATATGGTTCTAGCAAGCAAATCTAACCCTGTTTAGCAATTTCTTTTGAGAAATTCTGAAAATTGCATTCAAAAATTAATTCTATAAGTTATTTTTTCAAGAAGATGCTTAGATTCTCTCAAAATCTAAGATTGTCCATAACTTTCTCATTATTAGTCCAAATAGAATGAATCAAAGCTTCACATGTAGACAAAAATATAATCTTTGAGCAAATTTTATAAAAAAAAATCATTTTGACTTTCTGTGATTTTTTTGGTATTGCTTGCTAAACTCTATTTTTGCCTATTGTGCCATAATTTTTGCTCCCAAGGGCCAATTGACAAAAAAATTATATATCCACAAAGCTCTTGCAAAAATTCACAACCTCAAAAAATTTCAAAATTTTTCACTAAACATTAAGACAGTTGGAACCAACTTGGACCCAAGTTGTTCCCCAAGGGGACAAATGGTCCTTTAGGGTTAAGATGAATTAACTCTAGGTCAATAAAATCATTTAATATGGATATTGATATAAAGATGTTCATAACAATGTTAAATAGTGCTATGGAAATATCTTTCTAGAATTTTTTAGAATTGAGGATGCCCATATATTATTGACTTATGATTTTCACATTTTCTTCTAGATTTTAATTGATTCTAAGGCTTCATCAAGGTTTTCCAAAGAGTTATTATCCCTAAGATTTTTATAACATTTAAAACACTGTGAGTGTTTTTTTTTCCACCCTTAATAAATCAGCATATACAACCAGGTTCTAGTAATTATGGTTAATTCCTACAGGTGCCTAACGTCGATCCATTGTGCCTCCCAAGCAATGGATCTTTCCCTAATGTTATACTAACTCTTTTTTACTTTGAATTTAACCAATAGAACTTGGTCAAGTTAGAACTGCTTTTATCTTTTACTCCACTATTTCTAAGCTACGGTGGTTTTTAGTGATGGATGAGACAGTCTAAAATTAGATACCTAAGTTGAAAGAACAGCTCATTCCATTTCTAAAAATGTAAAGTTCACCTTCTTCCAACCTTCCTATCAAAAGATATAGGTGGATGAAGTTTAGCCCTTTGGAGACCCAAAAAACTTCATCCAAGATTTTGTACCTCTTCCCTATTCTATTTTAATTTGAAATTTAAATCATGTACTTAAGTTACTAACTTTTTGCTAAATTCCAAGTTTCAAACCTAAAGAATGATTTTTTACTTTACTTCATCCGATTCCATTCCAAACTTCATCCAGCCATATCTTGCTCAATTTAGCTCCGATTCTTAAGTGTGATATGGTTTCGGAAACCTCTAACTTCGATCTATAGTTTTACCTACCTGATTCTTGTAAAAGACCTACTTTAAGTACTCTGACTTAACTTTGTACGTCGGACCTTCTTTAAAATGTCTAATTTTGATAATTGAAAAGTACGGGTTGTGGTGAGTAACTCACCTTGGAATTTGCATCATTGTGGAGGTAATTATATTCTCCTTCGAACTCTCCATTGTTCGTCATGTTTCGGGTTTGTTAGGTATTTTTGCCCACGGCTTAAAGTAGGTCTGAAATTACAAGTGTACTCTCCAACTACCTACTTTTCCTTCCAACTCACTTTTTTCTTTTCTTTCTTTTACACTGAGACTATAAGAACTCAATTATTATATTCCTAGTTGACTTGAAAGGTCTTCTCCAATAATTCTTTTGAAGTATTGATTTGATAAGCTTCTTCCTTCTTTGAAATCAATCATTTATCTATCCTATTTCTAATGGTTCTAATCAACTCTTTAAGATTTCCACCTAATCCTATCAACTTCTAAATTCCTCTTCACCTTCTAAATGCACTATCCTCCTACATCATTTCCAACTGAGTTGTTCATTCTACAGAGTTTGAAAGGTTGGAGAGTTCTATGAGGAGTTCTAAGCTATTCTATATTTCTCCTATGTTGTGGATTCTTTTCTTTGGCAAAGGAAACGTTGTCAAGTGAGATATTCCTAACCTCCTATCCTACTTCTAGATGTGATCCTTCCTACTCTTATCTATTTTATAGTCTATTTAAGTTTTTATGGATTTTCAATTCAATTTCAAGAGACAAGATTAGTTGTTTTCTTTTTATAAAGATAGCAATTAGTTTCCAAAGGACAAAAAATGAGGAGATTAACAAGGCTGTTGTCCAGTTCAAACAGACCCTAATTTAGTTTCGGGAGCCTCTCCAGTTGATACCCGCACTACTCGGTTGATACTTGCTCTTCCCGGTTGGGCTGTTGGACCTTACTGCCTTGCCTTCTGCTGGCCGGATGCATGTCTGGGTGTTTTTTCTTCTACATTGACTATCTGGTATATGGAGATTTGCAAACCTTGACATTTAATTAAAACTTCTAAACTCCTATATGCTACAATCTTTGACACAATCTTTCAAGTCTTTTTTAAGGTGACTTTTCAAGGATACAATTTAGTTTTCGGGAGGCTAACTTGGACTTTCCAAAATAATATTTTGGAAACTAAACTTGGTGAATTAGTAGGAAAACTCAAATATCAACCAATATTGAATTGTTTATGGGATTTTCTCTAGGTCTCAAAGCCAAAGCTTCTTCATGTTTTTGTCAACAACCAAATTTTTCTATAAAACTCTAAATACACAAAGCTTTGCCGTGATTTTTTTAACACCCCAAATTCTAGGTACAAAAGACTATAGCTTCGTTGTGTTTGCACCACGTGTTAAATTCTACAACAATTGACAACGTAAAGAACTCCTCAACTTACAATTCAAGCACTAGAGTCTCCCAAAGCGGCATCGCCAAGGTACGGTGAGGGGTAAGCTCTAGGATTAGTGACTCAAAAATCTCTAACTACAATTCTAGCAAAATATGCCAACAAGTGCAAATTTAACAAAGCAAGAGCCAAGGTTTGAAAGGACCCCTTAAGTCCTTCAAAGCTTGCAAAGTACCAACAAGAGAAGCTTGAAATGCTTCAAAAACACACACGTTTACAACTTTGGCTCCCAAATGGCCAAAAAGTCCAACTAAATGAACCAACGTATTACAAAGCCAAAATAATGGCTACAAGGTGTGTTTGTAAGAGAGAAAGGAGTCCCTTTTATACATTTCCAAGGGCATTCAACCCCCTCTCTTTTCCTAGTGGTAAGCTTATCACTTAGGATTTCATCATAATCTTCTAATTTTCACTTTTTACCCTGGACCAAAACTCTAACTTTTGAAGATTAACTGCAAATCACAAACGGATTGTGCCATTGGCTTCAAAAGGCCATTTTTAGTCTAGGAGAATCCCCACCCCTTAACCAAACTCTAAAAAACTTAACAAAACCTAGTACTAACTGAACACCCCAAAGGGTAAAAATTCAAATCTTGGAGTTTGACTTTTCTGAGAAAAGTAACTAGCCTAGGCTCTTAAGTAGGTATGAGGGAGTAAGCAAAGACCCCGCTTTGACTTCAACCCAAACCCGTGTGCTCCCGATATGCCGATCAACTCCACAAATGATCTTTAAATTTGTCGATTTTGGAGGATCTTGTTGATTTTGGAACTTCCAACTATCAAAACGCCACGAAACTTGTTGGAACGCATTATTAACATCAAAAATGATATTCAAATTTTAGTGAGATTTTACAGCACTCAAGTAATTTTCATAAATATTCCATTGTAAATTTTGGTGGTTGACAATCCGAAAAGATATCTTTTGCCTATCAAAAAATCCCGAGACTTTTTTGTGGAACCTCTCATGGAATCCCACAACACATGTGCAAGTTTATATTTTTTACCGTGCACCTTCACCAAGGAGAATCAAATCCCGCTATCTCCTTTAACTTCTGGTAAACTGGAAATCTTCCAAACAGCAGAGAATCTTGGTGAACCGATTGCGCCGCTAGATTCTTGGCACGACTTCCACCTCTAATCACCGTGCTTAGGTTGTAGATGCCCTTCAATGGTCCGTCTTGAGTTTTCTTCACCTGCGAGCTAACTACTAGGGTTTCTACTATTTCGTCGATGAAATGGGAAAACTGAAACCTTTCTTTGGGAATCTGTTCTAGGATTTTTACATAGTTTCCTCAAATCAATCTAGCCAATATGTGTCTACATGCACAACAGATTTAGACAATAAGGCATTTCTACTAAAACACACGAACTATGTACAATTTGTGGGTTTCTACCCTATTTACATGTGGGATTAGGGTGTAACTAAAAGAAAACATTCTAAATAGGACCAAATGCTATATTGATATGTGACATACCTATTTTGGTTTTACACTCTTTTGGGGGCTTTTTGTATAATAAACTACACTCAAAATTGCAAGAAATCCAAAAAATTAAATTATGAGTCCCAAGTGACGAATATGGGACTCACAATTCACAAACACCAAAGAGTTCTCAATGACATAGAGATATTGGAATTTATTCTACTAGTCTACCATTTGTCTATTCACATGTCTACCGTGAAAGGTTGTCCATTATATGCATTTGTTGACAAGTTGTGCCTTTTTGTCAATTTTGGTCCAACCTTTTCACATTTTTGTCTCTCTTTTTATCCTTCATCATCCTCTATCCACCCCAAATTTGGTCATTTGAAAAAAAGTTGGATTTTATGTTGGACATAATTTGCCACTAAACACTAGGATTTCAATTCCCTAATTATACCTTTTTCCTTGAGATCTAAGGGAGAAAACTAAGATTTAGTAAACAATTTATATGTTCTCAAACTATCAATATTATAAAATCAACATTTTCTATTAGACCTTACATTGGATTCAAGGACTGCAAATATTTTTTTAATACATACTTTATATTTTTTGTTTTAAGAGAAGTGGGACATTAAAGAATTTATATGTTTTTCAAAGGGACAATATGAAGATTAATATCACATTTGATAATTTATTAGCAACTTTAGTAGAAAATAACTAAGATTTTTTATTGCTACACACAATCATCAATGATTATCAAATTTCAGATATATTTCCAAACAAAATTATTTATTTATTTGACATAATATCACTTTAAATCTCAATTGAAGAGAAGATAGTCAAATTTCAAATAGTAGCAATTATGATTAAAGAAAAAAAAATGTAATGTAAATTTTAGAGGTACATGTATATTCAATACGTGAGAAGTTAACAATTGTGAAAAAGGAGCACCATTGTGCTTTTTCATAAAGTAAGAGATAAAGTATATAGAAATGAAACAGGGATGCTAGTATGTGAGCTTGTGAGTGTAAGCCTGTGAGCCTTCATTTTTTTTTTTCAATTTAAGGGTTGTAATTTTGTTGGAGACCTATGATTGTGGAATTAGACATAACAATCTATAGTCCGAATCAACAACAAATGAATACGCCGCTATGCGTTTTTTTACCCAAAAATTGAGCAAATAGATTTTTAAAAATTGAGATATAGTCAACATAGATAGTATTTGTAAGCAAACACACGATGATATTAGATGTAGTGATTTAGGGTGTCTCACTATGAAGCACATAAATGAAAATTGCAATACATCATAACACCATCTTAGGGGTGACATTTATAAAGTCTAAAATAGAAGGAGCAACAAAAGTGGTCCGTAAAGGTTAAATATAAATTTGGTGACAAAAAAAAGCTGTAAACATTACAAGCACTAAATCATGAACAATTCTTTTGAATGATTAAGTAATAAATGTCGTTTTCATCACAAACCTTCATGTAAATTTAAAGGATGAAAATAGTCCACTTATTTTATTTATTTCTGTAATTTTGCTTTAAAATAAAAACAAATATATTTTGGACATGGAATATTTAATATAAACATAGTATTCATATATTACACATCAAATAAATGTATTAATCCCAAGTGAGCTAAAATTAACGACCATTTTTTAAATCAATGTTCTTTTTCAAATTTTATTTTGTTACAAATAAAAATTATTTCTAAAAAATAGAATATATAATAAATTCAATGGTAGTAGTTTCACTAAATTTCAAGTTAAACTCTATTTTGTGGAATTTTATAAAGTTCAATGCTAGAGTGTGATTTAAGGCTCATAATTTAGTGTTCAATTTGGGCATAACTTTAAGTTTTAGGCCATTGAATATAATTGTTGCCACATCATACATAGAAAAATTCAATTTAAAAAACAAGACAATAGAAATCAAATACCAAATCATGAAAACAAACTTAGATATTGTCTGACTCAGATGCACTGAGTTCAAAATAAGAACATACTCTAGGATCATAAGATCTACAAGGTGAAAAAGAACATGAAGATGAATTAAATGGAGCATTAGTATAAGCTAATGCTAAATCTTTAGCATAAACAGGCTGGCTACGAGGACTAAGAGAAGGACTTCTACGAAATCCAAGGTGCCGATAAAAATAGGCAAGGTCTGCCTTGGCGATGGAGTCATCCAACTGCAAACAGGAGATTATATATTTGAGTATGTAGTAGTAAATTAAAATATAAAGTATTGAACTTATAACTAAAGTTATGAAAAAGGAAAAACAAAAATAGAACTTACTCACATAAGTCAAGTAGTGTGACGTCTTCAATTGTAAAGTCATCATCAATCTCCATACCATCTCATGAGGTAGTAGAATCAAGAGTCTTAGAGACACTTATAGGTGTTTGAAGAGGCTTTAGTACCTCATCAAAGAGTTTGGCATCACTTTCTAATGCTAAAATACGGCAATTAGAAGAATGAGCCGTTCTAATGGAAGAACCTACATGAAGCATAATACAAAATTATGAAAACATCAAAATTAAAGTATAGACAAAACAATCAAACAAAAATTAGAAAAAAATATAATTCAAAATTATAGATAACAATACCTGTCTACAGCCACCTTTAGGACTTAGGGCTGTCTTCTTGGACATTGCAACACGCAATGTCCCCAATGTCATGCAACATCTAATAGAGCCTTCGCAAAGTCCAACAAAGTCAAATTGATCGTTGACTTTTCAAAAAAATCTTTTATTGCCCAACCACCTGGATGCTATGTGGCGGCTCCATAGCACATTCACGGACAACTGTAGGTAGGGGTAACCACGGGTAGGGGCAATCGTAGGAACGTCGTGAATCCGCTATCATTCCCCTCCTTTTTTTTCCCACAGTCACCCACAAATTTTGGACCCACGGTTGCCCCCTAAACCCAAAGTCGCCTTGATCTTTGTACAATCGTACCCGCTGTCACCCTTTTTTTCTTTTTTCCCGATGTCGCCCCTCTTTGTCCTTGCAATTGCCCTACTTAGACTTGCATGCGCCCCAACCCGAAGTTGCCCTAGATGACGTGGTTTTCTCTTTCCACGTCACTGTTAAACAACTAGCTATGTAAGACAAATTCGGGCAATCCGAGGTTAAAAAAAGTAAAACCCTAAATTTTTACACAATGCCTTATCTCCTTTTGTCAGACACTTGTCCTATACGACATGCGACGTTATAGGTCCAACACGTCACCAATACCCCCAGACATGTCCAACAAGACAACCCTGATAGGACTCAAGCCATGAACAAAAAGCTTAATTAGAACTTCTGACTTCTCCTTAGCACCTCTCCATGGCTTGCCATCTCCCTTTCTACACAATTGAGTTGTTGTAGTAATGGAGTTGAAGAGGACATTGTCTGTGGCTAAATCAACCTTGGAAATGGAGGGATCAATAGTAATCACAAGCTCCTTAGGTTGCTTCGTAATAGAAGAGGCAAATGATCAAATCAACAACAAAGCCTTAAGCTTCAAAGTTTGGAAATCAAAATCAAATTCAAAAATTAGAAAGTAAACATAAAAATGATAAAATAAAAAGAAATGAAATAAAAATTGAAATCAATGTCAAAATAAAAATTTGAAATTGTTACTTACATTTTTAGATGGGTTCATAGGATTTGCCAAATGTAAGTAGTTTATGATGGTCCACTCATCCTTGATCTTCAACTTGTAGTTCTTGAAGAATCCTGCCACTTATCTCTTTACCGTAGAACTATCAGGATAAAATAGAAGGAATGCTCCATCATCATGAAGATATGTAAGAGAGAATGCCATCATTACGGTCAAAAAACTTGGAATGTTGGCATTCCAATGCGGAATTTGAGATGGTGGATCTGAGACCTTTGGAACTGGAAGACCATCCGAATATTTTGCAATGATGAAGTCTACCACAGGTCTTTTTTGCAGTTTGCCATAAAAAAAGAACTCTCTGCCTTCACCAACCTACGAAGATAAATTTCAAAAAATTCATATGAATTCATGATTGAAGATGTCAAAGTTACAAAATATTATAAATTAGAAGAGATGGATTTTATAGAACATGTAAGGTTTCAAAACAATAAAACATGAAATAAAAAATAAAACCAATAACAAGAATGAACTCACCTTGGATAGAAAAGTCACAATGTCATCATATGGTGCGCCAAATGTACCATTCTTCTTCTTCTCTTCGATAATTCTAACAAATAAATGATTCAATATTAAATTCAAAGATGTATAATTTGTAGACAAAAGAGCCAAAGTATACATTGTACCTTTAAGCTTGAGAGGTAGCTCAAAGATAAGAGAGGAGGTTGGCATCCAAACCACAAGAGTAGAAACTATCTTTTGCCACTTTGAAGGAGGGAGGATTGCCTCAACGTTCGAAGAAGAAGACTTAGTGACAACAAGGTTTTTGAGGTTGTTTTGAACTAGAACATCCTCATCAAAATCATCAAGTTGAACCACTAACTTCTTTGTCTTTGCCTTTGTCTTCTTGGCTACATCCTTATCCACCATTTTAGGAGCATTTACAATTGTACCACTGAGAGCAAGTTCAATGGAATCTCAAAGAGCAATGTCAAAATTAGGAGGTCTTTTAAGGGGACAATTCAAATACCATCCACATTTTTCCCAATGTATGGAATCCCAAGATTTCATGATCCCCTCAATGAACATGCACCTTCACTTTTTTTGTCCAAATAATTTGCAAAGAAAGTGGGAGATTTGGAAATGGCTTTGGTAGGGAAAAGAACATACTTGAAGCACCTATACAACACTATTTGTACAACCAATTTGAAGTTGAGTTGCTTATCAATCTTGTAGTTCTTGTAGATTCCTTTATCCACAAATTCAAGGAAGAAGGCGATATCCCATAACGATATGTGCATTGTCTCTACATAATCAAAAATAATGGACAAAGGATCCATACTATCTGGGAGATAGTTAAAAGATACACCAAAATCAGCCATTGTAGCATCAAAAAGTTTTTCTGTCTCAATAGCCAACTACGACATATAAAATTTAAATTAGAAGAATGTTATAATTGAATAAATAGGTTCAAACAAACAATACTAAAATAACAAGAAAGAAAGACAAAGTATTCACTTGAATACACCATGTAGCTTTATGAAGCCACTCATGAAAGTCAATATCGTTGAATTTTGCTTTTGGAAATTTGAGAGCCTTTCAAAAAGTAGGAGACTTGTTCCATCTCTCTACACTAGTAGAAAACGATGTCCAGATCAACAAAAAATCATCAAATTTTTGTTAATTTGGGCACTGTATCGACCGTTTTTACAACTTTTTGTTGATTCGGCACAAGGTAACAAAATGGTTACAACTTTTTGTTAATTTTGGTAGTACAATGTCCAAATCAACAAAGCTATGAACACTTTTTTGTTCATTTTCACAACTTTTTGTTGATTTGGCACAAGGTTACAAAATGGTTAAATTTTTTTGTTAATTTTGGTAGTTCAACATCCAAACCAACAACAAAACAACACTTTTTTGTTCATTTAGACTTAAAAAAGTTTTAAATAATTTTTTGTCATTCGAGCAATGTTTAAATCCCCACGGTTCAATTCTATGTACAATTTTCATTTAATTTAACACTTAATCATTCACAATTCTGTGTCTTTTGAACTCAGCAGACTTTGGTGGCCGTTTTGGCACAGTAAAACACGTTTTATGAAAAAACTTTGAACTAAGAAAAATTAGAAATTCAAGTTAACTTTCACCTCCAAAAATCCGTTTGAGATTTGAAGTCTCCAATCAGAAGTTATGGACAAAATTCAGAGCGGGGTTAAAATGGACTTTTTCGTTGACATTTTTAAACACCCTCTCTGAATTTTGTTCATAACTTTTGATTTAAGACTCCAAATCTCAAACGGATTTTTGGAGGTGAAAGTTAGTTTGATTGTCTAACTTTTCTTAGTTCAAACTTTTTTCGAAAAACGAATTTTAGTGTGCCAAAACGGCCACCAAAGTCTTCTGTTTTTACAAAACAAAAGAAAAAAAAGTGCAAAAACTACTAAAATGTAATACAAACACCTTTTAAACATATATACTTGTATATGGCTCAATGGTTTAGGGCCTTGGACCTCATCCGTGAGGTCCAAGGTTCAAACCCCCATGGTGGTGGTTTGCCTACATGGCGGGCTGCCCACGTGGCCTACCTACATGGCAGGTTGCCCGCGTGGCAACTGCCACGTGGCCTGCCTATGTGGCAGCTGCCACGTGGCTTTTTGAAATAAAAAATCCTTTTCTGGCACATCTCTTGTCAAGAGCGTTGATCTAATCCTTTCTACTCATTTGCATAAAAATTTCGAAACAAGTCTTATTTTCCAGAGATCTCATTACCAGTAATAAGCATCTCATCCTAGAGAAATTACATCAGTAAATATTTGGACTTTGAAGAAGCTGCCAATATATTTACAAAGTGTTGTAAACACAAAAAAGTCATGTATCATTTTAAAGAGTAACAGCTAGTCTCCTAAGAGACTATATATGAAGGCTCAATGAAGAAAAACATTAACTGTTTGGTAGAAAACTACCATCCTATACACATCTTTTTTCTAAGTATGACAAGTAGGAGTTTAGGAAAAGAAATCCCTGTTTGTGCATCCTAAGTAGTTCCATGAGGACAAGGGCCTCACCTGCACCCATACACCAAAACATACAGTTAGTTTGTTATGGTGTGCATGCGAGGTGCCTTAAGCCCTTAATCTCTTGTTATCGATGTCACATAAAACAACTTATCAGTAAGCAAACAACAACATCCTCATTGTTCATACAATTGCAAATTAGTAGTAGAGTAAAACAATCCAGAACCTGACTGCTTGAAGCTGACTGAGACGAAGCCATCTTTCAGTGATTTCTCTGTCTCCAAGAAGATACAAGAAACTAGTAAAACTTGACCAAACAAGCACGGGAGTCCAATATTCTGAGTACTAGCTGCAAAAGAAGCTTAGAGAGCCAGAACTTTCAGTCAGGAGATATTAGCAGGAAGCTAACACTGTGACGTTGGAAATATTGTGAACTTTAAGTCATTAGATGACTTCAGCCGCCCTTTGGTTAATGTCATGGCATGGTAATATTGCTCATGTCACATATCATCATGGTGTAAGTGTGTTGGTTAATAACCATGGCTTAATTACACATAAATCAAGGCCAGAAGAACATACTGCTATCTTAATTCAAGTGGTAATTGATTCCACTAACTATATCCAGCTGGTTGAGATTTGGGTGTCATTCAATCAGAATCAAAACCCGTTGTAATAAAATGGAGGTTAATAAAAATACCTGATCAGGTAGTTAAACTAGAGTTGTCTGAAATCAGTCATCCTTTACAACTCATGTATGTGGATGTTATGAAGTCTAGGTTCATACCATAAGAGGTAGTTAACCATTGATTTGATGGGAAGTAAATTTAACACCAAGTGCGTTAAATTGTTTCATAAGATCACATCATCCAAAAAGCTTCTTTTGGTCAACAATTTTGATTATGACATGAGATGTAGTCTATGTCTCAAAAATATCAGCATAGGTCAAATGAGTCTTTCAAGGTCAGATTTTAGTTTATTACATCCTAAATCAACACATATCCTTTATAATGTGTTGGAATTCTAGATGATTATTCAAGTCTCCTTTTTGGAAATAGGCTTGAATTGGAAATCTAGAAAAAAGAAAAAAGAAAAAAAGAAAAAAAAATTGACCGAATTAAAAAAAACAGTAACAAAAAAATCAACAATTTTTTGTTACATAATGTCCAAATCAACTCGACCTTTGTAGCAAAAAAAATCAACACTTCTGTGTTGGATTTTTGCTGTTTTGGTCAGTTATTTTCTACTAGTGCTAGCCACTTAATCTTCATAGAAGTGTCCATTGCTGAAGTTGCCAACATCCAAAGTTTTTCTTGAGTCATCTCCGGACTTTCATCACGAGTTCCATAGTGACATTTTACTTGCTCCAAGAATGCCGTCGTGTGTTTAGGATCTTCAATGGAGAGTTGCTTCTTCAATTTTGAATGAGAAGCTACCTTCACCTTGTCAACAACTTTGGAAACCCATTCATGAACTGCTACTACAGTCCAATCTACTGGATTGGGATACTTCTTATAAAATATCCTTTGAGCAATAGCAGCAGCGTCCCCCAATTCTTGTTGCATGAAATAAATGATGTATAATAAAAATAAAAATTGCACATGATGACAAATGTTATGCATGCTAGAGCAACCTAATATTAATTAAAATGAACAAAGAGAAGATCTAAAGATTAGATTCGAATATGAAATGATAAATCAAACTTTAGAAACAAATTTGATATAAGACTCTATTTAGAGCCTCAATAGTAAGAGTGAACCAAGTTTTTTGTTTTGACTTTTACTTGGCTTCAGCTGCAGTAAGATCCTCTTTGGAGACAAACTTTTCAAAATATGAGAGCAGTTGCCCAACAATATTTTGAATGCAATAAATCTTGTAAACAAGATTGATAGAAACATAGGATTTCTGGTTTCTCCTGGCAAAACAAAATATATTGTGTTAAAATATGTGAAGGCAACATCAAACCAAAAAAAATAGAATAGTAAGAATTGCAATGGTCCAAATCAAACAAGCTCAAAAGACTAAGAAGTGAAATGAAAACAAGATTGTAAGAAAATAAAAGAGATTACCAATTGACTTCATGTAATATTGCCAATATAGTTGCAATGTCCCCCTTGAACTCCAAAATAATACTTTCAACAACATAATGCCATGCAAAGTCATTAGCATGATCACGATTGATAATAGATAAGCATGCTTGCAAAAGGTGGTTGTCATCCCACACCATAAACATCTTACTAGAAAAAACTTTGAGGTCTTTATCATTTTTCATTTTTTCTCAAAAGTAGCATTAGCTCGCACCCAATTGTTTCTCCACAATTTCACAATATCATCCATGATATCAATTGTCTTCCTTTCATTGTTCTCCAAAGCAACATAAAAACTTCATTTCCCTCCATGTAACCACAAGTAATAAAGTGTGTAGTTAGATTTATGACATCATTCTTCAAGAAAGGTCTCACAACCGGCAAAAAATCATATGACATAAAGGAATATAGGTTTTTGATTTTGCCTGTAGTTAATACATCAACCACTCAAGATGAGAAGAAGTGCTCACAGTCTCTTTCTTCAAGAGGCTATGCAATTCTACCTCCAACTAATCTTTACAAAGAGGTTGAAGTAAAGCACCTAATCCCAATGCTTCTGGACCTCCTTCAATCAACATCTCTGAAATAACATGTAAATCAAGATTAGAAAAAGTTATAGTTTATATATATGTATTGTACAGTGGGGTACCGATCAAAATGTCGTTTTCGAATTTGCAGTGAGAAAAATTTCAATACTGCCAACATTGAAAGCCTCCCGAGAGCTCAAAAATTGGTATTTTACCACGAAATTTTTACCACAGCATCATCTTTAAGTTGATTATATGTATGCCAAATTTCAAGGCCAAAAGATCCACCAAAACAAAGTTATTCAAAATCTATCAACATTGGTAGCTGTGGAAATTGTTTTGCTGCTGCCAAATTTGACAACCTCCCAAAGATTGAATTATCTTTTTTTTGCCATGAAATTCTGGGAACAAAAACCTATTTATGTTAATAACATATGAAAAAAATTTCAAGGCCAAAAGATTAATACAAAAAATGATATTAACAATCTACCAACATGTGTCGTTTTTGAGAAACAATTGTAAAAACCGTTTCACTACTTCAACTTGGACACCCTCCCAAGGGCTGAAAAATTGCTAGTTTACTATGAAATTTTTTCCACAAAGTGATTTCTATGTTAATAAAATTTGAGACAAGTTTCAAAGCCAAAAAAATTATACAAAAAAAAATATTCAAAATCTACCAACATGTGTAGCTGTGAAAAATCATTTCACTATTTCCAACTTTGACACCCTCCTAAGGGCTTCAATTTTACTTATTTACTATGAGTTTTTTTGCACAAGATCCCCTCTATGCTAATAACATGTGTGCAAAATTTTAAGGTCAAAAGATTTACACAAAAAAAGAAATCCACAATCTACCAACATGTGTAGTTGTGGGAAACAATGGGGGAAACCATTTCACTGCTACCAACTTTGACACCCTCCCAACGGTTGAGAAATTGTCTATTTACCATGAAATTTTTGGCACAACATGCTCTTTATGTTAACAACATTCACGCCAAATTTCAAGGTCAAAAAATTTATACAAAAAAAAATATTTACAATCTACCGACGTGTGTAGTTGTAAGATACATTTTGTTAAAGACATTGAAATTGTTGAAGTATGTTAGATAATCATGCTTCTAGATTGAAATTCTCCAAATGATGCAATCTCTAATCATAAATTCTTCTCAATAAAATCAAAGATAGCCAAATCTAGTTGTGTGCACTTGTCACATCTCAAAGAATGCACTTGTTTAAAAATTGGAAACCATACATGCATGAAGAAGCTTTTTTCCTTTCAATAAGAATGCTTGCATTTACAATAGAGTATTATAGGAGGTGGGATGTGGGATGATGAGAGAAGCAAGTGATGGTTGATTATTTTCTAAAAGAGGATTGAAACTTTTTGAACATGAGTGATTGAGTGCATGAAAGATGAGTTAACTGAGCAAGTCTAGGCTATGTGATAACTGAGTGGATGAGGCATGGGATGAGTGACTGAGGATATATGGAGGTATGTGAGATTTTCTTTAAAAATGAGAGAGGTTATAACTTACATGTGGTGACTGATGAGGTCTGGTGAATGAATGAAGGCTGTGAGGCTGGATGATGGTGAGTGATTGTGAGTGTTTTAATCTCCCCCCTTCAGAGGTAAAACGTGCACACGGATTCTAGCGGCATGAAAAGTAATTTCTAGGGGATGAAATTAAATGTAGTGTTCTTTGGCCTTCCAAGCAATGGACACTTTGTTATGTTGATTTTACCTAAATTAAATGCTTCAAAACACACTAATAGTTAAGAAATAAAGGTTGTTAAGGGTTAATTAAATGCGATTAAACTTCTAGATAAACTAAAATTCTACCTAATCTAAATCAAAGAATACAATTTGCCCTTTCCGAAATGGTAAAGCAAGTTGGATTCTGATATTCCTAGCAAAAGTTATGCGTGGATGAAATTTGGCCCTAATTCTATCCTAAAAACTTCATCCGTCAATTAAAAATAGCAAAATAATGTGAAATAAATCTAAATTTCAGGGTTAAAAGGTTGATTAAGTTAACTAATGGAATTTTGAGAAAAAACTAATTTTAACCTATTTTTGGAATTTTCATCCAAATTTAGGTCAAATCTTCATCCACACTTTTATCCTTTCAAATTAAAGTAATTTTAAAAGTAAAAGGTGGATTTGGAATCTTAAAAAGATTCTCTAAAAGATTAC